>OX381616.1:20013367-21213367 GCA_947459985.1 Diloba caeruleocephala
GAGTTGTAAATAGGGTTGCCAGATCGGGAAACCAAAATATCTGGATAAAATGTAGACATTGGCGTTGTCGTCTTGAGAAACTAATATTATGAATTAAAATTTGTATTAACTCACACAAAAAGACTAAACATCAATTAATCTCGTACCTAATAAACTCCCCTCAACTATTTTTTTAAGTGCACAGTCATTTAAAGTCCATCAATTTAGATATTTTAGGAGTATTAAGAAAAGACTTAAACATTTTAATTATAAATTGTCCTTTAAACTTTACGATAAGCTGTTTATGGGGTCATTAAGTATTTTTCCGGGAGTTTGGACGGTTTTGGACGTATAAAATGTCGGACAAATCCCGACCATCTGGCCAAGCACTTCTTTTTTGTACCGGGTTTATTTCGTTTGCATTGTGAATTAATTATATACATAAATATATTAATACGTGAAGGAAAAACTTTGTACCCCTTTTTAAGCATATTGCGAGGAGTCCGTCCGGAGTGTGAGATTTGGCATAGTTAAAGTGCATATGTAGGAGAAGTAAAGAACGTTATAATTTATGTGTAATAAGTGTTACAAATAAATTAAATCAAATTACAATTACGTTCTAATTTCGACTACTGGGTGACCACTAGCATATATAAATGTATGATATTCTAGAAACTTCAGATAGATCTCGATGTTAATGATCGATGCCAATCGATTCCTTGGAAATAGCACGCCACATATCTTGGTGACTCCAACTCTTGACCAAAATACGTCCTTTCGAGACCACGCAAAGACGGTGCGTTCCCGCGCCACCTTTGCGCTATATCCCTCCATTACCTGCTGAATACTCATAGTAAATTATCCCTTAGAAATAAGGTGAGAATTTACACCACGTGCATCGGACCAATCATGACCCATGCCAGCGCAGCTTTCACACACGCTGATTCCTATTCACTTACAAAATCGATTCATGAATAAAGCCACCGGAGCGCCGTGGTACCTGCGCAATGTCCACCGTAATTTAGATTTGAACTTGGCGACCATCAAGTAATACACGGAACAAGCGCCTAAACGCTTTTTTGATTCTGCCCTGTCCCACTCAAATCCCCTAGTGGTATCGGCCGCCGAGCTCGCCGACGAAGAGCCGGACCGTACCACCATTCTATTCAAGTAACTACTTCACTTAAACTAATTTTTCACTTTTTTAATATTTATATAAAATCATTCGTGGTGGCACGAATGCTGCAAAGTATTCGAAACGTCAGGAAAATCAAAAATCAAAATATACGCAATAGAATCCGTTTAAAAGTGTTTTATTATAATGTGTAATAATCGCGAAAATCTAAGACATTACTAATAATTATGATTTTATATAAATATTAAAAAAGTAAAAAAATTGTTTAAGAGAAGTATTTACTTGAATAGAATGGTGGTACGGTCCGGCTCTTCGTCGGCGAGCTCGGCGGCCGATACCGCGGCCACCGTGGTGGCACGAATGCTGCAAAGTATTCGAAACGTCAGGAAAATCAAAAATCAAAATATACGCGATAGAATCCGTTTAAAAGTGTTTTATTATAATCATAATTATTCATAAACTTATATAATTTATGTGAGCGTCGCGTGAGTGCTCAGGTAATTAAGCACACTAATTATACACGCTATTACGTAATTGCATTAGAAGCCTCCCAAAGCGTTCATCTGTTACTTGGCTGCACAATGTTCGTCTGGCTCAGTGATTTGTCAATCTTAGCTGATCAATTAAATGCACAAGCCAGATTTAACGGCTTAGATTTTATTGGCTTCCTCTATTATTGGAAATGCCAACGATCTATTCCGAGACGGAACATCTGACAATACGATATGAATGATGAATGAATATACGATAGCAATGAAAGTTGCTTTTCTCGTTGTTACTCATCTCCTCCGAAACTAAATATAACCTTGAAAAATACCGTAACAAATGATGCTTTGTTTATGTACCTTGTACTTTTTGGGCAGTTTGAGGGACTTTTAATTTTTTTATTTCACCCGTTAGAAATACTGAGTACCGGGGAAGCACTGAGGGGAACGTCTGACTGGCTAAAACCACTGCAGCGGTCATCTTCAACACCGAAGCTCCAGGTCCGCGATACAATCAAACTTGAGCCGCCTATTGGTGCCACGCCTCGGACATCCCGGAGGGGATGACTGATAAGCGGTCAACCCTTCTAGCAGTGGGAAAGCTACTATAAAAAGGCCACTCCTCAGGGCACATTCCGGGGTGGGATTATATGGGATCCCCCTAAAGCCTCGCTTCGGGCATCGGAGTTTTCATCATTGAATGAAATTCCAGTCATCATACAGATATTAACTTGACTAATTATTGTTACCAACGAAAAAATAGTAACTAAATATTTACGAGTTATTTTTATTCTACTTTATGTTTTTCACCCTAATATACAAACAGTACTAAGGTTAATTTAGTGTACTTCAGACGAATATTGTTAGAATATAAGCAGTTCTTCTACTCATGCTTTGAGTTGCTTTACTGCCTTCAAATTACTTTAACGCAGACTATATAAATTTATGACTTCCAATTCTATTAATGTAGTAAAACTTAACAGAGTTGTAGTCGAAGTTAGTACAGTGGTGAACCGCAACAGACCTGAAGTTATTTACTCACACTGTTTGGTAACAGGATCTACGACGGTCTTGCCACGATTTAAGGCTAGACACTGCTTCCTAATTTACTGGCGAGTATCGGTTATCCTTAGACCTCCAGGCATCAGCTTACCACAGAGGATATTAAATACATCCGTACTGACCTGAAAATAAAGAAAAAAGAATAATTAGAATCATGTATATTTGTTTTAGAAAAGGAGTTCTTATGGTCATAGTAGCAAAAGGACGTCCATCGCCGACGTGGAACCTCATTCATTTCATCATTCATTTTTATTCATTTGGGCCGAATAAAGTCCACTGCTGAACACAGGCCTCCCCCAATGATCACAACAACGACCGATATGGGTGTGTTGTGTGCTCATTGGGGGGTTTTGCCATAATCACCACGCTTGGCAGACGGGTTGGCGATCGCAGTTGAGTTGTTAATGTACTCGAAGGACGCTGCTGCCCATCCTCCGGCTATCCCCATAGTCGCCTTTTACGACACCCAAGGGATGAGATGGGTTGGTGCTATTCGTATCCGGCACCACACGGCACCTGGAACCTCAGATTTCAATAATTGTGTTGTCTATTTGGGAATTTTTTAAACTTTGCCGCACAACTTGTATTTCTGCTGTGACGTGGGTACAGTTTACAGACATACATTTCACATGCACGAACACCCAGACCAGCACCCGTATTAGCTAAAAAGAGGGACAGCAGACGCGACAGTAGCTATCGCGAATCTGAGGATGGAAAAGAGTCATCCCAGTGGAAAAGAGCCTGAAATTGAAAGCCGAGGATGCAATTTTTTGTTCATTCTTCGTCCAATTCCGTGTGGTGTCCGGCATTCCGTGTGATGTCCGGATTAAGAATATAGCACCAATCCATCTCCTCCCGTGGATGTCGTAAAAGGTGACTAAGGGAATCTGAATCAGAGGGATGGGCAGCAGCGTCCCTTCTGAGAAACGGTAATCATACTGCGCTCACCAACCCGCCTGCCGGCGAGTATTGGCAAAAACCCTCCAAAATTATGACACAGTTGTGAAAATCTATGGGGGAGGCCTTGGTTCAGCAGTGGACGTGTAAATGGCCGATATGATGATGATGACATCGTCCAATAGACTGTGCGTCAGCGATCTTCGCCTGCTTAATCGTTATCTGCAAATACGTAATACCAAAATGACGTTTAAGAACGGCGTCTGCACGATTTACGCCTGTCGCAAAGCGTCTGTGACTTACTAATCAGTCCGCCGAAACCACTATCTGTAGGTCATACACAAATTTGTTCCGTGCGGGAATCGAACCCGCGACACGTTGCGCAGAAAGCCAATCGCTTAGCCAACCGTGCTGCCAGTAGTCACTACTCTTGGCAGGTTTATTGGTAAATGCAGAATGGCTGCTGTTCCACAGAAGGGACTCTTCTCCGGTTTAGAGTTCCTTAGTCGGCTTGTATGACAGCCACGGAATGGTGCTAAGTTCTTAATTCGAAATTCACCGTCTGAATCGATCGTTCTGTCAAGACTAGATGGATGATATGAAGATAATAATACTACCCGAGGAGACCCCGTCCTTACTATCACATGAATATCTATAACAGTTACCACTGCACGAGAAGTCTGTAAATGTGTTAACCAGTCTAGCCTGAAGATACCGTTATCCCTCAATAATAGGGTTACGGAGGTCGGCAAGCCGATCCTTACGTGCTTATAGGTAAGCTCTGCCGGTTCTATTGTTAACACACTGGATCTCTACTAACTCTGCCATCACTATATGAAATATGATGTACGAGACTCTAAAACGTAATATTAATATCGAATGTAATATTTATATACCGGGTTGGTCGGAAAGGGTGTACTAAGCCGTGGCCAATTTAAAGTGTCACTGATGACTGTTTCACAGTAAATGCCTTGTCTTTTAAAAGGTAGATTTAAAAAAAGTCTAATTCATCAAATTGTAGTCAAAGATAGCGGCCAGGGCTTGAATTATTTTTTTCATTCCGAAATAATCCTTTGTCGTAAAGTACAAGGTCTGGGGACCCAAATTTGACGTGAAATGTAAGACACGGCTGATGATAGGGTTATGTCAGCGTGTTTTTCATGAAAAGTTTGAACAGCTATAACTCTGTAACTATTGACTTTTTAGGGGGAAAGTTGTAGAACAAAAGTGGCTCATTACCACTCTTTCGGTCATATTCACACAATATATTAGGTTTTCAAGACGATGGTTTAAAGCTTTGCTAGGATTCGATAGGTAGGCAGACGCAGAACGTCTGCCGATCCAGTTAGCATACTATAAGTAAGTTATCGCATATGAAATCACTTATATCTGGATGTAGACATGTAAGATTTGCGTCTGTATACGCACTCTTCATCATCGTCATCAGATCAGCCGTCTATTGCTAAAAAAAAGGGCTGCCCATAAAGGACCGGTTATATGGTCGTCGTTCTGGGGAGAATTTACCAGTACTCACCATGCTTGGCAAGCGAGTGTGCCACCAAGAGATGCTGCTGCCCATCCCCCTGGTTGAGAGTCACCTTTTACGACATCCACGGGAGGAGATGGAATAATGCTATATTATTAATTCGGACACCGCACAGATCGGCCATCAATACCGGAGAAATCCTAATATGAAACACGGATGTGTGTGTTAGCATCCTACATAACTGCTGAACATGGGCCACTCACCATCACTACAAATAGTGGTCACATTGCCATTATAATCGCGCTTGGCAGACGGATTGGTGCTCACAGTATGTTGTGATTAGCACACAGGATAATGCTGCTGCCCATCCTCTTGATATCAACCCTAAGTCACTTTTCAATGCCCATGGGTTGAGACAGTTGGTCTATTCCGGGAACAGCACAGGGTGGAGCACCATTTTGTTTAAATGAAAATAAGGTCAAATATACGAAGACAAAAATATCAACCGAAGCACTCACAAACATTATATTGAGTGGCCATTTATGTTGATTATAATAACTTAACAATAACAATACCTGAAGGAAATTGAATTATAACGTAAGGTCGAGGACGAAGCACGTGAGAGGAAATTCTAATCGACGTTATTTGCATCGAAGGTCGCTAAATATAATCCTTTAGTTCCCTTTACAGGACGTCGTGTTAGCTCATTGTGCGACATGTTGAATGGGAAACAAAATTAGATACATTCGCTTTGTACTTTAATAGACATGAATGTTGGCAATATTCTGTGTGACAAATAGAAAACATAATAGTTATTGCTTCCAACGGCACATTTTTTTTGATCGGTGAATATTTTTTTACCTTAAATACTCACTGTACTTGTACAGGCTTGACATTTCATTTAGTTAGACATTGTAGCGTGAACATGACAGGTTGATTTACATAATTCTCTTTGTCATTCAGAGTCATTGCTGTCCCTACTCCCTACAGGAACAGTGGATAAGAGTGCACGGAGTGCATTCTTGATTCGGAGGGATTTGTGTACTTGGTCACAAACAAAGGATGTAGAGAAATTCCAATTTGGAATGTTCGTATTTTTCTTTTAAATACTTGTATAACATAAAACTTAGAAATAACCAACAAGTCTCCCATCGCTCTTTAAAAAAAAAATAGAATTGCTTGGATGTTTGTGTTACATACGGCTTAACCCACGTGCATATTAGGTGATACCCAACTAGTACTTTGATATTCCTACAAAATAAAAGTACATTTATCATGTGGTCTTTTATTTTATAAATGTAACCAGTAACTTTAATCATTGACTTTGTGATTATATCTTTAAAAAAATATAACCCAGCTAATGGGATATTTTTATGGGTGCGTTTTTTGACGCCAATGAGGCTATGGTCATTCGAAAAACGTATTAATGCCTGCCGAAGCTTTAAATAAAGCCAAAGACCATTACCTTCTAATAGAAATCTTATCTAAGTAATTTATGCATTTAATACCCTAATGGTGCCAAGTTAACGCGCACAGCTCCTCAACACGCGACAGAACAAATAACTGTCTTCATCGCCTTGTTCGTTATTCACTGCTCGTTAGTAAACGGGGTGCAATGTTTGTTCAATAAGTGGACTGCTAATAGCTACGTGACTCATAAATGAACACTGCTTTTTTTATATGAGGCTCCAAGAAGCAAAAGAAAAGCGATGAAATATTCTGATGTAACTGTTGCTGGCTAAGAGATCCACGTGTGTCATAAAAGACTATTGCACGGCTGAACATGGAATTAAAAAATTGGTTGCAACATAATAATTATGGACACATTACCTGTTTACTAGCTGTGTCTGCGATTCCGTGTACGTGGAATATGAAGTCGTAAAGAAGTTTTTGGTAACCAATCTCGATATCAATAGATACATCAAAAGTATATAACAAAAAGGTTATTGGTGTTAAGGAAGGCTGGCTCGGTGAAGATGTAGCTCTGGCTGGAGGCCTCTTTTGGCTTCGCCAGCAAATGGCCGGTTAAGCAACCACATTTCCCAGAAATGTATGCGAGAAGCCCAACAAAAAAAAAAAAAAGTGAAGATGTAAAACACGGTATAAGTTTGCCGCTGATCCACGTCAGACTGTTGTTTACGTCGTTCATGTAACTATAAATATATAATTTTTTTTAATAAATGTTCAATTAGGTACTTTGTTATAATATAAGCCAATACGTCAAAATCAAACTATGGGGTTGATAAAACATACAAAATATTAAACATTGATCAAAATCCATCAACGAAAACAGTCATAGGTAACAGAACTAACAATACCGATAACGTTACAATCCATAGGACAAACAAAGACCTGCCCCATAGACGATCAGTTAGATACCGTGTGCCGTCATTTTGGGGGGAATTTGGCCGTACTCCCCACGTTTGGCAGGACGGTTGGTGAGCGCAGAACGGCTCAGGTCCACAGAAAAGACGCTGCTGCCCATCCTTTTGGGGTCGCTTAGTCGCCTTTTACGACATCCACGTGAGGAGATAAATGTTATACTCGTAATTCGTATACCACACGGATAATTTCGTCAGTTCAAAGTGTAAAGAAAATTAATTTTATCACACGTAGAATTGTTTATTTACGAGAATGGATATATTTAATTAATTGTGCGTATGTTGTACTAACGGACTGCAAAGCAATCTTCTAAAAGCTTATTTGAATGTTGTCTACAGAATATACTGAAAACGTGCTTAAACGAGCGACTGTTTGATGACAGACATAACTATTTAATACTAGATGTTACTCGTAACTTCGTCCACGAAGAAACTAATTTAAGCAAATAAGGAAAATAAATAATGCAATCAAACATTTTGTGTCATATTCAACTACTTAATCTGCCGTTCTGCCAAGTTATACTTGTGTTTGTCGGGCAATGAGCGAGATTCAGAGACCAATATTCAAACATACTCGCTTGCATTTATAATAAGATTTCTTTACATTATATCTAATGTAAGTTTAATTATGGTTAGCTAAATTAGTTTAATAGAGTTTATCCAATATCTAAGTGCACGGAATCCAGGACAAACAAGTTGGAGGAATTTGCGCAAAAGAAAACAGTTTTGGATATGTTCTCAACCAAGAACCATTTTACAGTTACCTCTCCGAGATGTGCCCAAAGCTTTGATACCAACGGGCGGGTCTGGGTGAAGATTTTTCGAGTTCCTGGAGCCTTACTTCAAAATGTACCTAAAGACGTGGTACCATTGGGTGGCTCTAGATGGAGATTTTTCAAGTTCCTGGAACCCGGTGCTGCAGATCGTCATCACCCCAGTGGTTTAGTTGGTAGGAGGCTGGCATGCCCTCCGCCCTTCCCCGAGGCTGAGGAAGAACAAGACGTATTTCCACATGGTAAAATTAAAAATTGAAGAAAAGGCCCGGTTCTCATGATTTGCACGCACGCAATGCGTTATTTACATGAATAAAAATTGTAACCCTTAGCTTCCTTTTCCTTCAGCATTTCGTATCAGAGTTTCAATATGATCTGTAAAAGTGAATGTTAGGACTAAATAGATGATAGAACTAAATTGAATTCAGATACACCGGTCAAAAATTTTATCTACCAAAAAACCATAACCATCGAAATAGGGAACATGTTTTGCTGAGAAATATTAAGTTTAAGCCTGTCAGGTTTTCATGGCAGTAATAATTTAGTATAATGAGACATGAATACCTGCCATATTGAAATTTTGATAAACGCTAAATTGCTTTTGAACCTGGCATTGGTTTCGATTTAAATACTCTTGCTAGCCCAAGTATTCTTTGCCGTGAACCACACGGTATCATTCAGAAAGTGAGGTAACAAAAACATACAAAATCCTGACCTCAAAGAATATCAAAAAACATTCTGAAACTAGTGAAATTCATATTTACCAGCAATAAAAAAAAATTGGGTGCTGATTATGTTTCTAAATAGATGCTAATTATTTCGTTTGACGTGGTTTTATAAATGAGACTTAAATGTATGATTTTGTGTGTTAACAGGAACGCCCTTCGTTAGATAACAATTATTATGTATAATAAATGTATATCGGTTCAGTTATTTACAGAAATTGAGGTTCATCCAAGGTAACGTGATCGTTAAAATTTCGGTCATCGATCGATAAGCCATCATTAGGTCACTATGTTATCATATATGACATATAAGGGCCAAAGCACACAAGATATTAATAATTTAATATCGGCAATCGACAATTTGATCGCATTTCGGAAGCTCGATAGCGGGATAGAGCATATTTGATCTTTTAATTTCAGAAGCTAAAAGCAGCGACGGTATATGTTATTCCGAACTTTTTCAAATTTTAAGTGAATTGTAATATGATCTCAATACGATTCACATTAGAAAGCGCGCCCGCTCTCTCCTTCGTTTCAGCTCCTCTGCAACCGAAGCAGCATCGATAGTATCGCTAAAGACGATTTTGATACGACGATCAAACTCAACAAGTCGCCAAAACGCTATGCAGCAGCTAAATCGCCGATCGCCGATGCTAAAAATATCGTGTGAGTGGCCATAAAGCGGCGGATTTTTATTATCTTCCTGTGGCCATGATTCTCACATAATACACGCCTACTCGCGTCCTTACGCGCAACAAAATGCAAGCAGTGATTGTTTAAGAAAAAACAATTATTTCGGGCTTATTTCACGTTTTACTATACTGATTCGCATGATAGCTTGTATATAAAAACCCAAACCCAGCCCACAGTGTAATTACACATGTAACTACACAGCTACTGTAATATTTTATTTACATAACCGAATAAAAACTTGGAAAAACGAGTTCGTTATTTAAGCATAATATTCACGAATTGTGGGGGACGTAGTAAAACTGAAGAGGAAAATGTACAGTGGGCGTCCAGACCACTACTGTTTGGAGACGGCGTTGTACAATGTATAGTGTACAGTAGGGTGGTCCGCCCACTGTGCGAGCGGTTCACACGAGCTAATGAAAGCCCTTTCGTCTATTTATGTTGTTTCTTTGGAGATTAAATGACTTTCGGGTACATTATTAAAAGTGATCTCTTTGAAGCCTGATAGTTGCTTGGAAGCTTTATAAGTTGACAGGTTTAGTCTCTCTTTTGTGAGATATGCTTAAGCCGTGCTAGATAAAAAAGGGGATACCTAATGTACCTGTATTTCATAATAAAAAGCCTTGATTGAGGTTACTGAAATTGAAAACAAATAAAGATCTATGTGCTACTAAAAGAATAGGTCACCGTATCGCGTGGTGCTGTATCGGTACCATATTATATAAAGAGATTTTTAATACTATTTGAAACACCGATTTTAAAAAACATGGAATGGGGTAAACTGTACTTAATTATTTGATTAATTACTGTTTTATTTTTCTTTTTGAGTTTCAGCTTACCAAAGACTTGGTTACGAGAGACTTGAAAATAGTAGATAAATGAAAACGATGATTTCAAATTGCCATTCATCTTCCTCCCGTTGAGGACTTTTACTCTTCAACACCCCGCTCCCCAGTGTTAACATTTTCTAGTTGTTCCAAGAAATCTATTTACACTAATCATTTCTCGTAGACCTACACTAAATCTTGAGGAGTCATAGCGTCCATCTCCAAATCGTTTCACCAGACCTAGACATATATATCCAAATACAAAATGAATTATCCAAAGCAGTTCCTAAACACCGCAGATGTGACATGCAAATAAATAATAACAATAAAAAATACGCATTTGTAAATAACCGAATTAAAAAGTAGAAGATAATTTTGATAAGTTTTTAACAATAAAATATTTTTTTGTTAATCACTCTATTGCTATTTTAAATGTATGTATGTAATTTTTTAAGTAGTGTGTATATGTTAAATAGCCAAGTTACCAAATTCAAGTAATTTGTGTGGCATACAAAAAAAAGTAATCTATAGGTAAAGAGCTATTACCTATATTTATTTTCGGAATTTTAGGATCAGTAGTTTTGGAGATAAGGGGTTTCTTATCTCCAAAATAGGAATACAGCGATTAACAAAATTACATTTTATTATTAAAAACTTGGTAAATTTTCGTATATTTTCTTCATCATTTCGGCCGTATGAAGTCCACTGCTGGACACAGGCCTCCGCCAAAGATCACCACAACAACCGATATGGGTGTGTTGTGGGGTCATTGGGGGGTTTTGCCATAATCGCCACGCTTGGCAGACGGGTTGGCGATCGCAGTTGAGCTGTTAATGTACTCGAAGGACGCTACTGCCCATCCTCCGGCTAATCCCTTAGTCGACTTTTACGACACCCACAGGAGGAGATGGGGTGGTGGTATTCTGAGCCTGAGGTGAGATCTTGGGTCAATACCTACCAAAAAAACACAATATATTTTGAGCAAAATCTTACGGATTAACAGTAGTACAAAATTTTCCGAAATATCGAAAAATCTCTACCTTGACTCAGATTTTTAAGCATCTCGTAATGAAAAATTCCTTTTCTAGTTTTTTTTTACCTCAAATTATTTGTGAATAGTTACTTTATTCATTGATAAGTCTTTATACTATTAAAAACTAAAATGTTTTCAAGAAATACAATTTTTATTTAAATTTTCACAGTACAATTTTCTTATCGGAAAATTTTGTACTACTGTAAATCCGTAAGATTTTGCTGAACATATATTGTGTTTTTTTGGTAGGTGTTGACTCAAGCCCTGCAGTATGTCGTGCTATTTACTGGACATCCTGTATATATCATGTCAATGACACTGTCTGCAACGTTGATAAAATCCTTTACTTGTACTCGTATTAGCAAAATATGTTTGATCAACATGTTATGCTGCTAACACAGGATATAACCAGTATTATAAAGCCAATAAATACCCTCCCCATATCTTGCCTCGCATGTTTTCAGGGGCGATTATGGGATTATATCAGGTGGATTGCCAGCAAAATCTAATTTAGACTGATTTCCCTAAAGAGCGGAGCTAAACGGAAGTCACTCAGCGACCGTCTAAAAGCCGACATTATAATATAAGTTTCTACGAAATAAACATATATTTCTAATAATCTGAAATAAAGTCTATTGTAACATCAATATAGGATACAGGCGCTCTTAAGGGGGAAATTTTAATAACAATTATTGCCCGGTGTCAGCCATTGTACACAGTGGAGCAATTAGATGGGCAATCTAAAGTTCTGGAGTAACATCGGTCCATACCGATCTAGAAACTGTCACGCAACATTGACACGTATAAGGCATTCAAATAAATATATAAATATCGTGCGGGCGTGAATTCAACTTACCGGCTGTTGCTGCAGCTCATAAATCTCATACGTCGAAGATCACCTTCCGATAGCATCCAAATATGCCTGGGTGGGCGTACTTATTTGTTAAGTACACAAATACTACCGGTTATTTGTCGCTCTTCTTAGGATTAAGATTTCTCCTGTGTCGTGGGTGAGTTGACAGCCACAATTTCCACACACAATACACCCAGAATACGGCACAAGTACCTGCAGATCATACAAATATTTTTTCCGTGTGGGAATCGAACCTACGACCCGAAGCGCAGCAGGCGACTGTATCAGCCACCGCACCAACCGTGCCGTCAATTCGTTATTGTTATGTAGGTATATAGATATTCTCAACTGGACTAGCTCTGTTCAAATACCACTGTGTGGTCACCCATCCTTAGACTGACCGCGCTAAGTATTGCTTAACCTCACCGATCGTTTACTGATCAGTGAGTGCAACTGGCACCACCAGGATCTCTTGAATTCTGTGAGAAGCCCAGTAACCACTATGTGTATTTATCATCATTATTTGAGCTGAAAGACGTCCACCGCTGGACATAGGCCTACCCCAAAGAGTGCTATAACACAGATGACTATGAGCGCCTTAATATCATGCAATAAAATGGTGATTACTCAAACCAGCTGGAAGACGCTGCACACAGTAATCAAATCTAATTCAAGTAATATTTGTCCATATTTCAGATACGAGAGGATCGTAGCGTATCAAAATGCTTCTAGCGTAAATAAAAAGCATTGCTATGCAGCGAGGAATCGGGTCTGTTCTGCTGGCAACTTGCCACGTGGGCACGCCCTCCTAACTTTAAGCATACATTTTTAACAAAAATGTATCTGGGCATTTTAGTTTTACCTGAGCTTTTTTGGTTCAATGCTACAAAAGTTCGTGTGGAAGAATTAAGAATATAGCACCACTCCATGTCCTTTGGTGGATGTCGTACAAGGCGACTAAGGGATGGGCAGCAGCATCCATTCTTTGGAACAGCAGCCATTCTGCGGTCACCAACCCGCCAGCCAAGCGTGGTGAGTTCTGGCAAATTCTTCCCAGAACCACGTCACATGGAAGATAACTGGTCGTTAATGGCGAAGACCTTTGTTCAGCCTCTTTGTGCCTCCCTCCGTGTTCCTTCCCGGTTAGCTCAACTAGGAGGCTCTCTCCACGGCAGCAAGTAACGGAGTTCTGTTGTTGTGATTCAATGAAACGTAACATATATGTTGTTATAATGGTATATTGATATTCACAACTTCAACACTTCCTGGTGATGTTTATATATTTCAAATATAGCTTATTAACACAATATTTAAGCTAGGTTAAAAATAAGTAATTGGAATATTGCAGGAGACTATTTGTCAGAGCGACAGCTGTGTGTTGAACCACTAGCGTTCAGGATCCAATGTCTAATGATAATGATCCAAATATGAAGAGCGACTCTACGTCACATAAATTCGAATTTTGATTTGAATAAAGAATGAATCGTGATGATGTGAGTGATGGAAATAAAAAGGTATGAAGTCATGAAAGAGGTTGATTGAAATAAAGATGAAGGATGACTTCGTCACAATGTGTATAAAAAACTTAAATGACTTGGAACTTAGAAGTCATAAATTCTATGTGGATCGTATATTTGTATGTAGATATGTCCTTCAATCTGTGCAATGTCTCTCAGCGAGGTACGAGTTTTGCATTTGTCAAACTCAATGTTTTTTAGTTCAAAAAACCAAATATTGGCACTTATGAAACGTCAGAATCTAAGTTGCGGTTCCAAAAAGTTGATCTCGTGGAGAAGAGCCGGCCAGAATATCCATGGATACTCTTTTAAAATAATTGAGATTACAATGTAGATTGATACAAATGATTGTAAAACATATATAGCGAGAAAAATTTAGGTTAATGTGTAAAGATTGAACAGACCACAATAATATAATAATAATGTAATTACCGTGGCAGTTAACGGCTGACCAGTACCAACAGATGGCACCCGTTTACGAGCATGATGCATGCATCAGCATCGCTTAGCTCAACCATATTGAACGGAACCAAACGACCCGGTACACAACGCCACCGCCGGCAACACATTTTAATGAGCATGACAGACCAATACAGCCAGGCAAAAGACAATCAAAATAAGAACTAAACATATTACATTAATGGCTACCTGATGCTCACCTATTCACAGTTTTGTACGAATCATATAAGTTAGTGTCACAAGAACAATATTAACAATAACAATCAATGCAATCATATTAAATTTATGTAAATAACATAAAAACGTTATGAAATTTTAAATGAGTCAACTCAAAAGTCAATATAAGTAAATAACATTAAAAATTATGAATTACTAAATATAAGTAAATAACGAAAAAAATATAAAATATTAACAACAGTAATCACAATAATGTCAAAATTATAGAAAGTTTGAACATATAATATTCACTCAGTCAAACTTACTCCATACGTGTTAATTCCGATTGTCTTGAGCTGAATCTAGCGACCAGAAATTTTCAGAACAAATATTTGTATAATCTACAGATTTTTTCAGGGTCTGGGTGAGTGTATATGTGAGATGTGTGTCTGTAAACTGTACCCGCGATATAGGATAAATCAAAGTGTGGGCATCGTTTTGCAAAAAACGTCATTACGCCCCGCATTCCCGAATGGATTAACCACAGGAATATTTTTGAATACCAGCATTTACCAGTGGATAAAAGAAGAATGTAAGATTAACTACCCATATAATAAACTGCTTCAGTACTTTATTGTTCGCTCTCGATCATTTAGTTTTTTTTTAACTTATATGTGGCAACCTACTTATACGGTCCGCCTGATGGATAGCCGTTACCAATGAACGCTAGTGGTATCAGTCGCGCGTTGCCGATCTTGTAAAAGTCTTTTAACGCTCTTTTTGAAGAGCCTAATGCTGTAGTTTTCTGGGAAAACTACGGTGGGGAGCTGATTCCACAATCTGAGCGTGCGATACTGCGTTTGATAACTGGGGCAAAGTCAAGATTGGGTTTAACCATAGATATCCGAGGTTTTACTGTAATTAATTACTCAGTGACAGCTCTGCTGGCATCTTGCCATGTGGACTCGCTTTCCTAAGTTTAAGCATCCAGTTTTTGGCAAAAATATCTCTGGGAGTTACAGTAGGTAGTAAATAGTCGGTGACCGTTGTTTGAAATTGTGCTCCCAGCCTTTACATGGGTCTTAATTCCGTCATCAATAAAATGGGCGTCCACACGTGGTTTGATGTAATATTATAACCATATCATAATCTCTCATAAGCGAGCGAGCTTAGGTATTGCCATATCCGTGTACGCAGCACATCGCACAATGAGTCAGCTTTACAGTCATCCCCGAGATGTGCCTAAAGGCGTAGCACCTATGGTTGACTGTAGTGTGATTGTATCGAGAACCTGGAGCCCCCTTCGGTGTCAAAGATGACCGCTCCGGTGGTTTTAGCTGGCAATAGTGCCCCTCTGCCATTCCACTGGACGCAGGAAGTATATGATGTATTTCCACATAATTTTAAATTATCTGTTTTGAAATTTTAATTTGAAATTTGAATTTTAAAAGAATTATTGACCGAGTACAAATGCAAACTCGTGGGAGTCCCGGCGACTAATGAGAACTTATCAAATTACATTAACCTGTATATATTTTCATAATAATGTAGATATATTATAATTAATGTTGTTTTGCTATGTTAATATTCTCACGTTTGTCCAAATAAATGGTTTAATTCTTTCATCCTTTTTACTATAAATAATAATCTGATCGACCTCCCAATTCGTGTAGGTACGAATTCAAGTTAGTAATCAAGCATAAGTAGTAAATTGCACAGATCGATAGGGGTAAAGTCCAATCATCGCGGAAATCCATTCCATTTCCTTAATTTGACCCATTAAGACTTAGGAAATCGATTTCCTATTTTTCTTTTATTTCGAATCAAGTTTCCTTCAAGTCAATGATCCCCAAAGGATTTCGCAGTGCAACACTGTCGGGAAATCACAGTTTTCCTATAACATTATGAGGTTTCATGTAGGGTTAGCAATAAGTAAGATATTTTACATAATTGAGTAGGTCAACTCGGTCAGGATAGTTTGACAAATTAGCATCGTGCTTACGATCTATTTGCATATATATCTTGAAATAGCATTAAGCACTAGAATGACATCATTTGCAATAGAAAACTAACGCATAAAAATACACTGATGGAATCATAAACTGCATCAAAGTACTAAACGATTTAAGCTAAAATATTTGTTAAAAGAAATGAACACATTTGCTGTTTACTTTAGAAGTAAAACAAATGACGCATTATGGATTATGTGCGAGTTTAATTCTGGTTTTATTTTTTAAGTTAAAGTTGTTTAACCTAATTTATAAGTGTTATTAACTTTATAGCCAGTTCTCTACAGAATTTATTTAGAGAGAGATAGCGAGATTGATCGACAATAGGAAATAGGGAAACTATATAGAAACGTGTTTTCTCTCATTCTCTCACAGCCTAAGCCCTATAAATACATTTATAGTTGTCTGTCATTCGTTGCACATTTTAGTTTCATAAAATCCAATTCACACGGTCCCGAAAGAAGTTTCACTTCAGAAATATTTACTACTTACTATACATACTGCAAATTTGCAGTATGAAATTTCATTTTGAAAGTCATTCCTCGACACAGTTTATGTCGGTCAGTGTATTTTAAAGCTGATACGAATACTCCTTATTACAATGACTTTTTAATTTTCTACTCCACACTTAGTCGTCAACCATAATGCACTTTCTATAAAAGTATATATTATTTGGAATTTTGTTTGGAAACGCTTCCCACATGTTACTGGGTGTCGTCATCAATAACTTTCATAAGATGTAGCTTGCCCTTTTCCGCCCAGTATTAACAGTCCGTGCCGTGTGGTGCCGGCTCAGAATGCCACCACCCCATTTCATCCCGTGGGTGTCGTAAAAGTCGACTAAGGGATTATATATTATAAAAGTATATATTATAATCTTATGGCTATTTTACTATTCCTTCGCGCTTGATAGCGTTATGAATGCTTATAAGTGTAAAGTGCGTCTCACGGACGCATAATTTTCTCCGTAAATCGAGTCAATGAAAAGAAATATATCATAGAAACTTAGAAAATACATAATATGAATATGGCATTCCAAAGCACGCATAACAGGCGGGTACACATATAATTACTGTAATTATATATGTTTTCTTATGCATTGTATACACATCGTCCTTTGTAACTTCAGCTCTGACAAGACACATCATCGTGTGAGTCTTACGCCACATATGCATTTGCGTCTTCATGTTCTTGTATGAACATGTTCGTCGTGAGTTTCTAATGCAAACGTAATGTAGCAAAGGTACGTCTCTTACTTCATTTTCGATAAAACCGCTTCCTTTTTTCTACTGCTTTTTATAGATCTAAGAGGTCCCAAATCTATTAACTATAGAAAATTATAGATCCTAACCGTGGCTTTACGACCTGGAGGTGTCAAATCTAGATAAAATATCCGTAGCTTTACGGCCCGGAGGTGTGAAAACACCAATATTGACGCGTAACGCTATGCTTGTTTTAATTAATAAAGAAGGAAGAAGAATGTTATCTAACTAATATAGTATATGCTATATTAGTTAGATAACAGACAAAAAAACAGACACGCCTGGGCTCCCTGTCTTAGTAATATAGCGGGAGGCCTCGGGGGTCTCGATCGCGCAGATTGGGAAATCTGCGTGCTCATATCGAGTGACCCCCGGGAAGAAGGAAGTGCGCACGTGGTCACATACCTTACAATTTGCGCAGCACAGCGCACAGCGAGCCACCCTTTTTACATTCACCGCCAGAGGGCGTGACCACTTTACAGTCATCCCCGAGATATGCCTAAAGGTGTGGCGTGGTGGCACCAATGGTTAGCTCTAGTGTGATTGTATCAAGGACCTGGAGCCCCCTTCGGTGCCGAATATGACCGCTACGGTGGTTTTATCCGGTAGGAGTCCGTCATGCCCCTCCGCCTTTCTCCGGGTTGGAGTAAGTACATGATTGATTTCCACCGAGTAAAAATGTATATTTGACCTCCTATAAGATAGCTAAGATAGTCCGGATTCCGTGTGGTGTCCGGATTAAGAATATAGCACCACTCCATCTCCTTCCGTGGATGTCGTAAAAGGCGACTAAGCGAATCTAAACCAGAGGGATGGGCAGCAGCGTCCCTTCTGTGAAACCAGCCATACTGCGCTCACCAACCCGCCTGACAAGCGTGGTGAGTATTGG
The DNA here is from genome assembly GCA_947459985.1 of Diloba caeruleocephala. Lineage (NCBI taxonomy): Eukaryota > Metazoa > Arthropoda > Insecta > Lepidoptera > Noctuidae > Diloba > Diloba caeruleocephala. Next base: position 20,031,989 of record OX381616.1, read on the forward strand.
CAAATACCCCCCAGAATGATGATACAGTTGTGAGAATCTATGGGGGAGGCCTTTGTTCAGCAGTAGACGTATAAATGGCCGATATGATGATATGAAGATAGCTATAGCACAAAATGAATGACCCAACGTATTATTACACTTGGGAAAAAAATAAAACAAAATTATACAGAATTTTTTGCATCGATTTCAGTACCTACGGTAACTAGGTTCTAAATATTCAAGCAAGTGAATACGAAGACATTGTTTATCGCAGAGGTCTACGCAAGGGAGCTGTTCGGAATATTGCGTTACTCAACATTTTAATACATATTCAATGGTGTAAACACGTGAAGGCTCACGAAGTAATTTTGTGTGAAAAAAGGTCGATTTCATCGTTCGAGATGTTTCTTTTGGTAAATAGATGAATAGTTGAACTTAGATCACAATTACATTCTAGGAACTGTGAGTTTTTTATCCGTGTGGTGTCCAGATTCAGAATATAGCCCTACTCCATCTCCTCCGGTGGATGCCATAAAAGACGAGTAAAGAGGGGCTTTAAACGAGAGGGATGGATACCAGCGGCCCTTCTGTGAAACAGTAGTTATACTGCACTCACCAACCCGCCTGCTCAGCGTATGAGCGATGAGTACTGGCAGATTCTCCCCAAAATTACGACACAATTGTGAAAATCTATGCGGGAGGCCATGGTTTGTCTCAGCAGTGGATGTCCTTTAGCCGATATAATGATGACAGAAAGTTTAGGAGGTCGCTGGTATGGGTGTGCAGAGCCCTGTGCGCTCATTACGTGCAGCACGCACATGGTATGCGCAGTATACCACGCAGGCTTCAGTGCAATCCTTTACAATCGTTCCCGGAACTAACCTGGGCGGCGGTCTCTTTACAGTCACTCCTCCTCCGCTGGAGGGGATAATCTGTTTACAGTCTCCCCGTGGGCGGCTTCAGAGCCTGTGCTCTCGAAAACCCCTTAGGTGTCTAAAATGACCACCTAGTTGGTTTCAGCTAGTGCGAGTTCGGAGCCTTAGATACCCTTCACCCTCCACCCGAAGAGGCGTTGGACGATGCATGAGCATTTCCACTGCTGTACAAAAAGTTACTACGTATTAGATATTTTACTCCATATCTACACTAAAAATGCCGATTTAATGGTACGAGAGCTAGCAACATAGGTATTTTGAAAGCGTGCAGCATCCGCCAGAAACAAGGCAGACCTAGGGCATAGCAAACTACAATGTAGAGTCCTACATTATAGTTTGCCCGTATTTAAAATATTAATATGTAATTTATTATTCATTAAGGGAATATCATTTTACACGGAAGGTAGAATTTCCCTACTGTAAATGGTGCAAGTTAATATAATTTAAATAATATCGTCAATAATATTTAAATTGTTTTTGCCATTCATTCTTTATTCCTTTCCTTTGGTAAATCAATGATATTTTACAAATAGATGACAACGTAAAAAAATTAAACAATGTAAATTAAAATAATACGCAAAATTATATTTACGTCTTCACGTAAGTTCACCTTTTTTTTATTGGTGTCCAGTGGAAATTCTGCACGGAACTACGTGCTACCTTTATTGTTTCTTTGATATTGTGACAAGTGTAACTAAAGGAGAGGGGGCTTTTGGGCCAGATTGTAACTAGGTGTTAAAATATGGTTAAAACAAGGATTAATTTTGGCTATTTCAAAATGTAAAAAATCTGCTCAATTCACAATCTGGAAAAAAAGGTAAAAATAAGCTACCTTTACAAATATAAGACAGCTGATTAAATTAAAATTGAATATGTTAATGAATTCAAAGAATTTAAATGAAATAACACGAGAACCAGATTACTAATTAAATCAAAATGTATCTACCAGCATTAACATATGGAACAGTAAAAACATACATATTTTTACTAATGAGATATTTATATCGAGTTGAGTTTTTATCGATACCATATTTATCGTCTAAAAAGGGCCTAAAAAGCCGCTTTAGATGAATCATAAAACGATTTACATTAGAAATCTCAAAATGGTTACGTTAATGGCCAGTTATGATAAAGTGACCATTTAAGATTTCTACTGTAATGAGATCATATTATGAATCACCAAAAAAAAAGCGGCCTTTTTAGGCCCCCTGTGCTCCTGACCATCAATAGTCGTGCACACGTGCACACTAAAGAAATGGCGCTAGCTTAGTTTATTCACAATATTGTCAAACCAAATGAAAGGTGGGGTGTATCTTGACGTTTTCTTAATCTATGATATGTGAGTTTCTAAACATCCCCTCACACTTCAATAATAACAACCGTGACTATGTTAGTTTATAATTATATCAACTGCACTCCAACATTCAGCTGTTAAAATGTAGTAAGTTATTAACAGAGGTTATTACTTTACCTCACATTTCCTAAATCTCTTATAGCTACTATAGCCCAAGCTTGTATGAAAGCATATTGTCCTTTTTTGTCTACTCGCTTTCTTCGTTTTCTTTTCGATGTTATCTCACCCTGTTGTCAGGGTCCACTTTCCCACTACGTCTCTTCCACACACTCGGTCTTAAATATCTTTCAAGAGCCACATCATTACCCCACACCTCAGCTTATTCAGTATCCAGCTAATACTCCTTAGGCCTTATTATAATCGTTTCAGACCCGGAACTACTACCTGCAGATCATACAAATGTTTGTTCCGTGAAGTAATCGAACCCGCGACCGGAAGCGCAGCAGACAACTGCACCAACCACTACACTAACCGTGCCGTCGAATTTCTAATTTATTTATTGTATAGCTCGAAGAGTCGTTAGTTACACTAATGCCGCTAGCTGTCTTTACGGAGAGTCAAACATTCTGGCAAAAACCTACCTACCGGCCTGACTCTAGAATCGATGCCCCCAGTAGAGAACTTAGTGAGTTGGGGAAATCGGCTGTATCAGACTGGAACCCTAGCATAAGACTGATTTCTAAAAGCTAAGCTAGCACACTTTTGCTTCAACCTTGAGGTTAACCTACTTTCTAGGGCTTGCTGGATTGGAGTACATGCATCAAAATACTTCGTTGTAGAGTTAAAATTTGACTTTAACCGTCAAATTGCTTTCAATTCACACTTCATCTATTTATAACTGCTATTATGAGACAATTTTACTAGTTTGTACTTAGATTCGTATCAACAAAGGCATATCAGGCATCTTTTCCCATTTTCTTTCTTTCTCCATTTATATAGTTATCAGTCATAAACATAAGACTTAAATTTTTCCCATAATCGACTATGGTGATGTGTGCTACTTTGACCTGAATGCAGATCTACTCAACAAACTTGACCGTCGTCTCAATAATTGCATTCGATTCGTCTTCAACCTACGTAAATATGATCATATCTCTGCGTATCGATTACTGTTAAATTGGTTGCCTATTCACCAGCGCAGAAATATGAGAGCACTGACCACCCTGTTTTCTATATTATACTCTCCTAATTCTCCTTCTTATTTATCTTCCCACTTCCAGTATCTTTATTCCAACCACAATAAATATCTTCGTTCTAGTAATAATCGTCTTTTTCAATGTCCCACTCATGACTTTGGCTTTATTCATTCTACCTTCTTCGTCCAATCTGTTTTATTGTGGAATGTGCTCCCCCTTGAAATCAGGATGGCTAACAATTGGAACAACTTTAAAACTAAATTACGAAAATACCTTTTCAAAAAGATGTCTGCAGATTCATCTCAACTGTGGTTCTATTTAAATTTTATTTTTTTCTCTTCTGTGTCTATTTATTATATAATATGTATGTATGTGTTTATTTCGTAAATAAATATATGTTTATACATGTAATGTTTATGTACGTCTATGTATTTGTATAATATGTCTTCGCATCTATTCCTTTCTTTCATATTATTTTGGTGCATCTACCTTATTGTTCTCTGCATCACCCAAAGGTCGTCTGGCAGAAAATGCCTACGGCATTAAGACCGCCTTTGTACACTAGTGTACATTAAGTATAAAAAAAAAACAACAGTTTTCCAATTTTAATTTCTAAAATTTACAGTTTCACTGATTCCCCATAGTTCTATATTTATATATATTTTACAGACTAGTTTAAAACAAATCACTAATTCAATCGAAGGTTGCGTATTAGGATTTCTATTATACGGCGCTGAAAGAAAGAAAAAAGAAAAAAAAACAAAAAAAAAAAAAAAAAAAAAATTGAGGGTTACACAGAATAACTCCTCATCCAGCAGATATGGAAAATCTTCTTTAACATTACTGATATGTTATTAAATAGCTATAACAGGTATACGACTACTAAAATCAAGTATTCAATTATTTATAGGAACATATTGGAAAATAAAGCCTTTAACAGACGCGATAATTTAAATAACAATTTCCATTTTAATATGGTGTTCAAAAATTACGTTGATATTTAATTCATAATCAGTTGTCATTTGCACTCCAGTGTTGCGGTCGAACGCCGTCGATGACACGAATAATATTTTCAGGAAATGTTCATCTGTGCGTTTATTAAATAACACATAGAGTAACCTATACCCATAAAATAACTGCGATAATTCTTAGTATCTAGATTAAAATATAAAATACGTTCACGCTAATATTATGTATCATCATTATTTATTTATTTATATCAGCTGAAAGGACGTCCAGTGCCGAACAAATTCGTAACTGTGGGGATAATGATAGACTGTGCAATTCGATCCAACACAGAATGAATGCGCAAAAGTATTTTTTGTTTGGCACCGATAATATTCAACAAAATACCGAACTCAATAAAACAATTAAGTGTTGAATATTTTAAAGAAAACGTATACAGGGATTTAATTGAGGAATGTTATTATATTTAACGGACTTCTTTAATTAATCTTAATATTGACATTACATTTTTTTTGTTTCTGTTCCTTGGGTATTGATTATATTAAGTATATAAATTATATTCAGTGTAATCCCGTTAATACAATGATTTATTATGTTAAACTTTTATCAAGTTATTTTTCTATCATGTGTTATTATCATGATTTTTATTATTAATTACTAAAATTCAATATAAATGTTTAATCTTTATTATAATTACTCTGAATTTTGAATTTTTGTAAGCTGTAACATACAGCATAATATACAGGTCATAATTTTGCTAACACCTTACATTACAATTTCTATTTTGTTCTGTATACCCGTGTTTTACAAATAAATTATCTATATCTCAATAATTTCCACGAAGGCTGCATCCATTTCCACCCAGTCCTACGGCGCATTTTCCGGTGCTTGCTCTGCGCTGTATAACTTTTCTGCCCGCTCATTGCCACTTCAGCTTGCTAAATCTTTCAGCTACGTCGACAGCTATTCTTTTACGGATATCCTCATTTTCGGTTCGTAGAGAAATACCAAGCAAAGCTTTCTCCAGCTCGCTGAATGACCTTGAGCTTTGTTATAAATAATCATAAGTATATAAAATAGTCTGTCCCCCATAAATTTACACAATTATGTCATAATTTTCGGGGGAATTTGCCCGGTACTCACTACGCTTGGCGGATTGGTAACCACAGTATGATTGCTGATCCACAAAAGGGACGCTGCTGCCCATCCCTATGATATAAAGTTCTTTAGTCGCCTTAACGATATCCATGGGAGGAGATGAAGTGGTACTATATTCATAATACGGACACCACGAACTAAAAAACCTACAAAATTGCTTTAGAATCTATGAGGTCGCTATAATAATGAAAACTGGGATTTATAAAAAGTGCCGCATAATATATAATTTTCATACATCAATCTCATATCCCATGGCTTTTAGAACCTTCTATATAGGTGAACTGTGGATGCACCATAACTTCTGATTGACCCTTCAAATCAAACCATTTATTGACTTAACCGACTGTGATGACCAGTCTTAAAGGATTTGTTATCGCATTGTTATTAAGAATCAAGAAATACGCTGCTTAAGTAGTTCTTGGAATATTCCTATAATTATATGTATATACATATTACGGCGCAGTGGCTAGTCGCTTTGCTTACTGTGCTATATGTCGCGGGTTCGATTCCCCTCGGAACAAATATTAGCATAGCCTACTGAGATAGTTGTTATGAGTTTGGATGGTTGGGCATGTGAAAGTTATGTCTATAAACTGGGGTGCAATTCCCTAAGCTCAGACATCCATACATCCTTGAATACAAAATGGAAATAACGGTAAAAAAATCAATTTGGTATTAGCTAAGACATAATTGGCGCTATTTAAGGACTCATTGCAGACAGTGAGCCATAAGTAACAATCTTAGCGGATACCAAATTCGGTTATCACCATTATTTCAATTCTGTATTCAAGGATGTATGGATGTTTAAGCTTAGAGAATTGCACCCTTGTTCTCGAGACACGGGAGAAATCCTAGAGAGGCATCGTATAATAGAAAACGTCTTTGTTCCCTATTGTATTATTTGTTTACATTCACGGAAATAAAGCGGCCTTTTTATGCTAGAAACACAGTACAGTCTGACCCTTCGGGCATCACGGATGAGACGGATTGTATGTATTCATTAAACATTAAATATTTTCTGTTATTCTTCATCGCAACAGCCGGTACAAATCCGGTACTAAACATGGCCCCCAGGGCTCACTACAAAGAGCGGCTTATTACATATTTATTTGTTTAATCTTTTACCCGCATCTTCACTCACAGCTAGATTGAGGAAAAACGTTTATTGTTTCAGCCACTTGTGAACAAGGCGCGAACATGATGGCTCATATATTTTTAATTTATCTAATTTAATGTACTCGTTATGTAATCGTTGTCTGGAAGGATTCACTCAATTGCGATAAGATTGCCGAGCGTATGTATTTATTAAATTATGAAAAAATTGTCATGACGTAGATATAAGTGAATTTTATCATCATCATCATCATATCAGTTAAAGGACGTCCACTGCTGAACAAAGGCCTCCCCATAGATGTCCACAATGTGTCGTCATTTTGGAGGAATCTGTTGTGTAGTTGGTGACCGCAGTATGGCTGCTGTTCCACAGAAGGGACGCTGCTGCCCGTCCCTCTGGTTTAGAGTCCCTTAGTTGTCTTTTACGACATCCACGGGAGGAGATGGAGTGGTGTTATGTACTTAAACAGGACGCGACAAGGACCCTTTTTGCATACACTTCATTGGACTATTCGTTTATAGGGAGACAAGACCGCAGTATTTGATGCGCCGCGGTTTTATGTGGAAATTCTTTCCTTTGCCTGCGTTTTATGAACGGCCTTGGAATTGCAGCCATGTAACCGGTCGTCTTATGGGAGACGCTTCTTACAGCAGTAGATGTTAATTGACTGATATCATAATGATGACGATGTACATTAAGCAGTTAACAGATTCATTTCCGTTTGTAGCATACTGATAAAAATGTTGCCGTCTATCCTATAATGCTTCTTTTTATGTACAAAAAACATCAAGATCACCTTTTTTAGGGTTCCGAACGTCCGAAGGGAAAAACGGCGGAACCCTTATAGGATCACTCATGTGTCTGTCTGTCTGTCCGTCTGTCACAGCCAATTTGCCCGAAATTGAATCTACTGGACTTATGACGTAACACATAAGTGTAATGTAATGAAATGAATTTTGAATATGAGGGGCACTTTTGGGGGGTAATATAGAAAATTAAAGAATAAAGTTTTGCAAACTGTACCGTGTAACATATTAAATGAAAGGGCTTGGTGTGTGGTGTTAAATGTATTATTTTTATAATTTTAAAATGTTTTAAATTTATTTAAGAAAATAGACAAATATTTACCACTCCTCTCCCATTAAAAAATAAAATATATAATAGCTTTATACCTATTTATTGCAGGAAAATGTATAAGAAGTCGATGTTCTTAAAAGAACATGGTACATCTTTCAATATTGTGCGTACAAAGTTACATTTGCGGTTGGAATGTATGGGCATTCAGCAATTTCGTAACCCTCTCAACGCGAGTTCAACTCGCACTTATCCGGTTTTTTCCTACTTTTCATCCTTTTTTTCCTACATTTGAGGGTGCCATATGGGTTAATCATGTTAAAAATCGTCCCCGTCCAGTTCCGTGCAGTTCCCTTTAAGGCCCACCTCTGGGTAACAGTACACTCCTGTGGGTATCGTAAACGGCGACTAAGTGTTGATATCAAGAAAATGAACTGCAGCATTCTCCGGTGTGCTTATACAACATACTGCTATCACCAATGAATCTGCCAAGCGTGGTAATTATGGCAATATCCCCAATGACCGCTCATATATTGATCATTGGGAGGTTCCTGATCATGATTACGACGCGAGTAAAATAGTTTGAAATGTTTATTTATAACTAGCACAGCTACTTTTCACGCAGTTCCTCCCGCCGGATTTCATGGGTTTTAATGTTTTCGCGGAACCCCAACTATTTTTCTAAAATAAAAGTAGTGGAAGTCTCGTCAAAGTCGATCCAGCCCTTTCGAATAATAGCCGGAACAAACAATAAAATAAAAAAATAAGTTATTTATATATAATTTAGACACTTGACATAGAGTATATATATTGGATTTCATGAGTTAATTTTTTTTTGCGTGTAACCCTAATTATTTTTCTCAAATAAAAGTAGCCTAAGTTATTCCTTATAACATCACCTATTTGCCAGTGAAAGTCCCGTAGAAATCGGTACAGCCGTTTCGGAGATTAGCGGGAACAAACAGACGGTCAGACAGACAGACCAAATCATACCGTATATACTTCCATGCATTTAGTAAAAAGCTGTTATTTTAACATTACAAACAGACACTTCAATTTTATTTATTTGTATGTATAGATAAGTACCGTTTAAACTTTATATGCGTTATGTAAAATGCTGTTATTTTGACATTACAAACAGACGCTTCAATTTTATTTATTTGTGTAGATTATTACTTAACTTCGCTCGTGTTTCTGCGGGGTGCCAACTGAAAACAGGCGCTAGGTGTCTCACCTAGTCCGGCATACCCCTTCGCCCTTCCCCGGGGTGAAGGAAGTTCTGTGTAGAATTTCCACTGGACATCAATAAAAAAAAAAGGTTTCTCACCTACATTATGCTGAGTTGTTAGCCGGTCGGTCGGTCGGTATGCAAGTGTTCGTAACCGCACTTACTTTTAAAATGTGTTTTGTTGTTTGTTTTTGTCTTTATGTGATCTCATCTATGTTTTGTTATCCGTGTGGTGTCCGGATCAAGAATGTAGCACCACTCCATCCCCTCCCGTGGATGTCGTAAAAGCCGACTAAGGGACTCTAAACCAGAGGGATGGGCAGCAGCGTCCCTTCTGTGGAACAGTAGCCGTTCTGCGCTAACCAGAAGAAGGTGAGTATTGGCAAATACCCCCCAAAATTATGACACAATTGTAGAAATCTGCGGGACACAGGCCTTTGTTCAGCAAAGGTTTAAAAACGTTTTCTGTTCTATTTTCTATTATTATATTGTATTTTAATAAAATTATATTCAGTATTATTTATTATACCTACATCTTATTGTAGGTACACGAGAAAATGTATAAAAACAGTAGCGCCTATTATATCGGCCTTATTGCATTTGGCGATTTATTTCAAGCAACCTTAGGATGGAAAAAACTTAACCGAAAAGATTACCTATGCTATAAAGAACATCTCTCATTATCTAACACAATCACATTTCTTGTCTAAATAGGTAGGGATCGTTAACAGCTTGCTAAGGCTTGAGTGACCCAATTCTGTCAGGTATTATTTAGTGGCTCTTAGAGCACGACACAAAAAGAGATTTTGGCTCAAGTTTAATTTTAATTTGGTGCCTTCTGACGGCTTGGTAGGCCGCTGTTGGCTTGAGGCACTGACAACGTTAAACTGTCTTTGTCAGTACTGTTACAGATTTCATAGAAGAATATCTAGCTAAATAAATGTTGTTACATCTACTGACATATTTCACTTACACTTAAATTAAAAGATGGCACGGTGGCATGGCACGCAATGGCTAAGTGATCAGCTCTGCGCTACATGTCGCGAGCTCGATCCCCTCGCGGAACAAATATTTCAGCACAGTGAGGCTATGGGATCCTTTACAATCCTTCATAAGAAGTGCCTGGGGGTGGCCTTTTTACAGTTACCTTCCCACCGCTAGAGGGCATGACTGCTTTACAGTCATCATTTTTGCGTAAGTTTTAGTTAAGTCAAATGAAACCCCTCACAAAGGCACCTTAAAATTATGTCGCTTGTTTGCGCTGGATCAGGCGTATGTTAATAGGAATGGCATGGATGATGGACCGAACACGATCGTGCAATCAAAAAGAGATAAGCTCTAAGAAAAGTCATAACTTGTCATAACGTTTGCCAAGAATAAACACTAGATTAATGCGCTTTTTGCGCCTATTATTATTCGTGCCGACTACTGCATACTGCATACGTATAAATTAAACCTCATCATCATCAGTTCGGCCGAATGAAGTCCACTGCTGGACACAGGCCTCCCCCAAAGATCACCACAATGACCGATACGGGTATGTTGTGGGCTCATTGGGGGGTTTTGCCATAATCGCCACGCTTGGCAGACGGGTTGGCGATCGCAGTTGAGTAGTTAATGTACTCGAAGGACGCTGCTACCCATCCTCCGGCTAATCCCTTAATCGACTTTTACGACAGCCACGGGAGGAGATGGGGTGGTGGTATTCTGGGCCGACACACGAAATTAAACCTACTACCTAATAATACTACTTTTTTAAAGAATTTTCTTTATAGCTCAATAACAGCATTTTTTGTATATAGCATACACAGACTTCTCCTGTATCGTGGTTTAGTATAGAGATACTAATTATACATGCACAAACACCGTTACTCGGAACAACTATCTGTAAGACATACAAATATTCGTTCTATGCGGAAATCGTAACCGTGTCCTATAGTGCAGAAATCCAAACGTTTAGCTACTGCAACAACCATTCCGTTTAAATAAATAGGTATTCTATATTTAAAAACAGTTCATTACACGTTAAATAATTATAGCCATCATTATACACAACACTTATATATCTTTCCAATTAAAATAATTTGTCTTTGTCGGCCTAAACTTTTATTTCACCGTGTAAACTTTAGCTTGCCCTCAAAATGACTGTGAAGGGTCTTTCCAATCAATAAGTAAGGGCATCTGGCTAAAACACCAAATACTACGAACCTACTGGTAGGACCTACATATAGTTTAAGAATCAGCTGGCACATAAATCAAATACAAATATTGGACCTAATATCAAACCTTGCGAAATAGCTATAAACCTGAATGTTAACTAATAAGTATATTAGAAAATCTTTGTACGTAAATATAAAATGAAAACTTTTATCTCAAGTGTAGCCACAACCTTCTTTTAGAAAATACCAATTACTTGAGAAGAAATAAATTATGCGGACGATATAGGTGTGTCAAATGCCTTGTCCATATCACACCATAACATTTTTTGTAAATCTCTAACATTTATAGTGTTTGCGTGACAAGGGAACTTGAATTTTGCATGAGGGACCATTGAAGCAGTCACGCGTGACCAAAGGTCACGTATGATGTGTTTTCCACTTTTACTTATGCTTGGATCGAATATGACGATATAACATTGGCTTGAGGTATAGGATGTTTCTTTGTATATTTAATAGGTTACACGTATAGGAAATAGAGATCTTAAAATTTGGTTTAATTGTAAGGAACAGGTAGGCTGATAGTAACCACTGCTGGAATAAGGATACCAGAACAAATGTTAAGCTTAACATACAATATTCTTTAAAGATAATCTTCATAGAGAACAAAAATGTTTCACACTCCAAATGATTACAGTGTCGAATCTGTGATTTCATACCGCAATTTAAACAGATAATTTTAACGCTTTAACTAAAGCAATAGTTTGTTTTATAACGCAATTATAACTCACTAATAGGAGTTCAAATTTCATAAGGACAAGACAACTAAAAATAAAATTCAAGTAGAAGTGAATAAACAAAAGTCTAATTCTATTTACCGCATCAAAATTATTAATATACAAAATCATCTAGTTACATATTATTTAGCATTCTGATATTATATTATTTAGTATCTAGAGACGCTGATATGACTAGTGTAGTGGTACAAAGTTTAAGAACATCTACCTACAGTCGAGTTATGTTTTAAATGCCTGCTTGTCCACAAACTATAAAAACACCCTTCCACTTTCTATGCATATCGTGAAAAGCGACTAATTGATTAAGTCAAGTGGAAGGTTCATACTATCTTGTGCTGTAATAATAAGAAACTGTGTTCCGAATCGAATGGAGTTTAAACCACAGGAATCGAGTTTACTACTAATAGAAATTTTGTTTAAAACTTGGATAAGAGTAATATTTAATGAAAATATATATTTATAGCTGTTGGAACTCGTAAAATGGTAAAGAGTTCGAGAGTCACAAACGTTTCCTGTGTTAGCGGAAGCCATTGCATTTTAAACTCATTTTTAGAACAGTCTATTTTCATAAAGTTTAAATCAACTGGCCTTCAAGAAATTTATGTGGATCTTAACTAATTTAGAAGACGGAGTGAGAACTCTCGGTGAATACAAATTTTGTTCTTTATATAGCTGAAGTTTTTGCATCACTAAAGAAACGTAGTGGGTCTTTTCAACTCCAATCTAGGAGCTCTCGAAGCTTAAGTAACGTGAAACCTAATGAGGCCATTTCATAAAGCTAGACGATGAATTCGAGTACTCTGATTAAAATAATCGTGACATTTATCAGAAGCCTTATTCAGATATTGTAATGGAAATCACAATTTAATCTGCCAGCGAAAGGTCTCGTTCAATTCACCTATTACTTCTACGTCATAAAAGTTTATAATCGATTTGTACTGTCTACAGAAAGGTAAAATTACTTTGCATCCAAGGTAACAAATGGTGCCTCACCGTAGTTTACCGAATTGTCAGTAGAAAATAATACTCAGCCAACAATGGTGGACCCCCACTTACTGTATGACTAAGGTCACCGCATTACATTTTTAATGAAACTATAAATGCCCTCAACATAGTACACTACACTAGCTACAGTACACAAGTTAACTACGGGTAATGTGCAAACAAGGTATATACCCGATAAATATATTAACGTAGGTAATCATGAATTTGCAACTAAGGAACTCAGAATTAACTGAAATTTATTAGTAGGCGCGTAAATAATAGTAGATTAGTCTACTACCACAAATGTTGTTCGTCGTTTGTTTATCACTTGAACTTAAGTTGGTGCTTTTAGGTGAACTTTTCCTCGAGGACCTGGAGCCTCCCTTAGGTGCCGAAGATGACCACCCCAGTGGTTTTAGCCGGTAGGAGTCCGGCATACCCCTTCGCCCTACCCCGGGGCGAAGGAAGTTCATGAAGAATTTCCATTGGGAACCAATAAAATAAAATAAAGTTGAACTTTTCCTGAACAAAATCAAAGCACATCTGTGATAAGCATTATGCTGCTACAATGGCTGATTGTTTAGTGTTTTGCTGAATATCGTATAGAAAGATGGAAGGCGGAAATTTGGTAACAACGTTAACCTCAGCCTATACCGAATCGATGTCAAAGTGCCAAGGTCAACACGATATGTGCCACCACGTACACAAACGTTCGACGTTTTTGACTCGACTCTCACATCGTCAGGGATTTTTTTTCACAAACTTTTGCCTGCCTTATAAAGTTCATGCTTGAATTGGATCTAAAAGTCTATAAGAACAGTAAATAGACAAACTTTTAAAAATCAGAGTAAATACGTTATTTCAGCTTATCTTTGAGAACTTCATCAAAACCTAATTGTCTTCTTCATGTCAAAATGTTCGCCGGGAGACATGCGCACAAAGCCTTCGGAAAATCAGGTCATAAAACTGTATTTTCACGAGTAGTTGGTAAAGTTTACGTTCCTATACTTCCCAAATAGGAACCGGGTCGCGAAAAATGTTTACATTTATAAACATTATGTTACATATTCATATTCATTTATTTCATAAAGCCAATTTTGCATGTCAATCACAATACATAATTAATTATGATAAATAATAATAGCGGTAATACATTCATGTCAATAAAGTCAATTACACCGAAAATTTGTCAATATCAATCACAATACACAGTCATAAATAATAATACAAGTAATAAGTACATTTTATGTCTATTAAGTCAATTATTAAAAAAATCCTCGTAACTGTAAAATATTTACCACTAACAAAAAAATTGCCCAACGAAGCGGGCGGGTGACAGCTAATAACAAATAATATTAATATCTTTATTCAGCCCAATCTTCATCAAGAAAAAATTGAGCATTAGTAATATATACTAACTTTTTGGAAACCTTTCTAAATAATAATATAATATTGGGTAGGGTAATGCAGCCTTAAATAAGTACAAGTACCTATTAAGGTTTCAGGTTTTGAAAGGAATAGCTGTCAGCGTTTAATGGATTTTACAGAAAGTTTACCGACTGCCATGTCACAGTAAGTAGATTAAACAAAATTGCTACAGACATTACTCGACAAGACCGCAAAAGTCCTGGCATTAAGTCGAGCATCTTTTAAATATACAAAAGTCACTTTTACAAACATGTTTTCTTTTTCAAGTAAAATAGTTTCGTTGTTCAACGACAACTCAACGAAATAGTGAATAAATATGAAGCTTTTTCACAATAATAAATCAGTTTTCGACATTCCAATAAAAAGTAGTTGGAACGATAAATATTACTCGGAAAATATAAAATTTAAGACAGTTGTGGAATTCCCAAGTGTAGAAAGAAGGGCGCGACATCGCCCTAATGGCCTGAATTGTTATGCCTGTCCTTGATAGTTGCATTTCACATCCGCGCAATAACAAAATAAGTCGCCATGACAATATAATCACAGTCAAAACGCGTTTTTTAAACGATGTTATTGTTTCATCTGGTGCCTATGCGTCAGCTTGTTTTGAGTAGATTGGATCTTCTGAAGCTGTTGATTTTGTGATTTATACGAGACAATCTAGTGACAGTATAAGCGTGAGATAAACAAACACTAGAGCACGAATATTTTAAGCAGTATAACCACCACAAAAACAACAGTAAACATGACATTTACAGTTACACGTTTTCGTAGTTACACTATTTTCCGGCGGAACAAGGGATCAATACATGATTTCGGGCGAATAAAGTCAATGCCTGGACAAGCTCTGCTTGCCACTCCAAAAATTGCTACACCGACCGGTCTGGATGTGTTCTGTGTTCATTGGGGATTTTGCCACAATCGCCATGCTTGGCAGGCGGGTTGGCGATTTAAGTTGAGTTGTAATTTATGTACTCGAAGGACGCTGCTGCCAATCCTCCGGCTAATCCCATAGTCACCTTTTACGACAACCATGAGTTGAGATGGGACGGTGCTATTCTTAGCCGGCACCACACGCTTATAATATATATCAATACTTTGTGTAGTTATGACTAATAAGTATTCCACAGAAATGTGAGACAAGAGACAGTTTTATCAGCGCAGCGGCTTATTATTTGATTGTTCGATTTTAAGAAAAACGATTATCCCTGATTGATTTGACCTACATACGGTTTATTCCTGGAATTTAATTTATTAGCTAATAAAAAGTACTTGCGGGGAATTCCATCAACATTTTATGATTTATATGGGACTATACTGAGTACTATAAAACACATTATTTCGATCGTTCAATTCGCTGGCATAAAACGTAGACAGAAAGTAGTAAATCAATCAATACGTTCACCTCAAGGTTAGATTATAATTATCCTATAAAACTTCTTGATATTTAGCAATATAACTGGCAGACTACTTGTATATAGGTGAAATAATAAGGCCAGGACTACACGACACCAGTCCGGCCCCGGTTCCCTTACATTTCAGAGTTGGAATCATAACTCTCATCAATAAAACTGGACCGGCGTCATGTGTTCCCAGCCTAAACACAGTTCTCAGCAATAATCAAACTACAGCCAGCATTAACACCACCGGCGAAAGAAGACTGTCTCTTCTGTTAGCGATACTGCTTAGCAGACATTGTGTAAGGAATTACTATTATCAGTAGAGTCCTCTATTGTAATTATTTAAATAAACCAAAGTAATGGACGTATAATTTATATCCACCTCGTCTTAGACCCCATAGGAAGCAAGTTCTGAATGCAGGAGAAAATCAAAGTTTAAATATCGCGGAACTTAATCTTATTATTTTTGTTAGTGATAGCCTAGTAGTTGAACGCTTGCCTTCCATACAGGGGGGTCTGAGTTATATCCCGGCCCACACCTCTGTCTTTTCGGGTTCATGCATGGATCAGAATTTGATTATCACTTGCGTGAAGGAAAAACATCATGAAGAAACCTGAGAGGGCTCCAAAATGTTCTCAATGGTGTGTGTAGTCCGTCAACCCACACTAGGCCAGCGTGTTGGACTAAATAGGCCTTTCCCATCGCAAGAAAGTTTTAATAATCACAGGAAACTGGATGCACCTGTAATCTTTAAAAATAATACCCTGTCGCTACGTCAATCTTCTTCTTCTTCTTTTATTTTTGTGGTTAGTAGCCAACCTTGTGCCATGTACTTGTTGAAGCCGCCCAAAAGCTTTTGACTTGGACTTGGCTTAACGACTGCCGTCTTACGACCACAACCGGGACCAACAATTTTACGTGCCCTCCAAAGCACGGAGACACTCAGTTCAATTACCACTATGCGGTCACCCATCTATAAGCTAACCACGCCGAGCGTTGCCTAGCTTCGCCAATAGTTAACAGATTAATGAGTACAACTGGCTATGAGCTATGTCAATAATACGCATGTATCATTTTTTATCCTAGCAGATATGATCTCCCAGAATACAATGATCTGCAAATAGGCAAGTGCAAGATATGTATTATTTATTATACAAAGTTTTCCTTCATTAGCATTATGAATATGGGCAGAATTCCTACTACACATAGAACTGAATTCAACTTATTATTGATTTCGCGTTATTCATTATGCACATACTACAGACGTGCAGCAAATTCAGTCTGCTCATGACCATGAATGCTGTAAAGGGTTCGAAATGTCGGGAAATTAAGAAGTAACTATGTACCTATTGCATGTAAAATCCATACTTATTTCAGTCCTACATGTATATAACATAACATACATAATCAACCCATTACGGTCCCACTACTGGGCACTAGTATCCTACTATACATTTAATAAGAACTAGAGTTCGCCCAGAAGTATGTGTTCTAATCTATAAAGAACTCTGCTACCCCATATAGTTAACGGCCCCCACCCCACGGTCAATAACTACAATCAGAGTCCATATCCTTTTATATCCCTAATATGTCGCTTGACCTACTTGGATAGTCGCCGCGGGAGATCTCAACATTGAACCTCGGCGGAACTACAGTACAGCGAGATTTCACAGTGAATATAGCTAGGACATCTAAAATGCCACTTTGGCACCCCGCCAGGGTGATCTGTCACCGTTCTGGATGCACTGTTCCCATTCATTAATAGAGATAAACAATTTTAGTTTCCATGGCACGCATTTGCTGCGTATATTCCCTCACATCTCTAGTTATATTTTGACATTTTACGCACGTGGGCAGTAGATCCCTGCAATTTTTAAGATGTCTGGGTTTTAATTATGGGACATTTAAAATAGAGATACGTGTACTATGGGCTTGGAAATATCTACTCCCACTGTCGCTAAACTATATCTCCTGCAAATCTTTCAGTCAAAAAGATGGACAATAGCAACGACCTGATCGATAACATCACCAATCCGTTTGCCAACCGTGGTGATAATGTCAATGTACTTCTGGGACCGTACTTGGAAGCGATCTAAGAGACAGCTCTTGTTTAATAGTAGTCGTTTACGGATAATGATGATTACATTTATGATTTCACAAATAAAATATTAAAGCTAGAGTAATCAGTAGGCCGTGTGGTGCCGGCTCAGAATGCCACCACCCAATCTCCTCCCATGGGTGTCGTAAAAGTCGACTAAGGGATTAGTCGGAGGATGGGCAGCAGCTTCCTTCGAGTATATTAACAACTCAACTGCGATCGCCAACTCGCCTGCCAAGCGTGGCGGTTATGGCAAAACCCCCCAATGAGCCCACAACACATCCATACCGGTGGTTGTGGTGATCTTTCGGGGAGGCCTGTGTCCAGCAGTGGACTTCATTCGGCCGAAATGAATCAGTAGCACACACGCAGCTGATAATCTCTTCATTCGAAATATCTTACGGAAATATATCGGTTTTATTTCAGTCATTATGTCAACCTACGTGCTGTACCCATACGGTGTGCCTGATAGAGATACTCGGTCCTCGGTTAAGGACGTTATTATGGCAACTTTAGTCGTGAAATCCAACATGGGCGTGTAGCAAACATAGCAGGCAGTAATCAGTGAAATTGCTTGTATTGCATATATGAACACATGTTGCACAAAGCCCGTGTCGTTCCAGTGTGTGACATATTATGTTTTTAAAAGTTCCAGAACTTTCAGTTGCCAGTTGGATTTTTTATTTATTCAAGTAGTTAGTTTTAATTTACTTGACGGCACGGTTGGTGCAGTGGCTAATACAGTCGGCTGCTGCGCACCGGGTCGTGGGTTCGATTCCCGCACGGAACAAATATTTGTATGATCTGCAGATAGTTGTTCCGGTTCTGGGTATTGTTTGTGGAATTCACGTCTGTAAACGCACCCACGACACAGGAGATATCCGAGTGTGGGGCAATGTTTTTAAAAAAAAACTTTTGTTTTCTTTTGTTAACCTTCTATATTATTTGGTTTTAAAAAATAATCTTTAACTATCTATCTATTTTTTAACTACTATGTTGTGTTCTTGATGAATATTATTATTGAGTTCAAGCATTGTCAGATCCAATAGCAGTATGTGATCGCTCGAGAACCTAGAGCCCCCCCTTTAGGTGCCCAAAATGACCGCTCCGATGGTTTGAGTCGGTAGGAGTCCCATACCCCTACGCCCTTTCCCGGGGCGGTGGAAGTTCATGATGAATTTCCAATGGAAGAGTATTTAAAATTATAAAAATTGTGTAATTTTCCTGTTTCCGCGATAGTTTAGTTATTGTTGTAAATAATAGGTAGGTACCTAGGTTAAAGTTATGTTAACACTGGTCAACTCTTTTACTTTTTTAGCACACACAATAAAGGTTATATTTTAATGTTTGAACGTGACATTACAAACAAGACCGATCAATTTAATCGAGATGACTGACATTAAATTTGATTTTACATACACTACTGCGAAAGAAGTTTTCTAGACATCACAAAACGGAAGAAAAAATTAATGCCAGACTAGGCAGAAGGCTGAATAAAAAAAAAACATGCTCTCACTTTTTGCCACAAATCCCTTCAAATACCGCGGACATCGACAACAGGATTTAGTAAATACTTATGTTATATTTCTTCTAGCTTCAAGGTATACAAAGCTTTGTTTGACACTGTTACAAGTTTAGTATTATCTAATAAGTATCATAACTTGACGACTGTTGTTTATAGAGACTATTAGAGGATCCATGTGAACTAGTAGTTTAATAATCTTAATTGTGTTATTGAAATTAGTACCTATCTTTAGCCTTTTCATGTAGATTTGTACGCCTGTCTAGACAAAATATGTTTGGACTTAATGTAACACCAATACAATAATGTAATACTTACACATATTTTATCAAATAAATCTTATCTTATCTGACTAGGAGCCAATATAAAGAATCAAGCCTGACGTTAGCTGAATGTTCGATGTCTTAACTATTAATTCTCCTGCAGATACAGTATAATTGAGATACAAGCTTGGCAATATATGGACCGTAAAAAAGCTGCATTCATCTAAGAATAATTCATTGTTGCACGTCAAACAAGTCTACAGAATCTGACTAACCATTTCTAAAGAAAATGGCTGTAAAATATGGAAATAATGAATGCCACAGGCAAGATTATACACTTGGTACACGTACATAAACACAAACACATAGCCCGAATGTGTGCACGAGCTAATAGGTTGCAAAGCTTCGGGTTCACAGGTTACGTTCGTTGCGATCGCGTTCGTGTTCGTGAACGTAAAATATTGTCGTTTGCATTTATATTAAGGACTTAAACTTATGGTAAACTGCTTTTGTATTGAAATATTATAACTGGGATCACAACAACTGCAAGCACGCAGCCGCATCTACTGTAGTACTAATGCATTATCCAAGGTTTCTTATCTATGGGAGCACTTTCCATAATATAACTTTCTACTAAAATAGTGAACTTTATTTCAAGCTTTTAGGGCTTTATGTTAGTATGGTAGATGAAAATCGGATCCCTGTGAATCGCATATTTTTTGAATTCCTAATATAGTTTGGCATAACGTGTTAGGCTTAATATTTTTGGCATACTGCTTACATAGGCATAACTATTATGTGGGATAGTATTTGTATGGTCTAATTTTGAGTGGCATAAAGTTATAATTATTAATAATGAAAATAAACACAGTTTACTTCAATATAAGTTGAGTACTACTCTGTGACAGTAGGTTAAGGTGCGGCCAGCGGAACCAAACTTCACAGTCTGTAGCGCAGAGTGGCTATACGGATCGCACGAGGATACCGAACAATGTCCTACGAGGCGGCAACTCTCCTGGCATGTTTTCCGCCTTTCGACATCCTGGCGGAGATGGATGCGTGAGTCTACGATCAGACACGCTCCCTCCGCCAGAGCGGCGAAAACGCGCCTCCTGAGGCGTTCGACAGACTGAGGCGGTTAGCTCGACGGCGTGCACTTGGAAAGTGGCGTCACCACCTGCGCATGCAGTATGCGACCAAGCGCGGCGCGAGCGGGAGAACGAGCGAGCGAGTCACCTACCGCCTGACGCAGGGAGGCAATGCTTACCTGCACAGGATAGGACGCGAGGCCACGGCACAATGCCACCATTGTGATAGCGACCAGAACACCGCACAGCACACGCTCGAAGCGTACTACCTATCTTCTACTACTACGTGCTACCAATAATTATGGTAAAAAAGTTATGCCTAAACCTTTATGCAGAATTAATATTGTACGTAACGATCAATAGGATAACGGAAAGTATGCCATGTATTGCATAACATTTTATGCGAATCAATAGTGAACCGGTTATAACTAAGTTATTTTATAAACGCGATGCGTGTAACCTACTGATAGTCATTATATAAGCCTAAAGACGTCCTCTGCTGAACAAAGGCCTCCCCCATAGATTTCCAAAATTGTGTCATCTTTATGGGGGGGGATTTGCCAGTAATCACCAAGCTTGGCGGGCGGGTGAGTGAGCGCAGTATAGCTGCTGCTTCACCAAAGGGCTGCTGCTGCTCATCCCACTGGCTTAGAGTCCCTTTCGGTCGGTTAGTCGGCCTTTACAACATCCAAGAGAGGAAATTGAGTGGTGCTATATTCTTAATCCGGACACCACACGGAAACTACTGATACGGAATAGAACTAGGGGAGAAGAAAATAGAGTCCACCAATTTTGTAGGACCCTTTATTAACTCTTTTGTATTAACATCATTCCTAAGTATCTTAAAATACGAGCTCATCGTCAAGCGAGTGTTTATTGTTACTGAAGTATTTTATAGTTCTGCGGCCATATGTTTTTAACGATCCCGATGACCGAGAGATTTGTTTTCCTTTCATTGACTTACATATCTCATTAACTGTTACAAAGCCAGACATGACTAAAAAATCTATTGTGTCTCGCCGGCTGCCGGCAATTGACAGGCAAGAGGATAAAATTTTAAATCGCAAATTAAGCATATTTACTTCTTACCATTTGCCACATATTGCTTTCCTCATATCAGCCAAAGAACGTCCACCGTTGAACAAAGGCCAACCCCATAGCTTTTCACAACTGTGTCGTCAGTTTGGAGGGAATTTGCCAATACAAATATGTAGATATATATTAATTTTTGCTTTTAGCTTTAGCTTTTAGCTTTAGCTTTTAGCTATAAGTCCGTCCATTGTGCCACGCTAACTATTATAAATAATCCTTTCTATTATTATGGTATACAGTAAAGTTGTATTATATTCTATTCTAATAGACGCCCCGCTTGGCGCCTGCCGGGTCGGTAGACAGGTTAATAAGCGCAGTATGGCTACTGTTCCGCAGAAGGGACGCTGCCCATCACTCTGGAGGAGATGGAACCACTATGGGCACTAAACAACGACCGCCGCAATGTACCTACTTTCGCTTTGCCAAACAGATCGGTGGCTGCAGTCCATATGTTGTGGCTAGCCCAAACATGGACGCGGCTGCCCATCCTCTGAGTGTTAGCTTAGTCACCTTTAACGATACCTATTGGTGAAGAAAGATGCCTTTTCTATGCCAGCAATTCCACGGCCATCATATCTTCTGATAAAACCTTATCTTTAGAAGGAATGTGTACTATTTTTAGGGTTCCGAACGTCCGAAGGGAAAACGGCGGTACCCTTATAGGAACACTCGTGTGTCTGTTTGTCCGTCTGTCACAGCCAATTTGCTCCGAATCTACTGGACCGATTAAGTTGAAATTCGGCACACATATGGATTTCTGCGACCCAAATACGTACGTAAATAAATGAATTTTGAATATGGGGGTCGCTTTTGGGGTGCAATATAGAAAATTTCTGAATAAAGTTTTGCAAACTGTACTGTGTAACATATAAAATGGAAGGGCCTGTTGTGAGTGTGAGTCTCAAATATATTTATATTATAATTACAAAATGTATAGTTTTAAAGTTATTTAAGAAAATAGACGAACGAACATTGACATTCCCCTTGCCCCTCCCTTATCTCCGAAACTACTGAGCCTGAAATTATGAAAAAAATGTAAATAATAGTTATTTTCCTATAGATTACAGGAAAACCTCTGAGAAGTCTATGATCTTAAAATAACATGGTAAATCTTTCAATATTGTGCGTTTTACTTACGTTTCCTGTTGGAATGAATGGGAAAATAGGTTTGTCAACTACGATGAAATGTTAAGTTTGTTCTTGGGATAAGTTGTTTGGCACAAGACCGAATTCAATAATACACAATATATTCAGCAATTTCGGAACCCTCTCCATGCGAGTTCGACTCGCACTTGACCGGTTTTTTTTTCAACCTATTGAACCTACGCTACTTATCGGCCTTCTGCTTGAATTGATTAAACTCTCGATATCCACGGGTAACCCGCAACCTCAACTTAGAACCAACCTATCGCAGCCTACAGCTGGACTAAGGCATCTTTCTGGATCCTCCATCGTATAAACCGTGCGCAATATGACTACACTAAGCTCCAAAGAAACCAATGTACCTTTTGTTCATTGCTCAGGTCACGGAATGGAAACGTTCTTTTACGAAACCATGACTTCGTTGTTTCACCTCAATTAGGTTATCTACGAAAAAGGGTCGATAGGCTAAAGAAAACAATTTGTTTTTCTCGATCAAGTGAAACTCAAACAAAAGGTTTGCAATAATAATTAGGGACGACAGAATTGTGCGTTAGACCCACCTTTTCTCCTAAAAGTACTCAAGGAATCGTTTAATTTCCCTGAAAGTTTTTGTTATACCTACATAAGGTAGCTCACGCAGTCCCTAATCAACGCGAAAAACTTCGACATCGTTAACAGTGATTTACAACAATGGCTACGGTCTACATGATAATAAATTGTACTTGAAGTAAACCCTGCAACCACGAAAGCTTAACGATCCTTTTTATAAAAGCTACGCAGGATGACTCAGCATCATGTTTTCTATGTTCCGGTTTATTGATACTCCTACTCTGGCTGTTATGAGAATATCTATCATAGTAATGTCTTAGGTTTTCACGATTACGAGTATTACACATTTTGCAGCAAAGTATTCGAAACGTCAGGAAAAACAAAAATCTATAATATCAGCGATTTAATCCGTTTAAAATTGTTTCATTATATCCGTCATAGTCCCAAAGGGAAGAAGTATTTTTCTTTTTGTATATGGGGAAGTTATCATGGACTTTCTCCGCCGGGTTCACGGAAGGTGCTCTTGAAAAGGAAAAAAGCCTGCGAAATAGTCTGACCTTGGATTTTAAGCTATATGTAATATCGCCAGGATTTCATTACATTTCCACTAACAGCAACGAAGGGTAGGTGCGGTCGGACTTTACGAAACAACTGTATAGTCGCTGCCTTGATATTAATGCGACAAGACACGACAACGACGCTGCGACGAAACCGTGACGACAAGACGCCAAGACGAATTGATGTTATCAATGTATCCCGGGTTATTGCGGCGGTGTAGCGGCGATATCGTCGTCAAAATGCTTAAAATCGCTTGAATGCTTCCAGATACTAGTCTGTCCCAGAGATGGAATTCACTCTAATTTAAACACTGATATCAGGCATAGTTTTGTTCGACCAGAAGCCAACCCAAATAAACTTACGAATGGAGTTGGATATTGCTTAAATAATGGATATCATAAATATTGACTGAACTTATTTTCTTGACATAGATAGGGAGAAACGTCGACTCCTTAACCACGGGCAGAAATAAACAAACCTGCGTGAAACATTTACCCACGGAGCCACCTCGTCAGTTTCACATGAAATCGAGTTATCCACTCAACCCATATCAAATATCAATAAACAAATACATGTACGTACCTAGGTATCACCCTAACTGTAGGGTTGCCATGGTTTTGATTCGCATGGGAACTTACCTGTACATGAAGTTTTACTTCAATAATAACGGCTCTTTTCATCGCGATTATTCATCATTTGGTAATATTCGAAAAAAGAATAACAAGATCCGTGTGGTATCTGGACTAAGAATATAGCACCACTCCAACTCCTCTCGTGGATGTCGCAAAAGTTGACTACGGTACTCTTGACCAGAGGGATGGGCAGCAGCGTCCCTTCTGTGGAATAACAGTCATACAGCGCTCATCAATCCGACTGCCAAGCGACAGATTCCCCCAAACCATGACAACATTGTGAAAATCCATAGAGGAGACATTATTTGTTCAGCAATGGACGTCATTTGACTGATAATGATGATGATGATTAATCATGATTGTATGATGTTCTAATAGTAAATCACTGCATTCGTATCAGGTAGGCTCACAAAACACAAGTGCATTTCCTTTTCCTGCTTAGACAATTCTATACGTGTGTCACGGTAGTTGATCTTTGGACACAACACTACTGTGATGCATAGCGGCATAGCCATCGTTGTTAATAGTACACATACGTCTATACGTCGCCACCGATTCACCGATCTCTAGAGTCCATATTATCTATACAAATGTCAAAATAACAGCTTTTTACTAAATATATATTAAAGTATATACGGTATCTACAACAACAAAAAAAAATTTTGCCTGGCTGTTCCGCTAATCTGCGAAATGGCTGGACCGATTTCTACGGAACTTTCATTGTCAGATAGCTGATGTTATAAAGAATGTCTTAGACCACTTTTATTTCAGAAAAATAATTAGGGTTCAGCTAGTTATATACTAAATACGAAGATTGGAGGACCGACTGCAAGCCTATGTCCAACAGTAATCTGTGATTGGCCGAGTTGTGTATTTACTCAATTGACTGTGTGCAATATAATGAATACGATGGCAAGGAAAGGAATTTGACGGCATGGTTGGTGCAGTCGGCTGCTGCGCTCAAGGTCGTGGGTTCGATTCGAGAGAAATCCTAGTGAGGGCTATGTTTTCTTTTAAAGAAATTCATTAAATATATAAACGTAGCGTAAAAGTAAAAATCTAAGTAATCGTTTTCAAGGGTTTCAAGAAAATCCTATTTGTTTTCTTCCGGTGTTAAATTCAGATAGTTCAAAGTAGGTACACTCTACAATATTAAAAGTAGGTACACAATGTTGTGAGCGATTGCCAATCAAACTACCTTAGCCACAGATTGTATTCTGCCGACGCGATGCTGCAGCACCGCTGCTAAATTTGTATGAAATAAATAGCAATCTATCCCAAATTGTATCGTATAAAAATGCAAAAGAAATAATAATTGTGTTAGCAATCAATTGAAAATAATATATTGAGCAGTTTGCTCTACTTTTCTCAATCTCATCTCTCTCTCATCTCAGCATCATACAAACTCATCGCTAAGTACCATTCAAAGTTATAATCCCATCATTTTCTACCAAAAGAAGTACCTGTTGGTGAAAAATTATGAGATTAACTTTCAATCACACTGAGTGATACATTTTGTAATTAAATAAGATGAATATTAGCTAAATCGAAGTGATGGTTTATACGTATCTCGCAATTATAATCAACTCATAAATCTGTATGAACTTTAAAAAGCAATATATCAAGCTATACATTTCCAGTATAAGCCGATCTCGCATTTACGGGCTTTCCGTATAATGAGAGGTCAACTTATACTGTACATATATAGCTTGATAGGTAGCCAGGTATACATGTTAATATATCAGAATAATCGTGATTTATGACACGTAATCGAACAAGATGTGTAGGACCTGTCATCGATATATAATGAGAAGTGTTTCATCACTCATATTGATCCGATTCAGACATGGACCACCATCCCGGCTGCCAAGCGTGCTGAGTAAGTAGTAAGTACTGACAAATTCCCCCTAAAATGACGACACTCGTCGCAGACGCTTTGCAACAGGCGTAAACTGCTCCAACGCCGCTGTCAAACGTCAATTTGATGTTGCCTATTTGCCGATAGCGACTAAACAGGGGAAGATCTCTGACGCGCCTCTGTCGGACAATCAATGAACTAAAAACGTTCATTCTTTTTAGTTCCACTGGTGGCTACTGGCGCTAGTAACTATGCATCTTCCACAATAGCGACAGGCGGGCGATGCCTTACGTAATACTAATTTTTTTGACTACTTTGCCACCGATGGATAGCTGCTATCGCGTCTGCTGTTGCTGTTTTTAGCTAATCAGCCCGCCGGTCATTTATGGGGCTACGGGCTTCGATCAGCAGTGGACGTCTATTGGTTGAAATGATAAGACATGGATCCCGGACTAATCTAAAGTTTACACACAGAAGGTTCATCATAAGAACAGCATAACGCAAAAGCCATTCTGTTTGTCAGCCATCATTATAAGTCGAAGAATACTACGTGTCGATCGATCCCTGCAAGGAACAAAATTTGTATGATCTACGAAGTGTTGTTTTGGGTCTATGTTTGAGCATCTGAGATTTATGTCTGTAAACTGTACCCAGACACAGCCGAAGTCTTAGGGTGGGGCAACGAAAAAATTCATTTATTATTATTGGTTTCTTTTATATAATTAAAGGTAACGAGCATGCTAGTTGCCTACTGCCAATAAACATTCGCAACAGCAGAGGAGTTGGTGATGTGTTGCCGACCTTTAGGGCAAAGTCACATTTATTTCTTGAAAACCCTCATGTCATAATCATCATCATCATATCAGCCAAAAGACGTCCGCTGCTGCACAATGGCATCCCCCATAGATTTCCACAACTAGAAGTCACATGCCGTCTGCATTCAACGACACGTCAGTCCACCTCGTTTGAAATCGTCCCATGCTGCGCTTTCCGGTGCGCGGTCTCCACTCGAGAACCCCTTTGCCCCAACGGGCTTCAGTCCTACAAGCAATGTGCCCCGCCTATTGCCACTTCAGTTTACTAATCCTTTCAGCGAATAGTGATGTCTGCCATATATTTTTGGGGATTGGGCTTCCGGTTTTTGTCACTCACCGTACGAAACGCAGCAATATTGCTACTTACCGCCCGGTATTCTGTGATGGCTTGGTACTTCGGGGGGTCAAGCCAACCCATTTACGAGCCCTAGGTAGTCGATGAGTAGTGTGCGTAGCACATTGCACAGTGAGACTTGGGGGGATCCTTTACAATCCTCCCCGAGAAGTGCCTGGGGGGTGGCCATTTTACACCCGCTTGCCCTCCGCTAGAAGGGGTGACCGCTTTACAGTCATCCCCTCCGAGATGTGCCTAAAGGCGTGGCACCAATGGGCGTGGCACTAATGTGATCTTACGAGGACCTGGAGCCCCCTTCGGTGCCGAAGATGACCGCTCCAGTAGTATACATATGAGGTTTAAGAATACTTGAGGTTTAAGAATACTTTATTTTCTCAAAAGAATACAATTCGCTTATATGAGAAAACTTAAAAAACTAGATAATATCATATGTAGGTAGATATTAAAATCGAGCGTTCGTACCTGGCTCTAAACAAAATTAATTATAAGATTTTATAAAAGACACAGTGGGTAATTGGTACAAACATTTCACTGACATTAGATTCTACAAAGAATAGGTGATTACTGGATGTGACAACGGAAAACATCTGCTATTCTGTTATGTACATATTTTCAAATAATTACGAAGAGCTTTTTTAAATATGAGTAGTGATTTCGCTTCTTTGATATCTGAAGGCAATTTATTGTATATCTGTGCTCCTTCAAACATAAGGTTCTTTTTGCCATAGTTGGTTCTAGGGTGATATAAATGTATGTGATCTGCTCGTCTTAACATTCGTTTGTGTATGTTTATCTTTTTTGTAAAAGTAAGTTGTGAGTGCATGTCTTTGTTTAATATTTTACGTATCAATATACAAGTATTATAGATATATGTTTGTTTGACACCATTATTTTTGTCTCATTATATATCGTTCTAGTAGGTGTTAGAAAATTGTAATTAAATAATACTTTTACCAATTTATTTTGTCCTGTTTGAATAATATTAAGATTTTTCTTAGCTGATGTTGCCCATATTTCAATTAAGTAATCAATATGAGGTTTGACTAGAGAGTTATATATTGTGTACCGGACTTTCGTTGGAAGACAGCGGACAGTGCCACGTATTGCTCCCATTAGAGACGATAGTTTACTTCGTAACTTTTCCAAATGTGGTCTCCAGGTTAGATGACTGTCTAGTATATATAGCATATAGCCTGTTCTAATTTATATAAGTAAGATGGTAAAGGACGATAGTGAAAGAAGATGGTTTACAATTGTTTTGGAGCGCAGACGAAGGTAAAACTGAGCTCTAAACATGGGTAATTGAGGTCATAAGTGATGAAGCCAAGATAACAAGACGGTGGCAAATACAAAGTGCACTTATTCATTCGCACACTAAATAGAATGTTAAAAATACTTGGAGGCTGATACGATCATAACCTGTGCCATAGAGGTGAACATAAACGAATGACGGATAAAATAGATGATTAATTAAGTTGTTTCATCAGAATCATTGGCAAGGCCATGAAATGAAGAACAAAGGCCTGCCCCATAGATTTCCACAATACTGTTTGGGGGAATTTGCCAATGCGCACCACGCTTGGTAGGCGGGTTGCTGAGAGCAGTATGGCTACTGTTTCATAGAAGGGACTCTGCTGCCCATCCCTCTGATTTAGATTCCCTTAGTTGCCTTTTATGAGATCTACGGGAGGAGATGGAGTGGTGCTATATTCTTTATCCGGACACCACACGGACAAAGTGGCAAATACAGACCTATACGAGTACTTCTTCAGAATCCTGTAGAATATATAAACTCTTGGAGACCGATATGATCATAAGCTGTGCCATGGAGGTGAACATAGACGTATGACGGATGAATTAGACGATTAGTTATTTTACGCAGACAAAACTACGTTCAAAAGCTAGAGTAAATTAAATGAAATTTGTTGAGTATATTTTTTTCCAAAATGTGTTATATTGTTGAACATTTTCCTGCCGGATGAGTGGCACATTAAAGTTCGCCCGCACAAAGCGTTCGTTATACTAGGACCGCTCCAAAGTTCCACGTATGTACGTAAATTGCATTGTGTTCAAAAATGTTGAGGGTAAAGTGCCATAATAACAACAATGTGTAGCACAGTAAACATAATAACAAGTTTTTTATTATTGTTTGAGCAGATGTTATACTCAATAATGCGAGTCTTGATGTAACTTCGGTTTATACTACAAAGATCGGTGATGTAATGCGTTCTAACTAATCAAGAATTGTCTAGTGATGCCACTGGGTACTGTGAATTAGAAAGAAAGAAAATAAATTTATTTGGATAGATAGCCGTTTGGGGTTGAAACGTAGGGGCATGGGGTCCGAGTGCATGTCTGCTTTTCAAAGATATAGCGAGACGGTTGGTCGGCACTTCCCGCGATCAGAGGGCTGGCCTTGTCATTGGCCAAAGAATAAGCATTGCCATTCAACGTGACAATGCAGCCAGTCTTCTAGGAACATTATCAGCTGACAGTGATGAGGAGGAGTATGACGCCTAAGTAGATGTTCTACTTTTATATATTTTTCTTTTGTACTCGTAATCTTAAGTTTTATCTTAAAAAGTTTAATAATTAGTTTTAATGTGTACATCAATATTATAATAAGTTATAGATTAAAATGAAGAAAGAAAGGAAATATATTAATTTGGATAGATAGGGCAACACACATCACTTACAGACTGAGAATTGAGTAGATAAAGCAAAATAATATAAAAACAAACCATTAACAAACATATTGAGACATCAACATACAACAAACCATGTCATATGAAGATAGCTGGAAGAATAAATTTATTATAATATAACACTCATATACCTCACATGAAATAAAGTTAATGGTTAGTGGTGTGCGTCGCAATACCGATCAAAAAGAGACATTGCTCAGCCTAAAGCCACATCGCAGTTAGCGATGCGGCGCTGATTTTCAGCAATACCTCGTAGTGTCTGATGTGTGTGTGATGTCTGTGCTTCATAAAAATAAAAATGAAATTACAAACCTAAGTAAAAGTTATAAGGAATGTTTTCGTTTAGGCGCAATATATTGAGGTATAATGTACATACATTATTCCTCAATAATTATTCCTTAATAAATGTATATTTATTTTCTTGGAAGCACGTGTCAGTAACTTGAATATACTAATAAAATTAGCAGCTTATTATTTCATCGAGCCACTTTTAATATAATATAAATCTTTAATTGTCCGAATTTAAACTAGAGTTTAGCCAAGATTGAGATTATCGACGGTTTATCTACGCTCGTTTACTTTGATTTCCCAGGAGTACTTAACTTCCGTCACGCTATAGAATCTATATCAATCACAAAGAGTAACGCTTAAACTGATTCCAATATCCGATATTTCTCTATCGAAATCAAGAGTGCTTAGGTTACTTGCTTTCTACGTATAGATCTTCATTATTCAAAAGTAAATATAAATATCATTTATAAATATATATAAATATCAATAATTTAAATATAAATATCAGAATAAAACAGCATTTACCATTAATGACGAATGTTGTCAGTAATATCATTTGATAACGTCGATGCTACGCTTTAACCAATACGGCAACAGTTTACTTCACGAATACGTGATAGTAGGCATAACCTACCTTTTTTTAAACTCAGAACGATGTAGTTCCAAATTTTAAATTGAACATCGTTAAGATTATCGATAAATGAACAGAACTGTGTCGACGTCACTATCTAAGACATGAATTGAGTTCAATTTAGACACACTTGGGATTATAGAAAGCGACCGAATTAGTATTCGGCAGCACTATCCGTCGGTAGTTTATAGGTCATCCATACGTACGTACGGTCGTACGTACGCTTGTACAAAGACATTCATAATAGCTGTCGCCCGCTTGCAAAATTCATAAATACGCACACTTATATAAAATCTATTTTGGACGACAAGTGCGAATCTTTTGTTTTCGAGATTAGCAATTGTGGCGTTACGTAGGATACATTGCTCGTCCAATGCCCATTACGAACGAGTTCGGGCGAAAAGCAGTCCTTTTGTGAATACCATAGTCTCATTCCCGTACATTTACAAGGCAACGGCTGTAGACTCAATTATATAAAGTATGTAGGAATTTTGAATATTTCATGTTGGTACAAACACAA
This sequence comes from Diloba caeruleocephala, assembly GCA_947459985.1. NCBI lineage: Eukaryota > Metazoa > Arthropoda > Insecta > Lepidoptera > Noctuidae > Diloba > Diloba caeruleocephala. The sequence continues at coordinate 20,063,819 of OX381616.1, forward strand.
TTTGTGGAACGTCGGCATAGCGAGGCTGGTCAGCGAACAACCGTCAGAGGATGAAATGAACTTACGTCCCAACGACAGCGTAGGTTCTTGTAGCTACTATATTTTACAGAGATTATAACTTAATTTGTAAAGCCCCAGCTCACTGCCAATTTAAGTGAAGATACTTTTCATGTTTTAAACTCCTTACGTACCTATTAAATATTCTTATTTAATAAAAACAATTATTTGAAAATGAGATAAATACAAACTAAAAAGCTTTAGATCAGGTACTCTAATAGAGTTGATATGTTATTGTATATAAAAAAAACGCCGCTGTCATATTACCAATAATAATACAACATTTTATCTACCTAACGAAAGAGATTATCATTAATCCGTTGTGCTCATTTTTTTATACTATCCCCACATTTTTATTTCTCCTGTGTCGTGGGTACAGTTAACAGACATATATTTCACATGTACAAACACTCAGACCCGAAACAAATATCTATAGATCGTACAATATTTGATCCGTGCGGGGATCGAACCCGCGACACGTAGCGCATTTCAATCTCAGAGACAGCGGATGCTTAAAAAACTTAACGCCTAACATTATTTGGTTTTTCTTTAAGAATACGATATAGCCAGCATTACATTTTTGGATCAATCGTGAAATATCCATAAATCTATTTTCTTCATTGTTTTTTTTTTTATATACCTACAACATGGTTAGACGAGCATGTCATTCGCCTGGAGGTAGCGTCATGCCTGCCCTTAACAACTGTAATGCTAAGCAGGACTATTCCTGCGTGGCACCACACTGCGTTCATCATCTTGAGACATGAAGTTATTTAGTCTCATACGCCCAATAATTTCACTAGCCACAGTGCCCTTCAAACCGGAGCACAGTCTAAAGTTAAAACACTACTGCGTGGCGGCGAATATCTGACACTGGGGTGGTACCTACCTAGTCAGCCTCTTGATATAGCAGACCTAACACCATTAAAATTAGGAATGTCATACTGTAGACAAAAAGCTTTTTAAATTATTATTTTTATATTACATTTAAGAAAGTTCAACTATTAAAATCTATAAATCTTCGGGCTCCTTCGGTATAAAATTACTGCATCAGTTAAGTAAATCATACTACTTAACTATACCTACCGTCTTCTCTTACATCTACACAAATAAATAAAATTGGAGTGTCTGTTTGTAATGTCAAAATAACATCTTTTTTACAAAATGCATATGAAAGAATATACGGTACCTACAACAAAAAAGCTATTTGATTATTTTTTGTCTGTCTGTCTCTCGGTCTGTCTGTCAACTTGTTCCCGCTAATCTCCGAAATGGCTGGACCGATTTCTACGGGACTTTCACTGACAGATAGCAGATGTTATAAGGAATAAATTAGGCTACTTTTATTTTAGGAAAAATAAAGATCCGCGCAAAAATTAAAATCAAAATCCATGAAATCCAATATATATATACATACTCCATGTCAAGTGTCTATGCCGAAGTACTCTCAATTATATTTAAATAATACACTTTATTTTAAAATAAACGGCGGGTGAAACCACGGGCTGGAGCCAGTACATATATTTTAGAACGACAGCACGAAAAACAAAAGCTTGCGCAACAAAACGGTACTACGAGTTTCTGAGTTCTGCAGGAGACAGCTATTTATAAAGCGTTTATGATATTGCAGACGTACCTACTTTTAGTTCCTTATAAACTTCTACAACTGAACGAACATTATCATCACCCTATTTCCTTTTCCGTGTGGTTTACGGATATCGCGCCACTCCATCTCCTCCCATGGATGTCGTAAAAAGCGACTAAGGAACTCTATACGCGTCCCTTCTGTAAAACAGTAGCGATAGTCCCCCCAAAATGATAACATAATTTTGGAAGTCTGTGGGGAGGCCTTTGTTCAGCAGTAGACGGATTTTGGAAGATATGATGATGAACTATTTGCCTCCTCTTATGTGGTCAGTTTTTCGACCGCTGCGACCGATCTGCGAACCTTCACGCTTGACTAATAACAATTAGACACAGTCAATAGTCATTCATTACAATGACTGCCCCAGTTATTTAAGCCGGTAGGAGTCCGGCATGGCCCTTCGTCCTTTTCTGAGGCAGAGGAAGTTCATGAGGAATTTGGACAGGCACAAATAAAAAAAAACACGTTACTAATTAAAAAAGGAGTAAACTACTAGCGAAACACTGAAATAATCACATCTCTTAGTCTTAGATTCTATTATCAGTTTACATTTAGAATAAAACTTATAAGTGCGGTTCATTGTAGACACTATGAAGTGTGAGTGTGGTAGTCCATTAATTAATTAGGTGACGTAGTTAATACGAGGAGGGAATAATTCGTTTATTTGAACAAGTTTATTGGCGATGACACAGTATGCTGGTGTAATACCGTGGCTTAACTGTGTCAATAATTGGCAACATTTCGATATTAATTAGACGTTTTGAAGTAGACAATGCTTGCGTTATGCTGTAGGCTGGAAATGATAAATGACAAATAGATCTTTATAAGTAGGTTTTAAGAAACACTTTTAGTTGTTAATAAACTGAAATGAAGCCAGAATTTCCTACTGACTGTTCTGAAAAGAAATACCAAAGCAAACTCAAAGGTTTCTGATGCATCATCATCGTCATTGACATCATATGAGACAAAGGACGTCCACTGCTAACAAAATCCTCCCCTATAGATGTACTCAACTGTGTCATCGTTTTGGGGGAATTCGCCAATACTCACCACATTGGCAAGCGGGTGGGTCAGCACAGTATGGGTACTGTTCCCCAGAAGGAACGCTACTGCCCAGCCGTCTGGTTAATAGTCCTTAAGTCGCCTTTTACGCAGCCATGAAAGGAGACCAATGGGCAATAGCATACTTAATCCGGACATCATAAGGTTTCTGTTTAGTCCAGGCATATTTACAACAGAAAAATGTATGACACCGTCTGGAATGGCCTTTTGCAGAAAAACCCATGGTCCATTATGAGATGACCTGTCCTGACAGACGGCAAGCATGGATCAGTTATCGGCGCCAAGCATGAAACGACAATACCATCAGCAGGACATTTGTATAAGCCACATGAATACCCAAAACGACCAGACATATACGAGCTTTAAGTATATGTAAGAAGCCTATATTGTACAAAATATTATTATGAAAATACACCTGCATAGAACCATTTAAAGTTAATTAACACAATACCAGCTTCTGAAAGCGGAGATCTGAGCAGTATCCAATAAAAAATCGGTGTTCTAGAAAATAATTAATATCTCGGCACCCGGCAAGAAATAATGAAGGGTACAAATCGGAAACTTCCAGCTTCAGTAAGTATGCATATTCAGAATTGTAGTGATACAATTTTATAGATTTAAGTAAATTGTGGTTAATTTTGTTGCCAAAATATACAAGTATATCCAGTGCATTACACACTTGTGTCATTTTAGGAATGGTCTCACTCAAGTTTAATCGCTTTGAATAGAATATACTTTGTTGTACACCATTTGGAACTTAAAAGAAAACTTAAATATTAATACAACGTACAATGGGCCGCCTATCGCTAAAAGCGATCTTTTCTAGACAACCTCAGATGTATTAGAAAAACTATAAAATGTGTACGCTGATAAAACTACGTGTGAGATAACCTTTGAGTTACTAATAAATAAACAAGGAAACAAGCGAAGCTATCCCTATAAGCTTTTTCACAACATGTACGAATTGGTAAAGATCCTTTTTTTTTTTTTTTTTTTTGATTGAATAGTGATTGATTATTGAACAAATACCTCATGTACTTCCTTCACCCTGGGAAAGGGCGAAGGGGCATGCCGGACTTCTACCGGCTAAAACCACCGGAGTGATCATCGTCGGCATCGAAGGGAGGCTCCAGGAACTCGAAAGATCTCCATCTAGAGCCACCCATTGGTGCCACGCCTTTAGGCACATCTCGGAGGGGATGACTGTAAAGCGGTCATCCCCTCCAGTGGAGGGAAAGCGACTGTAAAGAGGCCGCCCCCCAGGCATCTCTCGAGGGGATTGTAAGATTCCCCCGAAGCCACACTATGCACTGCGCACACAGCGGTACGTGACCACATGCACACCGCTGTCTTCCCGGGGGTCGCTCGGTATGAGCGCGCAGTTTTCCCAATAAGCGCGCTCGCGACCCCCAAGGCCCCCTGTCATATAAAGACGACGGGGGCTCAGGCGTGTTGGACACGGGCACCGCGGCGGTTGTTACCCCGGGTCCGTGTCCTCCTCCTCCGAGCGGGATCGGCCCTCTCCCGATCCCGCTCTGCGACCTCCTTCTGGAGCATTACGCTCTCACAGAAGGAGACCACAGCACTCCAATTATCATGCTCTGCCAACATAGCCAATATGCAAGCGACTCTATTCTCCGTCCGTAACGGAAATATAGGGGCCACCAATACTAGACTTCTTATGATGATGATTTATAGAGGGTAACGTTTGTATCTGCTACGCTTGTTACGTAAGGATATATACATATACTTTCATTTTGCATAATAGTGGAGTCGAGAATACAGCAAAGTTCTCCTAACTGTACAGATTACTTTACTATCCGTGTTTTAGCCGCTTGTGTATTTTAATTAATTAACCAAATGAAGATGGCCTTGTTATATTGAATGAATTCGATGATACGAAGCTATTCATAGCTATAAGCTTTCATTATTCGCAATAATGTTAATTGCTACGATAATCAAGACTTCCTCATTAATGGAACTTTCTTTATAAACTTAATTTTACGATAATTCAAGGGATAATGTATAGTTGACGAAGTAACTCAAAAACTCAGCACTAAATTAAGAAAAACATGTTCTCATTTAATATCTTAATGTAGTGTCGACTGTTGCACTAAGATACAGAAAGGGGTAGAGCTTACAGACATAGACCTTTAAGAACTAAATTACCTTAAGAAGTAAAACCGAGAAAATCCAGCTAACTCCACCGTAACTAACTCACACAAAGTCACACTTTACACAATTCTGTTCACGTTCGTAATGAGCCACTTGAAACTTTTTTAATTTTGATTACGATAGTCGTATTATCGCGAAAGTGAGGCGCGGCGCAGGGCGGGCGGCACGTCCGCCCACTGTGAACCGCCGAGTGCTACTGGAACGAAGCACTAGCGACATTCAAAACTACTACCAATTTCAGAAATAATTTTGGTTTCAGTACCTATATCAGAATATTTCCTGAAATTTTCTTCTGAATACGAACTTAATATAAACAGTTACGTACCATGTGGTTTCCTGATGAAGAATAAAGCACCACTCCATATCTCCCGTGGATGTTGTTAAAGGCGACTGAGGGACTAAACCAGAGGATGGGCTGCACTCAGCAGCGTCCCTCCAGTGGAACAGTAGGCACACTGCGCTCACCAACCCACGTGGTTAGTACTGACAAATTCCCCCCATAATGACCAAACCGTTGTGAGAATCTATGCGGGAGGCCTTCGCTCAGCAGTGGACATCCTTTGGCTGATATGATAACGATGGTATACCACGGTCGTCCGTACAGTGGAAAGTAAGGAATATATCGCGTTGCAACAACCGCGTTCATTAAAGCAATGTGACCGGTTGTTGTAACTTGTAATAGGCATTCTGGATCCCATGTTCAACAGTGGACTTCTACGTGTTGATATGGTGTAATTATTTATTTATACTAGAGGTCGTCCAGTGTCGAAATACGACCGTAATTCTTTTTTCCCCATATATTTTGACTTTCTGTACTCTTCTTTCATATGAACTTTAACTATGCCAAATTACAATTTCTTTTTTGTTTTTTTTTGTTTTTTTTGTTGGGCTTCTCGCATACATTTCTGGGAAATGTAGTTGCTTAACCGGTCGTTTGCTGGCGAAGCCAAAAGAGGCCTCCAGCCAGGCTTAAATTAAATATTAAAAACTAAGCAACTTTTGCTAAGGGCGCCCCCTGCGGGACACGGACCTCGGGATGTACAATAGTGTGCAAAGGCGTTCTTAATACTACAGGCATTATATGCCAGACGACCTTTGGGCGATGCAGAAACAACAAGGTAGATGCACTAACAAAATAGGAGTGAGAGGTATAGATGCGATGACATTTGTTTACACGGGAATAATAATTACAAATACATGTATAAACATTGCATGTACAAATGTATCCGCCCAGCTGTGAATGTTCAAACTAAGCCGAAGGTTTATTGAATACTAGATGGGCCCAGCAGTTTCACTCTTCGTTTAAATAAAAAGAAATAATTTATAATTATTTTGATTACTTTGGCATTGCCAGTTGACAAAGAGTATATATCAATATATTAAGTTAAGTTTCATGAGTTTCAATTTTTCCGCGGAACCCTTATTCTTTTTCTGAAATAAAAGTACCCTAAGTTAATCCTTATAACATCAGCTATCTGCCAGTGATAGTCCCGTCACAATCAGTCAAGCCGTTTCGGAGATTAGCAGGAATTAACAGACAGACAGACGGACAAAATGTTTAAAAATAGTTTTTTTTTTGCTTTATATACAGTTTACTTCATATACATTCAGTAAAAAGCTGTTATTTTAACATTACATACAGACACTTCAGTTTTATTTATTTGTACTTATAGATACGAGGGAACACAACAAAACATGTAATATAAACGGGAATTATTTAAAAGCAAACCAATAAATTTTACTTCACGTGTTCTCCTCAATAATATCAGTTTGTAACTGTCGTACCGCAAGTAGACCCCTTCTCAAAGAAGGAACGAGAATGATCTCCATTCTTGCTGTTTGATTATATATCCACTATAGATCCAGGTTACCTCACGAAGTTTTCCTTCACCTAAAGTCAATTTACTATATCATAAATTAAATGGACCGCGTGGTGTAAAAATATTCCAATCCACAAGAAAGTTAAACATTTGAACGATAAATTCACTTCTTTTTATATAAAAATAAAAATATAAAAAATGCTCACTCTAGATTTTCTCCTGTGTCGTGGGTGCGTCTACAGACATTCATTCCACACACAATACACCCAGATCTGGAACCAATACCTGCAGATCATACAAATATTTGTTCCGTGCGGGAATCCGGAGTCCAGCAGCCGACTGTATCAGCCACTGGACCAAACGTGCCGTCAAGTTCTCTTGTTACATTAAAATATAGATAGATAGAAAAATATCGATAAATATCGGCTCTGCAAACATTCACATTCACACTATACAATCCGGCAGGGCTTTGAGTAGGTCCCTTAACCCTGCAACATGCGTATCGCTTTGAAGATAATTTATCATAGATTTTGGGATTACGTCATTTTTCCTAAGTTCTTTTTTGGAAATATATTGCAATTTGTGGTATAAACTGTCATAAAAAATATATTTATAGCCGACAGAACCGTAGAACAAAATGAGACATTGCTACATGATAGTAACATAATCGTCAACATTTAAGTTTTTTTTTTTAGTTTGTGGTTTGGATGATTTTACTACAACTCGTTCCATCTAAGAAAATACATAATAAAGTCATATTGTTACCCGCCAGAATTTTGAAACCAAATGCTCAAGAATCGTATCAGCGTAGTTTTTTATTGGGTACTAGCTGGGACCCGCAGTTTCACCCACGTTTAATTTAAAAGAAATTTAGAGTACTTCGACATAGACATTTGACATAGAATATATATTGGATATTCCGTGTGGTGTCCGGATTAAGAATATAGCACCACTCCATCTCCTCCCGTGGATGTCGTAAAAGGCGACTAAGGGAATCTAAACCAGAGGGATGGGCAGCAGCGTCCCTTCTATGACACGGTAGCCATACTGCGCTCACCAACCCGCCTGCCAAGCGTGGTGAGTATTGGCAAATACCCCCCAGAATGATGACACAGTTGTGAAAATCTATGGGGGAGGCCTTTGTTCAGCAGTGGACGTATAAATGGCCGATATGATATATTGGATTTCACGGGTTTTTTTTTTACGCGGAACCCTAATTATTTTTCTAAAATAACAGTAGCTTAAGTTATTCCTTATAACATCAGCTATCTGCCAGTGAAAGTCCCGTCAAAATCGGTCCAGCCGTTTCGGAGATTACCCGGAACAAACAAACAGACAGACGGACAGACAAAAAAGAATTGTTTTTTTTGTTAAATGTACCGTATATAATTTCATATGCATTCAATAAAAGGTGTTATTTTGACATTACAAACAGGCACTTCAATTTTATTTATATGTATAGATGTAATCTGTCTCCTAAAAATAAACGTTGTACCTTTTCCAGATTAACTGAACAATGATTAAAGTTTAGAATTACAACTATATCAAATAGCTACGTAACGTCGTTGCTTTGTATTTTTTCTCATTTTCGAACAGCTCCGATTTCTTTCACAGATAGAACCTTATTTCTCGTGATAAAAAATGCTATTTCTTGAACGCATATTTTTAGTGAGTATGACATCCCACGACATTTTTGAAGTTAGGTATCTGAGCGTCATAATAAATTTTTAATAATCGTAATTTTCTCAAGCTTTGTGTGATACTATTAATTTTATTTATAAATGAATATAATTTTCATGAGTCTGGTAAGTTGGATTTTATGTAACCATTAAAATTCGAACCGAACGAAACGACATCCTCTCACAAAAATGTGCTAACTGTATTATAAATTCGTATTTCCTTCAACAAATTATACTGGAGAGTAAACGCGATGAAAAATGCGTGCTTGTGATAAATTAGCTTGCAGAATAAACCGTGGTTAGCGTCAGATATCGCAGCTCAAAAGATATATTGTAACTAGAACAAAATTCTACTATCGGTCGTTCCAAATATTGTTATTCAAATAGGGTTGGGAGCAAACAGAAAATACCGTTTGGCCCGCGTCCCCGCCGAAGGAGCATACGAAATTAGTTATTTCATAGCGCTACAACGGCCAGGGTCTCCATGCATTATTTATTTAAATTCTTGTCATCACAAAGCCATGGGCCTTGCGGCACGTGCCCGTTTTGTAACATGCATTACTGATGTATACAAATATCGCATTTGTACGGTTTCCACTTAAGTAAATCGATAATTATTAAAATAACTAAGTTACTAAGTATTACTAAGCCTTGCAGCCGATTTTTATAGAAGAATTTCTGCGTTATTTTGAGTAGGTATGCGCAATACTACATTCCTTTGTTTTTAGATAGTTAGAATTATTTGATAGTTTTGAGTTCCTACTCGGTGGGAATGGATACGATGGCTCTATAGTAATTTTATAGTCATCTTTATATTTACACCTCACTTCTGCTTCACGCTTCTGGAGTAGAATTTCCTACTGATTACTACTATACAACCCTGTAAATTCAAGAATATTTCTAGTTGGCACCGTAAGTGCAGTAGCAATTTGCTTTCTGCGCAACGTAGCGTGGGTTCGATGCACGCACGGAACTCATATTTGTTTCGCCTATCGGTAGCCGTTCCGGATCTGGCCATGAGTATGGTGTTTGTACATGTGGAATCATAAGTCTATTTAACTGTACCCAGGAGAAGGTTAACTGGACACAGGAGAAAACCCAGCGTGATCGATCATTAAAAAACCTCCTTTGGCGTATCTACTTCAGAACTGATGAACTAGATATTACCGAAACGATACAATAAAATCATCATCATCATTTTAGCCGGAAGACTCCTCCAAAGATCGCTTCAACGACCGGCCCTGCGCTTCTCGCGACCACTTGATTCCCGCAACCTTCACCAGGTCGTCGGTGCATCTCGTGGGGGGTCTGCCCACGCTGCGTCTTCCAGTACGCGGTCGCCACTCGAGAACCTTGCGGCCCTATCGGCCATCCGTTCTACGAGCAATGTGCCCCGCCCACTGCCACTTAAGTTTGGCAATTCTTCGGGCTATGTCGATTACATTACCTTTATGTTACCTTAGTTCTTTTGCGGATATCCTCATTTACTCTGAGCATAGCCCTCTCCATTGCCCTTTGGGTGACCTTGAGCCTTCTTAGGAGGCCCATGGTGAGCGACCACGTCTCAGAACTATAGGTCATAACCGGTAACCCACACTGGTCAAAGACCTTCGCCTTGAGACACTGCGGTATTTTGGACAAGAAGATATGACGCATTATATTTATTACTAGTTATGCCCCGCGGTGTCATTCGCATTTCATTTAAAATAAATCGTAAATTTATAAATAATTATTACATAATTAGTATATCTAATATATAAATATCTCGTGTCACGGTGTTTGTGGTCACACTCCTCCGAAATGGATCGACCGATGTTAATGAATATTTTTTTGTGTATTTGGTATGAGCATAGGTTGTGAAGTATTTTTCACCCTCCTACCCCCATCCCCGACTTTTTTTATCGCGACTTTAGTATTTTTGTAGGCACTTTTCGGGGAGGATTGTAAAGGATCCCTCCAAACCTCACTGTGCGCTGTGCTGCTCACACGGTGGCACGTGACGATGTGCGCGCCGCTGTCTTCCCTGGGGTATCTTCTGAACCCTGCAAGATATCGAAATGCAACATACATGAACCTATTTTAATCCCTAAAATTCTCATTGAAATCCGTTGAGCGTTGAGATTCGGAGCCTAATCAAGACAAACAGCGAGACACAAAAATCCTAAAAATAACAGTTTTCACTTAAATTTTGGGTATTTATTTTGAAATCACAGACAGACACTTCAATTTTTACCGACTTCAAAAAGGAGAAGGTTCTCAATTCGATGCGTATTTTTTATGTATGTGCACCGATTACTCCGAGATTTTTGACCGATTTGAGCGATTCTTTTTTTAATAGATGCAGAATGCTTTCGAATTGGTCACATATAAATTTCATTACATTTGATTGAGTAGTTTTTAACCAGCTTCAATAAACAGGTTTTAATGTTACTGCGCTTACCTAGATGATGTCTTAATAGTTTCGATTCTTAAAATTATTTTTAGTGTTAGATTCGGATACCAAATTGGGAAAAGTTCTTTCATTTATTTACACTAAAAAGAAACAATAAATCTTAAAAAAAAACCGACTTCATAATTCTATAGGATATTAAAACTACTAAAAAGAAAAAAATAACTTTATTTATGAAGTCGGGCAGGGCCCATAAACATAACTCGTTGTTCTGCAAGAAACATGATTGGGGCATACCGTAATATATGTACATATTGTAATGGAATAAATGTATAGTATATTTGCAGATACCGGGAGCCAAGAGTAAATAAACACGAGTGACGGTGATGACGTCAAACCAACTGTGCTGAACCACGTGTTGTTATGTGCTACATATGCAGCTGCTTTGCATGGGGTCTAGACTTTCTACAAAGGTTTGACTATTTACAATATGAAAACTGATATTTTCCATAAGGGAAACAAAGATAGATATACAGTATACTTACTTAAAATCCGAGATCACAGAATTGTCGGCAACACCTAATTTGTGATAGATCATATCTTGAAACGAATTGATTGCTCCATTCAAAAGAATTTTATCCAAATACCAATGCATGCTTATTTTTACCGACTTCGAAAAGAAGGAGGTTCTCAATTCGATGCGTATTGTTTTTTATGTATGTACACCTATTACTCCGAAATTTGTAGACTGATTTGAGCAATTCTTTTTTAACTGATGCAGAATGCTTTCGTGTTGGTCCCATATAAATTTTATTACATTTGATTGAGTAGTTTTGTAACCAGCTTCAATAAACGGGTTAATTTGACTGCGCTTATCTAGATGACCTGTTAATAGTTTCGACTCCTCTCAGATCAGAGAACCGATTTGAGTCATTCTTATTTTTAGAGTTAAATACTGATACCAAATTGGAAAAAAAAACTTATTAACATCAATAAAAAAAGGCAAATTGGCCATACAGGTTTGTCCCAGCGATATATGTAAGCGCAGCGTAGCGGTAGAACCCAAAACGAGTGTACACACGGCTACAAATCAAGCTACACAAAGCCAGCATGATCTCGTATTGTATAGGCTTTCGGTATGATGAGAGATCAGCATAAACTGGCCCGCACAGCTTGATGTGTAGCCGTGTGTACCATGCATTTGCACCCAGCTAGGACAATAATAAAAACAAACAAAAAAAGCACCATTAAGTTCACTGGTGTTTATCTGTATAAAAAGGGTTGTAGCTCAGCATGAAGCCGTAATTTCGCGACAGGCAACTTCGACAGCGCTGGTTTTCAGTTACAACCCTCGGTGACACGTTGTCGTATTTCGATTTTCGGCATTGGCAGTGACGTATATCGTGTATAGTTTGCTATTTCATAATTAGCTATGGAAAATTATACTAGTAAACAAGTTCGATGGACAGAAAACAAAAAAATAGAGTTTAAATACACGAAGTTGTGACACCGCTACTTATCAAATATGAGTTCAGTGACGTGATTAGGTTATAAATAATTATGTTGGCTGACGAGAGAAGTAAGAAAGCGCTTTTAATTAAATATAACTAAAAAGCACACAAAAAATGTAAGTAAAGTAACAGCGAGGGATAATTAGAGAATATAAGTAGAGAGCCCGCTTTTAATATTTTATTTTCTGCTTTTTAGTTCATATTTCATTTAAAAGCTTGTCTTAAATAATTTTTTTCATTTTAAATATATAATGAAATGTTTATTTTATTTTAGCAATTAATTAGTAGGATCAGTATTAAATCGTGTTCGTGTATATATAGGTAATTAGCTTCACTAAATGCATAAAATATTTAAAAATAAACGCTTGGACGGATTTGACGCCACTGTTATCTTACTACAATCAAATGTGTGGTGTACGGATTAAGTATATTGCACCACTCCATCTCCTCCCGTGAAAACATTTAATGGCTGCCCAGCCTTCTGGTTTAAAGTCCGTTAGCGCCTTTACAACAATAAAAGGCAACTAAGGGACTCCGCTAGGCAGCAGGGTCTCTTCTGTGGAACAGTAGCCATTCTGTGCTCACCAACCCACTGCGTGGTGAGTACTGGCAAATTCTCCCCAAAATTAAGTCACATGGCATTTAACTGGTCGGTGATCGGCGAGGCCTTTGTTCAGCTGTGGACATCTCTTAGCTGATATGGTGAAGTTGATGTTATATTAAAGCTATTTCAAAGTCAAAGTCAAATATTTATATTTCATATAAGCCAAACATATGAAACGTCAGAATTTAAGGTGCACTTTCTTCGCTCGATCACAACACAAATCAAATTGTCAAGTCCAAGTTGACCGTCTTGTACCTAGACCTGTTTTACGCTCACAATGATGTTAGTGAGATGTTAAAACAAAAATCAAATGAGAGGTGGTTGACATGTTCAGGTTGATTGTATTTTCAATACGATTTACAAAGTAAGTTTCTTTTGTAACTGTTTTAGCTTGTAGGTAGATAGATTCCTGACAAACATAATGTTGTTTCCTCTCTATCTATGTTTTAAAAAAGGCTGTATGGACAAAGTGAAATTTCTACGGGATAATAACGTACATATTCGATCCCAAATTTGTCTAGCAAGCATGTTAAATTTGTTATTACTCGTAGAATTAATTTTAAAGATGACCTTTACCAACATTCTTAGCTTCCTATTAATCCGAAAAACTATAATACAGAAAGAATTTTATAGAGGAACCTATAACAAAGTACTTTTATAAAGTAAAGTAAATAACAAGGAGTTTTTTTAACATACAAAATTGTAGTAATTGTTGCAAGTGAGCGAATAAACACAAAATAAAGGATTTATAATCGCAGTAACAACAATAAGCCCGGCGACCCTTACCGACAGTTAGCCGTAATTAATATTAGTATGATAAGATAACCGACGCGTAAAGACCTGTCACCGGACTTGGGATGAACCTTTGCGGGACCCCTTTCACTTATTTTAAAAGACCGTTGTCGCAATTCCATGGGAATCTTGTTGAAAATCGAAGGACTTCAAGCAGGTTCGCCACATAAGGAACTGGCCAGAAAGTTTTATAATTCGATTCATGTTTAAAAGCAAATGCTATAAATCCCTATGCGTGTATTGTTTGTGGTATTTTTATTATCATCATCACCATATCAGCAAAACGAAATCCACTGCTGAACAAACCATCCCCCATCGATTTCCACAATTGTGTCGTCATTTTCAGGGGAATTTGCCAGTACTGACCACGCTTGGCAGGCACATTGGTAATCCCAGAATAGCCGTTCTGGGATTCTGGAAACTGTACCGAAACAACAACCGTTTAGTTTGTATTCACATTGCACTTTTATGTGAAAATAAATAGATATTTGTTTTTATTAAAAATAGCATAGGATAGACAAAAACAATTATTTTATATTTAAATCAGTAAAAAAAAGAATATTAATGAATAGACCAACGCAGAATTCTAACGTTGAAGGTTCCAGAATCATGTAGGTACTGAATACATTGTATCAGTTTTGTTTACGAAATCTCTTACAACTATTATATAGTCCTACAAAAATAGTGAACTGTTTGTAGATACAATCAGTAGATTCTAGAGATCGTGTTTATTATAAACAATTATCACTATAGCATGACCGTTACCATTGTACCGCGCTTTAGGTATGCGCGAGGAGGTGGCGAGTGGGAAGGAAAGAGCACGAACCGTGAGGGTGACTAAAACGGAGCTGCTCGTATACCTAAGGCGCGATACAGCGGTATTGGTCAGGCTATAACATATTTTTAACATAACATATAATTAATACCACCAAAGCTGTATGGGTTGCAAAAATAATGCTCCCCCTACGACCAATAGTAAGCCAGATTGATACACCAACTTACAAATTGGCACAACACCTAGCGAAGATACTCTCAAAACTTCGTGGAAAGTCTTTGTAACCACATATGTGAAGGATTCCAATCAGTTTATCAGCCAAATAAAAGACCTTGAACTGGCTGAAAGTGAAGTGATGGTCAGTTTTGATGTGCAGTCCTTATTCTCCAACTTACCAATAAAGTACTGCCTGGATGTTGTTAAGAAACGGTTAAGTTGTGGCGAAGTCATCCTTCATTTCAATCAACCTATTTCATGACTTCATACCTTTTATCTCCATCACTGTCCACCTCACGAAACATTCTTTATTCAAATCAAAATTCGAATTTATGTGACGTAGAGTCGCTCTTCATATTTTTGAGCACTATCATTACACATTTTGACGACACGGTTGGTGCAGTGGTTGATACAGTCGACTGCTGCGCTCTGGGTCGCGGGTTCGATTCCCGCACGGAACAAATATTTGTATGATCTGCAGGTAGTTGTTCCGGGTCTGGGTGTATTGTATGTGAAAATGTATGTCTGTAAACGCACCCACGACACAAGAGAAATCCTAGTGTGGGGAAACGTTTAAAAAAAAAAAAAAAAAACATTGGATTCTGAACGCTAGTGGTTCAACACACAGCTGTCGCTCTGACGAATAGTCTCCTGCAATATTCCAATTACTTATAACTAGCTTAAAATATGGTGATAGTAAGCTATATTCTAAAATTTATATTTATATAACCATGAAGATGAAGTGTTGAAGTTGTGAATATCAATATAACATATATGCTACGTTTCATTGATCTCGTTAACTGAACTCCGTCACTTGCTGCCGTGGAGAGAGCCTCCTAGTTGAGCTAACCGGGAAGGAACACAGAGGGAGGCACTCCGCGACAAAGTGAGCATGACATGCCTCTTCAATATGCACAATTACTAGAACACTGCCTTACTAACGGCTACCTGTTGTGGGACAATGAATTTTACCTGCAAACTGACGGTGTGGCCATGGGGTCACCGGAGTCCCCTGTAGTCGCCAATATATTCATGGACGATTTTGAGGAGAGAGCACTAATGACAGCCCCGGCTATACCGAAGATGTTCGAATGGTACGTAGATGATACTTTTGCCATCTTGCCTCACAATACAATACAAACTCTGCATTTTGTAAACAACTAAATTCAATACACAGTAAAGTTCAGTTTACTATGGAATTGGAGGATAACAAATTCTTAGCCTTTTTTGACATACTTATCATCCATAATACTGATCATTCTGTTAATCACACCGTGTACAGAAAGGCTACCCATACAGACAGGTGCCTTAATGCTCGCGAATCTCTCCACGATCCTTGTCAGTTAGCTACCGTAGCCAAATTTTTTTAAGTTATTATTATAATAAAGTCCCAAACAACATACCACACTAAAAACATAAAGACACTATGTATGATTACTGCGTGCATTGAAACAAATTCTAATTAGTTTTGTACGTTAGTGAATAAAACTTTTTAAATCTGTAACGACGCTTGTCACCTTAGTCATCCTGCGACCACGAACCCTGCAGAAAGTTCGAAACATCGGGAAAAACAAAAAATCTATAATATATGCGATGTAATCCGTTTAAAAATGTTTTATTATAGTGATTATTATAACCTACTAAAAGTACCCTTGAAATTAAACTCACTATTTCGTAGCAGCCTATGTATGCATGTCTTCTATACTAGGTTCCGATATAGTTACTTTCAACACTCCAATGCAGCAGGGCACGGGAGTGTAATAATAAAAAAGTGTTTTCAATCTCATACCACTAAAAAAGACGCGATATTCTAATTAGTATGTAACCAAAACACTTGCAGCTTACATATAATAAATAAATAAATACGTTTAATTCGGATCAAGTCTATAGTGTGTTATAAACAATTTACATATTACTAGTTCTAAGTAGTCATACTTGAAAAACACACAAAACACAGTATGGCGCTGCATCCATTTCCGCAAGTCCCCGACTCCCATCGATCTGCGAACACACTGAGGATAGTGTTAGTGCTGTCACGGACACGCGCATATCATCATATGCATCCGTCTCGTACAATGACCAAGCGCATGGCGGGCACTGCGTAGATATTAGGTACCTACCACCCGATCGTATGGTAAGCGCATGAGGCCATTGACCGCCTGCTGTTTTGAATTGACTCTGTGTTTGACAATAAATGTATATTTTATATCTTTGAGAAAAATTAAGGTATTATTTTCTCACTGATTCAGATAGTGAACTATGGTCTGATTCACCCCCTTAAAGGTTATAGGTGATTAAAGCGGCACCCTGTATATCATCATCATCATATCAGCATAAGATTTCCACTTAAACTCTGACCATGGCCACTTTAATTCTGACGTTTCACAAGCAATAGTTTAATTGAAAAAACACACTACACACTATTGAGACTACTGAACAAAGGCACAAAGGAACAACACCTCCCCAATCGATTTCTACAATAGTGTCGTAATTTTGGGGGAAAATTTTCCAATACTCACCACTCTTGGCAGGTGGGTTGCTGAGCGCAGCATGACTACTATTCCACAGGAGGGACGCTGCTACCCATCCCTCTGGTTAAGAGTCTCTTAGTTGCCTTTTACGATATCCGCGGGAGCGATTGAGTGGTGCTATACTATTAATCGGGACACCACACGGAATAAAAACCCTTCATATATCTTCAATCAATTCTCCAGACATATCTTATCAGCTTATCTATCATACCGGAACGTCACTACTAAAGAGGAACAACTATAGGACTCTGGCTGAAGGCAGTAGACTTGCCCTCTTAAATTAAATTCAATTGCTGGAGTGGAATGACCGTAATATACTCTGGTATAAGGGTGGCCTGAACTGACAATGTTTCTCTGTTACCTTTATCCATTTATCATTAAACAAGTTACAGTAAGTTCTGTTGTGAACCACTGTAATTTCTGAGGTCGAGTGTAACATGTGTTTCAAGTGTATTGCAATATGAAAAGTACTTAAATCTAAGGCAGGATTCACTTAACAATTTACGAATTCGCTTATATTCGGGACTATAATGTTATTTTGAGTTACAAATATTAGCGAGGCCTTGACTATATATTTAACGTTAACATGACCATATACTTATGTTACTATGGCTATCACGCAGAAGGGTCTTGAAGCGCAGCTTAATCTTGCAGATTCGCTCGATTCGATCTCGCTTGCCACAGTCAGACTTTGGATGGGAGATCATTCTTTACACCAAGACTCCTCATTATCTCGGAGCGTTAAGCTCTGACCCGGCTGTCATACGAATAGACCTAATAGAAAGTCGGAAGACTGAAATTAGGATATCCGAACCATATCTAAGGATTTTCTATGGGACTGCTACTTCTTTAAGCCAGCATCTACAATGGCGACAATTGGAAAAACAGAATGAAGCACACCTAGGTATATTGGTCGGTGGTTTTTCCGCGCAATAGGACAGTTTAATTTAATTGGTCTGTGGTAGCGAAAATAAAATACAAATGTTTGTGACTTTATTTTATCAGTATACAAAGAAAAACAGCGTCAATTGTTATACCATACTCAGTAGTAGGCGTGTTCCTAACGGCTATATATTAATAACTCGTTATAACGATGAGTGATTCAAAAATCACCTATTACTTTTTACGTTTTAATATATTAGTATGATATTTATTACTTCGTCGAGCGCTGCAGTTTTGATACCGTCGTGGTCCACAACAGGGAAATAGTTCCATATTTGCTCTCTTCGAGACATTTTGATTTAATATAAATCTTATTTACGTAAATAACAACATCAACATGTTAATTTTTATTAACACTAAACTAAAATACTTATATTTAAAGTATATGGATACTTATGTTACTATGGCTACCAAGCTGAAGGGTCTTGAAGCGCAGCTTAATCTTGCAGATTCGCTCGATTCGATCTCGCTTGCCACAGTCAGAATTTGGATGGGAGATCATTCTTTACACCAAGACTCCTCATTATCTCGGAGCGTTAAGCTCGGACCCGGCTGTCATACGAATAGACCTAATAGAAAGTCGGAAGACCGAAATTAGGATATCCGAACCATATCTAAGGATTTTCTATGGGACTGCTACTTCTTTAAGCCAGCATCTACAATGGCGACAATTGGAAAAACAGAATGAAGCACACCTAGGTATATTGGTCGGTGGTTTTTCCGCGCAATAGGACAGTTTAATTTAATTGGTCTGTGGTAGCGAAAATAAAATACAAATGTTTGTGACTTTATTTTATCAGTATACAAAGAAAAACAGCGTCAATTGTTATACCATACTCAGTAGTAGGCGTGTTCCTAACGGCTATATATTAATAACTCGTTATAACGATGAGTGATTCAAAAATCACCTATTACTTTTTACGTTTTAATATATTAGTATGATATTTATTACTTCGTCGAGCGCTGCAGTTTTGATACCGTCGTGGTCCACAACAGGGAAATAGTTCCATATTTGCTCTCTTCGAGACATTTTGATTTAATATAAATCTTATTTGCGTAAATAACAACATCAACATGTTAATTTTTATTAACACTAAACTAAAATACTTATATTTAAAGTTTCACAATACAAACTTAATAACTTCATAATTAAATAACATCAACATTGAAAAAATATCACGTAATCGCTTGCATTCCCCCCTAAAATATGACTTGTGACGTGAAGCGAGTCATCCGCATTGATTTTGTTCAAATATAACCGTAGATCAAAACGACTGTCGAATAAAAATAATTATATTAGGTCCTCCTATTATTTATTAGTTTCGACTAAATATTGGAATCCAGCTCTTATAACTCTACAGTGAAAGCATAATTTTGCGTGTGGCATAAAATTACGTCTGATATATATTAGTTTCGACTAAATATTGATAGGAATCTAGGTCTTATAGTGAAAGCACAATTTGGCATGTGGCACCTTATAAAATATGGGACGTTGGGGAAGCTGTGGTCGTTTAGAAATAAAAATAATAGGGCAACATAAATAACCGTTACCTGGTTTAATAAATAATAGGTGATATGATTATTTTAAAACAATAGATTATTTATTCAGCAACCTAATATATGGAACACTCCTCACTCAGTAGTAGATATAAATATCTTAAAACTTTCACTGTCATGTGCTCTGTCTCAAATACTCACATGGACAACAATATACGCCGCCCAGCCAATGCAGTGCGTCCCATCGCCGCTTTCGATGTTCGATCGTTTCACGTTTGGTGTGTAAAATCCATGAAGGTGCATTATAAAGCTGGGGTTAAAGAAATCGTTAAGATATTTTTACAGTTATGTATATATCTCAAAGTAAAGAACCTATTTAAAATAAATTGACGCATTAAATTACCATTACGCTAAGAAAAAATACTGAGTGAATACTTGCTGAAGTCCAAGTAAAAACGAAATGAAAAAGATAATGCCGGATATAATCTTCAAGGCATTTTAAAAGATAACTGAAAATAAGGCTTTTAGTAACGATTTGGCTTATCGTCCAAATAATACGAAATAATATTCTTTTAAAGTAGATTAAAATAATTTTTCAATGTACTTATTTCAAAATATGTTTTACCATGTTGAGATCATCAAGTGTTGTGCTGAACTCTTGTACCGATTTTGTCATGACTAGGATGTCATCGGCTAATCGAAGATGAGTGACTCGCTATTGATGGTAATGCCAAATCCTTTCCAGTCCAGTAGGTTGAAGGCACCTTCCATTGCAGCGGTGAACAGTTTCAGGGAAATGACGTCCCCCTGTCTCACATCTCTTTGCAGAAATTGCGGCACTGCCCAAGTTTCGATCAAATTGAAGGCTTTCTTATAGTCCACAAACACCAAGCATGGTAGCAGATTATACTCTTCGGTCTTCTGTATAACTTGCCGCAGCGTCTGCATGTGGTCTATGGTACTAAAACCGTTTCAAAAACCGGATTGTTCGGGAGGATGGAAGTCATCAAACTTGCACTCGAGACGATTAGTGATGACCCTTGAAAACAGCTTATAAACATGGCTCAGAAGATGGGTATATCATTCTTCAATTGGGTGTTATTATCCTTTTTGAAGAAGAGCACTATCTTTCCTCTGTTCCATGCTTCCGGCGTTGTGCCCTCGAGTAAGACGGAATTGAATAGCTTCTGAAGGACTTTAAGTAACGCTGTTCCACCCGCTTTCGGAAGCTCTGTCGTAATTTATTATTATTAAGCTGTTTCAAGGCCATCCTAATCTCGCGCAGGCTGATATCCGGGATATTCTCGGTATAGTGTCGGGTTAGTTTGGCTCGTAGGTCTTTGTCAGCGCCAATGGTAGGTAAGAATACCACCACCCCATCTCATCCCGTGGGTGTCGTAAAAGGTGACTATGAGATTAGTCGGAGGATGGGCAGCAGCGTCCTTCGAGTACATTTATAACACAACTGCGATCGACAACCCTTCTGCCAAGCTTGTCGATTATGACAAAACCCCCCAATGAGCATACAACACAAACCTATGGGTTCCATACTCAACCCGCTCGTTGTGGGGCAATTTTTGGGGAGGCTTATGTCCAGCAGTAGACGTTTATTGGCTGAAATGATGATAGCTGTCTGTAGAAGTTTTCAATCTCTCTCAACCTCTGGTTTAGTTGGCACTACACTGCCGTCCTCGGTCTTCGGCTTCATAATACGACTTAGTCCAATATACCTGACTCTTGCAAACACTTTGGAGCCTTGATTCCGCTCAATCATCTCTTTAGCACCGTTGGTGTTAAAGGTACGAATATCGTGAAGCATGGACTTCCAAAGCCGTCTATTGAGCAGTCGGTATGCTTCAGTATGGCCAGATGACTGGAATAACATAGCGCCTCTTTCTGCCATGAGATCGGAGAGCGTTTTTGGTCTACCTTTACGTGGGTCTTGAAGAACTTAGACCCAACCGTTTGGACACTTTCTACAAACCTACCGTTGAAATCGTCCACAGATATATGCAGTATTCTAGGCACTCGAAGCGATAATGGAGTTCGAGTTAAAAGCTCTCGGGGTTTCGGATATGAGCGCTAGGGGCCCGGAGCATAGACTTCAGACGAGACCACTCAAATTTGAGATTAATATTCAATATACCTCTTATCATTCGGTGATCTCTACCGGTATTCACCCTATGGGTCACAGAGACATTATTGAATATTTGTCTCCTATTGGTTATGATGAAGTCAATCTGATTCTTTGTGGAACCATCGGGACTCATCCATGTCCATGTCCTGTGAGACCGCTTCTAGATAAAGGAGTTCATCACTAAGAGTCCCTCCTTTTCCAAAAAGTCGGCCAGCCTCTGTCCCCTAGGGTTCCGTTGCCCATACCCAAATTACCCCACTTTAAACTTACCATCGCATCGTGTGCCCAGCTTTGCGTTGAAGTCCCCCATTAAAATAGTGAAATGTGTCTTGGAGTCATGTATGGCCCTACTTACGTCCTCACACATACTCACTACTTCATAATCTGGGTTCGCGATGTCAGTGCGTAGACCTGTATGACCTTCAACAAATACCTCTTGAATATTCTGAGTATAAGGTACGCTACCCCACTCGACTTACTTTCAGTGGCCACTATGTTGTTAATGAGGGATCTGCGGATGAGAAACCCGACACCACCTTCAGACAGATGTTCGCCTGCCCGGTAGTAGAATAGGTTGCCGGATTTCAGGGTTTAGTGTCTTCATCCTATTTTCGGCCTTCTGATAAACCCATGACATCCCAGAGCAAGAGCACACGGAATAGCACTGGCAAATATGTTCTTAATAAAATATATAACACCATATTGGTTAACACAGCTTCGTAAATAATGCATTATTTTGATCAATGTTGCAAAAATAAAAATGGTTACTGTGAGTTACCTGAAGAAGATAGACATTATGTCTATCTTCTAGGATAACACATTCATATTTCATATTCACAGTAACCAGTATCGCCGCGGATTCGGTTTTTGTACTTTTCAAGAGAAACCATTCAACCCTGCAATTTTGGTGCAACTTGTAACTATTAACGCAGCGCACGCCGTGGAGGCTCCAAAGGGGCACGACTTTTTCCGACTTAGTTGATAACTTTACCTAATTTGAGCATAATATATAGGGCAAGTAGTGTACCTTCGGACACGTGGAACATCTTTAATTTCTTCTGAATTCCCGGGATGTTTTAGCGTTATAAACTGAACACAGGCGTCAAAACATTTTATTTTCTGGCAAAACTGATATCATGTGACACATAATGACAAAAAGGTGGATTTATTCTTGTACATTTCGACTAATTTCCGTTACATTAAATGTGGCGTCGGCTTGTATCTTAAGACACACTTTAACGTGTGTCAACGTACTTGTAAGTATAGCTTCATGTTTAAAAAGCGTTTAAATTAAGTGCTTTAATAACTACTTTATTATTTTTATTTGCCATCGTAGTGGGACGAAGCAAAACCGAAAAAAACGTTTGAAAATATCAGAGAATACCTCAGATGAAGCCGTAAAAGAGGTTCTAAAAGGCAAATCCATTTGAGAAATAGCAGTTACCTTCAATATTCCAAAATCAACATTATTTGGATATGTAAAGCCAAATAAGAATAAAGCTCAGAAGCTAACCTACCCCGAAGCATTTACTCCAAGAAGCATTACAAAATCTTTTGAAGTCACAGGTATAATAAGTTATGTTATAATAATGTAACCTTTTTTCTGATGAAGAAAGACTGTCGTCATATGTCACATATCCTTCTTAAAATACAGTAACAGCCAATACACAAGAAAAATTACCGATCGAAACATCATTCAATCAACCAAGGTTGTCTGGCAGAAATCGCTGCGTGCAATAAGATCGCCTTTTATACATGTATTTTTCTGTATTTGATCCTATTTTTGTTATTTCTGGTGTAGAATGAAGAGTATTGTATTGTACTATATCAATTTACACTCAACTGTCAGCAGATAATATGTCCGGTCGATTCAATAATAACATATTTCGGAATCCACTGAAACGCCTTCTTCAACAACTTCAACTTACGTCCCAGATAGTGACGACAAAGATGAACTGTTTATTTGTAAAAAAAAAATTACATGCGCTCGTATAATTCCTGCGATTCTAAGGAATAGATTTCGTTACTAAAGCAAAACAAATGTTGATTAAAATAAAGTAATTGTTAATTACGATAATAAATTATTACAAAACATTTTTTGTGGTATTTGTTATATTTAAAGGTGTTATTTTAGATACTGTCCCAAAGTACACGTTTCATCCGAAGGTACAAACATCCAAGTCCGAAGGCACACACATGTTGAGTATCATCACTAAATTAGCTACTGAATTAGCTTTTTTAAACAAACCATAAAGTGTAGTTAAACAAAAAAAATCCTTTTAGACTATATTTTACGCCAATTATCTATCATACAAATAATATTTATGTTTAAGTAAGAAAAAGATATGTCCGATGGTAACTGATGTACCCCAGCCTAAGTCCATATGAAATATTTCAAATGGTGAAAGGTTTTATTAAATAGGTACATTGGTTAACCTATACACAAACTCGCCGTTGATTAACCTCTACACAAACTCGCAAAATTCGAACTCTTTATAATATTGGTTATATAATACACGTTTAGGTTTATTCAGTAAATACTTTATGTTACTTGGGACTTCACCACAATCGCTTAAGGATACTTGATAATGCAATAATAACCATCCTCCTATCAGCCAAAGGACATCCACTGCTAACAAAGGCCTCTCCATAGATTTCCACTGCGAACGGTTACATGCCACCCTCATCCAAAACCCGTATTCCGTGTCCTATTCCATGACACCTCTGCGTTTATTTTGTTTTATTTTATTTTATTTTATTTTATTTTGTTTAATTTTATTTGATTTAATTTTATTTTATTTATTAGGCATTTATCGTGTTTGAGAAAAATTTGTATATTGGATATGGATGTCTATCCAAGTATACAAATATGCACATTTATAATACTTTACTAGTAAGATGTGTACACCGCTTACTGCTCTATAAGTTCTTCAACATCATTTTTATCCATCCAATGTTTGTAAGAAATAGCTTTCAGAAAATTTCCTCTACGTGAGCAATAAAAAGCGATTCTATTCTAATCTATTTAGATCTGTTCAAAGGAAAACTTAGAAACGGTTTACTTAGAATCTCTATGAACTCACTACTATAGGGATAATCAACTCGAAGATACTTAATTTTAAAAAATTAGGACGTCTTGCGTCTTCTTGAATGCATGCTTAACAAAAACTCACTGCCCAAAAACCAACGGCTGACAAACTAACACCACCGCCGGCTCGAATATCACGATATTGGCCGTCGTCGGTTGTGTGGCCAGTTCAAACAAATTCTAATAAAAATAATCCTAAATCATAACTCTACTTAACTTAACTTACACGCGTAAGCTACAGCTACAGCATCAAATGCTCTAAAAATTAGTATTGAAACAAACATGACATAACGAATTTACGTAAGCGTTATGGCAAATGTATGATATTAATCAGCAAATTTAACCGCGCGAGCTAAGTTAAATTGCGTGCGACAAAACCCGCACGGCAGCTGTTAGCCACTAAATTATTAATTCAATGGAATTGTGTGATACCTTCTGAATACTAAAAATGTCAGCTTATTGTTTGTTGATCCCATAAAAGGATATACCTTGTTTGAATGTCCTCAGTAATATGGAAACACGCAGTTTTTTTCTATAGAGGTTTTAGTATTTTTTGTGTATTCATCACATCATTCCGTAAACTTCCACTACTCTATGGGCCCTAATGATCACTACAATGAGCTGTCACATGGGGATATTACCATAATCATCTAGCTTGGCAGGTGGATTGGTGATCGCAGTAGGTATATTGTTGCTAGCACAATAGAGGATGCTGTTGCCTATTCTCCCATTTGGTACACATTGGTAGTTACATGAAAGAGAATAGTCTATCGTGTACTATTGTGGATTCAGAAACGGTACGCGTATACAAAGTAGTGTGTAGAACAATATACTACGCTCACCAATTTGGGCAACCATGTGAATAATTATATTGCAAAGTGTGACCAAGCATTGTATCGACGATTGAGCTACCCACGTCTAACAGGTTAATGAGATGATGATGATGATGATAGTGGTGATGATACTTTCTTTGTTTGGTTAAACGCCAAATTTGTCTCGGATTGTTCAAGCTGACCAAAGCTGCAGTGGACGCCTCCAACTTGGCTGAATGACTGTCGTCTAATAACAACATCCGGGATCGGCGATTTTAAGAATACCACCACCCCATATCATCCCGTGGGTGTCGTAAAAAGTGACTATGAGATTAGCCGGGTACGATGGGCAGCCGCGTTCTTCGAGTACATTTATAACTCAACTGCGATCGCCAACCCGGCTGCCAAGCGTGGCGCTTATGGCAAAGCCCCCCAATTACCACACATCACAAATCCATACCGGTCCTTGTGGCAATCTTTGGGGGAGGCTTCTGTCCAATAGTGGACGTTTCTCGACCGAAATTATGAATCACGGAGATTCTCAGTTCAAATAATATTATGCGATCACCCATCTATAGGTTTCGATTGTTTACCGATCTGTAAGTGTAATTGGCTATGAAAGTAGGACAATGATAATACCGACTCATCCAATATAACCAAAAGTTGAGAGAGCTTCCAAATCCGCTAGATAGAACCTATTTAGTGCTTACTCAGTGTAAACTCTTGGCAAATATTACCTTAAATTCAATTTGTTATGCATTTTAAATTTTCACAATGATGACTACGAATCTGGATATCATGATCATTGTCTTATCAGCTTTAAAAAGCTCCACTGCTGAACAGTCTTTGAGTGGGGGCCCAAATACTCATAGCGAGTGGTTCTGAGCATCTTGCATCTAAGGGAGCCCCCGATCTTCACGACAATGATATGCATATGCTAAAACTTTATTGATGTCAGGTATTTTATGAATTTACATTTCAATTAAAACTTTGTCAAACGGACGTCCCATCTACTTATAAATACTCCTCGCTAACAAATGATTTATAATATCTTAAAATACCTCCGAGAGTAGTTCACAAAACGACCTGAATTCCAAAGGAGCGGGGTTTGAATAGAGTTTTCCTCTTAGTTAAAGATCCTTAACATGGTGTAAATAATGTTTCCTCTGAGGACCAACGCTGGTTGCAATTTAAGTTCTTTTAAACGAATCTCAAAGTTGCAGTTGTTTGTGAAAGTCCGCTAAGAAACTGTTCAGCAAAGACTCTCTACGAGTATTTGTGACCTTACTAGCGTAAATGGTAAGTATAAAACAATTCACAGTATAATTTTCTTGGAAGATTAATATACAGTAAAATGTTTAAATAAATATTATTTTAAAAATATTGAAGGATATACGTGCGCTTCTGTAGCACATCAAGCATGTTCGCTGAAACAGATACAGACAGTTTCCGAGCTATTATGCAAAAAAGAACAGTTTCCCCGATGCGCAGGATTCGAGGGAGTACAACGGCATTTTGCAAGTATTGTGAATAAGCCGGACTGTCCGTTCCTGGGGCACAGGACCCGCATGCACTATTGCGGATCCGGTGCAGTGAGAAGTAGATATAGGTATATGAATTAGTAAATAAATCATGTTACTAACATAGCTTGTAAATTTTATTACACATGAATCATGGTCCTAATTAAATGATTATTATGTCTCTCTTATATTCCCTATATAGGGGAACCCTGTATTTTGATAGGCTTACGCGGGGCATGGGTCCAACATGCAGAGGCCCCTTAGAGAATTTAAATCTTAAATGTAATGGGACACCAACCGGGGACTCTCCATAGCTGCACTATAAAATGAAGTCATAGATCCCCCGGTGGTGTAAGGCTATTGTATGAGATGGAATGTATAACGATAAGGTCTATTGCAATGGGTGTTACTTACAATAAAAAGACTAATAAATACGGGAACAACGGCGTCTGCCTTTCAACCTTTAACGTGAAATTCTGTGGCAGACGGTGAATCGCCACTCACAAGATGGCCTCCTAAATGGCCACCACTACAGGTGACAAGGTGCAACACCGGTTTAAGCGGCTCGGGGTGTTGAGAGGTGCGGCACCGGTTTCATCATCACGCGTCTCGATGACTCGGAGCGGGTCCCCATTATTACGCTATTAGACACTTCCACCCCGAGCATATACCTCTGGCGGCCCCCCTCTCATTGGCCAACTAAGGCAAGCCAGGGTTGAAAATCCTGCGGGCACTCATAGGGTTCCACTCGAACCGACCAATAAAGGCAAGCCGGAGACGAGGCCCTGACCGACTCCCTGGAGCTTTCGGGTACGCAGTGTCGCCACTCACATTCAGCTCGTCACAAACTGCCCTGCGTTCTGTAAGCTTCTTAATACATCTCCTTATGATATACTTTTTTTTGTATCAAAAGGTAGGAAGAAATCAAGCAGCTGCTTTAATCTGCTCTCCAGGATTACCATATCCCATGGTGAGATAACGACTGTTCAGAGGGGTATTATTATCTTTATTTAGCTTATATACATATTATATTCCATTTTTAAATACATACTACAAAAATAAAATAAATTTAAAAATATAAAAATAGTGACGCACCGATATCGGGGACATGGTCCAAGCTGCCGGTGGTTAGGGCTCCAGAGAGAGGAACCTCCTCACAATAAGTGCCGTGTCAAGGAAAATCACTTTCTGTATCAGACCCTTGAGCCAGCCGCCTAACGAGAGCCTCTTAAGATGTTGGTCGATCATTGCCGAGTCAACATCCCACATTTCGATAATCTCGTGTGCTAAGTCAAGATACTTGTTTGTCTTTCTCGGCTTTCACGAGATTCTTGTCATGCGAGGTGGTAACATCAATAATCATTGTGCGGCGCTCTACCCGATTTATCATCACTATATCAGGCTTATTAGTAATAATAGTCCTGTCAGTGATGATAGACCGGCCCCAGTACAACGTGATATGACTATTTTAAACTGGGTCGGGTACCTGTAGTATGGTACCATACCATACCATACTTCAAAATCCACAAGTTTAGATTTCAATGCAAGTTGCTGGTGTATAAACCTGGCGACTTGGTTGTGCCTGTGCAAGTATTCGCCGTTAACAAGACGAGAACAACCAGAAATAATAGGTCTGATGGATTCACCCGGACGGTGGCATGCCCGACAGATATCAACCAACCATTAAAAATATGTTTCCGGTAATTGTTCGTCATGATAACCTCATTCATAGTCGCACAGACAAAACCTTCGGTTTCCCTGAAGAGTCGCTTAAACATAGCCAGTATACTGATGCTTGAAAATCTACATCGGGTCCATGGAGGGCCGGATAAAAACGTCCATGCAGTTCCTTGCTCCGCAATACTTCCCTGCGGTCACTGGTACTGAGTACGTCAGGTTTAAGCCAGTTCTCTTTTGCCAGACTAAGCGGGGTGCGCCCGTTGTCTACTGCCACTACATCTCGGTGCATCCCCACTTGAGTATAAAATACTCTCTAAGACTGCACACCTCACGGTTGTGGAGAGTTTTGGTATTTAAAAAGCCGCAACCTCCACTTTTCCGTGGGATGTACGTAGCCTCATTACCGAGGATCGTGGGTGTGGTGTTGGACTCATGCCCCCGCGTAAGCCTATCAAAATACTGGGTTCCCCTTTACAGGGGATATAAACCCGTGAAAAGAGAGACATAATAATCATTTAATTTGGACCATGATCCATATCTGTTAGGAATAAAACTTACAAACTACGTGTTTGTAATCTTTAGTTTAATCTTAAATAGTGTATATATAATTAGTTTTAATGTGTACATCAATATTATAATAAGCTAAAGATTAAAATAAAAACATTTGTAAAAAAAAAGACATCCAATCTCTTTGATCAAACGTACATTGGACAAAGAAACTGCATGAATGCCATGGCACCCAGTACGCTAATCGGTTTCCTAATTACGTAATTTACTCAGACGGGTAATCGCTTACACTTTGCCATATTAACAATTTTACCTACATCCGATCGTCAAAAAAGTGTATTTTTATCATTATGTGCAATAAACTTGTTGAACTTATCAAAACCAAGTAATTACGATTACGAATGTGTTTCGAAATTAGCTGCGGTCATAAAGAGTATTTCTATTAACTTACTTTAGCTGTCACATAATTATAATTAATAGCCAAGTATTGGAGTTACTCGCCCATAAGAAGCAATGTTATTTATTTTCATTGGTATATTAAATCATACCATTTTCTCCTCTAACTGAATGTCCTGCGATATATCACTCTCCAATTTGCTCGTGTTCGCTGCGGAACATAGGCTTCTTGATCGACCGTTTCAAATAACAATGGTGTGTACATTGTTATATTTTATTCTTATTAACCCTGTATAACATTTTATTTTATTCTAGTTTTGTATATTGTTTCTGTTTGTGTTGTCTTGTTTTGCTGCAAAATAAAGAATGTATGCATTTCTTTCTTCTTTCTATCACCATGCTTCACAAATGGATTCGTGATTTAGGGTTCAGGAACCACGCTGTAATATTTACGACAACCGTTTAATACCAACTTCGACCATTTACTTATTTACTAGGCGTGTGCCCATTTAAGCAAAAATCCTTTTGAGTGCGTACCTACGTTATATACTGAACTCCTGTGCAAAATTGCATGGTTCTAGACCCACCGCGCCAGACCACTATTACAATGAGATTTCAACCTGTGTACTTCTTCAATTACAGGATTCACATCATTCTAAATTATAAACTAAACAAACAATATACAATATTAAACGACTAGCTGGGACCCGCGGTTTGACCCGCCGTTTAGTTAAGGAGAAATTGGATTACATATAAATAATTTAGAGTACTTCGGTATAGACACTTGACATAGAGTATATATATTGGATTTCATGGGATTTAATTTTCTTTGCGCGATGCCCTAATTATTTTTCGAAAGTTAATATAGCCTAAGTTATTCCTTATAACATCAGCTATCTGCCAGTGAAAGTCCCGTCAAAATCTGACCAGCCGTTTCGAAGTTTAGCGAGAACAAACAGACAGACAGACAGACAGACAAAAAAAATAGATTTTTGATGTAGGTACCATATATACTTTCATATACCTTATAATGAGCATGAGCAAATAAATAAATCTGAATCTGAATGCATCGATTAAAAAGTTGTTATTTTGACATTACAAACAGACACTTCAATTTAATTTATTTGTATAGATAATGACTTAATTAATAAAAGGAAAAGCCTCATAATACTTTGAATATCGTTAAAAACGTCATGGATTATATCCGCGTACGCTTTCTATTGGTCTATCTCTCAAACATTGAAAAGTGATTTGATAGCCTTTTATGTAATACTTGAAAATAGTATAGATATTTGCGTTATAATAAATTCGCCACCAGCTGCAGAAACCACATATTAATATGGTGTGTCCATACTACAACGTCAAACCGGGTTGACCTCTGACTCTTGACTTGAATAATAAAATCTGTGGAAATATAAGCGTTCGCCTACCCAGAAGATTTAAATGAATAGTCTTGTAGCACTTTGAGGGATTAGGAACATAACTGCCTGTGCGCTCGTTTGGACCGTGACTCGTCGTGAAAGGAATAGTGATATTACGGACGTTCACCTTAAAAGTCATTAATATTATTCACGTTTCTTCTACGTTTTGTTACTGCTAAATTCATTTATAAATATATTTCATGAGTCCCATTTAGATTTTTACGCTGTACACAAACATTATAAGTAGTTATCTATATTTTTTGTTGAAACTTATCATCACTTCTACCATCATCAGGCTAGTTTTCCCTGAAGCCTCAGGCGGATATATACCTTTTTTTATTGGTGTCCAGTGGAAATTCTACATGAACTTCCTTCGCCTCGGGGAAGGGCGAAGGGGTATGCCGGACTCCTACCGGCTAAAACCACTGGAGCGGTCATCTTCAGCACCGAATGTCTAGGTCCTCGTTAGATCGCTTTAGAGCCAGATGACTGTAAAGGGGTCAACCCCTCTTGTGGAGGGAAGGCGACTGAAAACTGTAAACTGTGCCCTCCAGGCACTTCTCGGGGAGGATTTTAAAGGATCCCCCAAACGTCGCTGAGGTGGATTTATACCTTCTACCATTCACCGATGTGATTGTAGTGTATATACCTAATATACACTACAATATGTTTAATCATCAATTTATAGACGGTGAGTCTGACATTTATGCCTTAGCCAATCAAGTGACGGTGGCGTAGTGCATCTCAATAATCTGAATCTGAGTCCTTTTTTCGTGTGGTTTATCATGAAATAAAGGATTTTTCTTATGAAATAATTTATTTGCATGAATTGTAGTAGATTACAGATGTTACATTTAAAATAGAATCTTACAATTCGGTTTAGAATAGCGCGCAAAATTATAATTGTGTTTAAAGTAACAATAAAACTTTCATATTTATGAATTTAACATTTTGTAGGTTCCAGCACAAATAACCATTTAATAATAACAAATTACAAGGTATGTCGATTTTAAATTATAAAAAGAGAAAGCACTGACGGTTTGCGCACGTCTTGAAGCGTTGCGCGGCTCGAGCCATGTTTACTTCACTCCATCTGGTTAACATACGTCGCTAAATTTTTTTACCGAAAGTGGCTTGTTCTTATAGAAATATTTGGATTATGTTCATTTATATATCTTATGTATAAAAAATGGCATGTGCCGTCCCCGTTGATCAAGCCGAATCAGCGTTTTGACGGAGAATTATGTAGTTGTATCTTTCCATCAGCAAGCCGAACTCATGATAACATGCTTTACAAAACTCACATGTTTCAATACACACAAAAAAATTAATCCTTGTTACTTCAATCACATATTTATCACGTTTATTTTACACGTATTGCACTGTGTGTATAATTTACTAACAAAATGCAAAAGCAACCACCGTATTATTGGCTTTTCACCTACATATAGAGTCGGAAACCAATGAGGATATTGAAATCGATTTTGATAAATATTGGCTATATCGAAGCCATAGTGCACAAACGCACTAGTTATACAATTTTGGAATTTCGCCTTTTAAATGCAAAATATACAAAATGTACGATTTCTATCGTTTTCGCATAAGATTTACTAATAAAGCTTCATAATTATATCTTCTACCTAAAAATAATAAATTTGTTAACAATGTGCAATATGCGGAATTAATCCGTGATAACTATTTTATAAGTAAGAAACAGTATAAATATCTCCAATAATTTAACAATGAACACGAGAACTACACACTATTTTTTTTTTAAAGTTTCAACGTTATATTCCTTATCTATCTTAACTCCTTGATCTTCTGAATAAAGTCGTAATTAGTACCTTTGTTTGTGCGGAAGGGTATCGATTTGGTAAATGATTAAATAAACTATATACTTACTTTTCTAAATTTTAAACTGGTTTCAGGCCGTTTGTGATTTGAGACAGGCCTGGTGTAAAAATGTAAGAAAGAGTGACGAATGTAATCCTTCAAAACATACAAGAATATGTTCCATACATTTTGAACATTCTTGTTTTTGGGAAGCTTATAGACAAAAACTCTAGATTCGTAGGCAGTGCCTACAATATTTCCAAATCAACGATTTTCTTGTCAGCCAGTAAGTTCAAATAATTTACAATATATGGTAAAAAATCTGCTATCTTAATTTTAAATAGGTCACACATTTCACAGCTAGAAATAGTTTTAGGCATATCGACATTTATTTTTCAACTAGTTGTGTGTCGCGGTTTCAGCCGCCGTTTAATTTAAAAGAAATTGGATTTCATGAGTTTTTTTCGCGGTACCCTAATTCTTTTTTTCTAAAATAAAAGTAGCCTAAATTACTCCTTATAACAGCCGTCACCCTGTGTTGGTTCTCAGGGACTTCAACGCCAAATCCATGGCTTGAGGTCCTCCATTCATCTCATTCCATCACAAATGAATGGGGAAGGCTGCTAGGGGAATGGGCCGTGGTGCATGTACTGCTCCTCCTTAACTGAGGCTCCATCTACACGTCTCGCGACAGCGGGCGGGTCCATAGTAGACCTCACGTTCGCTAGTCGTGCTGTAGTGAGTCAAGGGGAGGCGCAACGCCAATACAATCTGTCGCTGAGGAGGGGCAAGACACTCCTAAGTGCCCACTCTCCTGGCAGATTTGCAGCGGAAACACCTGAGTGGTTTGGGCTACAGGAGTATTAAATATTTTTTATCCCTGTGGAAATTCTTCATGAACTTCCTCCACCCTGAGGAAGGGCGAAGGGGCATGCCAGACT
Organism: Diloba caeruleocephala; assembly: GCA_947459985.1. Lineage (NCBI taxonomy): Eukaryota > Metazoa > Arthropoda > Insecta > Lepidoptera > Noctuidae > Diloba > Diloba caeruleocephala. Next base: position 20,097,849 of record OX381616.1, read on the forward strand.
CCTACTACCTAAAACCACTGGGGCGGTCATCTTCGGCACGTAAGGACCTCGTATGATCACACTAGAATGCTGGAGTTTTACCTGCGTCGAAACCAACCCCGCTAGCAGCCTATGGCCTCCCACCAGTTTTAGGACTACAGCAATAGGGCACGACACTGCACTTGCACCATCGGCATTTGCAGTTGATGGCATCGTCACGGCTTGGCTGCAGCAATTACACCGAGCTTTATTTGGTCCGGAGGGCAGCCTTCGACCTTCGTAACGACGGCCACCAGTTTTTCAGCCGAGACTGAGTAGTCCAACCCTGAGATGCGCAGGTCTGCACATGTCGTAGGTCTGGACACCCCGACCTCCTCGGCATTAAATGACGCGCTCACCTTTTCGACAAGAGTTGTTGGTGTGTGGAGTAGTTAGTAGACACCTCGTATATTTTTGGCATATCATTAGCAACTATGATGTTAGTTACTACTTGCTTGCGCATGAAAGTTATTAGCTGTCGTTTCTTAAGAAGTAGTCTTTTTTATATCACTAAGGTGGCATGCCATCATGCGGCCCGCGTGATGGTAAGCGGTTATCGTAACCTATGAACGCTTGCAGCACCATATGCATCACGCGTGCGTTGCCAACCCCTTCAAAGCTCTACTATACCTTCAGAGTTCTTAGAAGCATATTTGCAACTCAGTTTTGGACAAAAATTTACAAAAGGCCACAAATATTGCGGTATAAAACCACGAGTTAAGAGTGTGGGAATTGGGTGCTTCATCATTATCGTCATATCAGTCATAGGACGTGCACTGCTGAAAAAGGCCTTCCCAACACATTTTCACAAGTGCGTCAACATTTTAAGGGGGGGAATTTGCTAGTACTCACCACGCTTGGCAGGCGAGTTGGTGAGCTCAGTATAGCTACTGTTCCATAGAAGGGACGCTGTTGCCCGTCTCTCTTTTACGATATCTACGAGAAGAGTGAAGAAATGAAGAAGAAAGTTAATCCGAACACCATACGGAATTCGGACGCTTCAGCACCCGATAATATATCTAGCTAGTTTAGCAAATAGTGGCTGAGCGACTAGTTTGTCTTTTGTTTGGGGCACACAGTAACTAAAGCCATGTATTCACTGAGGAACACTGTTTCAGATTAAAAAACTACGTTTTTTTAAAATACATTTTTAAAGTTTAGTAACAGTAAATACGAGTGTAAACGTGTGTTTCACTCGTTCATAAACATGGCCATAGAGTGGGACAACAAAAAGGGATATTATGGAATTTCTCGACTAATGATACAAAAACAAAACTAAGAATAATTATGCATTGGAAGACATTTTAAAAGCTTTCGAAATTCCCAGACAAAATGGTGAATGCCAAATGCATATATATTGTTCACCCAACCATCGACGTCGTATACTCGTAACCCACCATCTTTGTCTTTTTTAACACGCTTTTATTAGCTTCACCTGTATGTATGTATGTATGTTTGTTTGTAACCGACTCCTTTGAGCTCGATTTTGCCCTACTTTGAACGATCAGATTTGATTCAAACTTTGCACACCTGTCAAAGGTCGATGACAATGCAATAATCCGATCAAAATATCCGATTATCCTAATTAGATTCGCCAGGATTAATTAATTTCTTTCCGCATCCTTTGCATGCGAGTAAGAGAGACAGAGCTAGTGCGATGAACTACGCATGCGTGCAGTTCCAGACTTGCTCTTTCGGGCACTCAGTTCAGCACAACCTAGCGTGTTTTTTTAGTTTTTTTAAACTATTATTTTATTTCAACGAGACATCGCCTAATGCCAAGAAAAGTACGTGGCACACAATGACACTACCTCCTCAGGTGTCATATTCTAAACAACTACTGATATAGACAACAAAATACCCAAAAGATTGTTCCTGTAAAGATTTAGGCAGTGTTTCTGAAACTGTGTATCCGAAACATTGTTTCTCAGTGAATACATGGCTTAAAGCCTCTTTACAAACAAAGATAAAAATACTTTTTGTTTGTAACTTTTAAATAAAGTTTATTTATTTTATGCCACACAGGGTAATCACCTTCGGGTTAGCGTGCCTCCTCTGCTGTGCCATATGCTTCGGCATGTCCATTGCCATCATCGCTGGTGTCGCCTATGGGTACAACTACTCCATGGCTGAGTTCATCACATTTACAAGTTTGTATCTCCAGTATAGAAACTTTTATATTAAACCTAGTAATGTAGAAGCTTAACAAAGTTACAAAATACAAATAGTGTATTCCTAATTATTCCTCTTTGCATTGACAGGTTTGTACTGACTTTTGACGTTAATCTATGTTTTTTACATGCAAAAGCGCACAAACATTGAAAGGCAGTTGCTGCTAAAATATGATGGTACATTCTAATATGTAGGCTTTTTGGTCGTACGTGAGACGAAGAACAAGTGCCAGCTGATTTAAAAGTGACCCATTATATAATTAATGCAAGCAAGATCCGCTCCGATTATAACTCCTACCAAGGAATTTGCTCATGTTCTCCCCTGAAGCCTCTGTACGAGTGGATTGTACCAGAAACCAAGTTTTGCTTGAAGTGACCTTTTATTATAATTAAATCAATAAAATTAAGAACCTACGTAACACTATTTACGATCATGGCGTCCCGGGTTTAATTTATATGAAAATCAGAAAAGCAAATCCATACTAAGAATTAAGTTTAGGTAAATTACACACGGATTTTTGATCACCAATAATTCATACCTACAGCATTTTCACATTCTCAGCCACTATGATTGACATTTAAATACGGGAACTAGTATACAAATTTAGTATTTAGTTTGCCTAGATTTGACACTTGGTGAGCACAACTTAAGGTAGTGTCTCCTAGCGCATTTGTTTTGAAGCTTGTATAAGCCTCTTTACTTGATTAGCACCTTCACTGTAGACTAAACCTATCGTGAAATATTTTTTATGCCTACTGAGCACGTATGTAGCTGGCTATAACTACTTCAAAGGTTTTTCAACGCGTTGTAGTTTGCAGTCAATGCGTAAAAAATGTAAATTCTCTAATATGTATACAAATTGAAACAAACATTCTACAGTAATTATGATTAAGTAAATGTATGCATTAAATAGGGTTTTATTGGTTTTCATTACTTCTGTTATAAAGGTTCTCTGCAGTTCTATATTTAATAAACTTTATTTTCTAAGTATTTCTATTTTCGTACAGACTAAATTGTCTGTGGTAATTGTATGCAGATGAAGGTACTTTTCGTAACAAAAAACATCTGGGTACTGGTCGGTTCATTCTGCTTTCTATTATATTGTATCTTTTATGTCTTACTTGTTAATCGCCTCAAATAAATACACACTTTTAGTACTGCTACGCCAAGACAAAATATCGTAATAATCTTAAAAAAGCGTTCGTTTAAATTTCTGGCTCAAAACATCATTACTACAACATTACATTAGCGTTGAGACGCGAGGTGGTGTCGGGTTCTTCGTCCGCAGGTTCCTCATTAACAACGTTATTACCATCGAAAGTATGTCAAGCAGGGTAGCGTACTTTATATTCAGAATATCCATGAGGTATTGGCTCTCTATAGGGCTTGAAGATCATACAGGTCTACACAACGACCTCAGCACACCTAAATGATAAAGACTGCAAGTACATAGGCTGCACTAAAAGTATCGGGAATGGAATATTTCCACTGTTCCTGTCATATTAAAATCTTTTTAATTGAAAACTCCTTGGTTTTACAAATCGAATACCATTTATTTATTTAAAAAAAGATTCACGGTCTTGTCACAAGGTTTTGTCAAACTTGTTTAGTCGTTGAGAAAATGGAATTGACTCGAGAAAATTCAAGAGCGATGATTTATTATGACTTTCGAAGTGGTTTAACACAAAAACAGTGTGTTGACCGGATGATTTCTGCATTTGGTGATGAAGCCCCATCCAAAACCATAATTTATCGCTGGTTTGCTGAATTTCAACGTGGACGTGTCAAGCTCAGTGATGATCCTCGTCAAGGTCGTCCAAAAACTGCAGTCACCCAAGAAAACGTTGATGCTGTGCGTAAGCTGATTGAGGAAGATCGACATGTGACATACCGCGAAATTCAGGCAACTTTAGACATTGGCATGAGTCAAATACAAATAATCTTGCATGAACAATTAGGTGTAAAAAAGTTGTTTTCCCGATGGATACCGCATTTGCTATGTGAAGAGCAAAAAGCGGCTCGCGTTACTTGGTGCGTCAGAACTCTCGAAAGATTCCACGCAGGATCCTCAAATGCTGTATACAACATCGTATCAGGTGACGAATCCTGGATATATGCGTACGAACCCGAAACAAAAAACCAGTCACGAGTTTGGGTGTTCGAAAATGAGTTAAAGCCAACAAAAATTGTTCGTTCACGGAGTGTTGCAAAAAAAATGGTGGCCACGTTTGTCTCCAAAACCGGCCATATTACGACTATTCCTCTTGAGGGACAAAGAACGGTTAATGCAGAATGGTATGCTAGCATTTGTTTGCCACAGGTCGTTTCTGAACTCCGTAGAGAGAACTGCAACCGCTGCATCATCCTCCATCACGACAATGCGAGTTCTCACACCGCGCACAGAACAAAAGAGTTTTTAGAGCAAGAAAACATAGAATTATTAGACCATCCGCCGTACAGCCCCGACCTAAGCCCTAATGATTTCTATACTTTCCCTAAAATAAAGAATAAATTGCGTGGACAGAGATTTTCATCACCTAAAGAAGCTGTGGACGCCTACAAAACGGCCATTTTGGAGACCCCAACTTCCGAATGGAATGGTTGCTTCAATGATTGGTTCCATCGTATGGAAAAATGTGTCAAATTTCGCGGAGAATACTTCGAAAAGCAATAAATACATTTTTAAATAGTAATGTTGTGTCACTTCCTTGATTCCCGAAATGTTCAGTGCCGCCCTCGTAAGGCTAGGCATACCTCTAAAACACACTTCACCGTTGTGATGGCAGACTTCAAAGTGAAACTGGGCACATTATGCGATGGTCAGTTGAGAGATTGGCAATTTGGTTATGGGCAACGGGACCCCGGGGGACAGATGCTGGCGGCTTTTTTGAAAGAAGAGACTATTCGTGATGAAATCCACTTTTCAAAAGCCGTCTCACAGAAAATAGACCTATTCTAGTCCCGATAGTTCCACAAAGAATGAGATTGACTTTATCATGACCAATTAAAGACAATGATTCAATTATGTTTCCGTGATATATAAGGTAAAAACCGATGGTGATTACCGAATGGTAAGAGCCATATTGAATATTAATCTCAAAGTTAAGAAGGTCTTGTCTAATAAATTCTCCAACATGACCCTCTAGCCCTTACATCCAAAACCCCGAAAGCTTTCAACTTGAACTCCTGCTGCATGACTGCTTAGTACATTGCGTGCCTCTGGACGATATAAATGGTATGTTTGTGGAAATTATCCAAACGGTTGTTTCTGTAAAGCCTAATGTAAAGTAGACCAAAAATCTCCAATTAGACCTTCAATCTCACGGCAAAAAGACATATGTCACGACGCTCTAGTCTACTGGTGATGCTAAAGCTTGTCAACTCGATATGGAAGTCCTGGCTTCGCGATATTCGCATATTAAGGTATTAAGGATTCGTGTGTGTAAGAAAGTCTCCAAAGTGTTTGCAAGATACATAACTATTGAGTGAAATCGGATTATTAAGCTAATACCGAGGACGGTAGTGAAGCGTCAACTAAGCTAGAGGATTTGAGAGAGAGGTCGAAAAGTGCTAAGGGGTACTGACGGTGAACCAGGAGTGATACAGCTCGAAAAGTACTCAGTATAGACCCGTGAGCCAGATTAACTCGATACTATACCGAAAATATCCCGACTTGAACCTGTGTGAGATTAGGATGGCCTTGAAACAGCTAAAAAAGCTTCTTCAACAATACCAAAAGTCTTTAATCAGTGTTACTAGTAACGACTTGTAGCACAGAAATGTCACATACTTTGGGCAACATAAAAAAGATCACTTTGCAAGCTAAAGACAGAGCTATGTTTAGTATTTCTCTATGAAATTGAATTAAAAATGAAGAGATCCGTAGAAGAACTAAAGTTCCCAACATAGCTGAAAAGATTTCTAAGCGGAGGTGACAATGGTCGGGGCACGCGTACTGATGACCGTTGGGGCAGAAAGGTTCTCGATCGGAGACTAAGCACCGGAAAACGCAACGTGAAAGGGCTTTAAATGAGATGGACAGACAACCCATGAGAGGTAATTAGATGTGGGTGGCATTTAACTATTCGTTGTGGAAATCTATGGGAGAGGCCCTTGTTCAGCAGTGACTGTTCTATAGCTGATATGATAATGATAAAAGCATTTGCATTGATCGACAATATGTAACGCACATTTTTATTTCCAGGGTCTGATGTGACAGTATACATGCGACGCGGACAATTCTACGACAAGCCAGATATACCACCCAACTTCAGAAGATCTAGTAACGAAGAAGATTGTAAGTATCTTTTTATGAAATTCTCATAGACATAAATCCTAAGATGTTTTTATAAGTGTAGATGCGTTGCCCGCGCTCTACGATAGTCATATGAATGCAGGGTAATTGTCCGGAGTTCACTTAGTCACGCACCGATCAGTGTCATAACTTGACGTGAATCATAAGCATAGTTCAGCAACATATTGCGAAAAAATAATGCCATCTTGTGTTTATAGACGATGCACCAAGTATACTGTTGTGTGAGAAAAAGACGATTTATTTCATAAATACGTAACGTTAATCGATATTGTAAATAAAAAAATAGTATGTTGTTTTATTTTTTATTACGCGGCCAGCGCGCCGTTCTGTAATGCAACAATGTTCGTAAATGGCGCGTCTATATGTAAATTGTCATTGCATGAATCAACATTATTTTATACATGATAAGATTACAGGATTGATACAAAAATAGCAGTACCACTGACCACACCAGTAGATTCCACATGCTCAGCATCAGCCCTGCTGAGCAAGTAATGCCTTCCACCATGAACTTTTTTTTAAAATCTATTGTTGTAAAAAGATCTGTGGTGATTGGTATTCTGAAGCACAAAATACTGTACTGTACTGTACTGTACTGACACTGTTCGGGCACTGAATTACACAACGTTTTAAAATTACATTAATTTAAGTATCTTTCTCGTAACATCTGCGGATGGATGGATGCATCAGAGGCGTCACTAATAATTTCGGCCAAATGAAGTCCACTGCTGGACCTGTGTCCTCACCCAAAGATCACCACAACGACCGATATGGGTGTGTTGTTTGCTCATTGAGGGGTTTTGTCATAATCGCCACTAATGAGTTGTCAATATTGAAGGGAGACGTACATTCTTTGGGTGAAGGTCCCAAGGTCGTACGATTTGGAAAACCACTGACGGAAGCTGACTCCACAATTTTGTCGTACGAGGCAAAAAGCGAGGAGTAAATTGTGGTCCCAAACCGCCAGCCATCAAAGTGGTTTTGAATTTTGACTCTAGTTGATGTTTGTATGATGGTAGAGTTCAGCGACGGGGAGTATTTAGAACAGTTAAAATCACTCACTGGTCTACTGTATATGTGGTGTAAGATGCATGGATACGCAACGGCTTTTCCTATATTTAATGTTTATGTAAACTCGATTTTTTTATATTTCCGGCTACTCAGCCCTGCCTTGAATTATATTTGTGCTGTCTACATAAAATTAGTCACTTACCTTCCATATTTTGGGTTCATACTGTTTGAGCTAACTGGCTGATACGGATCGTAATCACTAACTTCAAGATTCTATTCCTTCGTGTCAGTTTTGTTGATTTTTCTGCAATGCCGCAGAATAAGATTCCGGCTGCTGCCACAAGCTCTGGTCCTTCACAGATGTGGATTTTACCATACTTTACATTTCCATTCCCATTAGAAATTCTCAATATACGTTAGCCCGAATGGGTGGAGGCAGGGTATTTCCTTTTCTGTACTTAATTTATATCACGGATATAATGTCCAAAGTCCTAAGTATTTGTAAACCATAACAAATTTCTGCATGTAAGATTTACGTCTTTTTTTGCGTCTTTCAATTATACATTGGGTATAGGAAAAATAATGATATCTACAATAATTTTATTTTTATACTATTTTTTATTTATCTACCTACCTTAACGTTTTTCTCACTTCAGTGTTTACTTCAAATGCCACGACTGATTACGAAGACCGCAAGCCTTCAGCAGACAGCAAGCCCCTGGCTGACACATGGCTGAAGACTCAGGACACGAGGAAGTATGCTGAGATATTGACGCGGTACGCTCCGAACAAAAGGCTAGACATTGTGGAGCCTCCGCAAACGCCAGAGCCTCTTAGAGAGCTGCCCACTCAGGTCAGCCAGACCATCAACTTGTGATGATAGCTAAGTGGTGCTGTGCAATATCTAAAATCGTGTCCAGAATTTCTATATCACTGTATATACTGTCGAAGCTTTACCTAGTACATCTCGCATACTTGTAGACGCTTTACTCGAAGTCTCCATCAAACTTAAAGCAACTACGCACTCAGTTTACTACTGCGAGGGTCGAGACAGTTCTAAGCCAGCACTTTGAAATAAAACGAGAAGGAAATGTATCCTGGTTTTCTGAACAGGTCAAACACACACAACATCTTTTGACAGTTAATATCATTAGTACTAAAGTTATTAGCAACTTTATGTCTCATCATTATCATATCAGCCACAGGATGTCCACTGCTGAACATAGGCCTACCCCTTAGATTTCCACGACGAGCGGTCACATACCGCTCTCATCCAACGACTCCCAGCGACCCTCACCAGGTCGTCTGTCCACCTCGTTGGAGGTCGTCCCACACTGCGTTTTCCGGTGCGCGGTCTCCATTTGAGAACCTTTGTGCCCAACGGCCATCAGTTCTACGAGCAATGTGCCCCGCCCATTGCCACTTGCCACTTCAGATTACTAATCCTTTCAGCTATGTCGACAACTTTAGTTCTTCTACGGATCTCCTCATTTCTGATTCGATTTCATAGAGAAATTCCAAGCATAACTCTCTCCATAGCTCGCTGAGTGACCTTGAGCTTGTCATTGAGCCATTGTGAGTGACCACGTCTCTGTTCCATATGTCATCACTTGTAACACACACTGGTTAAAGACTTTCGTCTTGAGGCATTGCGGTATTGTTGACGAAAAGACGTTGCGAAGTTTCCCAAACGCGGCCCAGCCGAGTCGGATTCGACGATTGACCTCTTTCTCGAAGTTAACCTAACTGGACATACTGGTACCTATACTGGCTACCAGGTAGACATACTCGTCAACAACTTCGAGAACAGAGCTCCCAACGGATATTGGGATGGACACGACATGGGCATTTGACATGACTTTTGTCTTGCCCATGTTCATTTTAAGGCCCACCTTTTCGGAAACCGGCTTGTTCGGGAGGCTGGAAGTTATCAAACTTACATCACGCTTCCGGCGTTGTGCCCTCGCGTAAGACGGAATTGAATAGCTTCTGAAGGACTTTAAGTACCGGTGCGCCACCCGCTTTCAGTAGCTCTGTCGTAATTCCGTCCCTCAGTGCCTTGTAATATTTAAGCTGTTTCTTTATGTCAAAAATATTTAAATTAATGTTCTTTCTTCTACGCATTCTACGCATTAAAGTACCCACATGCTTAGTATGAAACCTCGCTAAGCACTATAGTACACAATCTGAAAGCTTAGTTGATACTATCTGGGACCTGCGGTTTCATCCGCCGATTAAATTAAAATAAATGAGATAATTTATAAATAATTTAGAGTACTTCGGCCTAGACACTTGACATAGAGTATATATTGTTTTTCATGGGGTTTAATTTTTTTGCGCGGAACCCTAATTATTATTCTCAAATAAAAGTAGCCTAAGTTATTTCTTATAACCTCAGCTATGTGCCAGTGTAAGAACCGTAGAAATGGGTCCAGCCGTTTCGGAGATTAGCGGGAACAAACAGACAGAAAGACAGACAAAAAAGTTAAAATTTGTTTTTTTGTTGTAGGTACCGTATATACTTTCATATGCATTTAGTAAAAAGCTGTTATTTTTACATTACAAACCGACACTTTAATTTTATTTATTTGTATAGAGTATAGATTAAGAATCAGCACTACAGCAGAGTTCGTGTACAACTAGGTTTAATACGGATGAAGTTGGCCGTCTTATTCGTAATCCGTTAGATTTTGCCACACATCCCTGCGTGGGCTACCAAACGGCGGATATTGGGGAGTCTGCGTGCTCATACAGAGCGACCCCCGGGAAGACGGCGGTGCGCACGTGGTCACGTGCCGCCGTGTGTGCAGCCACAGTAGCCTTCCCTACGCTAGAGCGAGTGACAGTTTTAAATCATCCCCTCCGAGATGTGCCTAAAGCCGCACATCAATGGGGGCTCTAGTGTGATCTTACAAGGACCTGGAGCCCCCCTACGGTTCTAAGCAAGTATTTTTTTGTTGGGAGAAGCCCAAGCATTCACTTCTGGAGAGTGTGGTTGCTTAACCGGTCGTTAAGGGTTCCAAATCTGACCGCTCCAGTGGTTTTAGTCAGTAGGAGACCGGCGTGTCCCCACACTCTTCCCCGGGGCGGAGGAAGTTCATGTAGAATTCCCACTGGAGATCCGCGAGACCGGTTTTGCCGCACATACACCGCCGCGTGTAATATCACCATAGAGGAACGACTGAGAATTTTTAATTTTTGAAACAACGGTTTCGCTAGTGCATCCCATGATACTCGCGATATTGCTCTACCAGCGCGCTTTTGCATGCTAAAAGCACGCTCCCGTATAGCAGTGCGTTCCCAGAACTCAACCCCATATTGCAAAATCGAGAGCAATCAAAGTAGCATGTTTTTTAACATTCTAGGTGGCAGTGTTTGTGTCTTACGAGGGCAAAGTACGCCCGTCCGAGCTTGCCACACATCTTGTTTATATGAGGCGCCCACGTCAGATTACTGTCCTGACTGACTTTAACTTGTTCAATTATAGTGTGCCCCACGCGTTCTGCCAGCAGCGAATAATTTTTTCTGGTAAAGTTGGTATGTATGTAATGGGGTTTGGTTACATTTAGGATCCACCCGTTTATTTTGAACCAGCTGTAGACTTTATGCGCTACTATGTTAAGGCTTTCCTGTAGCTAATCTACCGTCGGCGTGTCACCACCACCGCAGCGACATTGTATGCATACCTCACAACACATCCTTCACTGACTGTTTCGGGTAGGTCATTAAGCATTAATCTGGAGATTACATTAGATAAGGATGAAATTAAATTAAATTAGATGATAGAGATAGAACTCCCTTAGTGCTTAACGGGTCTGATCCAACTTTTTCATTTTGTCCTAAAACTATTTGTGATCAGTCTTTTAGAAAGTCTAGTAATGATTCTAAAGCACGTCCCTCTACACCGAGATGCTTCATCTTAAGTGCTAAGACGCTATGATCCACCACGTCAAAGGCTTTCAAGAGATCGCCGAAAAGAACTTGTATCCATGATGTGGCAGATAACTTGTCGCGTCATTGATGTTGTTGATCGTCCTTTTGTGTATGCGTGCCGTCGGTCTGAAAGGCATTTAGATTTTATAATAAAACTTAATATTCGGTCACACAATCCGCTTTCAAATACTTTGGCGACCGCTGGAATGATTGAAACAGGTCGATAATTACTAACGTCATTTCTAGGACCTTTCCTTTATACAGCGGCGTTGATGATTTTTATTATTTAAATGATTTCGGATAACACCCGTGCTTGAGATATTTATTGTATAAAATCGATAGGACGTTGGCTAACGATGCGGCCGCAGTATGAAATAAATCAACCAACGTATTGTAGAGGTCCTTTGTAGCTTTGTGATGATGGTGCATACTTCAACTGGTGTAAAGGGACGCAGTCACGCGCGGTTAGGACTGCTAACGCTCGGCTTGCTTGGTTAGCCTGACAGGCACCGCATGTTATGGCTGCGTTTATAAACTTAGCATTGACCAGATTTACCAATACCTATTTTGAGGAATAGCTTGAATTAGCATCCTTGATAACATTGGTACAGTCCGTTTTTGTTGTGGGGATTCTACCTAATTGTCCATTAACGACTTGCCACATGATTTTATTAGTAATATTTGCCGATATCATGTTTACATTGTATTGTGATCGGCTATTTACTAACTAGAGTTTAGATAGCAAGAACATAATTCCTTCACTAATGTTTATTTTCTTATTGTTAGTACAACTAATTAGAAGTCTCCGACCCTCACTGCAGTGCTATTTGGTACCCAGTAAGAATAAGTACACTTGGGAAAAAATTAATTGTATCAACATGATGCGGACCAGCATCCTTGTTGGCGTTAATAACAACATCAAGCTATTACTGAACCGGATGCCAATTGTAGTGATTATAAGAAGCCTGTATAACAGTGGCCGATTACAGCCACCTCTTACTTTGTAGATCACCTATCTCATTATCACCATCAGCATATCGGCCATTTATTCGTCCACTGCTGAACAAAGGCCTCCCCCATAGATTCCTCAACTGTGTCATCATTTTGGGGGGTATTTGCCAATACTCACCACGCTTGGCAGGCGGGTTGGTGAGCGCAGTACCACCACCACCACTTCACAGAAGGGACGCTGCTGCCCATCCATCTGGTTTAGATTAGACTTTTACGACATCCATGGGAGGAAATGGAGTGGTGCTGCTTGGTGACCAATAGTGGGAACCGGGCTGCACGTGATGATTATGATGGATAATTTATAGTCTGTGGTTTCGATACCTTAAAAAATATTTCTTGCAACCATAAACCATTGCTTTTTTATATATATTTTTTTTTAACTTTGCCCCACACTAGGATTTCTCCTGTGTCGTGGGTGCGTTTACAGACATAAATTCCACACACAATACACCCAGACCCGGAACAACTACCTGCACATCATACAAATATTTGTTCCGTGCGGGAATCGAACCCACGACCCGGAGCGCAGCAGCCGACTGTATCAGCCACTGCAATATGGCAATTGTTATAACTTTCTGTCAGTGTCAAGTTTAGAATATCTATCTATCTAATAAAATAAAATAAATATCTATCTTCTTGTTCACTTAGCTGTCAATAATTATAGAACTTGGTAAGCGGTCATACGTTACAAAGGACTTCATAACGTGTTCCAGTTATTTTAACAAGTTCAATACCTTTCAATAGAAATTAAAAATTTACACATAAGTGTAATTATAGAAATATGTAACCTTGCAAGCTAGTTTTAAAATGTTTACTTATCACTCAGTTAATCTAAATATTTTCAAACAGTGTTCAGCATCAACCGATCAATGTTGTAGCAAAAGTTTGTTTTAAACGTCAGACCAATGAATTGGCGCAATTTAAAACCTTTTTCAGTAACACTAGTGAAGCATCAATAAGCACTTTACAAATTTACAATAATTTATTCAATTAAATTGACGGTAGCTTAACGACAAACATTGGAATGGCAATTGACTGTTAGGTTCGGACCCCACCAGAACCGACCTATTTTAATTACATAGTAAATAGAAGGTGTAGTTAGCCTGGCTACACGTGGGCCACTCACCAAAGCCACAATGGCCAGTAGACATATTTAGGCACAGTTTGCGTGTGCAGAAATTTAATACAAATTGTATGAAAATGTAATCCATAGCTTGTCGCTGACCGCTTATAGGTGTGGCGAGCAGTCAGTGTGCGGCCAGCCTAATATCACAACCATTTCACCTCACCCCACCACATGGTGAGGTTATCGGGAAAATACTAATAATTCATATAGGACGACGCATTTTGCTGGAACTCGTTATTTTATTTTTATTGAAGGTTTGTTCTTTTTCAGTCGACGGCGACGTCCATATCCTTTCGAACACCTCCGGAGTCTCCTGTAATATCTATATTACCTAACCCTCTAATGCCAACTGTGTCATGGCGAAGCGGTTCGTCTGAAATAATGATGAGAAATTTCAAACCTTTGCACGACTACACAACGCTAAACAGGAACACGGAAGTTCCAGAAGGTTTGTTCCCGAACTCAGATAGTTCACCGAAATCAATAGCTATTTCCGGACCTAAAGAAAAGGCAAAGGGATCCTCAGATGCCAAGCTACGTGATGATTTTCATAAAAGGTAAAAGTATTATGTTGATAATGGAGAAAAGTGCTAGGAAAAGCCCATATCTGTAATACATTAGACAAAAAATGCTGTTTTGTTCGCCAGTCATTAAAAGAAGAACCTAACACAAAGAAAGCCTCTTATTTACAAATATAAAAACTATAAAAGTACAGTTTGTACATTCTAAAGGTTTCGAAATCGGGAAATTGCTATCTGATCTGAAAAAGAGAGAGAGAAACATCTAAAATCAGATCATGAGGAGTATATACTTCCAAAAGCCATAACCAAAAGATACATAAACAATCCCGCTAATCAGTTTAATGACCCAGTAATGGCTGAATGAATCTACTTTTCATATTGCGATTATAAGCTAATAAATATTATAATAGTCATAAATATCAACAGTTACGTGCCGATGCGTGTGTGGGGGACAACCGCGCGCCCTATCATCACCGAAGAGGTTACAGATGAGGTAGATGAAGATAACATTGTCTACAAACCCGTATAGATACTGCACTGAGTAAAAAAACGGGTCTAATTGTATACATAAAAGTGTTTCAAACTACGCTTTTTAAATGATCCTTCTTGGGAAATGTTTAAATAAAACGAATCTATAACTATTATCCTTGTCTATGATTTAGTCTATTTCAAAGTTACTGCAATAGTATCATCATTTCGGCCGAATGAAGTCCACTGCTGAATACAGGCCTCCCAAAAGATCACCACAACGACCAACATGGGTGTGTTGTGGACTCATTGGGGGGTTTTGCCATAATCGCCACGCTTCTCAGACGGTTTGGCGATCGCAGTTGAGTTGTTAATATACTCGAAGGACGCTGCTGCCCATCCTCCGGCTAATCCCTTAGTAGACTTTTACAACACCCACGGGAGGAGATGGGGTGGTGGTATTTTGAACCACACGGCGTAAAACATTCTTTGGCAACATAATTTTTTTATCCATGAATATTAGTTTGTGAGATGCTGCAAGGGGCCTGTCAGCTGAATAATTCTACAATATTACGAACCGCAGTATACGGATATTGGTTTACTACTGTAAATTTGTGATTACAAGCAGCTGGATTGGTTAAGGTCTTACAATAGATTATAGTGATTATATTATAGTTCCACAACATTATATGTAATTGTATGGAGGTATCTCTAATAAAGGAGCTAGGTGGACCACCTGCGCTAGAGGGGGTGACCGCTTAACATTCATCCCCTCCGTGATGTGCCTAAAGGCGTGGCACCAATGGGCGGCTCTAGTGGGATCTTACGAGGACCTGGAGCCCCCTTCGGTTCCAAAGATGACCGCTCCAGAGGTTTTAGCCGGTAGGAGTCCGGCATACTCCTTCGCCCTTCCCCGGGGCTAAGGAAGTTCCATGAAGAATTTCCACTGGCCATAAACAATAATATAACAAGAAAATAATTTTCAATGTGTTTAAAATAAGAATAGAGTGACAAATTTTTTTTTTTTAGAAAAGCGTAGGGTGCTTTATTATATATTTTCATGATGACGCTACTTTTACAAATATTCACAACCATTGACATCAAGCACCCCACGCTTTTTTATAATTTTTTTTTTTGTTAGTCACTATTCTTATTTTAATCTTATTGAAAATTATTTTCTACTGTTTAGTTCGATCATCTACAAAAGCGAGTTTTTTTGAACTACTTATTTTCTATTTTTTTGTGCGGCTAACAACAAAAACGTGTTTCTTGAACGAAGTTCTTTTATACGGCTTACAGTAGATTGAACTGGTAGAAATCGTCACGTTAGCGTTACACTCCGTTACCGTCCGTACAAAGCGTTATGCTCCCTCCAAGCGACCTTCCCTCTCTTTCTTCGATCGTCTACATAAGCGTGGTTTTTTAAACTATATTTATTTTTATTACGAATATTTATCAGTATGGAAATTTAAAGAAGTAGGTGCTTTAGGCAGCGTAATAAGAGCTAAGCTATAATAAACATAAGCCTGTGTAATTATTCATTAAGATGATCGTTCATAATAAAGAAGGAAAATTCCATTACAATATATTATTACAATATATAGTTTAGTTCACTGTTAAAGAAACAACCACAATTAGAAATCTATGTTTTGATTCTTGCTCCAAAGATCCAGTTTTCTTGATATTTACACGGTCGCCAAAATGAAGGCGATAAATATTAAAACAATCGACTTCACTAAATAAATTATAATTTTATAAGGTAGGTACAATGACACAGCAAAATAAGAGTAATTAAGGTGTCGATCCAGTATGGCAGTTAGCTCGTTGTGGTAACAGTTTTACGTGGGGCGCGTGTCGCCGTTGTTTCCCCACAACCTTGGTACTACACGTTCACGGGAGGACAACCTTTTCAACTGAATATTTATCTCCAGAATCAAAAACAACTGGTTCTGTTTCGTTTACTAGGGACCTATCTCCGGATTCAGTATTAGACGATGTTTCTTGTGTGGACGTATCTCCAGGTCCAGGAGTAGATTCTGTTTCTGAGGATGAATGCCCAGATGCAGAACTAATCGCTTCTTTTTCTGAGGACGAAATGTTAACATATATAAATTGAAGCCATATTTGTAATAAGCAAGACGTCAAGCTTCATCATCATTATATCAGTCTAAGTATGTCTACTGCTGAACAACAGCCATCTACGTAGATATCCACAAAGATACAGACAGTTACATGCCGCTCGCATCTAATGACTCCCAGCTACCTTTACTGTGGTTTGTCCATCTTGTTGGAAGCCGTCAAATACTGCATTTTACGAAGCGCGGTAATGAGTGATATGAATGGACTTTAATAATACCGAACCATTCATTATTTAGTTTTTTGTCATTCTGAACACCGAGCATGGGGTTAAAATGCCGAACAGTTGGCAACCCCGATTGCATTAGACCTTATCGATAGTTGCAATCGCTCACAAATAGTCTTACACCTCCGAATAACATGCAAAAACCGAAGCGAAAATCATAACTTTATCAATGAAGGAAGCATATATTGTAATATACAATATGCAAGTGTAAGATTTTTCTTGTATTTGTCTATAAAAATAATAAATTAAAAATGATTGTTTCTAAATTTTAAATTCTTTATTGTACACAAACACAAAATACATGAAAATACAATTGGAAATTACATGTACAAAGGCGAGCTTAACTCAAAATTGAGTTTTCTACCAGCAAACCTTTGAGTGAGAGAGAGATATGGCAAAAAGCTTAGAGGTTAAGTAGAGTGTACACTATTTATAGAAGCAGAAATACAATGAACATTAAATGTATAACTTATACAAATATAGCCAAATTGCAATTTATAGAGACATATTAAAATACATATTAATATATATGTAGGTATATACATATACAATATCCAACCATACGTTATTTAGAAAGAAGATGCTTCTTAATTCTGCTCTTGAAAACGTCCAGAGAAGGGCTATCGCGAAGAGGATGTGGAAGAGAATTCCAAAGGCGCACTGCGGGAATTGTAAAGGATCCGTCATAACGGCTTGAGGAGTGACGCGGAGTTCGAAGGAGAAGAGAAGAAGCCGTGCGACATGGTTCGCCCCTAGGGACTAGATACTCGAAGCGTTCACGAAGATATGCGGGAGAATTAGGATTATGAAGTATAGAATAAAGAGAAGACAGAATGTGTGAATCTCGACGCTGCCGAATCGGCAACCACTCCAGCTTCGCCCGGAACTCCGACACATGGTCGTATTTCCGGAGGCCAAAGATGAAACGGATGCAGAGGTTCTGCAGGCGTTCAAGTTTGTTAAACAGTTCTTCAGTTGCATCGAGATAGCAGATATCAGCATAGTCTAGAAGTGGAAGAAGAAGTGATTTCCTTAATTATGTCACATTTTGATTGATGGAGTAGACCGACATTATTATTTTTGTACAAAATACAATGCTTCTTATCTACCACTTTTAACTAGCAATCGGTGAATAGCAAACGCAGTGAATAGAACAGCGAATGGTACTCCCAATAAACGTACGGCCGTCGTGTGCAGTCCGTACGCTCGGTATGATTGGCTACTTACAAAGTCGTAGGTGTGTTTTAGTATGAGTAGCCAATTATAATGTTGTGTTTATTCAGTTCATTGGATGAGAACTTGTAACTGTGTGCATTAGTATATTTTTATGAAGAATGGTAGAGGAAATCTGGATTTCTAGGCTCGCATACATTTTGAACTACATGGCATATCTCCTTTCTTCCAATATCTTTAGGGACAGTTTACCTTTCTATTAGTAAACGTTTTAGATTCGGTTCTATTATCCCAGAGATTACCCCCTACATACATACAAACAAAACTACTTTATAACATTAGTATGGCTTATTTATTGGATTGGATTTCATGAGTTTTAATTTATTGCCCCTAATTATTATTCTTTTCTAAAATAAAAGTAGCCTAAGTAACTCCTTATAACATCAGCGATCTGCAAGTGGAAGTCCCGTCCAAACTGGCAAAGGCCTGTTTGAAACAGAGTTTGGTCGAAGGCCTCAAAATGTTTCTTATGCAACATAACATAAAAATCAAACATACGTTGTCATTTTTAGATCCCTTCAACATTTTTGGGAGCCGTCTATTGGTGCCACGCCTTTAGGCACATCTTGAAAGGGATGACTGGAAAGTGCTCACCTCTAGCGAGGGGATGCTAACGTAAAGAGACCACCTCCAGCCACATCTCAAAGGGATTACTGGAAAGTGGTCGCCTCTAGCGAAGGGATGCTAACGTCAAGAGACCACCCCCAGCCACATCTCAAAGGGCATTGTAAGGACCCCCCGTAGCCTCGCAGTGTGTTGTGCTGTGCACATAGCGGCACGTAACCAGGTGCGCGCCGCTGTCTTCCTGATTCCCCAATCTACACGCCCGTGACCCCGAGGACATGCCTTCGCCTAGACCAGGGGTTCCCAACCTTTTTTTGTCTACTGCCCACTTTAAGAATAAATTATTTTTTAACGCCCCCTTTTTTAAACATACTTAAAAACCGCTAAGTACTTATAACTGATTATTGAAACGCAAATTTATAGTATTCGGACAGAGTATCTTTTATTGAAAATAAAACAAGCATAATCAATTCTTATATAAAAACTAATGTGAAGGTTGAATCTGATGCTGTTCAATAAGTTTGTTGATATCAGGTTCAAATTTACTCAAAAACAGCCGCAAGTCGCCACGTTCGGTAACACGCAAACGATTTCTCTTTTTAGTAAGCAGCGTTGCCACAGCACTAAATCCACGTTCACACAAATATGACGATGGGAATGCTATCAAAAATTGTTGAACAATTGACCACAATTCAGGGTACAATTGCGGGATCGGTTTTTGTAGCCAAAATTCTTGATATCCTTTTTTGAACTTGATTTTTATTTCTTCGTTTGTTGTCAATTCTATAAGTTCTTCTTCCAGCTGAGGTGACATTGCTGTGTTGACATTTGAAAACGGATCCAACACCCAGTCTGGTATTTTCAAGTTTAAAATGTCCTGGTATCGTTCGGTGAAGTCAATGTGGAGGTTTTCCAAATGTTGGCAGTAGGCAAACAAGTCGTGGTTACTGCAGTATACTGATAAATTCGGAAAATTGTGAAACTCACGTCTGCCCATATTCTTTTTGTGCAGAAGCAGTTTGGCTGCGAAAGCAGCAACGACATTTTTTGTTTTAATTAAATTTAGTTCATCGCCTTGCAGTTGGAGGTTCATGTCGTTGAACATTTTATAGAGGTCTGTCATGTAAGCTATATCATTCTTTGATGTTATGAGCTTGTTGCGCAGTTCTGTATCTTTAGTTTCCAAGAACTCTATCATAGAGTCAAACAGGTTGTAAAATCGAATCAGACAATTGCCTCTTGACAGCCAACGAACTTCAGTATGAAGCAACAAACGGTTGAAATCTTCGTCATTAGTAACACAAAGCTGATGAAATAATCTATCATTCAAAGAGCTGCTACGGATTTTATTGACTGCTTTGATGACATATTGCAGTGATTGAAATAGCCGTTCACTTAAGTTTCTAGCAACCAAATGTTGTCTATGAATAACGCAATGTATAGCAAGGACATCTGGAATTTTATTCTTTAAGTATGCTATGAAGCCTTTATGGCGCCCTGTCATAGCCGGAGCGCCATCCGTAGCAACTGATATAATATTTTTCAAAGGAATCTCTTTCTCTTCACAAAACTTTTCCAATGTATTGAATATGGTTTCGCCTTTTGTATCTGTCTCCAAATTTCTGGCAAACAATAGTTCTTCACGTATTTTCTCATCTTTAATAAATCTCACGTAAGATAGCAACAACGCTTCATTAGTTGGTAAAGTGGACTCATCGAGCTGAATTGAGAATTGACTAGTCCTCAGATGATTGCACAATGATTCTTCAATGTTTTCAGCCATTTCATCAATTCGTCTTTGTACAGAATTATTACTCAAAGGAATTTTTCGGATAATATCTGCGGCCGGTTTATGAAGCACAGTAGTTATTACTTCCTTTATTGCTGGCATAATTAACTCTTCTCCGATGTTGTGTGGTTTGCCTTTTTGAGCAATTAACAAAGAGATATTGTACGAAGCTCGAATTAGTTTTGATACACTTGGCTGAGTATTATGCTTCTTCTCTAGGTCTTTAAAATATGCTACATTCTTTTCTGTCTTATCTGGATGCATTTTATTCAAATGATCTTGCAGTCTTGAAGGCTTCATTGCTTCGTTCGAAAATGTTTTTAGACATAGAAGACACAAAGGCGACGACGGGTTTGTGGGATTTTCAATAAATCCGAATTTAATATATTCCGCAGAGTATTGCCGTCTCTTCTTTTTTACTTCCGACATTGTTTTGTTTTAAGAAATACGTAAGTGTTGAAATCAAGTACTGCTTATCTATTATGCGCGAAACCGCAAATGAAAATAAAATAAATTTACGTCGTTTATATAGGATTGCATAAGCAGCACGCACCAACAGGAATAAGACAAACGTGCATAAACTCGTTTATCTCATTCGACGCCCAATCGTACTCGACAAGCAAGAACAAGTATTATAGAACCAGCCGATTGGTATAGGAATGTACAATTCGGATTATTTAACAAAAACTTGTTAAAACATGATTGCCCGCGGTCTTTTATATCGAACCGAGTTTGAGCTATATCTTAATTAATATTAGTTGATGTTCACAAGATGTAGTCGAGAGTCGAGAGCTCAGTCGGTGTCTAAGAGTCTTCCTAGCTAGGTAGATGAAATTATAAATCGACCCCTACACAATGCCCCCTTTTTTTTCTGGGTCTCTTACCGCCCCCCTTTAGGCCTGCAGCGCCCACAAGGGGGCGTTATCGCCCACGTTGGGAAAGACTGGCCTAGACGAACAAATGCAAGTGAAAGTGATACTGAAGAATCTCATTATTTTTTATGAACAGTCAAAGAGCGCAAGGCGGTTTCTGTTGTTTCATTTATTGTCGCATCATCGTTGCTCTCTCGACGAGATTGTAGTAAGTGATGCCACGTATATTAGTCTCCACCGCCACGCCCGGGCCTGCACTCGTCAGAGTGAAGGTTTACGAAAGCCAGACAGCATACCTTTAGGTGTATTTTTCTTGGTTTGCCATAACGCCACCGGTAATGTGGCTTTTAGATGCGCTTGTATCAGCTTGGGGATTTCATTCAGCAAGTAACCTCCGATCAATGCTTCCGCCGGTCCAAATACTAGGGTAGGCGCCGTAAAAGTAAAAGTCCTGAAGCAAAACATATTATTTGAAAGAAAATACACCGACACGCTCATAAAATATATACACACATAATATATTAATCTCGAAGTACCAAAGAGAATGACTGGAAACTGTACTTGAGGTTTACCACAGAAAAATCTTATAAAATTCAGTCTGTGTTTAGTACAATGTAGGGACATACGACCATTCTACATGCCACAGCCTGGCTGCGTTTTTTTAACCAGGTCCTAACTAAGCTTTCGAAACAATACAACTAGTGATAATATAAATTACAAATAGTGATATTTCATACTGATGACGCACATGTAACTTTTTTTTAAAAGATCGCCCTGGGATTAGACGCTAAGATTTCTCCTGTGTCGTAGGTCTATAACTAGTTTGTTTTAACGTTTAAAAATATAAATTCCATATGCACAAGTATCCAGACCCAGAACAACTGCCTGTAGGCCATACAAATATTTGTTACCCACAACCCGTAGCGCAGAAAAGCCAATCATACTTGTTTTACGAGGGGAAACCATCATAGACATCCTGCATGCATTCGGCAATTGCCAAGGGTCGTATGCCACTCAACCAATATATTTGTCCAAGATTTGATCAAATTTCTTTTACAACGGCGTTATGCTACTCAAACAATACATTTGTACAAAATGTGATGTTTAACAAGTAACATTTCAATTTTAAACGCATTTTTATCATCTAAGTGCCTTTTATTATATAGATATTGGTTGTGATTGATTGGTAACATCATACAAAAACATAAATAAATTGTTGATAAGAAAATCAAATTTCTTTATTTAAATGTACATTGGACAAATATATTGCATGAGTGGCATACCAACGTATCGTTCGGATATACGCACTTGATATTATAGTAATAATTATGATGATAATCTGCCTCACCTGTAACCCGTCACCTCAATATTTTTCAGTCTAGAAGCTAACTTCGACTGCGCATTTTCTAAATTGACGTCAAGTTGGAGATCAACAGACATGTCATTGATCTCAGTTGCAAACGCATATTTATTCTTCATTGTTGATTTTATTTCTAAATAGCCGCGTACCTATTTAACATGACATTGAAAGTCAAGTTTAGTTAAATGCAATTTTATAGCAATACTCAAGGGACTTGGGCTAAATGCATACACCGCGTATATTAATTGCTATACGAAATTACACAATGTTGAGGCAATCAAACATTTTGGTCAGAAATATTGAGACTTCTATATGCGTCAGACAGCAGGACTGGAGCACTTATAAGTGTCCTATTAGCTCATTTTTATCTGCGCAGCTCTTATCCGGTTTAGTAGAGTGTCAGCCATGCCATCGTCGGTCCCGATTTCAAGCGTATGGACGGATAGTAAAATATCAGAAATTCTTCTGTTGTAAGCTGAAAACCAGCATCTTCTACTGAGTTTTTGAAATCAAGACTGCAGTCGCTCTTTGTAAAACAATTATTTGGAAAACACCAGGTTGTCTAGTCGCTTTCAAAATAAATCTCATTAGGTACCAACTTTATCTTTTCTCTCTCAAGTTAGTATTATTACATGTCGTTGCCAAAATGCCCTAAATGCATTGACATAGAATAGCGAGAATTGTCGTTGAAGCTTTTTGTTGTCTTATGAAGAAATACCATAAATATATCATATATAATTAATCCAATCCATTGATGATGTACAAGATATGAGTCTTACCGATCATAAATTGTTTGCTTTGTTATTGGTGACCAGTTATTATGCATGGCACCTGATTGGTATAATGTAATATAATAACGATAGAGGCGGTGGGGAGTTATTATTTAAGCAGGAGGAATATAATGTATTTATTACCTGCAGAGAGCTGAATCGTATCTCCTCGCCGATTAAGACAGTGTTCATTTTATATGGACCGCCGATGTGCGCAGAGTACACTGTATCCAAGCCGGTGAGCACCATGCCCATTAACGACAGATTCTGGCCGATCGTTTTATTTATATTGCCTTTTGGATTTAACTAAAATTATATAATGCTTGATCATGGTTTATCCTTTGCCAGTTAAGTATAAAGTAAGGGGCAAATTAAACTATAAGTATAAGCCGTGATCTGCCATTTTACACATATTTCTATGACTAATAGATCTCGGATCATATACATATTATTATCTAATATGCGCCTAAATCATATGGTTTAAGGCCCCTACCATATCTCCAAATTTTGAAGCCTTAGGGCCATAATGATTTTTTCAGTATGTTCCAAGGGCCAAAGCAGTTTGAATTTTTCTGCCATTAAGTATATTCCTAGACCAGTCGCAAAGTGTGCGACTTTTTTTTATAACTACATCATGTACTTCCTCCGCCCCGGAAAAGGGCAGAGGGGTATGCCGGTCTCCTATCGGCTAAAACCACCGGAGTAGTCATCTTCGGCACCGAAGGGAGGCTACAGGAACTAGAATAATCTCCATCTAGAGCCACCTATTGGTGCCACGCCTTAAGGCGCATCTTGGGAGGAGTTGACTGCAAAGAGGCCACCTCCCCCGAGGCATTTCTCGGGGGGATTGTAAAGGATTCCCCCGAAGCCCGGCTATGCGCTATGCTGCGCACACAGCGGTACGTGACCACGTGCACATCACCGTCTTCCCGGGGGTCACTCGGTATGAGCACACAGATTTCCCAATAAGCGCGCTCGCGACCCCCCAAGGCCCCCCGCCAAATAAAGACGACAGGGGGCTCGGGCGTGTTGGAGATGGGTGCCGCGGCGTTTGTTACCCCGGCTCCGTGTCCTCCTCCTTCGAGTGGGATCGGCCCTCTCCCGATCCCGCTCTGTGACCTCCTTCTGGAGCATGACGCTCTCGCAGAAGGAGACCACAGCACCCCAATTTACCTGCTCTGCCAGCATAGCCGACACTACTACTGGCAAAGAGAGATCTTGCGCGATCCGATCGACCAGGATCCGCCACTCGGCAGCCCTATCAGGGCACTCTCCGAGCGTGTGCTGTGCGGTATCCTGATCGTTTCCACAATGTGGCACTGTGCCGTGATCTCAAGTCCAATCCTGTGCAAGTGCGCACCAAAACAACCGTTTGCAATGTGACGAAGCTCCGAAGAGCAGCAGGACAGACTCAACGATGCGCTTTTCGCATACTGTAGCAGCATGAGCCACTCGCACCACAGCTCATGTGCACGCCGCCGAGCCTTCCACCTCAAACTTTCGAGTGCCCCTGAAGGCACGCCTTTACTGCTCTGGCGGAGGGAGCGTGTCTGGTGATACATCCACGCATCCATGTCCGCCAAGATATCAAAAGGCGAAAAACGTGCCTACAGAGTAGCCGCCTCAAATGACACCGTTCTGTATCCTCGTGCGATCCGTATAGCCGCTCTACGCTGCAGACTGTGAATCTTGGTTCTGCAGCGTTGGATACCCGAGAGTCGAGATGACCAAACAGGCGCCCCGTAGAGGGCCATGGACCGCATGACTCCCCCGTAGAGGCGGCGAACTTCTTCCCTCGGTCCCCCGAGATTGGACAGCAGCCGGTGCAAGGCACCCACTATCCTTTCGACACGGGGGATAAGACGCTCGAAGTGCTCTTCGAAGCCCCAACGACTGTCCAGGGTGAGCCCCGGGTACTTCATGTAGCGGCCCACCCTGATTTGCGCGTCACCAACGCGTATCCACGAACTGGGAGGATCCCTGCTCCGCGGCAGATTATGGAACCATAGCGCCTCGGTTTTGTGAGGCGCTATCCGCAAACCCAGAGCGTGGATTTTAGCCACGACAATTGCCAGCGGGGAGAACGACACGCAGGACCGTATCGTAAGCGAGGTTCCATAAGAGGGGACCAAGAACCGATCCCTGTGGAACCCCGCACGTTATCTCCCTCCGCTTTATGCTACCGTCCCTGCCCATGTAGCGGACATGCCTGTCGCGTAGATATGCCCTGATGATACCCTGCAGATAGGGGGGGCATTGATGGTGGACTAGCGCCCTCCTAATCGTGCCCCACAGGATAGAGTTAAAGGCAGTGGTGGCGGGTGCAAGACGCAGAAAACATATCATCTCAACTGTCTGACAAAAATGGACACCTTGAGTGGTTTTCTCTAGCCTTGGATGAGTCAATGGATGTGTCAGATATTGCTCAGGTGTTGATTTTTATTCGCGGAGTAGATTAAAGCTCTGAAGTGTATGAAGAACTTCTTGATATTGATAGTATTCACGGCACGACAATTGGGGCAGATATTTTTAAGGGAGTTGAAAATGCCATAAAGAACCTTCGATAGAAAAACTTGAAAACTATCACAACTGATGGAGGAAAAAATATGTGTGGTAAAAATAAAGGAGTAGTTTTACTTGTGTCAAAGGCTGTAGAAAATGATGGTGGTTCAAAACTAGTCTTACATTGTATCATTCATCAACAGCGCGGAAAATTCATCTTTGTTGGAATTTTATAAGAAACTTTTCCAATGATGAAATGACGAAATGAAAAAACGTTTTCCAAGATGAAGTACACAAAGAATTTTTTTACACATATAAATTAACCGATGAGCAACTTAAATTTTAATAATTGGTACAAGTAATATTGGTCCACAACTACAAACTATTACATAAATCTCATTAGTGTTTTTTTGTTTTACTGTGATTAGTGTGATTAATTTCAATTATCTGTTAGTTATTAATATGTTTAAGCTTAGATACTCAAGTTAACTTTTCTGCGTCATCAGAAATTATTTCATTAAGTTTTACCTTGTAAGTAAATAAAACCGAGTAATTATCATTCAGTAGTTTTCTTCTTCAACTTATCACAGTAATAGTAACAACAATAAGACATTGGCTGTCGCGGACCAGATTGATGACACTAGTCTTCAGCTGTCGCGGGCCGGATTGATGGCACTGGCGGGCCGAATTTAGCCCGCGGGCCGTAGTTTGAAGACCCCTAATTTAAGGCAAAGAACATTTAGGGTTTCAACTACCTCCTATGGGCTAATAATTTGTTCAAGTAGCTAGTAAGAAATCGGTCTTTCACAGCCTAATCTGGACATTGAAATACCAATTCAGTCAATGACTGAATAGACGAGACAATTTGAGTATTTATATTCTACCTAATTACGAGTTGAAGTTATTTATTATTTAGGAAGATCGAAATTAGAATAGTTTTAATAATTTCGCTTTAAAGCACTACAACTGTAGACAACAACTCTTACCCTTACCAACAACTACAACGCTTACCCTTCCATCATTCCAAGTTATGACGTAGTCAGCCATCTCAATGACTCCACGGTTCTTTTCAATTGTGATTTTGTTCAAGTTCCTAATTGATTCTGTTATATATTGCGAAGTTGCAAGAAATACTTGATCTTGATTTTTCCTGAAATTAAGAACAATATTGTCGTGCTAGGTTTACGGATACGCTTCCCAATTACCAGTTCGCGGTTTCTAAGTTCTAAAATCTGGGATGTGACAATAAGATTTTTTAAATGTCACCTAAGCTTTTCAAGTTAATTTAAATTTAAGATCAGATTCTAAAGCACCACTGAATTTGGTGAAGGAAAACATCGTTGAGCTGAAATTGTCAACACGCAGTGAGCAGCGTGGTGATCAATGCTCATTCCTTCTCTGTATGAGAAAAGGCCTTTGCTCTGAAGCAAGTCAGTTACAAACTGATATTTATAAACAATCAATATAATTTTCCTGTTTTAATGTGTCTGACTTTAAATTTCATCGTGTAACATAGTACATGTACATCATCAACCCTGTTTATGAAACTATTTAGTTTGATAAGGATAATGAATGTCATAATCTTTCGATTCTATCCATATTTTGTTTAACAAATTTAAACAAAAACCGGTAACTTAGCTTCAATATAAAAAGTTGTGATGTACGTGTTTCACAATCAATGCCAATCAGCTAATCCCCCCAAGGGGAGGAGGATTGTAAAGAATCCCCTAGGCGTCCCTGTGCACACGCCACTCGTGGTTCGCTCAGTGTGGGCACACACAGATTCCCCAACCTAACCACCCGCGAACCCAGAGGCCCCTCGCTTTATAACGATGGCAGGGGTTTCAGGCGTATAGGAATTAGGGTAGTTGTTACCCTGGCGCCGTCTCCTCCTTCTTCAAGCTAGATCGGCCCTCACCCGATGCCGATGTGTTTCACAATCAAACCAATAAGTTAATCAGCATATGGCCTTGCTGAACAAAGGTTGCTGCAGTGGCTGATACAGTTGGCTGCTGCGCTCCAGGTCATGGGTTCGATTCCCGCACGGATAAAATATTTGTATGATATGCAGGTAGTTGTTCCGGGTCTGAGTATATTGTATGTGGAATTCATGTCTGTAGACGCACCCACGACACAGAGGAAATCCTATTGTGGGGCAGCGTTTAAAAAAATACAAAAACCAAGTTATGCCACATCACCCGGTCAACCTTCATGTTAGGCTATTTTCACATTCTTTTCCATCTGGCTGGAAGAAATGTGTATCTAGCATAACGCTTTTAACTCTTTACAGAAGTTGACTTCAAAACACGGGACGACTGCGATAGAAAAGGATGCCTTTTTTGTATAGATCCTGGTTTACGACCAATTCATTCGCCTCGTGGTAAACTCATGCCTGCCCATAACAATTGTAATGTTACCCAATAAAAGTCCTGTGTGGTACCACACTGGCCCTTCAAATCCGAATACATATCTAAAGTTTGAACATTACTGCTTACTTACCGTGTGGTGCCGGCTCAAAATACCAACACCCCATCTCCACCTGTGGGTGTCGTAAAGTCGCCTAAGGGATTAGCCGGAGGATGGGCAGCAGCGTCCTTCGAGTAAATTAGCAACTCAACTGCGATCGTCAACCCGTCTGCCAAGCGTAGCGATTATGGCAAAACCCCCCAATGAGCCCACAACATACCCATATCGGTCGTTATGGTGATCTTTAGGGGAGGCCTGTGTCCAGTAGTAGACTTCATACGGCCGAAATGATGATGATGAACATTACTGCTTGGCATCAGAATATCTGGCACTGCGGTGGTGGTACCTATCTAGCCAAACTCTTGCAACTGAGATCTATCACCAGTAAAGATCCACCAATCTAGATTTAAAGCCTGGTTATTAGCCTCACTTTAAAAGAGGCGTTGTCCATAGTATGCTGAGGAAGCGCGTTTTTTATAATATCCAATATATTTGATGGCACGGTTGGTGCAGTGGTTAATACAGCCGGCTGCTGCGCTCCGGGTCGTGGTTTCGATTCCCGCACGGAACAAATATTTGTATGATCTGCAGGTAGCTGTCCCGGGTCTGGGTGTATTTTATGTGGAATTTATGTCTGTAAATGTACCCAAGACACAGGAGAAATCCTAGTGAGGGGTAACGTTTAAAAAAATAGAAATAATATAAACAAATTGCATGCGGCATGCGAGCACTGCCACCCGTAAACATCCGCATCACTAGAGAACTTGCTGATATGTTGCTTACCTTTAGGGCTGTCTTTCCTTGCTGTTTTTGGGTGTTGAGCTTCCAGTATTCTTCACTCACCATACGAATCTCAGCAACGTTCCTATTGTACGCCGGTATTCTGTGATGGTGTACTTCCCCGGTCGAGCCAGCCCATTTACGAACTTTAGTGAACCCATGACTAAAGATAGGCTCTCCCACGTAATCGTGATGGTAATAGAGTCATGTTGAGTCCTATTTTCTGGTTGGTGAGCCAAGTGCCGTGTGGTGCCGGCTCAGAATACCACCGCCCTATCTCCTCCCGTGGGTGTCGTAAAAGTCGACTACGGGATTGGCCGGAGGATGGGCAGCAGCGTCCTTTGCCAGCGTACATCAACAACTCAACTACGATCGCCAATCCGTCTGCCAAGCGTGGCAATTATGGCAAAACCCTCCAATGAGCCCACAACACACCCATATCAGTTGTTGTGGTGATCTTTGGGGGAGGCCTGTGTCCAGCAGTGGACTTCATTCGGCCGAAATGATGAGCCGAGTAGAATCATATGTAGTTTATTTAGATAGTGTTAGTATTCTCTTTGGAATTGCCATATTGGACTAGTGGATGCTAGCGCGCCTGATGGACACGCTATCCTATCATTCACCCTAGGTATTAGGGTTCTAACGTCAACGACTGCGGGTAGAACAACAGTTTACCTCAGCTTAACCCTGTGTAGTAGTAGTAAGTAGTATTTGATCAACTTACCGAAATTTCGGAAGATCTTCGCCTAACACGGATGTGGTGTTAATAAAACTAAACATAGCGGCCTGTAACTTCGGCACTAGCTCATCATTTATCAGCTTCATTAATAAGTGGGCGATACTCAAACCTTTAGAACAATCAAATACAAACCTTTAAAGCAACCCAACCATACACACGCGTCACACTCTACATCCTGGTTTTCTAAGCCACCACCGATATTTCTAATATCTAACGCACGACCAGTGGTTGCTCCTTGTGGGTTTTGGCAAACAGAATCAAAGGTTATTAAACTATCGGGAATTTCACTCATATTAGACTATGATTTCGGGGCTTTTCGCGCACAGATAAGTCAAAACTGTGTGGTCACCACGGTCAATGCAACTTAGCCAAAACGTTGAGTTTACTCAAAATATTGTTTTGATTTATCTGTGCGCGAAAAGTCCCGAAATCATAGTCTAATAAGAATCAAAGGTGACTTCGTAAACAAAAAGAGTACCGCGATTGCTCCTCCTGTTCTTAATGAGATAACAGGATCAACAGTCTGATTATCAAGCGTGGTGATTCGCAATATTTCTGTATTACCATTCTGGACACATCAGAACAATTTTTAAGTTTAGTTTACAAAGGACATCGTGTTATAAACACACAAATTAATTTCTAAACGTCCACTGGTGAATTTTAATAGTGGCGAATAAGCGAATAAGTAAGAATGAACAGTCATAGAGGATGTTGCCATAATAACCACGCTGAGTAGGCGGCTTGATGATTGCCGTATGATGTATTAGCATACGGTAGGTTGCTACTGCCCCGGGTAAGCGCCCAGTTTTTGGGCTGTAGGAGCATGGTGAACGCTAGGCTGGCCGCCTTTGAGGGTCGGTTCCTGCCGGTGATAGCTGACCAGGCAGCTACATATGTGGCCGCCGCCAAAACTCCGTTTAGCGCGGCGACGGGTGTGACCACAACCAAGACCGGTCCTGGAGCAAACTCCTGGAGTGACTGGACAAAAATACAAATTATTTCTCAGACTTACGAGCGTTACGAGTGACCATAGACTGATATAACATACAGATGGTTTTGGAGCATACTATCGAGTGGGGCGTTAACTCGGGCCACCCCATAGCTGTTCTATAGAAAAACGGTTGTTGATTGACCCAGTTCGTTTTTATATTATACTAGTTTTACGCTGCCATGCGTTGCTGTGGCTATATGTACGTAATTACAAAATGATTTTGATTCTGAATAAAAAAATAAAAATACAATTAAGGGCCTGCTGGTTTAGTAAAAACATGCGCGTATATGTATACAACGATCTGTAAAGAACTTCAGGAGATTTGCGATTTTGAACAAACGAACATTACATTTTTATATATATAGATGAGGTATTTTGCAATGTTACATGAGCATTTAATAACTTGTACTTTAATTAAAACACTAGTTTTACCCTGCCACGCGTTGCTGTGGTTAAATGCACGTAAAGACAACACAGTTTTTATTCTGAATAAAAAAGATCAATTATGGATCTCCTGGTTTAATAAAACATGCGCGTATATGAATACAACGATATGTACAATTTCAGAACGACCTGTAAAGAACTTTAGTAGATTTACGGTTTTGAACAAACGAACATTACATTTTATTATATATATATAGATTAATACTTTCATTTTTCACAAAAGATAATAGTATCTTACCATTATTGCCTCTATGCGGATTATATTTTGCAATGACAGGTGGAGATCCTGAGCCTGGCATGGATATCTACGAGTCGAAATATATCATTATTAATAATGAATGAATACGTATATTACCATTACATTACATTTCATCATTAATTAGTATTGATCACTATAGTAATTATTATTTCTTAAAACTATCCATGGAGTTCTTGGCCAGGTCTTCTCCATAGGGACCAAGTGGAACCATGCAACCTAAATTCTAAAGTTTCATAAGTGCCAGTAGTAATAGGTATCATGATCATCATCATCATCATCATCATGTCAACCAAAAGGCAACCACTACTGAACAAAGGCCACTCCCATAAAAGCTCCCGGCTACAAGCCGTGTGTTGTCATTTTGAGGGGAATGCCAGTACTCTCTACGGCAGGGGGATTGGTGAGCGTAATATTCTTAATCCGGACACCACGCAGACAATAGTAATAAGTATATTTTTAATAGAAAAATGGACTAATGGCTATTGATATAAATTAATTTGTTGATTTATGTATGAAATATGTAGACGCCTTTGACACAGAGACAATATCGTAACTAATAAGCATAAAGGACTACAGGGCTAAGTTTTCCGGGATGTGTCCGGAGTAAGAATATAGCACCACTCCATCTACTCCAAAACCTGAGAAATTGGCAGCAGCGTCCCTTCTGTAGAACAGCAGGCATTCTTCGCTCACCAACCTGCCTGCATAGCGTGGCAAGCGTATTAAGTACTAGCAAAGTGCCGCCAAAATGACGACACCATTGTGTAAATCTATAGGGGAGGCTTTTGTTCAGCAATGGACATCTTTTGGCTGATATGATGATTATGACGATGACAGGATTAAGACCCTCAATCATCCTTTCTACAACATGGTGCCAATCATACACATAGAGCCAAGTAAGTGTCACAACCTTACTCTAGCCTGCCGTTTTGGCATTTACTCCTGTTTGGTTGGGACCCACTGTGTGGTTATTTTTGTCTATAATTTCCTCACTATACGGAATATGCAACCTACTGAATTCCATGATAGTTTGTTAGGTGTTTGGCCTTTATTACCTGTTTTTAGGATTTCCGAATTTCTGCGGCCTGCGAGTGACGTGCATGGGGCAGTCTGTGACCCGAGCAGAAGACGCCCAAGATGGCGATGGGATGTGTTCTGCGCGCGTCTCTCTGGAGGAATGCTAACCAAGTCGCACAAAGCCGGGACCCGTCATTTTAAGCGACGGACGGATACTTGCCGGGCTTGCAGCATAATGCCTAACGAACTCCATACCTCCAGCCATATAGGTAAGTACAGGTAATACAGAGGGGGTTTTGGCCGGTAAGAGCCGAGAAGTCCATGAGCATATCGATACTACAAAAAAGCGTTTTTAGTGTAGTTGAGTTCCTTAAACGCTCTATAAGTATAGCTCCTAAAATGCTCCCCACTAGAGATAAAACAAACAATTAACTACCATTATTACCTCAAACGTGTACTGGCAATTTAATAATCTGAAGTGCTGGTATCCCAGATTGATTGATTCACCAGTCAAAATCGCTATTATATAGCCTGATAACAAGCAGCCTTCAATAGTGATGCTAAAATTACAAAATAAATTATAGGTTGCAAACGGATAATAAAATCAATTAAATGTATTTTTAATTGTTTATTTTTTATTAATTATTATATTTGTATCCAACAAAGTGCTAAAATCATTTTGTTTTAGCGGGCTAGTTATGTCTATTATCAATGTGGGCGTGTGATGATGATAACAGAACGTTAATGTTCATTAGTTCAACACACACAAACACACACCCTCCTACAGATCACTGTAACTACAATAATTTTAGGTGAGTCTCAAATTGTTATGTGGTATGAACTGGCAAGTTTTCCGAATCCATCATTATCGTGATCTAAGCCCGTATCCACTGCCTAACATAGACTCTGAGTAGATCTCTACAGTGAGCAGTCGTGGCCGAATATTTCTATAATCACCACGCTTGGATTGATGCCCGTTTACCACCAGATCATAGAAGAATGTTGCTTAACATCGGCCTTCTGATAGACTATTACAGTAAGCGATTATGACGGAATGCTATAATAACCTAAGATGTTTTTATAAGTGTAGATGCGTTGCCCGCGCTCTACGATGGTCATATGAAAGCAAGGTAATTTGCCCGGAGTTCACTTAGTCGCGGACCGACCAGTGCCGTGGCTGGACGTGAATTATAAACGTAATTCAGTAACATATAGCGAAAAAATAATGCCAATGTGTTTATAGACGATGCACGAAGTATACTGCTATTGTAAAAGAAAATGACGTTTTATTTAATAAATACGTAACGTAAATCGATATTGTAAATAAAAAATTGTATTTTGTTTTATTTTTTATTACGCGGTCTAATGGCGGCCGGCGCCTAACCTACTCTATATTCAACACACAAAACTCTAACCAACGATAGACCCCAATGATCCCTTGGCCACTGCGCCAAATATAGAGAATCATGTTCAGCAGTGGGCGATTATGAGTTGATCTGGGATAAATATAATTTATTTCGAATTGATCTCGAAACATTTGTACGTAACCTACTCCATTTTAAACACACAAAACTCTAACTTACGATAAACCCCGATTATCCCTTGGCCACTGCGCCAAATATAGAGAATCATGCTCAGCAGATTATGAGCTGATCTGAGATAAATATAATTAATTTCGAATTGATCTCAAAATACTTGTACGTAAACTACTCTGCATTCAAGACACAAAACACTAACTTACGATAGACCCCGATAATCCCTTGGCCACTGCACCATATATAGAGACCCATGTTCAGATGTGGGCGTTTATGAGCTGATCTGGGACAAATATAATCTATTTCGATTTGATCTCGAAACATTTGTACGTAACCTACTCCGTATTCAACACTCAAAACACTAACTTACGCTAGACAAAGTGATCTCAAACTTACGCGACTTCACCATCATCTCGAACTTGTTGAAAAAGAAAAGGGGATGATTCGTATGGGTCCTGGTCTTTCATTTCGTAAATGATATCAGACTTGTTTCGCAATAACACGTACTCTGCGTGTATTATCATTTTACTAAGGGTAGTTTGAATTTTCAACACATTGGAAGACAATGATAATTGCACATCGGGCATATAACAGCGTGGTAGAACGTCCATGTTTAAATCTTTTAATATTCTGGAAGAATGGAAGTAAGTTGTATATTACTAGCATTTGAATGTACTATAAAAACTTGAGCATAGCTGTATAAAAATATTAAAGTCTAGTGCTTAATATTTCGTCTCGTAATTCTGAGCTGATTTCTCCTTTTTATGGCATTAAACTCCGATCCCCGAGTATTTAACTCTGGCGAACCTTTTCTGATCGGCCAAACTAAAACAAGTCACAGTTGAAAGTCCTGCGGACACTCATGGGGTCCACTCTGTTCAACGAAAAAACAAGACAACCGACTCTCTAGAATATTCAAGTATAAATTATCACCATTTACGAAAAACTTACCACAGGTTGACCTGTGGCTTGGATGCTTGTTTAATAAATAGCTTTATGATCCTATATGCCCGGGATTGCTTTTGTCTCATGTTGAGATAACGAGGTTATTCTAGTTATAGTTACGTTTGCTTCTATGACTATATTTAATGTTCTAGAATACCTGACTAATTGTAAGGCCATTTATACACACATGGTTTCCATTTATAGTTTGAGCGAATACAAATGTACTTTGACACATCTATGATCGAAATGGGTAACTGTAAACTGACACTGAATCGTTCCAAAATTTACATCAAAGTTCTTCTGTTAATAACATGCATAATACTAACAGTCGGACTTGATTATCGTTATGATAGTATCCACTGGCTATTTTTTCCTTCACCTTTCTGATATACACGTTCATTCCTCCATATCCCACAGTTTCCTTCATAGTCTGAAAGAGATGTATGATTCAAATTCAATAATTTATTGAGTAATTAGGTCCTAACCAAAGATTTAAATCGTGTCCTAACAGACACTTGTACACGTCATATTGAAACAACGGAGGAAGAAGAAATGCCAAAAGAAACTCAGGGCTAGGACTTTTTGATTGTGTGCGCAGCACAGCGCACAGCGAGACTTGGGGGGATCCTTTACAATCCTCCCCGAGAAGTGCGGGGGGGCGGACTTTTTACATTTACAGCCGCCTGCCCTCCGCTAGAGGGGGTGACCGCTTTACAGTCATCCCCTCCGAGATGTGCCTAAAGGCGTGGCAGCAATGGGCGGCTCTAGTGTGATCTTACGAGGACCTGGAGCCCCCCTTCGATGCCGAAGATGACCGCTCCAGTGATTTTAGCCGGTAGGAGTCTGGTATACCCCTTCGCCCTTCCCGTGGCGAAGGAAGTTCCATGTAGAATTTCCACTGGACACTAATAAAAAAAGGTCCTTTTGATTGATTTTCTTTTTTTACATCTTTGTTTTACTAATATGTGAATACAAATTATATAGAACAGCTGTTATACATTGCAAAACATTTTGTAGCTATACAATACAAACAATGCAGGTTAAATTTGTTTTCAGGGAACCCGCATTTGCAGATAAGAATAGATAACAATTAACGCCACACGTCACTATTGTTAACATAGTCTTTGATTTTATAATAGACTTTTTTTATTAGAATTACTTTAATGTGTGTTTTTAAACTACCCATCAGTAAGATTTGTAATTTGTATTGGCAACTTATTATAGAATCGGACACAATTCCCTAAGAAAGACTTATTTGTCTTGGTCAACCTATATAAAGGTACCATAAAAGTATTTTTGCTTATGTTTATGGCATACGCATTTTCTCTTTACTGAGTACTTACTAACTCAATCGCATTTTCCGAAGTCTTTCTGTTATTTTCCCACTCTTTCCTGAATTCACGGATTGAATCTGAAAATATAGTGGCTACTAATATAATTTATAATTACACATAACACTATTT
This sequence comes from Diloba caeruleocephala, assembly GCA_947459985.1. NCBI lineage: Eukaryota > Metazoa > Arthropoda > Insecta > Lepidoptera > Noctuidae > Diloba > Diloba caeruleocephala. The sequence continues at coordinate 20,134,515 of OX381616.1, forward strand.
ATTTATACTTTTATGCACAATGGTGGAACATAAGGCGGACCTAATGCCATATGGCATTCCTTACTATTCAACCTTTGGGTTAAAAAGAAATACATCGAAAAAAGGTACAAAAAGATATATTACATAAATTTTATAATAAGATATACATACATAAAAATCTACATGCTAAGTATATACTACAAATTCTCGGCAGCACGCAGGTTACGGCTATGAGAGCTATCCAACACTAGAAAAAATATTTTGATATAATCAGGAGCACAAGTTTACAGCTTTGTCAGCTATGTCGGCAACATAGTTTATAGTTTAGTTCTTCTCATTTTTGATTAGATATTGTAGAGAAATACCAAGCATAGCTCACTGAGTAACCCTGAGCTTTCTTATGAGGCACATAGTTAGTGACCACGTCTATGTTCCATATGTCATCACTGGAAACACACACTAGTTAAAGACTTTCGTCTTGAGGTACTGCGGTATTGTTGATGAAAAGACGTTGCAAAGTTTCCTGATCGCTGCCTAGCTGAATCGGATTCGACAATTGACCTCTTTTGTTGGAAGTTGGGTTACCTAACTAGACAGTTTATCCCAGGTAGACATACTCGTCGATAACTTTAAGAACAGAGCTCTGAGAGTCTGATTACGTTTTCTAAGGTAAGTTTCAATTTAATTGAAATTGATTAATCATATCCGCATAAATACTTCCACTGCTAAACAAAGACCTCCCATAGACTTCCAGAACTGTGTCACCGTTTTGGGGGAACTTGCCAGTTGAATACTGCCACGTTTGGCAGGTGCCAGGTGCCAGGTGGTGAGCGCAGTATGGCTACTGTTCCACAAAAGAGAAACTGCTGTCCATCCCTCTGGTCTAGAGTCCCTTAGTCACCTTTTACGACATCCACGGGAGTAGATGGAGTGGTGCTATATTTTTAAACCGGACACCACACGGATAAATATTAAATAGATCACAGCCACAAAAAATATGCAGTCTTTACAAGTGACATCAATACATTTTGAGTTGCAGTCCTGCTGTTGCTCTAAGTCTTTTTTTATTAATCCTGTGGAAATATATTATGTACTAAGAAAGGCGGAGGGGCGTTCGTAACTATTACCGGCTAATACCATTGGTGCGGTCATCTTCAGCACCGATCCAGATCCTCAATACAATCACACTAGAGCCAACTATTGGTACCGCGCACTTATGTTTCAGCGGTAACCCCTATGCCTGTCTGAGAGAGTTAACTAGCTCCTTATGTTTTTATATTTTTTATTAAGGACTGGCTCCATCTTCTCTCATTAATGTCGTAAATGGCGACTAGGGGACGCTAAACTAGATGAATGTCACATGAATAGCTATTCCGCGCACTCCAACCCGCCTGCCAAGTATGGTGAGTATTTGCAAGTTCCCACCAAAATGTCGACACAGTTGTGGAAATCTATGGGGGAGGCCTTTGTTCAGTAGTGGATGACATTTGACGAACGAATTTTTGAACCTAGAAGATGCCTATTCAGTCTCACTGCAAAGGTTAACGGGTTTTAATAGCAGTTTAGAGACCTATACCTAGATATAGGTACTCTGCGCTGCAGAAACAAACTTCACAGTCTGCAGCGCAGAGTGGCCATACGGATCGCACGGGGATACAGGACAGTGTCCTACGAGGCGGCAACTCTCCTGGCACGCTTTCCGCCTTTCGATATCCAGGCGGAGACGGATGCGTGGGTCTACGACCAGACACGCTCCCTCCGCCAAAGTGGGGAAGGCGTGCCTTCAGGGGCGTTCGATAGACTTAGGCGGCTGGCTCGACGGCGCGCACTCGAGATGTGGCGACATCGCCTACGGTCGCAGTTCGTGACCAAGCGCGTCGTCGAGGCCATCCTGCCGCTCTTCGGAGCCTGGCTCAGAAGGAGCGAGCGCGTCACCTACCGTCTGACGCAGGTATTCACCGGTCACGGTTGTTTCGGTGCATACCTGCACAGAATAGGACGCGAGGTTACGGCACAGTGCCACCATTGTGATAGCGACCAGGACACCGCACAGCACACGCTCGAGGCGTGCCCTACGTGGGCCGCCGAGCGGCGGATCCTGGTCGATCGGATCGGGCAAGATCTCTCTCTGCCGGCAGTAGTGTCGGCTATGTTGGCAGAGCACGAAAATTGGAGTGCAGTGGTCTCCTTCTGCGAGAGCGTCATGCTGCAGAAGGAGACTGCAGAGCGGGATCGGGAGAGGGCCGATCCCGCACGGAGAAGGACGAGACGGCGCCGGGGCAACAACCGTCCCGGCTCCCAAGTCCAACACGCCTGAGCCCCCTGCCGTCAATTCATGGTGGGGGGCCTCGGGGGTCGCGGGTGCGCAGATTGGGGAGTCTGCGTGCTCACACTGAGCGACCCCCGGGAAGACGGTGGCGCGCACGTGGTCACGTGCCGCCGTGTGCGCAGCACAGCGTAAAGCGAGGCTTGGGGGGATCTTTTACAATCCTCCCCGAGAGGTGCATGGGGGGCGACCTTTTTACAGTCGCCTTCCCTCCGCTAGAGGGGGTGACCGCTTTACATTCACCCCTTCCAAGATGTGCCTAAAGGCGTGGCACCAATGGGCGGCTCTAGTGTGATCTTACGAGGACCTGGAGCCCCCCTTCGGTGCCGAAGATGACCGCTCCAGTGGTTTTAGCCGGTAGGAGTCCGGCACACCCCTTCGCCCTTCCCCGGGGTGAAGGAAGTTCCATGTAGAATTTCCACTGGAAACCAATAAAAAAAAAATAAAAAAGATATAGGTACTCTCTAGTGCGATCGTACAATGACCTGGAGCTCCCCTTTCGGTGCCGAAGATGTCTGCTCCAGTGGTTTTAGCAGTCTGGCAGTATTCCGGCATACCCCTTTGCCCTTGCGCGGGTGGAGAAAAATCATAAAGAATTTCCACTGGGCGACCAATAAAAAAGGCACAGGTACGGTAAAACTGAATGCAGTAACCTTCCCTCTGCTAAAGGAGATGATCGCTTTAAAATCATCCTCTACAAGATGTGCCTCTTTAGGCGTGGTATCAACGGACGACTCCGGTGCGATTGTTCTCGATATCCTGGATGGCACAGTTTGATGCCGAAGATGACCACTCAGTCACAATCTGTATCCCTCCGCACGTCCCCGAGGTGGAGGAAGTTCATAATGGATTTCAACCGGGTGAAAAAAGGTACGTATAATTATAATTATAATCATATTGGAGTACTTGCTGAATAATTTTACTCCATTTATGTTTTAGGTGGACACACGACCTTGTGAAGGTCGCTGGGAGACATTGGATGAGAGCGGCATGTGACTGCTCGTTGTGGAAATCTATGGGGGAGGCCTTTCTTCAGCAGTGGACGTCCTGTGGCTGATATGATGATGTTCTAGGTAGTGGTAAATAACTGTATTGATTTATTTATATCAGCCTTTAGCTTAACTGAAGAACCTGGGCTTCCAATGGCCACCAGAGGACACCACCGCAGGGGACACTATCTAAGGCACCACACAAAAATAACAGCTTACCGGTCTTAAAATAATCTAGAATAATGTGCTGGATTGATTGCGATGTAACTTTAATTATTATTAAGTTTACAAACAAAATGAAGATGCAATACATTTCAAAGTTTAAAAAAATTATACTTAAGAAATAACGAATTCAAGTTTACTGTTAAACAAATAAAATCCATTGAAAATTAATTCATGAGGTTATGAAACATTTCAATTAAATTTGCTGATTTATGACTAACAACAAGTCGTTGTAGATAACAAAACTGATTTGATCAACGTTACAATAAATTAAAAACTTAGAAGCTATATGGAATAATATGAAGGAGTCACATCTAATTTACTGTATTTTGTATATATTTACTGTTGTAAGAAGCAGTTATGAGTCGTATCAAGAGTATGCAGATAAAGGTAACCAGCATTGCTATTTTCTTTCAAGCTCGTTTTCTCATCTCACTTTTCCTTCTAGCATATGAACTCGAGCTACGATTGTATCACAAGCTATTTGTTATCACGTAAAACTGATTAATTGGCTAAACAGACCTGTTATCCACGTGAACCAGTGTACCAGCAAATGATTAACTCTTTTTTTATCCTCGTGTTTCATGTTATACATAACTAATTAAGATAAAGCAAGTGGTATAATTTTTCCGTGTGGTGTTCGGATTAAAATATAGCACCACTCCACCTTCTCCCGTGTATGTCGTAAAAGGCGACTAAGGAATACTAAACCAGAGGGATGGGCAGCAGCTTCCCTTCTGTGGAAAGCCATTCTACGCTCACCAGCAGTACTGGTAAATTCCTCCTAAAATGACGATACAGTTGTGGAAGTCTATGGTGGCATTTGTGCAGCAGTGGGCATTCTTTCGCTGATATGATGATGCTGCTAAAGTGGTATAATGTAAGTTGTGTACCGGATATTATTTCCATGATTATCATATTCGCAGACAATGAAATTTCGGGCTCGGATTCATTTTCCTCGTCCGACTGCTGGATGACTCTGAACACGACAGAACATTTTAAAGTTATGGATGAAATAGACGGTAACTATATTTTACCATATTATATACGTTACCACATACGTTTATCGTTATTCTTGCTCACGCTTGCGCCATCCGTAGGCTTATTAAGCAAACGAATCTATACGGTCTAGTTTATAAATAATGGGTTAATTTTTAAAAAACGTTCGGTCTTGATTATTGTAATATTAGTTGCCGGCGCCAGCTTCACCCGCGTGGATATTTTTCAAGTTTAATCATACCGCCAATAAAAGAAAATCGTAGAAATCAAAGTAGTAGATATTTTTTACAATACAATTTGTATACCACGTTTCTTGTGTTGCCTTCTTGAAAATCATGGCGTTTCGAGATGACTGGATGGCTGTTACTCAAGTGTTATTTATCGTCTTAGCAAAAGCGAGTCTTAGAAGGAACTGTACAGCAATTCTATAGGTATTTTTGGAGTTCGTGGAATAAAAACATTATCTTTTTTTTTGTTTATAAAAAGACAGTAGGATTTCTCCTGTGTCTTGGGTGCGTTTGCAAACACAATTGCCACACACAATAGACCCAGACCCGGAACAACTACCTGCAGATCGTACAAATATTTGTTCCGTGCGGGAATCAAACCCACGACCCAGTGCGCAGTAGCCGACTGTATCAGCTACTGCACCAACCGTGCTTGCACCATAGTGGCTTGTACAATGTTTTTTTTACTCCAGATTATTTGCAACTTTATGCCGTTATGAAATCCTGGTTTATCGAAGTTACGCTTTAGTTTTAGGTAACCTAATCAATACCCATTGCAAAATCCACCGATAAATACTCTCTAATTCTTTTCGTCCTCAACTACTTGTGGCAAAATACCATAATCTGGCCGACTATCCGTTGAAACTTAAACACAACTCGGGCCCCTGTCGTTATAGGTCCTTTCCTATGAAGGCAGGGGCTTGTTTAAGCTGCAAAATTTCAGTAGTTTAGGTTTGAAGAAAAACACAAACAAATACACAGACATACTTCCGGACTTATTAGTATGGATGGATACTCGCAATTTTATAAAATTAAACCAAAATTCTGAATCTATTGTATTTTATTACAATGGTTTTTTAAATTAGTCTCTCACAAACCAAGTCACGGTTTTCACCCGCTAACTTAACTGTTGCTAGTTTACTATACTCGTACTAAAATGACACAAAGTAAATCTTTATTCACAATCCAGCTTATGCCCGCGGCTTAGCACGTGTGGAATTTGTAAATCTACATTGCGTTGTTGAAAACATGTAAAGACCTTTGCTTTTATTAGAAACATGAATAGGTGTAGAGGGATCATGCTATATCTCCGAATGACACGATCCATACGCATGTCGCATATTTAGTCCAGCCCAGCCGGCCGAGTGTCAGACCGCGTGCTATTGTCTTTTGTTTGGAATGGCACTGGGTGTCACCAATAACTTTCATAAAATGTAATATGCCCTTTTGCCGCCCGCTGTGTAGACCCTACCCAATGCGGCGTCTTTCGTAACTCCCGTGTAACCATATACTGCACCCTTACGTAGTCGCCGATCAAACACCTCTTTGCTTCTCGTACCTACGTATAGTATGATGGGATCTCGCCATTCGTTAGCGATTTGCAGAAAATATCCTCTTCGCACAGTAAAAAAAATACGGGAAGCGTAATTTGGTGCGGAATTCGAAGCACTTTATGAGATTTTCATGATTGAAATAAATGCGCTAGCTATTCTCTAAATGGGCGTCCAGATGCATAACCGTTGGATGTTGATAATGTATAGAGAAAGTTTTGGCTAAGGGCACAGCAGTTACGAAAAGAAACAATAAGTCGTTCAAAAGAACTTTTGGCACCAAAGTCAAATAGGTTTTCACTGTTAAAAAGATCAAACACTCCTCATCAACCAAATACTTTTCTTTCTACTACATCTGTTTCTTGATGACACACATTTATGCAAAATATAAAATAAAACTTATGACTTAGCCTAAAGGAAGGAACTGCTAGCGCCACCTGCTGCCGCTTGTTATTATTATAATTGACTTGAACCCGTGACGCTGTGACTTATTATTTAAACCCGTATCATAATAAAAAATAACATTAAATATTGAATCCAGACAGAATATTTAATAGAAAAATTGCTTTTCAAGAGAATCAAACCATAATCTAAAAATTAAGACTAGGGTTGATTCGATTCCGAGAGCAAAACGATCATAAGCCGCACAAAAAAATGCAGTTATTATTATCGTCTAAATTAAATAACAAAATAAAATTGGGTACTAAATCCATGTGAAAAAACGATGAATTTTAGATTTGACCAAATGCGTTTTTCGTGACTTACCTAAATGGGTAAAGCTGACGCAGTTCGTTACTTATAACGCATACTTGAATGAAAAATTAAATGAACTTCTATAAAGGTAGATACCTAACAAAACCCGTCATAAATAATATGTGTATATCATATCCTTATGTTACTTCGTATGGTCATAAAAGTACAGTTCTTTTAAAATTCACCCGTATATCTTTTTTGTTAACATTTGTATGCCAGTCATTGGTGAACAATCTAATTTAAGGTTACCTCATATTATAATATAACAAAAAAGATATACTATATTTAGTACGCGCATTATAACTGTGGCCCTCTGGCACGGTTTAATTCGCGTGTTGCAATAATTATAATCTAGGTCAACAAAACGATTGCGCGGAAACGACTGTTCATGTTGACGATTCTGTTGATTTATGCTAACTGTTATGTTACTAATGTAGATGACCCACCACATTTACATCCAATTTCTCGTAGAAGGATGAGAGGGCACCGGGGTTACAACCGCCTATTTGTAACTAATTCGAGGGGATTCTTTAGGGGTTGACTGCTTTACACTTACGCCCTCAAAGATGTGCCTAGAAGCGTAGCACCACAGGGTGGCTCCGTTGCGTTCGTTCTGGAGTCACTCCCTTTGGTGCCCATGAAGGGAAAGAAAAAGGATGGAAGGTTGCAATCCATGAAAAATTCCACATCAGTGAAAAAAGTCCTTACATTTTAAAACAGTCAGGATATTGTACAACAATAGTTTATTTACAGATCGCTACGCTGAAATACGAAATGACACTCAAGATTCCGTAGTGGCCTCTGATTTTGACAAGTTAATGATAGATGTACGTATACCTACATAACAATATCATAGCAGCCTTTTTCTATGTTAAGGTCTCATTCCAGTCTATGCAGTTAAAGATATTTCAATTACTCCCTTTAGATACATTATCCAAATCCAAAATGTTTCTATTGGGATTTGTTTCCTCACTAGCACCAATCTTGAAGATATGGATCTACTGTGAACTTTCATTTTCGTTAAATGTCCAGATTTATGATGGTTAGAATCTGATTATGTTTTTCATGTTGCTCCGAGGATATACTTAAAATTCGAGCATAACAATTAGGCTGCCGTGGAAGCGCCGCCGACACTGACTGTAGCCACAAAACATAATTGTAGCGATACGCTTTGCTAAACGCACAAAATATAGGCTATCATTGAAAAGATTAAGTGAGTATTGGTATTTTTTGTCATGCTGTGGATATATAATGCTCACTATAAAGAGGTGGCCACCCTAGTCGGGACACTTTAAAATGCGTGAAAAGTAAAAAAAATTGTTTACTTGGTTGCAATTTGCACTTCGTAAATTATTGTCGACGCATTTGTTTTTGTTCCATTATTATGTTGTTTACATTGACTGGTATCGTGTTTTTGGACTGCCTAATTGCCTTTTTTAGGCTTTTTTTAGGCTTATCAGTGATACAAAATTTTCACAGCCTTACAGTAGCGAGCTAAGTATTTTTTATCTACACACAAAAAAGTCTTAATTTAAATAAAAGGAGATTATATTGACAAATAATAACGTTAGTTTGAGATTTGCTATTAATTTTAAAATTCAAGCCAGAATTTAGTATTAATAGTATGTCCAATAGCGTGTCTAAGTTTTAAACATAAAAAAACGGGGTTTCCAATAGTGAAATTACAACGAGCTAACACTTTCTGCTAGATATATCCTCATCTGCATTGGCATTGGTATCCACTCATATATTTCGTTCCTCAGCTGTTTCTAGAAGATCAAACATCATTATATCCTAATCCACTAAACAACCTCCTTTACATTCTTGCACTGTAAAATATGTAATTTTGGACCATCCGCTACCAGGGGTTTATAAGCAGTAGAGGAGTCGCACTTCGAGAACTGTACGCGCACCATCACTATCCCGGGATGATACCGTCGGGTATCAACCTGGGGGGCTATTGTATGCTGAGGATGCCTGAGTCCATCTTGTGAGTATTAACTTCCGACACCATAACTTCTTCCAATTGACAATTGGGATTATCTTCTGTATTCTCATAAATACCATCGAAACAGCAGTCGAAACAATCTTTTTTAGAAACGTCGTCTGTCTAAAAGACAACGAAGCAAATTCTTTGTAAGGATTTTTCTTCTTTCTTTCAGTACTATGAAATTCAAGGTAGGTCTTTAGATCTTGTAAACTCATATTTATCATATTAGGATCTAAAAGTAGACATTGATAACGTGACATTTACAACCTCACACTTTAAAATGGGTAACACAAGGATAAATTTTGGGGACTTTTGTTTCTGGTTTATGATAAACGATACAATGTTGAATATAGTCGTATTACGAAATATTAGATTTCGAAGAATAACCAAATGAAATTACAGAATTATTCATTAACTATTTTATTTGGTAGGCGGGTAGGTACAATTTTCACACGCAACAAAATATTAAGTTAAAATCGGCTACAGTAAATACCTTTCTTATTAGTTATTACACAGGAAATTCACAATCAGAAATAAACTACAACAGCTAGATATAACAATTATAATGAACACCTTACATAATGATTGATACTATAAATCTAAGTTATTTATCATTAATCAATAATCATAATCAATGAAACAATACAAATCACAGAATGTACTTAACTTAAATTACAGAATGAGGTTCGATCCTGTTACTTGTTCTTCAGCAAAAGAGGGCCGAAATGAGTTATGCCAGGGTATATATACATTTTCTCACGAGTGTGTGGAGGGGGTAGGCAGTGGAGTGCACGCCGCCGATGTTGCCAGTGTCTACAGGGTGGCCATTATAGATGTAACAGTCGTGTCATCAGACACGTCACTTATATTTAAAGTAAATAGAGATAATAGCTGAATATAATGAAGGTATAATTGCTTTTTTATAACATTGATTGATGACATTTTAATATTTTTGACATTGTTCTGATGATAAAATATTTGTGAATGCGAGTACTATGTAGGCTAGTTTCACATCCTTAAACTTAATATCTGTCTGGTGATTTTGAGTATTCATGTGTCTTACACAAATGTCATACTGGTGGTATTATTGCGCGGCGGGTCGTTGAGCTCCCTAAAATAGGGTTGAGCTACACGATGACCGATTCATGCTTGCCGTTTGCCAGGACAGGTCATCCCAAAATGGCTATGGATCTTTCTTCAAAAGGCCATTTCAGACATAGCCCTACATTTTCTCCCATAATATTGTATCTAATATGCCTGGACTTTAACAGAAACCTTTGAGTTTGTCGGCGTTTCTTCCCAGAGGCAGTAAGTAGAAAATGCCGGTTTCATACTTTATTGACGAGTGAAAGTGTTTCTTGAATCCTACTTGCTAAGATAAAGATTATTTAATTTCAAGCTATCTTGTAGAATCCGATGATATACTTCATAAGACAGATTATGGATTTGGCTACAGCTAGGTTAGAATATTTTAAGTACTTTCACTGTATTATGTCTTACGGAATTGTTGGTGTTGAGCCTATTTTTATATTGCAAACAAGAGCAGTGCGAGCTATCTATAACCTAGACTCTCGTGATTCACTCCAAGAACAATTTAAGGAGATAAACATACTTACTCCACTATCCTTTTATATATTCCAAAATATTATGTAGTTCCGCAAAAATTCACTAATTCTATAATGATAAGTGACGTGCACTGCTTACGTACTGCACAAGAAATCGCAAGAAGCGCATCTATTGTACTACTATGTCTACTATTCTTTTTCGTCAGCCCGCGCCCCAAACAATCAAATTTCATGCGCCGCCTTGAGCGGTGCATGAAATTTGTTTGTCGTGTCACCTCTATACATGCGTAGTACATTATACCTCAACGGCATCGAACTGAATTAGGCATAGTAATTTTTAGTAGAGCATAGTAATTTTGTACAATCCCCTCGAGAGATGCCTGGAGTGGTGGCCTCTTTACAGTAGCCTTCCCTCAGCTAGAGGGGATGACCGCTTTACAGTCATCCCCACCGAGATGTGCCTAAAGGCATGGCGCCAATTGATATTATTCGAGTTCCTGGAGCCTCCCTTCGGTGCCGAAGATGACCACTCCGGTGGTTTTAGTCGGTAGGAGTCCGGCATGCCCCTTCGTCCTTCCCCGGGGCGGAGGAAGTTCATATAGAATTTCCACTGAATCCAATAAATAAAAAATAACAGACCTCTTATTACAAGAGTAAGGCTGGGTATATAGTAAGGTCATCATGCCAGATATTCGATTGCCAAGCAGTAGTGATTCAAAATTCTAATTCTAAATTACCAAGCATAAGAGACTAAATAACTAACATCTCGTGCTGAAGTACACTCGTGCTGCACAGTGGTGCAGGAGTAGTCCTGAATAGTATTACAATTGTTATGCGTGGGCGTGACGCTTGCCCCCAGGCAAATGACTTGTCTTGTCACTAGAATGTATAAAAATAACTCCAATTGTTACGGAATAGAAGCATCATTGATATGTAAATTAGAAGAACAAATGCGGATTACGTGACCCATCGAGAGTTTATGTCAATCCAGTGCATTACATTGAAGCATGCGTTAGCATCTCTAGTACGTCTGTGCATTAAAGTTTCTATTGGTTTTGAAAGATTATCATCTCGCTGACGGTAGGACGGAGTATGCTGTGCAAGCTTTTTACTAAATTGTCCGTGGCTGATCATAGTGAAAACCTTGGCTAGCTGTTTTTATTTTTATCTTGATCCTACAGAAAATGTTATAATGTTCGTTTCTCTACATCTCTATCTACCTACCCGTCTAGGTTTAGAAATAGAAGGGAATATTCCGTAAACTCATTCACTATCATTTCCAGATTCTTCCACCGCATGAAGCTCCGAAACAACACATTCTTCCGCATAGACCATTTACATAACGACCTGGCGAATATGGTGTTGAATGTGAATCTGTCGCTCAACGACCTGCATCTCAAGGGTGCGTACGAGCGCTCCCTTACTGACAGGGATCCCTCCGTTCTCATCTACGCACCCACCTTAGGCAATGTCGAGTGAGTACGTGTTCTCGTTGGCGAGAATAATTTATTTTAATAAAACGCTGTTTGACTATATCTTTATATATATAATTCTTCTGTACACACGTATGTCACTGAACTCCACCTAAACGGCTGAACCGATTTTGTGTGTATGTTTGAGTAGGTCTCTGGATAGTTTCGAGCGCGTCACCTATCGCCTGACGCAGGTGCTCACCGGGCACGGTTGTTTCGGTGCGTACCTGCACAGGATAGGATGCGAGGCCACGGCACAATGCCACAATTGTGATAGCGACCAGGACACCGCACAGCACACGCTCGAGGCGTGCCCTGCGTGGGCCGCCGAGCGGCGGATCCTGGTCGATCGGATCGGGCAAGATCTCTCTCTGCCAGCAGTAGTGTCGGCTATGTTGTCAGAGCACGAAAACTGGAATGCGGTGGTCTCCTTCTGTGAGAGCGTCATGCTCCAGAAGGAGACCGCAGAGCGGGATCGGGAGAGGGCCGATCCCGCTCGAAGAAGAAGGAGACGGCGCCGGGGTAACAACCGCCCTGGTGCCTAATTCCGATACGCCTGAAAACTCCTGCCGTTGCTATAAGGTGGGGGACCTCAGGGTTCGCGGGTGCGTAGATTGGGGAATCTGCGTGCCCACACCAAGCGACCCAAGAGAAGACGGTAGCACGCATGTGGTCACGCGCTGCCGTGGGACGCTTTGGGGGATCCATTACAATCCCCCTGGGGGGGTGACCGCTTTACAGTCACCCTCTCCGAGATGTGCCAATAGGCGTGGCACCAGTGGGAGGCTCTAGTGTGATCATACGAGGACCTGGAGCCTCCCTTACGTGCCGAAGATGACCGCTCCAGTGGTTTTACCCGGTAGGAGTCCGGCATACCCCTTCGCCCTTCCCCGGGGCGAAGGAAGTTCATGGAGAATTTCCACTGGGCACCAATAAAAAAAAAGGTCTCTGGATAGTTTAGATTCACAATTGGACCCGGTAGGAGGCGCCTGCGCGAAGCTGGGGCGAGCAGCTAGTTTTAATATATATTCCGTGTTACCATATAACTAGATACCATAAATATTTCAACCACGCAAATCCAAATAAATGTGTTCATAATTAACTAACTAGTAGATATTATCCTAGACGCATAAAATCATAGTCAATATATCGTACATATAATCGTACAGTCAATATCACAGTGATACATTCGTAACCAAATAATAAGGATGCATGCATGATGCAGATATATCTTTTCTACACTAGAAGGCCGTCCAACCTAGTCGGCCGGACAAGAAAATTATTCTCCTTTCTCTTATAAGAAGAATATTGTTTTCCTCTTGTGTAACCCCGAATTTCAAGTTCTAAAGCAATCTAAAACAACGACCTTAACCGATGTCGACGACCATATGTTGTGTAAGGACCACACGACCAAGCGGCAGGCTAAAGTCGATTGTTAGGTTCAATTTTTTTCACTTAAAACTTACAAACAGTTCAGATAGGAAGAACAAACGCCTAGATGGAAGTCAGGCAGAATGAGCTTAAAAGGTATAGGACTGACCTGCAAGTGATAAAACTTGGCGCACGGCGTCTACGCGGTCTGCTGAAAATTTCTCGATCGAATTGAATAAATGTTGGGCACCATTCCATTTAATGTAAGCGTAAACGTTGGATCACATACTTATCTAATAGCAACAAACCATGCTTTTATATGTCATTATCCCAGGCTTGAATAACACGTAATGCAGTTAAAATTGATTTCAGATTTTTGTTAAAAGACGTGAAATACAGGATGGAAGGTCGATATAGATTGACAAAGAATAGACTCCTAATTGAATTGATCTCCTCAGAAATGAAGTTCGACGACATATTGATGACGGTATTTATTCTATTGACAATTTTCTAAATACAATTGGCGAAGGCCATCTTCATCGCAATCATAATATTAGCCAAAAGTCGTCTACTACAGAACAAAGTCTCCCCATAGGTTTTGACAGCTGTGTCGTAATTTTGAGGGACATTTGCTTTTACGTCTTTACGTTCTGGTATAACGATAAATTATTTCTGTGCTAGCACTTAACAATAACTATTTAGATGCAAAATGATTCACTTGTGTTTGTACATACTAATTTCGATTAGATTCATCAGATTAATTCTGAATAAATAAACATATTATTAAATAACAAAGAGAGTGTCCATTCACCGTTTTACTACATTTCCGTGTAGTTCCCGACAAAAAAAAGACCACCGCTCTCCACCCATGGGTGTCATGAAAGGCGACTAAGGATTGATATAAAGAGGATGGCCAGCAGTTTCCTCCCGTGTGCTAGAGCAGACTGCGATCACCAATCCGCCTGAAGCGTTTTGATTGTGGCAATAGGCCCTATGATTACTCATTGTATTAATGACTGTGAGGCTCATGTCCAGCAGTGGATGTTTACTAGATCATGTGTGAGATGTCAACTACGTCGGAATTACGTACGCCACTTTCACACCCACACAACAGCAACAGCTTTGCAATTAGATGTGTCAACTGGCAGTCATTAGCAACACCTTATTTACTTAGGTCTGTCGCAATTGAATATCAAATAATTTAGTGACAATTTGTCCAATTTACCAATTACGTTTACGAGTAGGATATCATGCGATACGTAGTATGATTTTTTTGTCATATTGCGATAACTCGCGCGTCTGTCGCGATGTCTGCGCGACTACCCATATTTATAATGTACTCTGTGGCGACAACTACTGTCACTGTTTCGTAAATCAGGAGGCTGAATGTACATACAATGCTATAGGCATCTGTTTATAAATGACGTTTATCTTATTTCCATTTTTATTGCAAATAAAAAGTCACACTAACTATAAGGCCTTCCTGTGATTTCAGTATATAAACCAAGCTATTGAAACTCAAGCACTGAGGGTCGAACGTGAAACCTTAGGTAACTATATTAATTTATCTATATAACATTAAACAGATTTACTTAATATTATCGCGCATAATTACAATAACTTAGTACTATTTATTATTTATCTTTTATATATATATTTTTAAAACCAATTTATATTTTATGAATAGCGACCTATACTGGCTTTAAAATATAAAAACACTTTTAAGGACTCTTATGGATAAGGTCATGGTTAAAATCTTATAGATTTTTGATTTTCGGTCTGGACTTTGTCCGGCTTTTTAAAGTATTCGGATCTTTTACTTAAGATGGAAAAACGTAAATTATTGTTTTTTTTAAGCGTTGCCCCACACTAGGATTTCTCCTGTGTCATAGGTGTGTTTTACAGACACAAATTCCACACACCCAGACCCGGAACAACTACCTGCAGATCATACAAATATTTGTTCAGTGCGGAAACCGAACCCACGACAGTATCAGCCTCTGCACCAACCGTGCCGTCAATTTTGCATTACATTATCTACATACCAATTATGGTGGTGAAAATGCGGGGACATATTTTGAATGTGCTGTGCGGTGCCGGCTACGAATAGCACCAACCCATCTCATCCCTTGGGTGTCGTAAAAGACGAAATTATATTACTCACTGTTGAAATCCACTGTTGGGATCCGTCTCTCGCGCTTATGCCCGCGCAACTTGTCTTTTTCTAATACATAGTTCTCTCTTTTTCTCTTTCTGGCACAACTATTTGCGTCATAACGTAACACATAGGATGTTGTACTCGAATTAGACGATCAAATTTTATTATTACCGTGCTCAAAGAAGTTACGCTTCTAAAAGTTCTGTAAGGAGGACTGATTCTTAGAGGACTCGAAGAAATACTTTGATGATCGTAG
Source organism: Diloba caeruleocephala (assembly GCA_947459985.1). Taxonomy (NCBI): domain Eukaryota; kingdom Metazoa; phylum Arthropoda; class Insecta; order Lepidoptera; family Noctuidae; genus Diloba; species Diloba caeruleocephala. Next base: position 20,150,153 of record OX381616.1, read on the forward strand.
ACTCAGTAACCTTACAATATAGCGGTCCTATGATCGCTCGCTCTGAACCAGTGTTTTATTTTACAGGTGCCTTCATAAGTAGATTGAAGACAGATCTTGACAAATGGCTAAAAGACTACTTCAATGATTTCATGATAAATACTGAAATGGATGGATTAGTAAATCTTGATAAACTTGAGTATGTATACTTACTTGTAATGTTATATCAATTTCGAAATAACACATGGAAGCCGACTATCAAAGAAGTCGCACAATCATATTTAAAAAAGTTATATTGAGAAACTTAAACTTTATAATATGTATTTGCTATGTTATTTAAATGATGATGAAAAATTGATCTTACCCAAGTAATGTTTTGGTTGTATAACATTGGTACGGTTGTTTATGTTCACTGACCTTGTAGTCATCAGGTTATCATATTGTCAGCTTTGGCTCCTTTCGGATATCCAGTGCTGAACAAAGGTCTCCCCCATAAATTACCACAACTGTTTGTATTGTGTGTAATCCGTGTGGTGTACGGATTTCAGAACATAGAATCACTCCATCTCCCCCCGCAGATGTCGTAAAAGGCGACAAAAAACCAGAGGGTGGGGCAGCAGCGTCCCTTCTGTGGAGCTGTAGCCGTACTACGCTCACCAACCCAAACAAGTATAGTGAATACTAGCAAATTCCCCCAAAAATTACCTAGCGGTACGCTCGGCGCTGTCATCGCCTATGGATGTGTTCACATTGACCAAATTCTTTGTACAGAGCCTCTCCGTGCTCCGGAGAGCACGAAAAATAGTCGGTCCCGGTTATTGTAATTAAACGGCAGTCGTTAAGCCAAGTCGGAGGCTTTTTGGGCGGCTTGAATATCTCTGACGTCTCTGAAACAAAGTTGGACGCTAACTAAACGAAAAATAATAAAGAGGTGACCTCGAACATCCCATGTAGCTATTTGAGAGCATTGATACTATACGTAAAAGTCATCTTTATAGCAAAAATTCAACACTACTGTTAGTACAAGTGCTCTACACTTGTAAGTACTAACAGTAGTTTTGAATTCAGTGCTGAGCACTAACAAGTCCGCGCCGACTATTGACGTCCTATTATTGTAATAAATAAAATAAAACTAGTTATGTTATAAAATAACAAATTATGTATATTTATGAAATATATTGACGGTACAGTTGGCACAGTTGTTGAGCGATCGTCTTTCTGCGTTACGGATCGTGGCTGCGATACCCGCACTGTCAAAATATTTGTGTAGTATAGTGGTTAAGGTGTGTGTGCATGTGACATTTGGATCTCTAAAATATACTCTTAATACAGGAAATAGTGGACTTCTTGCATGCTCCCCTTTTTTGGTATAATGGCAACAGTTCAAATGCTACTTTCAGAAAATACGATAAAGAGAAAGAGACGGTGTTAGAGGAGTACACGGACAATGCTTTAAACAAAATAGGCGCCAGAATACGGCAACTAAATGCCCAAGCTATACAAGTGCCGATGTTCACTTTCAAGGCGATTAATGGCCTGGTAAGATCACAAATTAATAATGTAAACAACTAAATTTAATTTAATATATTACCTACAAATTATTACAGTTGTGTACAAATATCCTAATAAAAAGAATAATAAATTGCAAAACGATTGATATGCGAGGTCAAACGGCGCTTGCCATGGTTGTCCCTTGGATGGTTGACCATTCTTTCCACTTCAAGACTCCATGCGTAGGAGGCTCGTCGGGCCCGGTTGTCATAAATGTGACAGCTGTTAGGGACAGTAAGAAGCTTAGAAAGTCAGACAACGCCGTCAAATAATTTTTAAACGTAGTATAAAAAGCTCACTACTCTTTAAATCTTTGCACTACTCATATACATTTGCAATTTCCTGCTTTTTAATTATGTCCAGTATATAATAATAACCTATTATTATTATTAAGTTCTTATTCTCTTAGATTATGGCTTCTGTAGAGTATCTTCCACAATTTCGCCAATGTCAAGTATAAGGCAACGTTGTACGGTGTTTAGATTAATTAATATTTACATATTCAATAAAAAAAATCACAAAAATGAATAAATTCTAAAAAATATGTCGACAGCGTCGTACCTATTATTAAGTAATCGATTGATGATCGTGGTGACAGCACCAGAATCATGAGCTTATGTGTCAATCACCAGGGCATAGTCACAGAGCAAGTAACCACTCCGTTTTAGGTCTGTCTACGGTTTTAAGCGTAAACTGAGTATCTACGGTTTTAGGCATAGTCATGTCAAATTATTGCAGTGTCATGGATTCTTGATGATATTACACGTAACCTGTCCTCGCTCTGAGGTTTCATCGTTGTCCAATATTTAATTGTGCTATACTTACAGCCTTCATATTAGCTGACCTGAATGATATAAAACTATGTATGAATGTAATCGAATCCTACAATTAATTTTTCATCCACCCATTGATATGTCTGCAAAATTTTAATTGATTGACATTGATATGTCTGCAAAATTTTAATACCCACTTCTGGAATTACAAGACCGATGGTCATGGACATATCAATGGGTGGATGAAAAATTAATTGTAGGATTCGATTACATTCATACATAGTTTTATATCATTCAGGTCAGCTAATATGAAGGCTGTAAGTATAGCACAATTAAATATTGGACAACGATGAAACCTCAGAGCGAGGACAGGTTACGTGTAATAAAACTGCTTTTATTGCAACTCGGAGTATCTGTCCTGTCGTTGAAGAAGTAGCCATCAATCTTGTCTCCTAAGCCTAAAAAGGAAATCATATGCTAATACATAACCTTATTTTAATTGTCAGCGAATCAAACTGTACGATGGCGTGCTACGAGGTCTGGACAGCATATACAGGCACTCCGTAGCCACCGGTATCAAGCATAGAGGCGTTCGTTGTATTAACACTATCGTTGGCTTCAGTAATTTGAAGGTACCTATTAATTTTGGTGCTACGAATAGTACCAATCCGTCTCATCCCGTAAAAGGCGACTATGGGATTAACCGGAGGATGGGCAGCAGCGTCCTCCGAGTACATTAACAACTCAACTGCTATCGCCAACCCGCCTGCCAAGGGTGGTGATTATGGCAAATCCCCCAATGAGCACCCAACACACCCAGACTGGTCGTTGTGGCGATCTTTGGGGGAGGCTTGTGCCCAGCAGTGGATATTATTTGGCTGAAATGACGACCCATTAACGTACATACTGAGGATATTGCATTTGAACATCTGGCTGCCGTGCTGGGAATTTTTTGTTTTAGTTCAGCTTGCAGCCGCAATTGCAGTCAAACAAAGAAAACGGTATGCCAAATGTATGATTGATGAGCTAGGAACGAGTGTGTGGTTGTTTAACAGTTAACTTATAATGCCGTAGGTCCGACTACGTCATACCTACGTTCATACTTTGCATTCAAAACACTGATGCAGACTTGCAGTCGCAAAGAAATTAGTTAGTTACACTGCTGGGGATGAAATAATATCAGTTTCAACCCGTGATCAAATATTGCGTAACAAATGGGGATCAGCACTCGGTCTACGTTACTTTTTTTAAGTAGCCTAGTGACGAGACCAGCAGGTCATTCGCCTGATGGTTAGCGTCACACCAGACCATAACCATTGCAATAGTACCCAGGACTAGACCAGTGTGCCACCACACTGCGCTCGTCACCTCCAGGCATTGGTTATTTAGTATTTTATGCACAGAAATAAAATGAAACCTTTGGTTTTGTTTGAATCTAATGTTTAATCATTTTATTGGAGGCATTCTTTGCTATTATTTTTTATTTATTTATGTGACAGCTCCTAATCTAGTAAGATATATTTTCAGGTGGTTTACAAATACGAAGCAGTGATACCAACGGGCGTACCGCCACAGACTGGTGTGTTGACATTATCAGCAAATGAGCTGTCCGGACACCTGGCTTTGTCCATGGTGAATAACCCTGAATCAATCGACTTGGACATCGAATTCCTGGACCAGCTGAAGTAAAACTCTACTTCCAATCTTCCTTATATCCTGTTGATGTACAACTACCTAGAAAAGTGCCGGAATCATAACTCGGCAAGCGGCTTGATGATAAAATCACCTTCTACAGCAGTGCCATCGACAGTCTTATCCGAAAGTGGCTTAGTATTCTGAAGCCGACCGTCTACTGCTACACAACTCTCTTTATAATAATATCGCAATAGTAAAATGTAATTTACAGCAAGGCCAAACCTGACATAAGGCTCCGGGCAATAAAACTGATAAGTCGAGTGGTTAGCCAGCCATCTGTCGTGGTTAGGCTAGCTACGAGGCAAGACACTTCTCGCTTTAACATGCGCTACCCTTATACTTTGTGCTGTAGTTCGACCAGCATGACTGGCCAACTGAGCTTCTACACTATCTTACATATTCTGTGACATTTCAATTATGCTTAGTTCATCAAATTGACACCCCCAACTGATTCTTGTCGCATTGTAAATTGCAATTGTGTTTTTCTTCTAGGCCAGAATCTTTAACAGTTGAAGGTGGAGCTAATATAATGATATCAAACTTTAGACACCTGCTGGAGCACCAAATCATTTCTGTTATGTCTAATACATTAATTTACGGAATAAGTATGCTTAAATCTCTCCCAAGATGTGGTAAGATTACTTATATTTATTCATATCAGTCCACTTGTCTCATCTACGAGTATGCAAGGGTTTCCAGTCTAATCAGATCAGTGGAATCTACCAATTTGACCTCCATTATTCCATATGGTAATGGACGTCAGATTGGTTCAACCACATCGTAACGTATGAATAATATTTCATTTCATCCGCTCATAATTATTTCATTCTCTAATTATTGAATTAGGAAATGAACTATGACTGAATCAATGATATTATATATTAAAAGATGTAGATTTGTTACATATGCGCCAAAAGTATGAACCAAAACTCCCCCAATTGTAGCACTTTACAATCAGTTCGCCCAAAACAGAACAACGATCACACGCTGTCATAATCTCAATTTTTTATTAATTAAGTGACGACAATGCCGTCGTGCGTATATAGAAAATGCACAAACTATCAAGCAAACATTAATAAAAAACTAGGGATCGTGTACACCACACGTGGGTAACAAATAAAATAAAAAATTATAATAAAAATACTATTCTTATTACTTATAGAATAATATTCTCGAAGAAAACCCGGGTCAAGCAAATAAAAGAGACAACACATATATACATTATCACAGGTGCGACAAAGACATCGAGTACACGTGTTGTCATTTTAGATAGCTATCTCTTTTATTCTCGTAGTTTTTGTATCTTCCTTTTTTTTTTTCTTAATTTTTCTTTTTAAAAAACGTTGCCCCACACTAGGATTTCTCCTGTGTCGTGGGTGCGTTTACAGACATGAATTCCACACAATACACCCAGACCCGGAACAACTACCTGCAGATCGTACAAATATTTGTTCCGTGCGGGAATCGAACCCACGACCCGGAGCGCATACAGATGCAGTTTTGTAGGTTTATACATACAGCGAGACTGAATTTTGCGCGCCATTTAATATGGACGTAACATATCTATGGTATAATATCATTGGAGTGAATGAAATGAAGTGTCATTTATTCAAAATAGAAAAATATTTATTGTACGCTATATAAACCAATTATTAAAGGCTGACATGTGCAATTCTACATATTAAATGTTATCTGTTCGGGTTCAGAAGTCATGCATTTGTAACTAGGAACTGAAGCCTCACGGTTTCCAATTAAAAGTAAATTAAGCACAATAAATAAATCATGGTTAGCAGGACGACACAAGCACCCTCGTTCAGGAGCCTGACGCTAAAGATCGTCATCAGAGCCATCACCTCCCCCGCCATGTTAGAAGTAAGGAGGTGAATACCAATATCACAGTAGAGAATACCAGTATATCAGAGATGTACCTATGCATGTACCTATGATGTACCGTGGCACCAGTGGCCGGCTCTAGTGTGATCATACGAGGACTTGGAGCCCCCCTAATAAATTGTATCATTCGCGTTAATGTCAACAAATTGTATCATGAATGACATATGATTATTCTATATTATTTGTTTATGTGACATTAATTACATGAATTATGTATATTTTTTATCTTGACTTTATTTATTTCGATTAACTTGTAGCTAAGAATAGCGCGGCCCCATTTTATCCCGTGGTTGTCGTAAAAGGCGACTATGGAATTAGCCGGAGGATGGGCAGCCCTTCCTTCGAGTACATTTACAACTTAACTCCGAACTTACAAAGTTACAACTCCAACTCCCTGTCTGCCAAATGTGGTAATGATGGTAAAAACCCCCCTATGAGTGCAACACAAAGCTAGAAAAATCGTTGCGGCAATCTTTGGGGGAGGCCGATGTTCAGCTGCAAACATGTTGTTTGGGTGAAATAATAAATAAAATTAAAATTTAGATTTGATACTGTAAGTAACGTGTGTGTTGTTTCAATCCAATTTTAATTTCAATTTAATGGCTCCATCGATAGATTGATGATTCTGCCACTGTCAAGATTGGATAAAACAACAATGTAATAGAATAACACCAATAATTAAAACAGCGCTTGAATAACTACCGATTTGGTTGAGTAACCCGAAAAAATTACTTAGACACAGGTTTTTTTTCAATCTATCGTGTATTCTTCTGCTCTTAGATTACGGCTTCTGTAGATTATCTTCCACAATTTCGCCAACGTCATGTATATGGCAACGTTGTACGGCGTTCATTTAAAAAAAAATTGACATATTCATAAAATAATACACTAAAATGAAAAACATCACTAAAATATGTCGGCAATGTCATACGGTTTTCAATTGTTTTCCTTATTGCGGGTTATTCATTTACCTTATCAATTGACGTGTTAGTTGTCTGGCAGTTTAGGGATATCATGCTGACATGTGGAAATCTATCGGGGAGCCCGTTGTTCTGTAGATGACACCCTTTGCTGATATGATGATGTAAATGGTTTTAAATTAATACAAAATATTTTATCTTTATATATTTTTAGAACCATTCGTAAAAGGTCAAATTGCAATGAACAAATATAGAGATAGACTAGAAGAAATCACACAAAAGCAAAATGATGATTCTTCAAATGATATTCAATCCACGCTAATTGTCCCGGATTCCAAATATGATGATGTAAATAGTCCAGAGAACAAACATCCTTACGTTCCACGAAAAAGCTACAGACGACTGTACACAGGAAACAATCAAACGAAACTAAAGGCACACGAAAAAAACTTAGGAAGCTAAATCGAAGAAATATACAAGATATGTAAAATACGAATAAAATGTTTAATGGTTGAGAATTTGATATTGCATCATTTTTTTGTAATTGCCAATTTCTTCCTGGAAGAGTGAGTGTTGATCGTACCACTAAACTTAATAGTAACTGTTCAAACAAATACAGCGTTTGAACGCAGTAATAGTGCGACGGAATCGTTACCATCATTGTTTCTATTACCTATTTCCTCTTTTTACTTGATAAAATGAGGCATAGTTTAGTGTCCCTCAGTAGAACATCCAATTCTAAGGTAAGGTTATAAGTACGCCAAAAATGACTTAATTGGTGGCGGTGTCCGATTTATAATAGGCAGAATCGAGGCCGCTGAGCTAGCGGTGCCGGTGGGCGATGTAGCTCTTGTCATTTATTTGCAAACTTTTCTCAACCTTAACTTTAACAAGCACAGTAGAATTTTATTTTGACGCGCATATTGTCTCTTAAGCCTATTTATTTTTACCCCTGAGGCAAACGGATGGGTATCATTAGTTTAACAAATCTGTGTATCTGTCTGTGGCATCGTAGCTCCCAAACGGATGAAACGATTTTGATTTTGATTTTTTGCTTGAAAGGTAACTTGATCGAAAGTGTCCTTAGCTATGATTCTAGAAAATCTGTTCCACCGTTTGAATATCATCAGCTCTTTCTAGTTGATGAAGGGATGTGAGCAATTTCCACAGGTCTAATACGATTCTAAATTTTGTACCTGTTACTTTTAATAATAAAAGCTTCAATAATATTGCAATAACATGGTAACCTTAACCTAATAGGTACTGCAGTATCACCTGGAATCTGCAGGATATCATAATAAAACACTTTTAAACGGATTACATCGCGTATATTAATGATTTTTGTTATTCCTGACCTTTTTGAAAATTTTGCAGCATTCGTGGCCACAGGATGAGGTGACAGGCGACATATCTGCAGGATAAACTCCTCACCAACTTACAGCAGAGGTTTCGTGTTTGAGCACATTGAAATGGTCTCAATGCATAGGTTATAGATAGATACCCTGGTCACCACCAGGGTCTCATGATTGAGCAGGAAAGAGAAATTAGTATGAATTGGTATGGGATTCTAAGCTACTTTCACTCATTCAATCGATATGAAATTTTGGTATACGATGTAGTACCGTGTGTGGCTAATTAGTGCAGGAATGAGTAAAGTGAATAAAGTAATGATCGAATGGAATTGATTGAATGCATAAACACGATTTGATATGGTACGGTGCTGAATATAATAAGGCACGGTGTGGTGCAATACCGAGTACGAACGTGGGAGATGATTAAATGGGATTCGTTTTTTAATATTTATGTTATTATATCATTGTTGTTTTGATTTATTTATTTATTTATTTATGTACACACAATAGTAGAAAAAAAATAGGGTATATAGGTCACTTAAGTACAAAGGTACTGCTTATTTCTAAAGAAATTTCTGCCAGCAGACCTGCGACAGGAGAGGGCAATTGGAAACGGACGGTCGGACGGACGGTTAGACACAGTGTGTAACATTACAAAAAAAAAAAAGATAACGATATAATAATTTCAAACAATAGATATACATAATAAGGGTAAAATACATACATAAAATAACTACAAATATACTAATACATATACTATCACAATTATGAGGAAAGATAATGTTCTTTAACGCGTTTCTTAAAAATAGATATATATTTAGAATCACGTATATTAGGCGAAAGTGTCTTACACAGTCTTACTGCATGAACAGAAAAGGAGTACGAATAGTGATTGGATTTGTGGGGTGAGAATTGTAGAAGAGATCTAAGGTGTGACCTGGAAGGGACCTCAGGAGGGCGCACATACGAAAAACGCTCTCGCAAGTAGGAAGGATATGTAGGGTTGTGAAGGACATTGTAAAGGAGACATAATATCCGTGTGTTTCTGCGAAGACGGGTAGGGAGCCACTTGAGTTCTTTGCGAAGGTGGAATACATGGTCATACTTCCTAAGATCGAAAACAAAACGAATACATAAATTTTGCAGGCGCTCAAGCTTGTTTAATTGCTCCTCAGTGGCATCCAAAAAGCAGGCATCAGCATAATCTATAATCGGCTGAATAAGAGATTGAGCAAGAGAAATCTTAGTCTTTAAAGGCAATACGCTCTGGAGACGTTTTAGCGAATGAAAGGAGTAATGTACCTTGCGACTAAATTCATTAACGTGAGCACTCCACGACAGGTTAGAGTCCATTATAACACCCAAATTCTTAGCGGTATCAGTAAAAGGGATTACAGTACCGTCGAGAAATAATGGCGTCAAGGATGATAGATCAAGCGCGTTACGTAGATACCTGCTGCCTATGATCATGGCCTGTGATTTGGTGGGGTTAATGTGTAGGCCAAAAGACCTAGCCCACTCACTGATACAAACTAGGTCGTGATTCATGGAGGTGATAGCATTTCCAGCGTCAGTCAATGTAAAGTGTCGGTAAAGCTGCAAATTATATGCGTAAAGATGGAAGTTGGATGAAATAAAACCAGTGACAGAGTTAATGAAGACGGAGAATAGGAGAGGAGAGAGGACGCCACCTTGAGGCACACCCGCAGTGAGATCACACCAATCAGAGAAGGTCTCATCAAGGCGGACACGTTGAGAGCGGCCCCGAAGATATGAGTCGAACCAGGCTAAAGAGGAAGGAGAGAAATTGATAGACTTTAAGATCCCTAGTAAGATGTCAAAATCAACTGAGTTGAAAGCGCTACTAAAATCAAGCAAAACGAGGACTGTGAGGGACTTTTTCTCCATAGCCCGTTGATATTTATATTGATATTTACTTTACTTTTGATTTCATAGTTTATCAAATTTCATAATGTAAAAAGAAAGAATAGCGAATTCATTTGCTTGAATATAAACTTGTTTTCTTTGATGAATAAAAGCTTATTGTAACATTTTGAGAAAAAATTTAATATAGTTATTTGAACAAATTTTTTTTATGTCCTGGAGCTACGTCGTTTGACCGCCAATCAAATGCGAAGAGCTGTAGGGAAGAGCAAGCGGGAAGAAATCCATCCCAGATATCTCGGCATTTTGGTGTAAATAGAAGCGTAATTTGTCGTCTTTGGGAGCGTTACGCCAACACAGGAGATCCTGCTGAGCAGCATCCAGACCGAGGGAGGAGCACAAGCACTCGGCAGGATCGATACATCTTGCAATCGCAAGACTTCAGCCGATGGTACCGCCCGGGAGGTAGGTTTAAAGCTCAATTCTTAAGCGGTGTTGTTGTTAGCCCCCAAACCATGCAAAACCTGTTGCATGAGCTGTACGGCCTACGTACACAACGCCCAATCAGGTATTAAAATCTAATTTTATCATTAACGTTTACGACACGTGAATTGTGCTAGTCGAAACGAATGGTGTAGGGAGAACGTAACACGGGCCCATGAAAATAAAGATTATTATTTTGCTACGAGTCCCGATTTGTGTTGACACCTGATACAAGAAGGGTGAGAGTGAATCGTCACCCCAAAAATGCTAAACGGCTGAGGTGAGTCCAGGAAGTTCACCCTTGTACTGGCTCTACACTAGTGGTTTAGGCGTGTATTAAAATGAACGGACGAACGGAGCTCATTTTTGTAAATGGCAACATGGACACTACAAGTTACTTTGAAGAGGTCCTGAGGCCTTATGTTCATAATTTGCACAAAGTCTTGGCTCAGATTTCACTGTGATACATGATAATGCGCGTTCACACACAGCTCGGAGAACCAGTAAATACTTCATCATCATCATCATAGCCTATATCAGTCCAATATATTGGTAAATACTTGACAATAGAAAACATCCTGGTATTGTCCTGGTCTACACTATATGAATTTATTTTTTTCTTTTTTTGATTTAAAAAACGTTGCCCCACACTAGGATTTCTCCTGTGTCGTGGGTGCGTTAACAGACATGAACTCCACATACAATACACCCAGACCCGGAACAACTACCTGCAGATCTTACAAATATTTGTTCCGTGCGGGAATCGAACCCACGACCCGGAGCGCAGCAGCCGACCTCATTCCCATCAAGCACGCATAGGACATGCTCCAAAGACATGTTCGGGAGAACCTAGACGGAATGACAACAACCCAACAACTGAAGGATTTGTTTGTTAAAATTTCATTACGAACGATTGCCGCAGGAGGACATCGATTCTATGAAAAGTCATTGCCGACAAGTTTTAAATAACAGAAGAGGCGACACTTTGTATTTAATTATACAAACGTAATTTAATTTCGTTTAACAGAAAAAATACTTACTACATACATATATTAGATACAATACAGATATTGCACACTTTTTTCTCATGAGCCCGTGTTACGTTTTCCCGACACCATTCGTTTTGACGAGCGCAATTCACGTGTCGTAAACGTTAATGATAAAACTAGATTTAAATCCCTGATTGGGCGTCGTTTCGCATGGTATGGCGGCTAACAACAACACCGCTTAAGAATTGTAGCTTTAAACCTAGCTCTAACCTATATATGACGACATGAGATTGCATGACGATACAAACCAAAAGAATACTATTTAGGGGATGATTATTATGCCTACGTCCTTCCCTAGGGTTCAAGCTATCTCACACAAACTGCATCAAAATCGGTTCAGGGTTTTAGCCATGACATAACAGACAGAAACACTTGCGCATTTATAATATTTAATATATTTACCAGTGATAGGCTAGTTGTTGAACGTTTGCCTTCCACAGAGGAGGATCTGTGTTCGATCCCCGCCCGCACCTCTGACTTATCGGATTTATGTGCGGATCAGAATTTGATCATCACTTGCGTTAACAGTGAACACTGACACTGAAACTAAATATATAATGTATATTTTTGGCGTCACGTGTTCTTTATTTCTGTGAGTTTTAGGTAAAAACAAAGCTCGTGTAGCAATATTTTATTAATAATTGCAAATATAATATGTCATAATCATCATAATCAATCTTTATTTGCAAGAAAATGTGGTGGTAGTCATAGCAGTTAGCGATCAGCACATCTTTTTCAGATTATTGACATGCAAATAGTGTAGTCACAAAAATTATTAAAAAGACTTTATCATTATATTGTAATAATTCAAATTATACCTTCATCTATTATCAATTTTATTTTTATTATTGGTTAGTATAGAAACTACTAATATTCATAATTTTAAGATATATGACTATTAGTGTAGTATTAAATATGTCATTATTATATATTCCAGTGAAACATTTGCCACAATACATATTACTATTATTTGTCACTATTAATGAACTCCTCCACATTATAAAAACATTTCTTTCTAAGCCAACATTTTAGTTCTTTTAAAAATAGGGAGGTTCGTAGTAGCTTGAAGTTATTTGGATATCACATCTAGTTTTTAATAAACGATTTCAGTAGTTTTAAATAAACGATATTTGGTATTTGTATAATTGCTTTTCTCTGTCTACGACTTACTATTAGACGTCCGTGGTCTATGGGTTCTCCGTCTAGCCAGCTGTAAAAAATGACAGCAGCAATTGACGTTTAACAACACAACAATTTTTGACTGTCAGTCGTACGTCAGTTGCAATATTCCAATATGTTTCATATTATGCGATAAAATATTATTTTAATTAAAAACAAAATTCTATGAAAGTTTTATGCATAAATTAATGTATATATCAAAATGACTGAAGAGGAAAACGTGGATATAGAACAGAAATTAGACGATCTCTTGACAACAGTCCAACCAAACCTGCAAGATGTGATTAAAAGGGTAAATAAACACTTTTTTATACATGCTTTCATTTAATCTGATAATCGTATACTGATATTTAATATTAATTGTAGAGTTTTACGAATGTGGCGCTACAACAGACGAAGAATGGCGAACAAATCAAAGCTGACACACTGGGGGATACATCATATTTTGCCAAAAACACACAAGTGTAAATATTAATAACGTTTTCCTGTTTCGAACTGATGAAATAATAACTTATCCTGCCTCGGGATATTTAGTTTCATTTTGATTTACGTAATAGTTAAGTTATATTCTCTATAGAGAGCCACCCCTTTTTAATATATAATTTATTATAAAATATATTTGAGTATGCATTAATATTAATACTAAAGTGTAATCTCGTCATGTTAATATTTCAGGAACCTCTCTCGCTTAGAGCTGGTAAAGCCACCTACATTCCATATGCAAGTACTATCATTAGACTTAAAATCTATGAGCCTTACTTTACGGTGTTCACTTGGAGAAGTCAATGTAAAAGGACTGTACAGTGCATTCAATGAAAATCTCTACAATCTTATACCTATCATGGCAGAGGGGCATGTTTTGTGAGTAATAGTATATTATTATGGTAACACTTAATACTATTTTATTTTCTTTCTTGTCATGTAGACAGACTTTAGAAGAATTAGATGACCTGTATAGCAACCACAAAGTGACATTTTAACACCCTCGGTGGCAAGCGCTTCATGCATAAGGGCAACAGAAAATTGTTTAAGTCAGGCTTTGTTTTTAACCAGATAAAATTTATAAAAAGATACCCATTACTAATATAGTGTCAAATTGAGGTGTATGTAAAATGTATATCATAATCAATACACATGGTGCTGAAGGTGTTAAACTGCATCCATAAATACTAGCAGCTATCACCAGATGCTGAGCCTGATAGTCATACTTTGTTTTTATTCGTTTTATTATAGTATACACTTGCAGTCTAAGTTCACCATAAACACTATACAATATGAATGTTGACTTTCATTGTTAAAATATGTTTTTATCATATAAAATGTCAAGTAATGTATATCATTGATAACTACTATCTTTACAATTAATATTTATGTGTCAATAACATTGCAAGCATAGATGAGAAAGACTTCAGTTTGAATGATGACATATATAAATCAATACATATAGAGAGTATATCTATTATATGAATGTGTAGCTGTCTGCTTTGTCGGTAACGGGATTGGCCCTTGCACTAAGTATACAAGGAGTCATAGTCTCAATGGAATAAAATAAAGATAATGAAGAATTTTCACTTTTCCAAAACATGACATGCAGCAATTAATATGGCCTTATCTCACAGGTCATTGGCTGTTATGCAACAATAAACAAATATAAATGACATACAATAAAATCTGAATTATTTTTACATGGTGGTACAGGTCTTTGCATGTGCTAGCATATAAGGTAGGTAACTAATATGTGTAAAATGATTATATACAATAGAATAATCAAAAAATTTATGGTGCACTATTTTCAGAATGTCATTATCAAACATGATCGCTGATGTGAGAGTTGGTCTAATATTGGAAGATGATGCTTTCTCATTTATCAATCCTGGGATTGAGTTTACACATGATGAAGTACTTGTAAAGGTAAGATTTCTTCACATTTACTACCACCTACAATTATTTTGTCATATGCAGCATATAAAAAGCCACATTATCCCTTTATCCATGGTAGTTGTATAGGGTCTAAAGCAATAAGCACTAAGACTGGCAGTAATACACTATCATATCAGCCAAGGGACATCCACTGCTGAACAATCATCTTATAAACAAATAATGATGCTATTATTTGTTTATAAGATGATTGTTCAGCAGTGGATGTCCCTTGTGAGACAGATAAGTTCAATCCCTATACTAATATAACTTTACTTGTACATAATTGCCATGTGGTGCCGGCTCAGAATGCCACCACCCCATCTCCTCCCATGGGTGTCGTAAAAGTCGACTAAGGGATTAGCCGGAGGATGGGCAGCAGCGTCCTTCGAGTACATTAACAACTCAACTGCGATCGCCAACCCATCTGCCAAGCGTGGCGATTATGGCAAAACCCCCCAATGAGCCCACAACACATCCATATTGGTTGTTGTGGACATCTTTGGGGGAGGCCTGTGTCCAGCAGTGGACTTCATTCGGCTGAAATGATGATGTACATTATATTTAAAATGGTAAGAAGGGAAGTGGAAGGACACTGTGGGGTTTTAGCCAGTAAGAGTCTGGCCCCTCATATCTTCCCAAAGTGGAGGAAGTCCAAGAGGATTTCCCCACGGTTCTGACAATGTTAGATTTCCTACAATATGATTGTGCTAAGCAATGCTGATGCGTGCATAATGCTCGTGAACGGGTGTCGTCTGTTGGGACTGGTCAGCTATTAACTGCCATGGCAAATGAATTATTATTATAGTTTGTTCCATCTTTACACATTAATCTACATTTTTCTCATTATTTTTTACCATCATTTGTATCAATCAACATCGTAACCTCAATTCTTTTTATAAGAGTATCCATGGAGTTTCTTGCCTTGCCTTCTCCATAGGATCAACAAATAGGAACCGTGCAACTTAAATTCTGACGTTTCATAAGTACCAGTAATCGCTGTGTGTGTGTTGTCATTTTGTGGGGAATTTGCCAGTACTCAACATGCTTGGCAGGCGGGTTGGTGAGAACAGTAATGCTGATTCACGGATGGGATGCAAGGAAAGAAGTAAAGGGAGTAATACTAATCTCAACAAAAGAAAAGACTTATTATTCTGAATTTAGTTGTATGGTCAAATTCTAATATGTAACATGATTTTTCGCACCCGAAAACGCAGCGTGGGATGACCTCCAACCAGATGGACAGATGACCCGGTGAAGATAGCTGGGAGTCGTTGGATGCGGAGGGCATGTAACCCGTTGTTGTGGAAACCTATGAGATATACCTTTTTTCAGTAGTGGACGTCCTTTGGCTGATATGATGCTGATGTTTTTTCATATGCATTAGAAATAACCATAAATTTTTTCAAGTGTATAATTATTAAGGACAGTAAGTATATGTTCCACCTCAAATGATTAGATTTTTTAAATTACTGTTTTAGCTGTCATGGCCTTCGCCGCAAAAGAACGGTGGTTACGATTTCGCAACAACTGAACAGTTGGCTAAACATATTGGTAAGTAATGTGATATAGTGTCCCAGCAAAATATAACCATCTCCTAACCTTTATGATCATAAAAATAAATAAGTAGTGTTAGAAGTGATAGCTGTGACAGCCAATGACCTCATTGCGAAGAGCCTCAACCAACGTCTAAAGAGGCTCTCGTTATACGTTAGGTGACTGGATCAGGAGCCTGTTACAGAATGCAGTGCTCCTTGACACGGCCCCCATAGTGGGGAGGTTCATTTCTCTGGAGCCCTAACACCGGTAACTTAGGCCCTGTGCTGCCATTTGATCACTTGTATATATATATTTTTTTTTTGGTAAATAATTAATATGTTATTAATATTTATAGAAAATTTATGACATTATTATGTTTATGAGACGGCTATGAACTGTCCTCGTCTCGTCCCTCGTTGTCTCGGCAAATGACTTACAGAACAAAAAATCTAAATGCAGTGCCAATTTTCGCCCCTCTGTATTTGGCGTTTGCGCAATTCGATCACAAAGTCAAAAGGTAATCTGTACGCACGATGCACACAAACATGTGTTACCTAGTGCACCACTGCACTAGGTAATCATGCCAGTAAGAGTGAGGCTACATGGCCGTTGCCGGTGTATTGTGCCGTCGCACCACTTAGGGTGAGATTCAGAAACGAGTCTAAGCGTGAACTTACGCTTCCATATGTCAAAATGCACTACTTACGCCACTAATTTTGGCAGATGGAAGCGTGAACTTAGCTTAGACTCGTTTCTGAATCTCACCCTTAGATTTCGACGCACTGAGCGCCACATGGGCAATGTAATGTCGCAATGCAACACCGCCGCTTGCTACGACGTCACAGCGTGTCGGTGTTCTCCCCCCTCTTCATCTCTGCAGTGCTATTAAGTAAGAAAATCAGTAAACACAAATCGAATTTTAAAAAAATACTGCAGTTTTAAAAGACAGTTTGCTAGTGAGTTCTTATAGTATAGCCACGCTGGTCCATTTGTCCGTTGCCAGTTCGTTACGACGCCGCACGAGGACTTTCGGCTTAGCCCATACCACGTACTGATTAATAGCGTTGGCGGCAGTGACTGCGGTGGACGGATTCAGGCAAGAAATAGGCGGATGCAGGTCAACACAGCGGAGTTTTTAGTGGGTGCAAGTCCTTTATAACCACGCAGTTTCCCCGGCAGCGTGGTATGCATAACGCATTTTCTCAGCCCAAAAAAAAAGTGTGTACCGCGCAGGTAACCGCTCAGTTACACGCACACCAAAAAATTCACTACTGGATATGCAGGCATAAACCTCGTGTTCGGTAAATCCTAGAAATTCGTAACATGATTATATATGTCTACAGATGAGGCCAAAAGAGGACACTAAGGCCATTCGTTTTTAGAAAACGTGGTAAAAATGTGCTATGTATAAATTAGTAAATCTAATGTCGCTAAGTATTTGTATGTAAATTGATTGTTATCGCATTACACGCTTGATAAATGTGTATGTAACATAAGAAGTTAATTGTAGTGGAAAGATAAGGAACGAGTTGTGTAAAACACATTTGGGTTTTTAATGTTAATCGCTTCTCTGCATATAGATATAAAATTCTACGTCAGCTTACATCAAATCAAAAGATTTATGGCATTTCTACGTCCTGCACAATACCCTGGCCAGTTGACCTATATGGCTTGATAAGGCAGTGGAGTGTATACTGCCAATATTTCGAGTCTTGAGTACTGTACGGCGGCGCTTCACTTAGTATTTGGAATGGAGCCTGGCCACACCAATGCCGTGAGCATGTATATATCGCAGCCATATTGTATAATATGCCTTATTATACGAAGGCAAGTCGCTGCAAAACTGCGCTGTTTTCTAATATATGGCTATCTCGAGTTCTGACGACATTGCAGTTTGCCTAAAAAAAGTACTCCGTATTATAATAGCAAGTCGTGTTTCCCAAAGCGGCAGAATAATGTTCAGCCGACACACAATTAGTCGCGTCACAGGTCCCGCGCCGCTTAGAGATTTTAGCTCCATATATCGCTGCTAGCGATAGCTGCATCATTATACTACATAAGAATAAAAATTACGTCGCAAATAGCAACTGTCACAACAAAGTGCATTTCTCAATATATAATTTTAAAGCAATAAATAAAATAGGATAACTGTATAAAACTTGATTAGGTTAGAAAAGTGCGCCTTTCGACGTCGTGGCAGAGATGGATGCGTGGGTCTACGATTAGTCGTCGAGGCTGTCCTGCCGCTCTTTGGAGCCTGGCTCAGAAGGAGCGAGCGCGTCACCTACCGCCTGACGCAGGTGTTCACCGGGCACGGTTGTTTCGGTGCGTACCTGCACAGGATAGAACGCGACTCCACGGCACAATGGTGGCATTGTGATAGCGACCAGGATACTGCACAGCACACGCTCGAGACGTGCCCTGCGTGGGCCGCCGAGTAGTGGATCCTGGTCGATCGGATCGGGCAAGATCTCTCTGCCAGCAGTAGTGTCTGCTATGTTGGTAGAGCACGAAAACTGGAATTCAGTGGTCTCCTTCTGTGAGAGCGTCATGCTCCAGAAGGAGACCGCAGAGCGGGATCGGGAGGGGGCCGACAACAAGCTATAAGGAGGGGGTCCTCTGGGTTCGCGCGTGTGTAGATTGGGGAATCTGCATGCCCACACCGAGTGACCCACGAGAAGACGATGGCGCGCATGTGATCACGCGCTGCCGTGTACGCATAGTACAGCGCAGAGGGACGCTTCGGGGGATCCTTAACAATCCCCCGGGGAGGGTGACCGCTCTACAGTCACCCTCTCCGAGATGTGCCTATGGATGTGGTACCAGCGGGTGGCTCTAGTGTAATCATACGAGGCCCTGGAGCCTCCCTTAGGTGCCGAAGATGACCGCCCCAGTGGTTTTAGCTGGTAGGAGTCCGGCAGGCCCCTCCGCCCTTCCCCGAGGCGGAGGAAGTTCATGATGAATACCCGTCTGAGAATGTTATCTTACATTAATAAGAAAATAATATAAAGTGCGACGTCATTCAAGAAATATAAATAATATGTGTACTCACTTCACTAGAAATACGTCCAAGGATATAGGCAGTAATTGTAATGTTAATTAATGCAGGTAATGTTTTCAATATTTAGTTAAACGATTTGAAATACCTATGAGAAAGACAGTGACAAAGATAGTTTCGTACTTCGTCAAAATACAACGATAATCCATTGTCCGAACTACGTGTTTTCCATTTATCGATACAGTGCGGCAACTGTTTCGGATTTGGATTTGTTCATGAGGGCCTATCTAACGATTTAAATCGTTGGCTGCAACATATACATCACATAAACACAGCATATGGGAATGACCCTTATTTACGTGGGGAAATTCGCGTGGTTTTCCTCGGCCCTGTGGAAGATGGAGGGGTGCCGATCTCTTACTGGCTAAATCCCCACGGTTTTCATTCGACATACCTATTGATGGGGTGCTTGTATGGTAAACGTAAAACCTCAGCACTTCATTATGGTCGATTTTATCGCACAATGAGCTTTTTAGCAATTTCTAGTTTTAAGTGTTGCTAATGAGCTAAGCGATCATCCATGTCTAAATTTACTAACCCCATTAGCAGTTGGCCACACATCGCAACACATTCCGAGTCCATTCACATTACAGGATTTTGGATGACAAATGTTTACGTTTTTCCATTAATATTCGTCTTAGAATAACTTAGAATGCCGGCTCAGAATACCACCACCCCATCTCCTCTTGTGGGTGTCGTAAAAGTCGACTAAGAGATTAGCCGGAGGATGGGCAGCAGCGTCCTTCGAATAAATTAACAACTCAACTGCGATCGCCAACCCGTCTGCCAAGCGTGGCGATTATGGCAAAACCCCCCAATGAGCCCACAGCACACCCATATTGGTCGTTGTGGTGATTTTTGGGGGAGGCCTGTGTCCAGCAGTGGACTTCATTCGGCCGAAATTATTATATTCGTCTTAACTTGGCTTACCACTGACCACTTAATCAGTGGCCAGTGCGGACGTGTTCTTTTTTTACAACGCCACACCATGCTTCGCCCGTACCCGGACACGAAAATTTTGATATAATCAACCAAATAAGCCGTGGCATAGAGTTCAAACTCGCACGCCGTCGCATCTTGTCATACTGATAGAACAACATGGGCAACCTAGTTAGTACACATAACAGCTAATTCGATATTTTCGTATCACAATTTCGCGTTTGTTGTTCTGAAAGTTCAACAAACGTTAAACTGAATCATAAAACGCTTCACTTTTTGCACTACAGACGACCTGCCCCTCACGGCAGCCATATCTTTACCGCTGTACGCTCTGCTACGGGAAAAGTTGCAGCGGCATTTAGCGCTCGTATTGCGACAAGCGACCAGCGTGTCGGAAGTCATGTGCTGTAATCCCTCTTTGCTGGAAGCTTACAGGTAATATGCAAGTTAAAGCCTCAAACAACAAAGTAAGTGATGACATATCGAAAACTTTTGGAAGAGGTTACATTTAGGCCTGTAATAACAATAGGTAAGCCATTTATCTCGGTAAGTTAAAGAGTGTCTTTGACATTTTTGAGCACGCGATGTATCATAAAAATACGATCAACATGTATCGCGATTATTGTACTATGATATGATATTATTATGCTACTGTAAGCGATGACCTCATTCGTGAACTGTAGCGAAACAGCAGTCCTTTAGTTTTTATTTACATTTCAGTTTAAGTGAAAATAAATTGATTATTGTTTTTATTTTAAACTAGCTGAGACCCCGCGGTTTCACCCGCTGTTTAATATAAAAGAAATCGGATATTTGATTATTTAAGTATAAAGGTAGGTATATTGGATTTTATTCTTTTTATTTTTCTTATATAAAAGTAGCCTAAGTTATTCCTTATAACATCAGCTATCTGCCAGTAAAAGTCCGGTCAAATTCGGTCCAGCCGTTTCGGAGATTACCCGGAACAAACAGACTTACCATACATACAAACAGTTTCATAGATTTTTTGTTTTTAAACTTTACCCCACACTAGGATTTCTCCTGTGTCGTGGGTACGTTTACAGACACAAATTCCACACAATAAACCCAGACCCGAAACAACTACCTGCAGATCATACAAGTATATGTTCCGTGCGGGAATCGAACCCGCGACCCGATGCGCAGCAGCCGACTGCATCAGCCACTGCACCAACCGTGCCGTCAATTAGATTTAGAATTTAGAATTAGTCGATTAGAGTGTTCAAACAAACTATTATATTCAGCTTTATTATATTAGTATAGATATAAATACACAGTAAAAATAATCTGAAAATTCTTCTGATGCCAAACTCTAATGCTGAAGGTTCCTCAATCATGTACTGAATCAGCTTTCGTTACGATGTCACTTACACCCGTTATATACATTTATATATATAGTGAAAGAAATATTTTACAAAACAATTATTTCCAGTGGTATGATCGACTGTTTGGCGCAGAACGGCAACAAAGTGGTTGATATGATCCTCATCAATATGCGACGCACGCTGCTTCAGAGCTGTTGCGAGGTGCTGCAGCTGCCGCCCCTGCACGCCACCTTCATGCACAAGGTGAGGTAGCTCATCGAACGGTCATTTCAGCCGAAATCGTCCACTGCTGGACAAAAGCCTTACCCAAAGTCTGTCACAACGACCGCAATCTGTTGTGTGTGTTGTATCTGTGTGCTCATTGGGGGGGGGTTTGCCATAATCGCCACGCTTGGCAGACGGGTTGGCGATCACAGTTGAGTTGTTAATGTACTCGATGGACGCTGCTGCCCATCCTCCTCCTAATCCCATAGTCGCTTTTTACGACACCCACGGGATGAGATGGGGTGGTGGTATTCTTAGCCCGCACCACACGGGTATCAGTACAACTTGACAATAAAACGAGATGGTAATCTGCTGAGTAGTTATCGTGGTGCAGCTTCCGTACCAGTCTTGCTTCGAATACTATAAAACATGTAGTTCCACTGATAGAAATAGACTGCATACGCCTTATAACTGAAGTGGCAATGGGCCCGACACATAACTCGTAGAACTGATGGCCGTTGGGGCAAAAAGGTTCTAGAGTAGAGACCGTGCACCAGAAAACGCAACGTGGGACGACCTCCAACGAGATGGACAGACGACCTGGTGGATGTCTCTGGGAGTCGTTGGATGAGGGCGGCATATAACCGCTCGTTGTGGAAATCTACGGGGCCGTTGTTCAGCAGTGGACGTCCTGTGGCTGATATGATGATGATGATGATGATACGCCGTACCGGTACAAAATTTGAACCCCAAAAAAGTATGGTTAACAAATACCTTGTGTTCCAGATAGGATCGGCATCGTTTATCGGCAAGTTCGAGACGGACACGGGGTGGTTGAAGAACTTGGCGACTATCAACAGGATAAGTGATGTCAGCGTTACCAGGCCGGACCCCATGAAAACTAGTTTTCACGTAACTTTAAGGATAAAAGATTTGCAAGTAAGTTACTTTACTGTTAATCGATCAATCTTTGAGGTAAAGCTGCGCACTCCGCAGTCATTACTTGGCCTGACCTTTTTCCGCCCTCGCCGCCGAGGATGCCCTCCTCACCGACGTCGCGGAGGCCTATCGCCGCGTCACCTTCCCGTTAAATTTAGAACTTCTCCCTCCCGTCTCTTGCTCGCGCCGGCCCGTGCCGAGCCTGTAGTTTTAAATGTCACCTAATACATTATAAATAATACCGATCCAGCTGTCCCCATAACAATAGCTTGTTATCCCCAGCAACGCCCTAAGCCGTGTCCCGAAGGGTGCGCCCTTAGCGAAAGTTACTTAGTTTTTAATATTAATTTTAAGCCTGGCTGGAGGCATCTTTTAGCTTCGCCAGATATGACCGGTTAAGCAACCTCATTTCCCAGAAATGTATGCTAGAAGCCCAACAAAAAAAAGACATTGCTTGGATGAGTGGTTCCACATCGAGACCTCGTGATCACGTGGCCTGGCAGAACACGTTAAGGTTTCAGTTTCAGTTGTCATCGTTTTTATTTTTATACCAATGGCAGTCGCTTCGGGCAATTAAATTCTGATAAGCTTAGTTTAACCTAATGATATCTACACTATTAGCGGTGGGCATTGAATTAACGAACGGCTAATTTGTCGGAAGGCTTGTTTATGCTAAAAACAGGTTGAAAATAAAAGATAAATGAACTGGTTTCAATGGTTATCTAATAATATGCTAACGAATTTTAAAACCTGTTGAAAAGAAACAGCCTTTTCTACCCGTTATTTATCGAAAAATAAGCGGTTATAAAACATTGCAACGAAAACCGCTAATCTCTGAACCCCACTAATTGGGTAACGGAGTACAGATGGTAGTGGCTCTGTATAAAATGCTGCATGATATTCAGTCTTATCTGGTTAGACTGGAAGCTAACTACAAGTTTGCTGAAAGAGTTTATTTAGAAATATATGATTTTATAGAGATTGTTAGTTCATATTCATTTCTTTCAAACATAACGGCCAGAAGATGTCCACTGCTGAACAAAAGCGTCCCCCATAAGCAACACAGACAGAAAAATTAGCAGTACAAATGTGGCGGACGATTGGCGTTGGTGACCGCAGAGTTCTCTCTGGTTTAGACCCGGGCGACAGCAGCTAGCAGAACTAGACAGTGCCGCAAACATGTTTCCACTTCCAGAACATTGTTCCTTTAAGAAAAAATACCTTTTCATGTTCAGTCCACTCCAGTACATGATTTGCGGACGACTAGTCTTTGCTCCGTAGCGATCAGCACGATCACGTCAAGTGTAACATACGACTCTGTTGAAGCGCCCTAAACTGTAGTTGCGAAGGAATACCACAAGATGGCGTGCTTCCCCTTTGTTTTATTCCCGTACTCATGATCGGGTTCGATATAAATAATACTAGCCATCTACTAGGTCATATGGGAAGCTTAATCTGATGAGCGAGTTGTTTGCTTTGTGGTACACTAGATCGGCTACGACGAGTACCGCATCCGCGCAATGGGCGTTTCGTGCGGCGGGCGAGCGGCTGCAGCGCTGCAGCGCCACACGCTGCACCTGGCGCTGTCCGTGGGGCTGGCGCGCTGGGAGCCCTACGCGCAGCTCGACCACCTGCGCGTACAACAACTGGAGTAAGTATCGCAAACGACGATTCACAAGGAAACGCGGTACTAAGCCAAAGTAACAGCGGTGAAGAGAAGCTTATGTAAACTTCAATTTTACAAAAATCTGTTCTAAGATACCATCGAACTATGTTTTGTGATTTAAGATTATAAATTTTAGTACCCTCTACTATCGGATTACTTTCATGTAAATATTATGCCGTGTGGTGCCGGCTCAGAATGTCACCACCCCAACTCTTCCCATGGGTGTCGTAAAAGTCGACTAAGGGATTACCCGGAGGACGGGCATCAGCGTCCTTCGAGTACATTAACAACTCAACTGCGATCGCCAACCCGCCTGCCAAGCGTGGCGATTATGGCAAAACCCCCCAATGGGCCCACAACACATCCATATCGGTGGTTGTGGTGATCTTTGGGGGAGGCCTGTGTGCCGTGAGCCGAAATGATGAAATATTATTACATAAAAACACTTATATTTTCTGAAGTTTTCCATTGAATCCAAATAAATTACGGAAATATATCGCTTTTATTTCATTCGTTCTATATACCTCCAGCATCTAGTCTGCTCGTGACCACGGACGCTGCAAAGTGTTCGATACGTCGAGCGAATTAAGAGTAGTATTCCATTTTTTATATTTATTGTGCATGCGTTTATGTTCCACTATACATGTGTGTTTGATCGCATATAGCACGTATGATGTTGCAGGTATTTATTATGAACGCAAGTAAGTATACCCTTACATACTTACATTCGTACTACATAGAATATTATTTTATTTTATATTACTATATTTGTGCATTAAGAATATAATAATTGTATGTGCTTAGGTTGCACGTGTGTATACCGCACGTATAGATGCTGCACGTAGGTATATGGAAATAATGAAATAAACGCGATATATTTCCGTAAGCTATTTCGATACAAAATAAACTTTTTTTGTGAAAAATTGTAATAGCAACATAAATAAACTCATCATGGTTGCTTTAATAGCCTTTTGGCTTTACACCATTTATCCGATTAACCCTGTATACGAGGTTCTGCAATGGGCTACTACTCGTGTGATAAAGCCTCGACACAAGGGCATCAAATAGTAAAAAAAATTTTTTAACTCATATAAATTAACACTGTTAAACTAAACTCTGTTTAACAAAATTAGTCGGCGAAATCCACATATAGTTGTATATTTGAGGTCATAGGTGCCAAAGTGGACTTCTTTCCTAAACAATACTTAATATCAAGCAAAACGTCATACCATACATACCATCTACCCAACAGATTATTTATAAAATTAAAAAATGGCAGTTGGGATCTGGCCCTCATGGCCGCAATGGTAAACCCGTAATCACCGTGATCATTCTCATTTGGACGATATCATTTCATTATTTTTTTCATTTCGGCTGAATGAAGTCCACTGCTGGACACAGGCCTCCCCCAAAGATCACCACAATGACCGATATCGGTGTGTTGTGGGCTCATTGGGGGGTTTTGCCATAATCGCCACGCTTGGCAGACGGGTTGGCGATCGCAGTTGTTAATGTACTCGAAGGACGCTGCTGCCCATCCTCCGGCTAATCCCTTAGTCGACTTTTACGACACCCACGGGAGGAGATGGGGTGGTGGTATTCTGAGCCGGCACCACACGACTATATATATATGGAAGATATATTTAAACCAAATATAAGAAATCTTTGTTTTGCCGCTAAAAAGAGGCCTTATGTAACAGATGCGCAGACTTACACGTAACGGGGCTCGGTCCGCTGAGCGGCGCGTCGCACCTGGTGTGTGCGTGGCTGCGTGGCGCCGCGTCTGCTCTAGCTGCGCCCGCGCTGGCTGCGCAGCTGCAGCACGAGCTGCATACCGCCCTGCAGGAGCTGCCGCTGTGGGAGCTGCTGCATGCCAAACACTGACGCCGCCGCCGTATGACGTGCTACAGGTACAGGTGCGGAAAATACGCCAAACGTTCGTTACGTTCAAGCGAATCCGACTGCTTATAATACGAATTACAATGAAAAATTGAACAACCATGCTAAGTTAAAAAAAATGGCAGCGAATGTGCATGCTAAACGACTTCAGGCTTGTTCGCAGACTTCTTCAGGCTTCTGTTATTTCTTCATACAAATTAAGACAGCTCTAATCTCAGCACAAACACATTGTTCTTAGAATTATAGAACATTAATCCACTGTTTATGAGTTACCGTTGCCACACAATTACAGGCAAAATGAATACATCAAAAGTACTAATCGAACTCCAAATTCATGTGTTATCCTGGCTATACCTATGTCTGGTGCCTATTAACGCGATAATTAATGGCGTTAAACGCTAGTGTGGCCCCAGCATAACAGTATGCGACAGCGGAAACTTGACTTTGCTCAATATTATTTTGTATGAAAAAGTAAATGGAAAGCATCATTTTAATATAATTGTACAGTAAGTGTCTGAATGTAAAGTGGAGTACCCGTCTTAAACAGACATACATAAGTACGGTTTTACCGTGCCCACATTGGTAGATATTAGCAACGCAAATTCCGGGACGACTTTTACGTTTTGTCGCATTCAGCCAACCCATTGTCGGACCCCTGATGAATTGAAAGTGAGTTGGGCTATACTAATTATATGCAATACTACGTTGGATGTGTTGTTGAAATTTGAACTTGAGTCAGAAGATGTCAGACTCCATTATATTGTAGCTGGCGAAGACACTGCTGAAATTACTGTTGCGGGATGAATGGCCATTGTATTTTCGTAACAATATAAAACTGCCATTTTGTGGATTTCGATAATGTATAAGTACGTATCGTATTGTTAAACCGTTTTAATTTGATAAGTATATACATGTTTTATTCACGTCTCTTTCCAGTACGCCTAGTACGAGTTGCTTTTCACAATCGAAACGTAATAGTAACTAAACTAGTTACACGTTTACCGCGTTCTGCGCTACGATTGGCCCGCTACAAACTATTCAACCAATCGCAGCGCCGAACGCGGTAATCGGAAAGATTACTATTATGATTCGAATATTAAAAGAAACTCGTACTAGGTGTACTGTTCAAAACTAAATTTGACTAAAAAGAAAGGGAGAAAAGTTACCGGACTATCCGAAATATACCAACCTATATGTTTGACTTATCAGTTGAAGTAATTTTGACCTTATCAGAAGCATATCACACAATTGCTTTTTATACTAAAGTAGTGTTGATATGCTTCTTCTGCGTCTGATATGTTATAGTTTGAATAAATATATAGGGTCCTACAAAAAAATTGACTTATTATTTTAAAAAAAGTAGTTTTTTAGTGTATATTACAGCACATAAAAACATTTATTTCTCACAATTGTATTACAGCGGCGTATGTTCTTTATCATTTATTAGTAATAAAGTAGTAAACAATATGTTTTTAGCGCTCAGATATCAATTATACATATTCAAATATTTTATTAATTAATAACACAAATATTTTTGTGACCCAAGATACAGACTAACAGTCTAATTTGGGCCTCACTGGTACTACTGTTTTGAAACGTAGTTATAGGTAATGCTATTGTGTAAACCAAATTTTGTAAAAAATAAAATCATTTTTATTCTTATTTATTTATCAATAATATTTCTTAACTTTTTTACACATACTACGCTACTACTAATATTTTTTTTTTTATTTCTCTCGTTTTGTGGGACCTTATATAAATACTCAGTGTTTTAACCATACCAAATAATGTATATCATAAGATGATCATAAATCACTTCGGATAAATTAAATACAATTATTTACCGAGAACTGCTAACCTTATGAATTAGTTGATAGCTTTAGAATATTTTTAACTGAAACGATCCGTTTAATTATTTATAATGTGTTCACGAAAAGTTCACTTCAGTTAAAAAAGTGACAAGACAAAAGACATATTTTCTAATAATTCAACTTATTCAACTATAAGTTTGTTGCAACATCGAATCTTTGTAACATCAATTATATTTCCTTATGCGTTCAATCTTGTTATACTAGGTAACTGTTTACTTCATGATGTTCTATATTCATGCAAACTTAACAGCAAAGTTGATAATAACAAGTATATCGTTGACTTCGAGGTTACTCTAAATCGATTGTCATAAGTGTCGCCCAGTGCGAGGGGGCGTTAAAACGTCAGTGGCCTTTATTCACATAATATGTGTTTTCGGAGACCACTTATGTTAGTCGTGGTCGCACAGTTTGCGCTATTGGTTATAAGTATTATAACGTAATGTAATATTTTCGTACTTGGTCGTGGTCGTAGTCTACTTGGCTGAATGCACCACTGTGCACTTACAGGCTTTGCCTCTATTAACTACTTTCAAGTAAATAAAGCAATAATTTATTATATATTATGTACAATCATTTTATTGGATGTTTTAATGAAGGCTAAGACAACATGTAATAATATATTCTTATAAAAAAAGTACTTAAAACCCTGTCCGATCCGTGAAATATTCAGTTTTCAGTGTCGATATTTATGATGATAATATTTATTTGCGTAAAACATGGTATAAAAAGATGTTACGCATAAAACGCGGTGCTAACTGTCTACATCAACAATAGGGAAGAATCTATTCTTTCCCTTTTTATAACTTGACAATGTGATATGTGATCATATATGTGTAATACTTTTCTAAAATTAAGACAATTTTCTATAAGGGTTTAAATTTGTAACGTAATACGACTTCACCAATTGCGTCACACGACCGCCATTGTACGCGCGACTACATATTAAGCTATATATGTCCAGTATAAGCTGATCTCGCCTTGTATAGGCTATCCGTACGATGTGAGATCAGCGTAAACTGGATATGTACAGCTTGATAGGTGGCCAAGTACCTACTGCACGATGCAAACGTGTTCAAACAAGGTGCTTGAATTTAGGACATTTCACACGAAATAAGTAGGTACATTTACGCTACTTGTTAGGTATATAGGGTTAGACGGACCGCGGAGCCGCGACCAATTTAGTGTCACGGATGACAGTTTCACAGTAAATGCCACATCTTATAATACGTGTATCTTTATTTTCATACAAAAGTAAAATAGTATTTTATTGTTTATAAAATGCGCAGGCCTGTTTATACAACAATTCTGAAAATGGCGTCGCTCGTGATTGTATTTACCTAGCGCATGGGCGGTACCCAAATATGACGTTAAATGTAAGACACAGCTGATAATACGATTGTAAGCGTATTTCTCATGAAAATATATAATAATAATATAACAATCTATACAAATAAATAAATATGAAGTGTCTTTACTGTGAAATAACAGCTTTTTACTAAATGCATATGAAAGTATATATGGAACTAACAACAAAAAACAATTTCCAAACGTTTTTTCTGTCTGTCTGTACGTCTGCCTGTTTGTTCCAGCTAATCTCCGAAATGGCGGAACCGATTTTGACGGGACTTTCACTGGCAGATAGCTGATGTTATCAAGAGTAACTAAGGCTACTTTTATTTTAGAAAAATAATTAGGGGGCCGCGCAAAAAAATTTAAAACCCATGAAATCCAATCCAATATATATATATATATATACTAATTATAGTGATATATTTGCATCTGTATTATTAAAAATAAACGTGCGGGTGGAACCGTGAACAGCTAGTATATTATATATATAATGTATAATATGCAGCATGTATAATACTCTTTTGGTCGGACAGGGTTTAAGATACATATCGTATATTTGATACGTAAAGTGGTCATTTTATATTGTTGTATTTTGATATACATTTACTGTTTGGAGCGGTGTAATTCGTACAGCTAATTATGATATTAACTTGATATCAAAACTATATTTTTTGTGTATATAAGGTTGTTTTATGTTTTGTGAAATAAATATTTGATTCTTATAATAGCAATAATAAATTATTCTTCCAATGTGAACTTTCTTGGAGACGAAAGTGGACATATCTTATTTGTAAATTTTGAACTGCAAAAATTATATAAAATACAGTCAGCATCAGAAGTAAGTGATCATTGTACATATATAACGTCAAGCCTTGTTTACATGGGGATTTTTAAATACTCCTTTTACTTCGTTCACTTTCATACAGGCGCGACAGTTGGGGTTTATTGAGTGACATCATCAATAACGTCAGTATAAGTAAGCGTAACTCGATCCACCATTTTCACTTACATTTTCACTAAAAATCCCTTTCATTAGTCGCCACACATTCTCTATACATGAGCAAAGACGTCATCCTCTGATCGTAATTTCCAGAGTGTTTTATGAATGAAAACCAGATTTAATTTATTACAATCATTTTTTAATAGAACCACCCCATGTTGATTCTTCAAAAAATTCGTTATATTTATTCAGTCTTGATGCTGAATGTACATGTTAAAAAAATGAAGATAATAATTATTTATATATAAGATTTGTATTTGGAAACTATTTTGGTTGTGCTGTGAGTGCCTTTCGATTACAGAGACTGTTATAATTTGTATTTTTACTATACAAGTTGTTAATAAACTGTTTCATTATAATATGTTTTCCTTTATTTCTATTTTGTACGTCTATCTTTTGACGACACGGTTGGTACTGTGGGTAAGCTATTCGATCCCGCACGGAACAAATATTTGTATGATCTACAGACAGTTGTTTCTGAAACAACTATATCATAAAAGGTAGTGTGAGTTCTTTTGGTTAATAGTAACGTTACAGGATTAACAAAGGTGGGAAAATCATATTAAAAAGGTCTTCATACCTTGCCGGGTGCTTCACGTGTAGTAAGCAGATATAAACAGTTGCTTTCTAACTAAACACAAAAAACAGGCAAACAACAAAGGTCTATTCAGGTGGTAAAAACCAAGTGGACTGTATCAGTAACCGCTGGTATATTCAATCAGTTATACATGGATTGCCGCCCGACAAATCTACAACGGTATGTAGCGAATAGAATGAAAATTAGGTGTTGTCAATAGGACACCAAATTTGAAAGTGTTAATCAGAAAATTTAAAGGTTTGTCATGCTCATGATTAAAGCAGTTCAACGGTCCGGCTCATACGCCACGCGCGTCCGCCGTTAATCGCGGACGCCCGGCGCGGGTGCGATCCAGTTCGTAATAATAAATGTCAGCTGTTATCTATCAAATGTTTTGTTAGGTGGACCGCAATTAGCAGGTATACCAACAATATGGTTTCGTGATTTTTTAATTTCTTTTAACAAACCAATGGAGCCATAAACTATTGAAAAGACCTGCGCTCAAATCGGTAACAGAGTGCTACGTTGCTCGTCGCTAGTGCTTTCGGGACGTTAGCTACACTCGCCGCTCGGACACCATTAGTAAGTTACCACACTCACATTCGGTTATTGGAAACAATAGCCGTCGTAGGTGTGGAAACACTGCTTTCATGTGATCATACGAGGACCTGGAGCTCCCCCTTAGGTGCCGAAGATGACCGCCCTAGTGGTTTTAGCCGGTAGGAGTCCGGCATGCCCCTCCGCCCTTCCCCTCGGTGGAGGAAGTTCATGTGGAATTTCCACTGGAACCAATAAAAAAAAAAAGATGTGGAAACACTGCTACCACGAGCACCACCAGCAAGTGTCGCGTGAATAACGTCCTCGCCCAATTCTCCGCTCCCTCGGGAGGTCATCCCACGGTGCCCGCGGCAAGTGGCATGGGTGCCAAGGCCAAAGACTTCAAAGGGCCATCACCCAAAGGCCCTTTTCGGGTCCAACAACCGCAACCGCAGCGCATAAGCCTCGACCCACTGACAGAGGTTGCTCCTCATCTGAAGATGGACAGGACACAGGACTGGACATCCG
Organism: Diloba caeruleocephala; assembly: GCA_947459985.1. Classification (NCBI taxonomy): domain Eukaryota; kingdom Metazoa; phylum Arthropoda; class Insecta; order Lepidoptera; family Noctuidae; genus Diloba; species Diloba caeruleocephala. The sequence goes on from OX381616.1 coordinate 20,182,278, forward strand.
TTGACTACGGGCAATACTCACTTACTCACTTTGGAATATCGGTGGTAATTGTAATGTTTCACTCTTTCTTTCTTTAAAACTCACCATTGAAGTAGTATTTTAAAGTAGCGTATAAATTGCATACAGCGTAAGTAATACAGTGACAAATATATTATGAAATAACGTATCAATATATTATGTTCATCATACTATTCGAAAACCACCAACTAACAGCAATCATCATCATCATTTCGGCCGAGTGAAGTCCACTGCTGGACACAGGCCTCCCCCAAAAATCACCACAACCACCGATATGGATGTGTTCTCGCTCATTGGGGGGTTTTGCCATAATCGCCACGCTTGGCAGGCGGGTTGGCGATCGCAGTTGAGTTTTTAATATACTCGAAGGACGCTGCTGCCCATCCTCCGGCTAATTCCTTAGTCGACTTTTACGACACCCATGGGAGGAGATGGGGTGGTGGCATTCTGAGCCGGCACACGGCACACGGCAATACTACAACAATACAATACTGCAATACTGAAACAAAAATCACTTGTGCCGCAGTCAACATTTTCTTTGAGCTTGGTTGCAATGTTCTCTTACAGTGAGATGGCCCATTATTATTCCTCACCTTGACAGAATAAAAATCTCGGGTGAGAAAATTACCGGTAAGTAGGTCTCTTATTGCAGCGGCCACTCGAGAAGTGGCGGGACCGCCTAAGTGTACGGCTTAAGTGCACGCTCGAGTCACGCGTACAGCGGGATGGGGCGTGCAGGCGTGCGTTCACGTCAAACACATGGATAAGTATGCACACAGACTAATTAGAGATACTACGTATAGTATGCAAGTGCGCAAAGAGGGGTGGCGGGAAGAGCGGGCTCAAACAAGTTTGTTTTGCAGCGGTGACAAGAGCGTGCGCAGTAATGTCATTCGAAGAAATAGTCACAGAAATTAAGAGTAAACCTGAAATATGATTATTCTCAATGTTTATACTAGAATAGAAGTTAGGTCAACTAAGGTTTCTTACAAAGTGGAATTTCACAGAACCTGCTTTCGGTGCTTAACTTCACTTGGTACTTGTCTTAAGTCAAATATCTTCTAAACCCATCAAATTCGCCGATCGCTAAGGCCGTCCTGCCACTCTTCAGGACCTGGCTCAAAAGGAGTGAGCGCGTCATCTACTGCGAGATGCTGGTATTCACCGGACACGGTTATTTTGATGCGTACCTACACATCGTTACGGCACAGTGATATTGAGTATCCTGCGTGGTCTGCCATGCAACGGATTACGGTCGATCGGATCGGGCAAGATCTCTGCCGACAGTAGAGTCGGCAATGTTGGCAAAGCAAAATAAGCAGTAGTCTCCCTATATGCGAGCGTCACGCTCCCGAAGGAAACCTCAGAGCGGGATCGGATGAGAGCATATCCCGCTCGGAGAAAGAGGACGCGACGCAACGGGGTAACAAGCGCCCCGCGCGCCCACGTACAACAAGCCTGAACTCCCTGTGGTCACGTGGCCCCGTGTGCGCAGTACGGAGTGGTTTCGGGGGATCCTTTACAAACCACCGCTAGAGGAGGTGAGCGCGTTACAGTCATCCCCTCCGAGATATGCCTGAATGCGTGGCACTAATGGGTGGCTCTAGTGTGATTGTATCGAGGACCTAGAGCTCCTTCGGCTTCGTGGTTTTAGCCGGTAGGAATCCGACATGCCCCTCCACCCTGCCCCGGGGTGGAGGGAGTACATGATATATATCAATCTGGTAAGTAAAAAAAAGGCTATCCTATTATTGCAAGAATTCGGCTAAAGTGGGTAACACCACCTGCTGTTAAGCAGGTGTTTAAACTTTAGACATTACTGTGATCCGGTTTCAAGGGCTGTAGCTGGTGAAATTACTGGGTATAACCGACTGAATTACGAATGTCTCGACCTGAGGAGCGTAGTGTGGTGCCACGTAGTCTTAGGTAGCATTTCAAGTGTTATGGCGGGCGTGACACCACCAGGCGTAGGATTTACTCATCTCGTCAAAAGGTTGTACAAAATTACAACTTAAACTGCATGGTTGAGGTAGAATCAAGTGAGGGATACAAATTTGAGGAAACTAGTACTTTTGAGGAAACTAGTGCCTATGGCCTTCGATGAACAAGTACAATGGTTGTAAGTCCTCTGGGTCACTTGGAACTTGGGTCAATCAATTGAACATAAATCATTGACCCATTACATAGGGTGCATAGTTGATTAATGTAATATACACTCGCGTTTTACTTAAGTTTTGAATCTCGTTCTGAAATACGGGCTTTAGTGATGAAGTAAAAATATTTTCAAGTGAAAAGTATACGTAATAGTGTACTTTCAGCATATTTAAGTCTGGTTGGTAAATGCTTGAAGTCAATATTTCTCTACATGAACTATAGAAACAAGTAGAGAACGTGTGTAGAGGGAGGTGACCTTATCCTAAGCCGGAAACCACATGGCAAAGATGTACATGACAACAGGCCATAAAGGATACCAAAAACGTTTTATTATTTATTTCTGTTGACACTGACGTTTTTATAAGAATGTTAGTAGTTTTGTATAGTTATTGGTGTGCTATTATTTTACATTGTAACGCATTTTTATACCGAATAATGGTATCGAAGAAACTTTTTAGTTTGTGTAATACATATTAGTTGTACGTGCGTGGTATGTAGACAAGATATAATTACTTTTTATTTACGGATAAATATACGACAAGTCATGGAACAGAGGGCTGAATGTGACTTTATTTTCACAATCAAAACGTAAACGCGTGCGACGCGTTCGGCGCTGTGATTCGCCCGCTTCAAACTCGTCAGCCAATTGGATCACCAAAGGCGGTAAACGGGTCCTACCCTACACGTTTACGTTCCGATTACGAAAATCGCACACTCATACTCGGCCCCTGATGCCGTATGCAGAAGGCGGTGACCGTAGTGTAGTGGCGCATCCCGGGAGAAGGCTATGCCTAGCTGCTGTCTGATTTGATATATTGAAGTACTTACACATATATATTTCTTAGTACCGTAATCATCATCATCATAACAGCCAAAAATCGTCCACTGCTGAACAAAGGCCTCCCCTGAAGAATTCCACAACTTTGTCATCACTTGGGGGGGATTTGCCAATACTCACCACGCTTGGCAGGCGGGTTGGTAAGCGCAGTATGGCTACTGTTCCACAAAAGGTAGGCTACTGTCCATCCCTCTGGTATAGAGTCCCTCCGTCGTGTTTTACGACATTCCAGAGAAGAGATGGAGTGGCACTATATTCTTAATCCGGACACCACATGAATATATCTAAGTATAAAACAGAACCATTCTTTTTAAAATGCTGACCTATATTAGGCTTTCATGTTCGTATAAGGCTTGGCATTTTTAGACATAAAAATATAACTTTTATGTTTCACAGATATCAGCTAAACAAGAAAAATGGGTTTAATACAGTCCGTGTTTTGTTCTATGACATTTTGTGTGGAAAGGTAAATCCTATTAAGTATAATATTTTATGTACCTACTTAACTATTTGGGCAATGTATCAATCAAATCACATCGCGTTGAATTCTATCATCATTCTTTAATATATTAAGTGATCATTTTTGATACTCGAGCGACACGCTGCATAGCCTTAGCATATCATATTATAGCACACTTATCTATCAAATATTTTATTTATTTTGATAATCTAACTTTTGTGACTACTGTCAGAGTTCTAACGTGGACATGCTGCGCTTTCCTACTGATGCTCCTGATGTTCTGCATAGTCCTGCTGATGGTGTACGGTATCTCAGTAGGATACCATTACGCACAGAAAGAACTCGCTTCGTTCGCTAGTGAGTATCGTCAACATTTTCATATGTGCACTAGCACATAGCACCAAAACTCACCGTATGATTCATTAAAGAAATTTGTTGCTCATTGGTTGGTTTCCGGCAAATAATAGCTATCCATGTATGTCATAGAATGCGGTTAATGGTCTATTCATAAGATGGGCAGTAGCATCCATCTATGTGGAAAAAGACCATACAGTGATCACCAATTCGCTTGCCAAGTGAGGTGATTATGGCTATGGGCCTTACGACTGATCATTGTCAGCGTTCATTGGAAGACCGTTGTCCAAAAATGGACGCTAACGGTCTGATATGATGATGATACATACTCGTCAGCCAGGACAAGAGCGATTGTTTAAAACTACAGGATAAGATGTAAATAGTCATTTTCAGCGAGGAATATTTTAACTCTTTACACACTTTTGGATCACCCAAACATGAATCAAACTGTGGTCGGAAGTTTTCTATTGACCATTACCGCTGTACACCGCTTACCATTTGTTTGCGTACAGTGTCGTCGAGATCGACGACGGAGCCGACGCTGATGCGTGCCGTCGGGCCGGAGAACAGGCCGGTGGTGCGGCTGCTTGCAGTCAACAGGTCCGAAGTTGAACACGCGCCGCACCCACTGCTAGGTGTGTACAATTTAATTATTATTTCGTAGTTAAGATCGTTAGTTTGGTCGTAGTTAAGGTCAAAAAGAAGAAGAAGGTAGATAGAGATTGGAGGTGATTGCTCCACCGACAAGAGCCAAACTCTTAAAATGATGAATGTAATCTAGTATATGCTACTAACCGGGATCTCTGTATGGCTGCAAGATAGAAATATAGTTACAGATTCTCCTCTGGCGGTGAACTGATCTATCTTAGTAAGTGTTATACGGAATGGAAACTTAAATGAGTTCAGTGTAATTGCCTTTATCGGCAATAAACACAATAACTGCCGAGTCCACATCCCACATGTTGACAATCCAAGTCAAAACACTCTTTGAGACGGCATCAATAATCATATCCTCATTATATTAGGTTTATTGACGACGAAAGTCCAGTGGTGATAGATCGATTCCAGTACAACGTGGCTGATTTCTCCCAGAACTGGTTCGGGCACATACTTGGAAGGTCGGTTTAGGGTCCGCGCAAGACACTGGTGAATATGGTTACCTAATGGTGAATCCGTCACTTGTTCGTGCCTGTGTACTGGGCCTTTGCTATGTAGAAACAAGAAACAGGCCACCCCAGTTTCACCACGACTTCATCAACACTTACTTACGTATTTAAAAAAGAAGATTGGCAGAGTTTGGGCGTCTAGGTAGATCGAGACGACACGACTGCCATTAGTCGGGATTCTTACTCTTATTGCACTACATTAGGATAATAGTCCCTCGAAGTCTTGTAAATATAATAAGCCTTTAAGTTCTATCTAATCAAATTTGATTCCATTTTAGAGATTTATCAAACCAAAAAGCCTGGAGAACAAATTTATATGGAGCAAACAGAAACACCCATCGTTGTACTAGAAACTGAACGGTAAGTAATAAAAACAATTACCAGTAGATATGTAGAGTAGATCTTGATAATGTAGTACCCTACGTAATCATATCGGCCATTTATACGTCCACCGCTGAACAAAGGCCTCCCCCATAGATTCCACAACTGTGTCATGTCATTTCGGGGGGTATTTGCCAATACTCACCACGCTTGGCAGGCGGGTTGGTGAGCGCAGTATGGCTACCGTTTCACAGAGGGGACGCGGCCGCCCATCCCTCCGGTTTAGATTCCCTTAGTCGCGAGTGGTGCTATATTCTTAATCCGGACACCACAATAACGTAAGGAATGAACTATTTCATTTAATAAAGTTATTACCAGTGTGCTCCAAAACCCCTCCTACTTAGCTAAATGTGTTTGTACTAAGAGTAGGGTTGCCAACTATACTGTTAAAAACAGTATCGTTATCATTATAGTACCGTATCGTATATAATTTATATCCTATATTATATATATATTCTTGCGTAGGAGAGGTTAGCTTCAGTATTTACTAGAGCTCATAAATGGACTGGCTCGACGGAGTAGTGCCACGCCGTCACACAGAATACGGGCTTGAATGCTTGAATACCGTACGAGATGCAGCAATTATTACAATTGCTGCATCTCGTACGGTAAGTAATCCTGAAGCCCAACTCTCCAAAATATGGTACCATACGATAAAGCCTTTAAAAAGTGTACGTCTGCCCTAAATCTGGGCAACACATGAGTAGGTCCTCTGGTGTTGTGGATGTATATGGGTGGCGGTGATCGCTTAGGCGACCCACATCAGATTTTAATCTGGGGTATCATATCAAGGTTTTCAGAGATCATTGTTGCTACTAGGTCTAAGGCCAACTGCATCCCACAGTTTTGGGGTTGGCATGTCCCCCTGAGCCTCCTTCCTCCTCTCTCCCATGGATCCTCCCTTGACCCGCATGCTCGTCTGTTCTCCTATATTATTTAAAAAACGTACCTGTATAATTTATATCGTATAACATGTGTTATTTCTAGAGAAATGGTTTGATTTCAACCAGACTAATTGGGGTTTCTTTTGTCAGTAGTTTACCATTTGAGAGCACGATTCGCGCAGTAGTGAAGCAGTTAGCTTTCTGCAATATGTACGAGTTCGATCCCCTCGAAATACGTAACGAAAACGGAACAAGTATTTGTATGATCTACAGTTGTTTCGGGTCTGGGTATTTGTACATGTTAAATTCATGTTTGTAAACTGTACCTACGTCACGTGAGAATGTCTAGCGAAGTACCTATATTGTTAAGTTTTCAAAGGTAAAAATATCTCAAATTTGTCTAATGTACTTTTTGTTTATTTCAACTCAGCATTGACAGAAATAGTGTTTAAAATGTATTTTCGAGTGCGATGTATGTTTCGATTTCCATAACGGAGAGGCTAACGAATCTTTCAAAAAAGAGAGCCTAACTCATAAGGTCCGCCAGAAGCTCAAAAAATTCTGTATTTAAAACATAAAATTACAATTGAATACACTGGGATTCTGATTTTCTGATTCATTGGGTAGATTCTGGCTTCAGGCACTTCCGTACATAGGAACTATGTTGGACGACACCACTTTTCGACTTGCTACTTGCCTACGTTCAGGTGTTCCTTGTGTTGCTTCTCATCGGTGTCATTGTGGTGAAGCTGTCGACTACCTCGGACACCATGACCTATCTTTTAGTAGGAGCACAGGCCGAATAGCACGACATGCAAATATTAGTGACATAATTCGTCGAGCTCTTGTCACCTCCGACGTGCTGACTGTAGTAGAACCCACTGGTTTGGGACGTGATGATGGGAAGAGACCAGACGACATGTCACCATTGCCATGGAAGTTGGGAAGGCCTCTGGTGTGGGATGCAACTTGTGTCGACACCCTTGCTCCTTCCCATCTTTCATGTTCAGTGGGCTGTGCTGTTGCTGCCGCTGCCGCTGCAGAGACTCTCAAACGGTGCAAATATAATTACTTCGTTGGAAGTTATGTGTTTGAGCTGTTTGAGGTCAAAACGCTCGGGTCATGGGGTCCAAGTACACATCTGCTTTTTAAAAATATTGCCAGACGTTTGGTCGACTCTTCGCATGACCAGAGGGCCGGCCTATTTTTTGGACAAAGAATTAGTATTGCCATTCAACGTGGTAATGCTGTTAGTCTTCGGGGAACTTGACCGGTTGATAGCGATGTAGGAGGAGTACTCTGACGCCTAACCGCCTTTCTTATAGTTTTTATTTATAAATAAGTGATTTTTTAACTGGTTTACAAGTTGGGTGTGACAGGAAAAACAAACCAAGAAAATACGCAGTGGTGTCCACCCTGTGACAGTGAGCACACCGTGCCTAAGCGACGGTTACCGTGACTTTTTTTTGGTTTTTATATAGAATTAAAAGTAGCGACATAGTAGACGAAGTATGTTTAGCTTTAATATACTACTATACTATATATACAGTATTAAGTTCATAAATACATAAAAATGAAAAAAAAAAAAACTGTTTTTCTCCTAAACACTGATGAATTTTACTTCTCCGACCCTGATGATAATATACCTACTCTATTTTTGTACATAAAGTTGGCAACCCTAACTAACCCACTCTGGGTTCATGTCAATTTTGCAATGGTTGGTGTCTAAAGTTTGAAACTCAAAACTTCTCTATCGACAGTCGCATATTGCCGCTTACTACTTTAGCTGATCTTATGTAGATGTTTCATTCAAATTCTGTTGTTTTTAATCCGTCAGGCCTCCCAAAGAGCCGGAGTTATCTCCGCACGAACGAGAGTTGGCGCGCAGACTCATTGGTCGCTTCCGTCGCTCGCGAAACAATACCTCGACACCCATATCCTTCCTGAGGCCATTACGGAACAGCACGCAAACCACTCTAGTCCCTTTGACATGAATATTAGCAAAGCTTCCTTATGCGATTCTAATAAATTTGCCAAGTTCTCGTGTAAATTGGGGGACATATTGGAAATGATTCAAGATACTATATGTAGTGGTGGTGGGTTAAATAGCTATATTTATTCACCAGAATTTTACAGATTACTATCGTGTTTATAAATTAATAAAGTATTTCATAGTAAAACGTATTTTATTCATGATATTACGCTTATAAACGTTATATATAAACGGCATTTAGAAGCTAGCATAATTAGTGGCATTAGACATTGTAAAATTCAGAGGAGGTACGGAGTTAATAACGGTTAAGTTGTTGCTGACTGTGAAATTATTGTTGTTCGTCGCTGGAAGCGAGTCTGCCTCGCGGCGTGAGAGGCGGTGTGCAAATCCGCGCTCCATTGCCTGACCCGCTGACTTCATCACATGGCCCCGACGCGCGTCCGTCCCCGAGCCCGAACGCAGCGCTCCAGCCGCTTTCGCAGCCTTCGCTGTAACACAATAACAACCACTATAAGCATCGGCCATACCTGAGCGTCAGCTACGAGGGATGCGTCAGCGGCGCGAGTGTCTACCACGCGGAACTAGACGTGGACATCTGCGCAACTATACGCTGCGAATCGCGGACTTACCGACTTAATCTGTTAGAAGGCGGGTTTCATAACCGCTGTATATTGATAACACGTTATAATCATGCGCTATTTATCAAACCCCTATTATTTTTAACGCTATAATATATTAGTATGATAATATATTTTTTACTTCGTCAAGTGACGCATTTTGTATGCGCCATTTTAGTACGTTCGTCCACCTTAGAATAGTCCCACATCTGTCATCGTCGTATAAAAGTACTTAACAGATTATTTATTCAGCTACCTAATATAACTCCTATTTGTTAGTGGTCTAACCAGTCTGACCCCTAGACGCGTGCATCCCGCTCCACTGACGCGGTTGTCCCGCGGTCTACATGGCACCATAAGATATCATGGGTTGCGTCCGCTGTGCGGCGGAGGCTCCCGCTTCGCAGTCGCTTTGGTCGCGCAAGTTTGGCGGAAGCCTTAAGAGAGATAGGGTCTCCACCACATAATAAAATCGGGGAGGTTTAAATATAGTTTGAATTATAAAATACTATTTACTGCTACTACTACTTACCCATAGCATCGACCGAATTCTGTACAAAGCAATAATGGTAACCGATGCCGATTCCCAATATCATCACAGTAAGAATGGTGAACAACAAACAACATGTTAACATTGCACATACCGTGCATAGCGATATTCTGCAAAACGATAACATTTAAGAAGATTTAATATTAAGTACCTACTCCACAACAACCTCTTCTTGCTGTAGTTGATACCCAAGTATCAAATTAGTTTCTACGTATTAAAATGACGTATTTATGAAATATATGAATTCATCACTGGCATAGCATCATTCATCATGGCCATCGCCTTGTTGGACTTAAATAGGTACTTTATTTTTCCTCAATTATAACTACAATAAGAATGCAGTGAAGGACCGGCACACATACCGATGCACCAACCAAAAAGGTCTGTTAACCTTCGTTTTCGTCCATTTCCTATAGTACTAGTGTAGGTTAACTTACAAATACAAACTTACTAAAATGACGAATTACTAGATCAGGATAATCGAGTTTCAGATTGCCTAAAGTTATTTATCGGGGCAATTTTAATAGACGGATGGAGATCAACTGAAAGTTTTTGGAGGCCATGGAAAACCAAGAGCTTCGCATTGCAGGGTTTGAATGCGTATGCGTACAAACAATTTAGTGGTTAATTAGCCTGTCGTATTGAGATACGACGTACTGCTTTGAAGCTTTTGCCCACCTGTTTGCCTAACTTGGCGGTAGATTTAAATTACTTATAAATATTTATAAAATACCTTTCGAGAGCATCTAAGACGATTGAGACGAATGAACTTAGAGAACAACACACACAACCCATTTTGTAAAGACAACATTTGTACACAAAGAATTTATGGGCCTAATTATACAAATAATAATCGTCGTCACCTACATTACAATTTTTCCGTTATTCTAAACACCCATTTATATTAAATAACCCACTTTACTCGATCCGTTTAAAACTTATGAGTACTGACATAAAAAAAAATCATTTCTGACAAGTTTCTAGAGGTCTTGATATAACTTACTGAATAAAACCTCTTTGACCATACTACATACTTTATGATAGTATGGTCAAAGAGGATGCATCATGATCTTGATGTAAGTTCATTGTAGTTTTTTAGGGTTTCGAACGTCCGAAGGAAAAAACGGTTGAACCCTTATAGCATCATTCGTGTGACTGTCCGTCTGTCACGGCCAATTTGCTCCGAATCTACTAGACCGATTAAGTTGAAATTTAGTACTCATATGGATTTATGCTACCCAAACACGTACCTACGTGGAACATAAATAAATGAATTTTGAATATGGGGGCCAGTCAACAGGGGGGCACTTTTGGGGGGCAATATAGAAAATTAAAGAATACAGTTTTGCAAACTGTACCGTGTAATATATGAAATAGAAGGGCTTGTTGTGAAGGTCTCAAAAGTATGTTTATTATAATTTTAAAATATATAGTTTTAAAGTAATTTAAGAAAATAAACGAAAATTTACCCCGATCCGGTTTTTATTAAGTCTTTTTTTATTGCTGTCACAAGAGGGCTACGCATAGAAGTATTCTGTCGTATGTATGAATGATAGAGAAAATCTTCATCATCTATTAAATGTATTACATCACCTTCATCATCAGATAACTATGAGTACCTGAAAATCGAACCCAATACGTTATGCATTTTTATTTATTTACTTTTTTGTTATTTTGCGAGTACTTAAGCAAACGTCGAACGTAGGACGATACTGGTTTTTACATAGTTACTTCTACATAGTTATCTGTTCTGCTCTGTTCACTAAGTTTCTCGCAATCCTACTAGTGTTATAAACGCGAAAGTTTGTAAGTATGGATGGATGGATGGATGTTCGTTACTCTTTCACGTAAAAACTGCTGAAAGGATTTTAATGAAACTTTACAATTTATAAAGATATTGTGTGAATTGTCCAAAATACGACGATAAGTGTCAAGTAAGTAGGAAAAAATCTACCATCTGCGAGCTATTCTGGCGTGCGCTGCCAAAATCGCTAGAGTTACACATATGTTCGAAATGTTTATCTTAAATAGTCCTACAAAAAAGCCCGCCACAGTATATGTCTTTATCTTATGTGTAAGCCACTATAGCCAAAATGTGTTAGCAATTATAGCCAAAATAGTGAACAAGTCGCATTTTCAATGACGATCAACCAATCGCAGGGTGAAACCCTAAAGGTAGCAGGCATACATTTGGGCACGCCATGTTTTTCTCACGGTCAACTCTATGTGGCTTGCTCATGTGTTTCCAAGGCGAAAAATCTGCATGTTTATGCTGAAGGCAAAAATCGGTAAATATAGTTTATAGAAGCATACTGCAGTATGATTAGGGCTCTGCAGTGCTTAATTACCGTATTTCTTATGTTGACAATATTGCTAAATTATTATAGAGCGACTGTAACATCTCAATATTGTCAGGCTGTTATATTTTTGACCCAAAAAATATGTATGTGATAATTTTAATGTCATAATGTTACTTCTTTTATACGCCACGCTAATGTAAGCTACTCAAAATACTAATCCTGCGCAGACAAAGTCGCGGGCACCAGCTAGTACTTCTATAATGTAAAGTGTGGTTTCATTTAAACTGATCCCCAACAATATTAATATACACAAATAATTAGAATGAAATATGTCGGATGACAACTTTAGTTTAAGACATGTAAACAAAAGTCAGTTTACCTGATCGGTCATTTTTACTTACAAATATAAAAATGGCACGCTGCCGCGTCTACTGGTGAGGGATAAGCGCGTCCGCGCAGCGACTGCGGGAGTAGAAGGAGAATCGCAATAGAAACACGTTGATATATTTGTTTTACTTTTACACGAAGAAATGGCGCAGGTATAGGTGTGATCACCTATATACCACTGATCCACTGTACATAGGACAAGACATTGGATGACTGGCATATATACCATCCTTAGCCAAACTATAGCAACTGATTGTTAGGTACTTATTTGCCCCCACTAAGCGCCGAAGATGACCGCCCCTGTTTTGGAGTAGGAGTAGGAGTCCGGCATGCCCCTTCGTCCTTCCCCGGGGCGGAGGAAGTTTATGAAGAATTGCTACAGGATCATATAAAAAAACTCGGCCCGGGCAAGGTGAGCAAGGGTGTGAGTAATGGGTAGGTACTTCGATACCGTATATTGAGTCCGATACCTACCTGGCTTAGCTACCTGGTACTGAATCATAAAGTATCGATCCCAAAAGTAGTTACATGTATGAAACGAAAATATCGAGTATTACTTGCTTTTTCTCGAATTGTTGCATCCCTAGTCATTTGACAATAAGTCAATGAGAATGATTGTGAAAAAAAAGGGCGGGAAAGGAAAGAAAAAATTAAAAGGCGCTCTTTTTGAAACTAAATAAATTTTATTTGTTTTGACCTATAAATAACCAGTTTTTAGCCCTTTTTCAATTCCATGAGTGAATTTAGTGGTGGGCTCATGGAGCCCTCGGCTTTCGATGCCACTTTAAAGCGGAAGAGTACAACTTGTATCCGCGAAGATGAACCGGTTTCCAAGATGTTACCCAAGTTCATAAATACTAAAAGGGGTTTATTCAAAGATATCCTTCCAATTTATGAAGAACAGAACCGAAAGGATTATCCCGTTTTACTTTTTCAGGAAAACAAGGAAAAAATTGATCCCTTTAAAATTAATAAAATTCTTAAGGACTTGGTGCCACCTAACACGTATGTTAAGCCCATTGGTCATTACTTTATCAAGATCTTTTTTCCAACAAAAAAAGAAGCAAACTCTTTCATTATGAATAAGCCCATTCATAGCAAACATAACTGGTCAGTCAAGATACCTTTTGATCAAATTGAAAGCCAGGGAGTAATAAAGGTCCCTACTGAAATTGATGATTCTGAACTTCTATCGTCTTTGAAGTCACCTGGGTGTGAAGTTTTAGGTATCAAGAGGTTTAAGAAGAAGCTTCCTGATGGCTCACTTACTAGTCTCCCAACAGTATTGGTAACTTTTTTGAATATTAACAGACCCAGTCATGTTACTTATGAACATTTATGGCTAGAAGTAAGAGAATATTTTAAACCTTTAGTTCAATGCTTTAACTGTTTCAAATTCAACCACACTAGTGGTTCTTGCAAAAATGCCCAAGTTTGTTCCATCTGTGCAGGTAACCATTTCTATAAAGAATGTTCACAAAAAGATAAAATTAAATGTAATAACTGCCAAGGACCTCACGTAGCAGTCGCCTATGAGTGCCCCCTTAAGGCTTCGAAAGTTGCTGAAATTAAAAACAGAATTTTGGGTGGTACATCATATGCTTCAGCTATTAAAGGCTCCAAATCAGTCTTACATACATCTAATGACAAAACCTCAAAAAATATATCTTTGAATTCTAATGTGAATACTAAAGCCACATCACCGCAGAAACGATTCATTATAAGCGACATATTGAACTGTGATTCAACATTAAATGGTATTATAAAAACAGTTGTAGATTTGATTTCCAAGAAAGATGGAGCACCAATTACATCCAGGATAATAAAAGAATTGTTAATACACAATTTAAGCAATATATAATACTATATGGATAAAGTTATTAAAGTATATTAATGTAATAGAACTAAATTTCGCACTGGAATCCTAGATATATTTCCCCTAAACTTGATGTTTTTAAATAACTTTATTGATAATAGTATTGATAGCATCAACTTTATTTTAATTAATAAATGGAACCTGACTTTGCTGTAATAAAAAAATAAGCATATGGGTTATATTTGCAAGAGGCTCCGATCAACCTCTCAGAGCCATTGCTATTAAATTTATATTTTAAATTCACTATTATTGATATAAGATTACAATTTTCAAAATATTCTATGTCAAATTGAATTTGTTTCTTGTATTTTCTCTATTATTTTGTGTGTCCTTCTCCACCTAATGGTAAATTTGATATTAATATTCTGAAAGAAACATTTAGTAAAATAAAAACATAATTTCTTATTCATTGCATACTTTAATTTAATGCTCTTCTTCTGTTTTTTGGGTGCTAAAATGAATAACATAATGTGAATGATAAAAACTGCATTCGTTTTAATGATCTTAATATTGTAATTTAGCCCCTATAGACAATAGGAGTCAATGTTAGATTTAGTTTTTGTTTCTCAATCTTTCAGTTCCAGTAGTCATAGGTTAAGATTTGGACATTGTAAAACATCTTGTCATTTGTATAGATTAAAACTCTCCGGACAAAAAAATGTTAAATATATTGTAAATAGGAAAGCTATTGCTAATTGTTCTTTGCAAAGTGTAAAATAACAATTTTTATGATGTTCTTTGATTGTAAGTAGTTTTCGGTGCAGCGCAACATAATACACAGATTACTTTGCTTTTGGGCTAATAGGTAATTGTAAATATTTAAATAATGTACATTGTTGATAACGTAGTGGAAATAAAACCTCTGATTATTGATTTTATAAACCTACTCCGTGTCTCCGTGACTGTGATTGATTTAGCAATGTCAATTCATCAATTGTCAATTTGTCAACCTATGTCAACACATACTGGCGAAATGTGACATACCTAAAAATGTGTTTTGTTTTATTTTTATATGTAAGGAAAAATATTTGTGATTTATTAAAAATTTCAATTTTATATTCATCCTAAGTTCTGTTAGATCTATATGAATTAGTTATAAGACTATACTATGTACTAGGGATGCAAACCAGTAAAATTACCCCGCTGAAATACGATATTATATATAGATATTAGTTTTGTCATATATATTATATAGATAATGTTAAGTATAACTTAGACATAAAAGATTTAAGTTAACATGTAAAAATAATCCGAATTGTTAATTTTTTGTTGGGTTGATGGTAAGACCAATGCCCGTAATAAATGAAAAAAAAAAAAAAAAAAAATAAGTCAATGACAGTCTGACTGTGACAGACATGAACTCATGACAGAATGAATGGTATGTTGTTTTGACCCATTGAGCCATAGAATACATTTACCAAGGGAAGAATGTCAACTTAATACTAAAAAAGTGGGACAACATGCACGCCATCTCTTGTTATACCCAAGAAAATATTCATAGCGGGAATTTCAAATCACACCACATACATCCAGTTTCAAAATTATTATTTAACTGTTGGCTTTTGCACTGCAAGAAATCGTATCAGTTTCAAAATTCGGTAAACTGATAAGTTTTCTTGCAGGTGCAGCTAGCCCGTTGCTCAATAAATAATAAACAGAAGTAATCATTTAAAGGTTTATTATAATTATACAGATTACAATTACAATTACATCGAAAAATAACTATTACTCGGCAAATGTTATAACAGTATAAATGATTACCTAAAGGACAAATATCTGTAATATATATATACAAATTTTCTTATTATAGTTTATAGTAATACAAATAGATTAATGTCCTCTTTCTCGCTTCCTACTTTGCACGTGCTCGAAAGGGTCCATGATAGATCTCATAATTTATATTTACCACCTAAGACTTTATTGGGGATATATGCAATAAATATACTATTACATCGAAGTGTCAAATGTCAGTGCTGTCAACACCAAATTTAATTTAATTTAATATTGATATCAACTATACTGACCAGAAATGAATTCACAACATAAGTGTGGTGCCTGTGATGACCCTCTGTTGGATGGAGTACATTGCAAAGCATGCGACCAGAAGTTGCAAAAGCATGCCACCAGAAGATAGAGTTTCATATAAAATACTTTTAAATAAACTAAATGGTATAGGGATAAGAGGTATAGCCCACAAATGGTTTGTTTCCTATCTCAATAATCGTAGTCAATATGTGGAAATTGAACACCATCATGTAGAAACTGGTGAAATAACTCATATTAGATCTCGAGAAGCGAAAATAAATAATTCTATCCCACAAGGAAGTGTGCTTGGATGCCTGTTGTTCATAATATATATTAACGACCTTCCCAAAATAATAAATGCTGTAAGTATACTTTTTGCTGATGACATTTCAGTTGTTTTCCCATGCGAAAGTGAACTAAACTTAAATAATATCATACAAAACCATTTAACAGAAGTGTTAGTTTGGCTACAAGAACACAACCTAGAGATAAATTTTTCAAAAACAAAAATTATGCAATTTCGGCCTTACCAAAAACGTCCACTAACAATTAGTTACATACACAACAACGTTAATCTAGAATGCATTAACACATTTAAACTACTAGGGTTAAATATTGACACTTATTTAAACTGGAAATCTCACATACAATATTTATGTGGAAAATTATCTAGATTTACATATGCATTATACCAGCTAAAAATATCGACAGATATAAAATCAGCCACTATTGCATATTACGCCTACGCACATTCTTGGCTTAGATATGGCATAGTATTATGGGGAAACAGTACAGACAATGAAGTGCTTTTTAAATTACAAAAAAAATGTGTACGAATTCTTGCTAATATAGGAGGAATGGATAGTTGCAGGCCATACTTTCGTAATTTAGGCATCCTTACTCTAACATCACTGTACATTCTCGAAATCTGTTTATTTGTCAAAAAACACAAACATCTGTACTCCCAGAGAAAAGATCAATATTCACAATCACGTAATTTAAGACATCAAAATAATCTGTCCCTTCCCATCTCAAGTCTAACAATATTCCACTCTGGCCCGTATTCAATGTCTATAAAAATTTATAATAAAATACCCCAGGAAATAAAAGACACGTTAAATTACAACGTCTTTAAAGTAAAATGAAATAAATACTTAAAGCAAAAATCCTATTACACTTTGCAAGAGTTTTTTGAAGATAAGATAAAATTTGTATCTTGTGATTAAACAAATTTTATACGTACTAAGTAAATAATATTTATATAATATAATAAGAATGACCAGATTTCGCTTTATTAATAATATAATATTAAAATGTACAAGATGTATCAAAAATTTATAATTAATATAAATAACCGCTGAATAATCGCCTTAACCTTTAATAAGTATGTATTAATCTCTTCCTTTTAATATTTTAAGCAAACATAAATACTATTGTTATTGTATAGTAAAATTGCTGCGCCCTAACAGGGTTTCATATTGATACGCATCTAATTTTCTGTTAACTTATGAACATAAGAATGCAATAAAGATTTGAGTTTGAGTTTTGAGTTTGAAGTTGAAACGTCTATTACAAAAAATCCAAAATCCTTTTGGTCGTACGTCAAGGGCAAAAGAAAAACCAGTATTTTTCCCAAAGTTATGCATTATTGTGATATGCCTGCGAGTACAGGTGAGGAGATCAGCAATTTATTTGCTACCTACTTTCAGTCTACTTTCCAGGTACCCGACCCTGTACTAAGCGAACCTTGTGAGCCTTACATTGATAATAATGTAGTGTGTATTGGCTCAATTGATATATGCCATTCTCAAGTATTAAAGCTTCTAAAAACCTTAGACCTCCCCAAATCTGGCGGACCAGATCTAATACCACCAGCGTTCATCGTCAATTGTGCCGATAGTATAGTTACCCCGTTGTGTATTTTATTCAGGCGATCGCTATCCGAAGGTTTAGTTCTTAAAATATGGAAATCTGCTTTTGTCACCCCAGTCTTCAAAAAAGGAAACAAGTCTGATATTGCAAACTATCGCCCAATATCCAAGATATGTTTGTTCTCTAAAATTCTTGAGCGTATAATATATACAGATGCGTACGCAGCAATGAAATGCAGTTTTGGTGAAGAACAACATGGTTTCCTTAGAAAGCGTTCCACTACTTCGAATTTAATCCTATCACATGAATTTATATCCAAGGGGATGGAAGATGCATTAATTATAAATTAATGCATTTTTCCATAATAGTGCGCGTGGTTATAATAAAATTTCCCGCGAAGTGGATATTGATTTGTTCTGTACTAATGCAAGCACAGCAAGGCGGCTTTTAGCTGAACCATTTTTTTCGACAGGAAGCAATTGCAAGTTGCACTCAAGCTGTAGATGTCGGTGTGATAACTGAATTACTTCTATTTAATATTACTTTACTACATGTTTTGCGATAGCAAATCGACTGTTATTTATCTGTGGAGGCTTGTTATTAGCAATCTTTATTACATATTATACAAACCAAAATGTTATTAGTCTGTCAGCCTTCCTCTAAAAGCATATAAAAAAAAAAAATTAAACATGTTTAAGAATTGCAATCTTTTTCTTCAACGCTGAATGTGCCGCTTCTTCTACAAACTTTCTGTTTCTTACAAAGCAGTATCTTTTTATACAGATGTGAAACACACTGTTTACTATATATTTTACAGTATCGGCCTTGTGTTCTTGACATTTATTTAAAAAATTAAAGTTAATTTCGCTTGTTATTATATCTATAATTAAACTTTTAATTTTTGGCGAATGGTGTTTTTCTTTTAAAATATCATTTACTTTTTGAGCACAGTTCTCGACACATAATATAAAGTCGCGAGATGCGTACATTAAACTTCTTTTCAACTCATTATACTCCTTGAAATCGACGAAGAGGTGCGTGGTGTCCATTTTTTTGGCAAAAAGCATTTCTTTGCATGTCAAACATTGACTTTTATGATGTTTAAGAATAAAACCACAAACATAGGCACATGCTTGTAGTTCAGCATCATCTACCGTACCTTGTTCTAAATAATCGTCATCCATATCCAATTGCATTGCTCCTCTGGTGTCCTCTTCAGTCTCTTCTTCAGTGCATGTCTCACCTGTCTGATGTCTCATCTGATCATTCGACAATAATACTTTGCAGTTGTCTAACATGGCCTCATTCTCATCCAGTTTGCAATTGCCAATACTAATGTGAGACAAATTGCTAAGAATGGCTGTTTTCAAGCCTGCAACAAATTGTCCTACAGTAGGGTTGGAATTGGATCCACAGTTTCCCCTGATGCAACCAAATAAATTTTCAAGCGGATCTTGCTGAAGTCGCCGTGTTGCTAAACTTTTTATATTAGCATTTTTAGTTGTAAGGGTAGTCCACAGCCGTTCTATGCCAATAATAGTCCATACCCAGCCTTCCTGAGTAGGAGGAGTGCTTCTACATCCCACAAACTGTAACTTCTTAAAAAACTCTTTCATTTCCTTGAAATGGGATAGATGTGGTGCTTTAATTTTTAGGTTTGTGGCATGTGGTTTGCCTTTTTTCAAGTCTGCTGTGTCAGCATTTACACAGTCAAAAAGTTTGTCGATGTTAGAAATAACGTTTGCAGTTACTGCAGCCTCCGCAGGTAATACTCCTGAAAATGTAAGAATATTTATTTAGTTTTGAGAAATTAAATGTTGACATGATCTTTATTTTAGCAAGTTTGTTTCAAAAAACACTTTCACTCGTCAATAAATTTGGATTAACCCGGCATTTCCTACTGACTGCCTCTGAGAAGAAATGCAGAAACACTCAAAGTTTTCTGTTTTAGAGTCTAGACATATTTAGATACAATATTACATGAGATAAATGTAGGGCAGAAATGTAGACTTCTCTGTAAACTAATTGTAAGGTAGTATTCTTATACTAGCTACTGAGTTAGGTCATGTTATACAGGTAAGGTCATGTGATACAGGTTAGGTATTCAGGGCACCATGGACCCCATAATCCAAGCATTTCAACCCCAAACGGCTCAAACACATAACATATTTGCGCCGTTTTAATCTCTGCAGTGGCATCGCCAGCAAAGCCTGCTTAGCTTGAAAGATGAGATGGAGCAAGGGTGTCGACACAAGTAACATCCCATGCCAGAAGCCTTCCCAACTTCCATGGCAACAGCGCCATACCATCTGGTCTCTTCCCATCATCACGTGTCAAGCGACTGATTTCTAATATAGTTGCACGCCGGAGGTGACGACAGCTCGACGAATAATGTCATTAATATTTGCGTGTCGTGCTATGCAGCTCGCGCTCCTACTATAAGACAGGCCGTAGTGAAGTCGGCAGCTTCACCACAATGACACCAATGAGAAACACCACAAAGAGAACCTAAACGTAGGCATGTAACCAGCCGGAATGTAGTGTCGTCCAACATAATGCCTATGTTGGGCGACGGAAGCGCCCGAAGCCAGAGACCCGTTTACTCCCATTCACCCACGGCAAGTAGACGAGCACGCTTACCAGCTCATTCCGTATCAAACTGCAAAGCAGCTCATCCCACTGGGAAACAAAGCTCCGGGAAGATGAATTGACAGGGAATTCGTATTCAGGCAAGCCATTTTCCAGGCGTTCTTAGCATCAGACAAACACTGTACCTTAAAATCAACGTGTGAGGATTCTACGATTTTCCTGGTTAATTTTGCAATACTGTGGACCTGTGATACTGTGGAGGTGTGATACTGTGGAGGATAGAAGTACCGGTAAACACATACTAGAATTTATCCGGCATTTTTTGTTAATTGAGTAACTATCTAACGGCCGAATGAAGTCCACTGCTGGACACAGGCCTCCCCCAAAGATCACCACAACGACCGATATGGATGTGATGTGGGCTCATTGGGGGGTTTTGCCATAATCACCACGCTTGGCAGGCGGGTTGGCGATCGCAGTTGAGTTGTTAATGTACTCGAAGGACGCTGCTACCCATCCTCCGGCCAATCCCTTAGTCGACTTTTACGACACCCACGGGAGGAGATGGGGTGGTGGCATTCTGAGCTGGCACCACACGGCTAACACGAGTAACTACAACTTTTAAAAGGCAGACATGTGGACCAAAGGAAACAATATAATTTTTATAAGTAATTTGCTTACCTTGAGATATTTTTGCGTATAAACCAGCAGCAACAGTGTGACTTAGCACTTGGGCGGCAAGGTATACCCGCATTTTTTGTCTGGTGTTTGGCTGGATATGGTCTTTAGTTAGTGAAGGCGCAAATACGAAATTTGGGTTATTATTGTCTTCTTCGTAAAATGTCACTATGTGGCTCCATTTTGCTAAACCTGCAAAAAACAATATATTAATAAACTATATAAAATATAATTGTTTCTTCAGGAAACAACGATAATTGCGCTGATGCAGATTTATATTAATAAAATATTCCTTCTAGACAAAACGACTTTAATGGACAATAAAAAAGGTAAAATACAATTTGGAATTTAGAATAGACTTTATCAGATGTTGCTAGATCGAGCTTGTGAGAGTGAATCTACTTGACGCTATATAATACAATCCTTTCAACTGCCGGAATCTTCCTCCGTAGGCAAAGGACAAAGACGGACTAACGGTCGCCGCACACAACCTCGTGCTGTCTTCACGTCTGCCACTCGAGATATGCCATCAGCGCCTGGAAACAGACGCATTACTCTGCCGAGACGCCAACTCAGTGGGGGAGCGTTATCCTCCTGCAGTATAACCAGGTCTCCAGGATTCAAACTGCCAGAGTTAGTTTTCCACTTTCTTCGGAGTTGTAGTTCGCAAATATACTCCTTCTGCCACCTTTGCCAGAAATGTTGGCGTATTTTCTCCAAACGAGCATATCTGTTGAGACTTGTTTCCTTAACTTCAACTAGACTCCTGGTTGGTAAGGCAGTCAACGGCCTTCCAATCAGAAAGTGCCCTGGGGAAAGGAAAAGGAGATCGTCAGGCGAAGAGGACAATGGGCACAAGGGACGGCTGTTTAAAATTGCCTCCACTTGCGTAAATATAGTAGTAAGCTCTTCAAACGTTAAATTAGCATTTCCTATTATTCGCCTTATATGAAATTTGGCCGATTTTACCCCGGCCTCCCATATCCCGCCGAAGTGGGGAGCGTAACACGGTGAGAAGTGAAAACGTACGCCTTCGTGAGATGCAAAATCAGATATGTTTTCTACATTATTTTTTATGAAGGTGCCTAATTCCTTAGATGCAGCCACGAAGTTACGCCCATTATCGCAAAATATCTCAAATGGCTTTCCTCGACAAGAAAACGCAATGATTTCTCTGACTCAGGGGTGACCGGCTGAATGTTAAAAAGCGAATTAAGATGATGATTTGATGATTATATATGATTAATTAATAATCTTTTATTATCATAGCGCTCGCAGAGTAGTTGCCAAGCTGTGACATAATTATCGCATGATAACTCAAGGTTTGATATTATCCTGGCCGCTTCACGCTCGAGGTAAGAAATTAAATAATGAAACTTTTGAATTGAAGATATGCGCTCGTTTTTATGCACTAAGGAAGTGAATGTATCGCGGAACTCGAGCCACCGGAAGAAGGCGCCATCAAATTTAGCTATTTGAATTTGTGGTAATTTAACTCCTGTATCTTGATGATCATGGTGACAATGAACGGTAGATTCCCTTCGTGACTGATTCAAGGTTATGTACTCCTTTCAATTAAATCTTTCGCACGGGCGATAAGGCGAACTAAGTCCCGTTCAATGTTGTCCCTCTCATCTATCTCCCGATCAATGTTCTCATAATTAATTATTTCTATCTCACTTTGCACCTCCTCAAACTTAGAAGACAAGATTTGAAATTTACCAAGCTTAAGCGTTAATTCCGCTGATTCTAGCGGTAACAACTCAAAATTATCACCAATGTTCTCAGTTAACTCATCCAAGTATTTCTTAAACTTGGTGATTTGTCCTTTAACTGAGCCTCTCTTAGCCACTAATGTTTTAACCTCCATTTTAAATCTTAACAAACTTGAATAAGACTCGGATCAAGTTAAAGTAAACAAATATATACAGATATTCTCACGAATCACGATACCATACGCTCCTCACCCTGACGTAGATATGTAGGCCGGTCACCGGCGCGGGCGCACGCGCTGCACAGCCGATCTTAACAATAGATCACTGATAAGCCACCCGTTGGATTAGTACTCGGCGAATAGATGTGCAGTGCGGAGCGCAATCTGGAATTGATCGGCGAATAATTTGTAAATAACTGTGATCAACTATGGAATACGTTTATCATGAAAACAATTAGAGTATAGGAATAATAACAATATTCAATAGTGGCAGTGTATAACTGGTGAAATTAACAATTTAATGTTGACTGTATGTATTGGTGCAAAGTAAGGTTTGTGATAATTATAACCTCTAATAGACTTAAGAGGAGGAGTTAATCTTTAACTTTTATGTTTCGCAAATATGTCAGTTATTTGTTAGTATGCATTTTGTATCTTAATTACCAATTAATTACCGAATTCATTTGAACTGTAAACTAGTTTGAATATTGTAAATAATGAACCAAGTTGATTGTATGTTGTATAATATTGCTAACTTTGTAGATTAAGTTAGGATTAGGTTGTTTATATATAGGTTGTATATATAATATAGCTATTAAATATTATGGTATTTTGTATATTTCTGTTTTTACTTATGTATTATCACGTGTATAAATTTTAGTTAATACCTTATGTAGCAGTAATTTGTGAACACGTGTTTTCGAGATGAACGGGAAAATTGACAAATTGTCTTAATTTTACACTTATGATTGCAAATGTATTAAGAACTTTATTAAATAGATAGAACTAATAATTGTGTCTACTTATTTTTTATAATGATGACCTTTAACTATACACTTTAGGGTGCAAATGCTTAAAGGGATTAAGATGGATAATAGATCACATGATGGGTATACGGAAAAGGAAATATAAGGAAAGTTCAAAAAAGGGCACTTATCTGATTGAAATCCTGCACTGTGGTGTGAATCTTTAGCTCATCCACTGGTCCGAGCGACTGTATATAAAATATGTCCTCCGTATTATACGTACTGCTCTGCGGTGTGAACCTTATGCTGGCCACTAGTCCAGGGAACAGTATGTGTATAAAGTGCCTTCTGCGTATTTTATGCCCTGTTCTGCGGTGTGAACCTTAAGCTGGCCACTAATCCGGGGAACGGGTAGTATGTAGAAATATCTTTATCTGTATTGTACGGCCTGCCCTGCGGTGTGGACCTTAAGCTGGCCACTAGTCCGGGGAACAGGATCCGCCTTCGCCTACTGCACTGTGCTACGGTGTGATCTTAAGCGGATTCACTGGTCCGAGCTACAGATTTTTGTCCTTCTTGTCCTGCGCTGCGGCGTGGTCTTAGGCTGATCCACTGGTCCGAGCTGCAGATTTTTGCCTTCTCTGACCTGTGCTACGGTGTGATCTTAAGCTGATTCACTGGTCCGAGCAACAGAATCAATCGGTCATCTAGCTTGGATTACTGTCTTGCGGCGTGAAGCTTAAGCTGTTGCTGTCCACTGTTCCTCTTATCCAAGGATGTCTTCTTCACTCTCAAGTATCCACGTACGATTGCACATGGATCACGTCGGGGTCACCAAAATGTTTCTTCAGGAAACAACGATAATTGCGCTGATGCAGATTTATATTAATAAAATATTCCTTCTAGACAAAACGACTTTAATGGACAATAAAAAAGGTAAAATACAATTTAGAATAGACTTTATCAGATGTTGCTAGATCGAGCTTGTGAGAGTGAATCTACTTGACGCTATATAATACAATATGGCGAGAGTCAAAATATATAAAAAGGTAAATGGCAACCAAGCCACAAGATCAGCATTGCTGACATAAATTTAGTAGGCGCGCAAACAATAATCTATACAAGTCCCCACTGGTGGAGTGTATTAACTAAAGCCAATTAATAAATAAAGCCACAAACATCGATTATGTCTAACTCCCTCAAAAATTAAAATGTTAAATGAAAGTCCACAAGTTCATGGCAATTAGAATATACAGGGTGTCCAGTAAATAGCTCGACATACTACAGGTGGTGAGAGCTTGGGGTCAATACCTACCAAAAATCACAATATATGTTCAGCAAAAACTTACGGATTTACAGTAGTACAACATTTTCCGAAATATCGAAAGCTCTACCTTGACACAGCTTTTTAAGCATCTCGTAATGAAAAATTCCTTTTCTAGTTTTTTTTTACCTCAAATTAATTGTGAATAGTTACTTTACTCATTGATAAGTCTTCATTCTATTAAAAACTAAAATGTTTTCAAGAAATACAATTTTTATTTAAATTTTCACAGTACAATTTTCTACCGTAAGATTTTGCTGAACATATTTTGTGTTTTTTTGGTAGGCATTGACCCAAGCTCTCACCCCCTGCAGTATGGCGTGCTATTTACTGGACAATCTGTATAACACACTACCACAAAATATTTAAAATGCTCATCTTCTGCACCGAAGCCTCCCGCTCCAGGAACTTGAATAATCTCCAACTAGAGCCACCCATTGGTGCCACGCCTTTAGGCACATCTCGGAGGGGATGACTGTAAAGCGGTCATCCCCTCTAGCGAAGGGAAAGTGACTCTAAAGAGGCCACCTCCCCCCAAGCACTTCTCGGGGGGATTGTAAAGGATTCCTCCGAAGCCCGGCTATGCGCTATGCTGCGCACAGCGGTACGTGACCACATGCACACCGCTGTCTTCCCGGGGTCACTCGGTATGAGCACGCAGATTTCCCAATAAGCTTTATATGATAACTAGATACCTACTCGACTATAAAGTAAACCAATACAAAGTAACTAATCTAAAATAACTATCATACAAACTAATATAGATTCAATAATACACAAATGCAAAAATACCACGAATGCTGCAAAGTATTCGAATCGTCAGGTAATACAAAAATCTAAAATATACGCGATAGAATCCGTTTTAATAGTTTTATTATAATACAAAAAGTATTAATATAAATGATTGGTCTACATTATTAATATAGCCCTCAAATTAGCCACGCCTGTAGTAGGCCTCTAAGTTATAAGTGCTAACTTCATTCATTCGGCCGAATGGAGTCCACTGCTGGACACAGACCTCCCCCAAAGATCATAGTAAATATAACTATTCAAACAATAAAGAGTAAATTCACCTGTGCCACTTCTGCCACTTGAAGATATGTTTGTAGGACACTTTATGTCATACTTTAAAAACAAATTTCGAAAGCACTTGAGCAAGTGAGGAGTATCAAACAACGTAACTACTTCATTGTCATCTATAAAAATATGTGGATGTTCCACCGAAGCGCCAAGAAGGCACAATGCTCTTCTGTTGACCCCGTCTTGGTCGCACACTGAAGCAGTTATATTTAGCCCACATTCAAAGCAGTGTCGTAAAACCTGAAATATAACATTATTTTATTAGATATTACATTTCTAAAGAATCTGGGCTAATTCGATCAAACCTAAGGAAAATGACGTACCTCTTTTAACAGAGCTGCAAGCCTATCTGCTGTTACAGATGATCCAGAAATGTAGTAAGCTATAGGTTGCTTTACTTTTTTCCGTATGCCAGCAACCATAAACACTAAAGCATGAGATGCTACTTCAGGTGTGCGTCCCTGAGACCCATGGTCTTGAAAACCTTCAATAATGTCGAACTTTTTATTATAATATAGGTTTTTCCTGATAGACATTTCATCAAACATCAATATAAATTGGTTTTCTGAGAGATTCATTGCTTTGGCATAGTTTCCCAACACACTGAAAACTTGTGCATTCATCCCAACACCCATGCTTAATTTATTTAACAATGCCTTAAGTGTAGATGGTGTTGGCAAACAAAATAATCGCCTGAGCAAACGGTAGCACGTGGGCGATCTCTTATACAATCTCAGTGCTGTAATCTTCGCTTCAGGTGTCCACCTCCGGCCCCTTGATTTCCTTTTATAGTTTTTAATTTGGCTCTGAAGTAGCAATGCAAACGTAGATGGAATTTTGGTTTTAATTAATTCATTGACACTGTCATCCTTTTCTAAAATTTTTAAAACTGCACAATTTTTTAGGGTGTTCACTCTTTTTTTTAGGCCACAAATATTTTTCATTAGCTTTCTGCATTTACTTTGCAACCGCTTTTCTTTTTCAGTTTGTGTGTGTCCTGATTTTATATGTATCATGTGTTCTGTAGGTACAGATTGCTTCGCTTGTTCTATTTTCCTCCTTTGTGGCAGAGACAATGGCGATAAATGCGATGGCCCTGGTACAGGTTCACTTGGATCATGTGAAGGACTTGTCGCAACCTGAAATTAATGACAAATAGTTTTCAACATTGTTCAGTATAAAATAGACACTAAGCGGGAATGCTGTAAACTAAACTGTTTATAAAAGTTCCGAGAAATAACAAGTTAATAAAACAATTGTAGGGTGCTGTAAATAATCTATTACTGATCCTAAATCTGATAGATCATCATCATTTCAGCGATTTATACATCCACTGTTGAACAAAGGCCTCCCCCATAGATTTCCACATTACAGCAGTTACATGCTGCCCGCATCCATGACTCCCAGCGACCTTCACAAGGTTATCTGTCCACCTCGTTGGAGGTCATCTCACACTGAATTTTCTGGTGCACAGTCTCGAGAGGCGACAAAGTTAGGTAAAAAAGACTTGTATACAATTCAGATGGTGACACCTTGTGTTTATTACAGGTAAACATAAAGCTTACTCATTGGACAAAGCCACTCATATAATTATGATAGAACTTCACTTAAGGTTTGTTTAATCATTAATACTTGTAACTATTTTAAAAAGAAAACAATACCTGTGGATTATTTCTGCCTGCCTGGTTAGTGACATCTGAAAATGGTTGTACAACCTGAAAGAAAAGAACTTATTGTAAACTCATTGATTTGACTTTAATATGGAAAGGGGTAGTCAATTAAATTTTAAAATAGCATTGATAGCCAATTATAAGTTAACAATCACAACGATTCATTATTACCAGAACATTCAAATAAAACTGGGCAAATGCAAATCATATTTGCACAATACGGGCCTAGGGTAGCTTGCTTGGAATCTATATTCTAGATTTTAGCAAGATTCTTGCTACTTCTTATTGTTACTGAGATCAAGCCTTATGACAGATGAATATATATCATAGTATTGAAATTTTGTTGGCACCTTTTGGGTATGGTAAAAAACTGAAAAACTGGTTATAGTTTTCTTCATTACTTTTCATAAAGGGACCTACTGAAGTTTTAATGGGATGTTGTGCTTGACGCATGAGATTGTGCTAAAAATCAATATGTTGCTGCTTTATCCCCCATAGATTTCCACATTACAGCAGTTACATGCTGCCCGCATCCATGACTCCCAGCGACCTTCACAAGGTCATCTGTCCACCTCGTTGGAGGTCATCTCACACTGAATTTCTGGTGCACAGTCTCGAGAGGCGACAAAGTTAGGTAAAAAAGACTTGTATACAATTCAGAGGGTGACACCTTGTGTTTATTACAGGTAAACATAAAGCTTACTCATTGGACAAAGCCACTCATATAATTATGATAGAACTTCACATAAGGTTTGTTTAATCATTAATACTTGTAACTATTTTAAAAAGAAAACAATACCTGTGGATTATTTCTGCCTGCCTGGTTAGTGACATCTGAAAATGGTTGTACAACCTGAAAGAAAAGAACTTATTGTAAACTCATTGATTTGACTTTAATATGGAAAGGGATAGTCAATTAAATTTTAAAATAGCATTGATAGCCAATTATAAGTTAACAATCACAATGATTCATTATTACCAGAACATTCAAATAAAACTGGGCAAATGCAAATCATATTTGCTTGGAATCTATATTCTAGATTTTAGCAAGATTCTTGCTACTTCTTATTGTTACTGAGATCAAGCCTTATGACAGATAAATATATATCATAGTATTGAAATTTTGTTAGCACCTTTTGGGTATGGTAAAAAACAGAAAAACTGGTTATAGTTTTCTTCATTACTTTTCATAAAGGGACCTACTGAAGTTTTAATGGGATGTTGTGCTTGACGCATGAGATTGTGCTAAAAATCAATATGTTGCTGCTTTATGTTATTGAAATATTATAACTAAAATAACAACATATAGCAGCAGGATAGGAATATTCTC
Organism: Diloba caeruleocephala; assembly: GCA_947459985.1. Classification (NCBI taxonomy): domain Eukaryota; kingdom Metazoa; phylum Arthropoda; class Insecta; order Lepidoptera; family Noctuidae; genus Diloba; species Diloba caeruleocephala. The sequence continues at coordinate 20,211,503 of OX381616.1, forward strand.
TCAAACAAATAAACCAACCATCCATAACTATCTAACCAAATTTAACTGTTAGACAGTATCCATTTATATACCACGTATAAAACAATACAAATTCTAACCTTTACGTAATTTTCTCCAGGAGCTGCATGCCTACGTAGTTTCTTAGTAGTGAAGTTCACATAAGAGGATTCATCAAAATGTGTGTGGCACAGCATTCGATGCTCATTATAAAGCTTCATTTGAAAATCAGGTGAAGACCACTTTCCATGAGGGAAACAGAATTTCGCCCATAGTTCGCAGCTAAAAATAAACAATATTAGATTGATTAAATAAAAAGTTTGTTTAGATCAATTTAATGTTTTAGTTTGTTTGTTTTAATTTATACCATATATAATGTAAATCTGTTCAAATACGTACCGGAGATAGTTCTTACTTCCCGGTTTGGGAAACCGATGTAAGGTTATAGCTGGATCGTCATTAGGTGAAGTACCACACATAAAGCACTTCCTTTTGTGTTCTCTCATTGTGTTATACTCAAATAAACGGTTTATCAGTTATTAATGAAGGTGATAAGGGGGTGCCCTGAGGTAAATGTATTCTATGCTAACACGTTCTCGGCTTGCACTAGCCGAATTTCAACACTACTAACAGAAAGCTATTAAGACCGAGAAAGAAAATGACAAGGAACTAAAACGCTGTTGATCTTAAAAAATCAACAAAAAGTAAAAATTAAACGAATACCGACAATGATCAAAGCGAACAGCCATTTTTATGAAGTGTTGCCATGCCAAATTTTATCCTTCCTCATTTATCCTGGATTTAGTTCAAATAATGAAATTAAATATTTTTTTATTTAATAGGGTACTGTGGTTAGAATGTTTATTTTATAAATTAATGTTAATTTTAATAAATGTTAATTAACAAATCGGTATCAGAAAGGTCTTGTATGCTTATATACTTAGGTGTAGTAGAGTTCAATAGGTGAAGGCACGTCACATGTACTGCACCTATTCCATAGAATATGTAAGCGATATGTGCGCTTCTATTATGTTAAATATCTTTTACATAAAGTTGGTACATGGAGTAAAATGATTTTACCTACAATTAAGGTAAACGTTCAAAAGATAGCAACAGAAAGAAAAGTAGTTTCTTTTTCTTAATTGAAATGTTGCCAAGACCATAAAAAAGTTAATGTTTCATATTACTGGCAACATAAACTTGGCCCCCGTAGGCATGTCCCTGACTCGACAGTAAGAGTCGACTACCCCTGCATTGAGCTCTGCTTGTGAGTGTGAATAATATGGCAGATGAAAACGCTCAACAAAAGAAAGACGGTTCACAGAAAAGACAAAAACGGCATTCGAATAGAAATTATGCTTTAAAAAAACGATTGCCAGTAAGACCTGTAGACGGTGATAATGTGATATTCATCACAAAGAAGACTAACTTCAAAGTAGATAATTTACAATGTAAAGTAAGTAGTCGTTGATAGCGATTCCTATTAATAAATATATGATTTTTCAGGCACAACTGGACAAGTGTTGCGATCTCTTGACCAAAGGTGAAAAGGAAATCATTCTCCATGGTTTAGGAGCTGCTATACAACGGTGCTGCAACTTAGCACTTCAATTAGAAATACTTTTTTCTGGCACATGTCAAATTGAAGTAAACACTGGCACTGTTGACTTGGTTGGTGAGTATACCCAAACATATTCGTCAGTACATACATATACTACATATTCTCATGGAAAGCCTAGATTAGTCAGCCATCAAGTACCAACAGAATTTAAGTGTGGAAGAGCCTAGCTGAAGTCATGAGGACACTAGAGCTCATGCCCAATCAATACCACATCTCAGCAGAGAATCCAAAGAGCCTGTATATCAATGTAGTCGATAAAAACCTAAAAAAACAACATAAAAACCATACACAGTGGGTGGTTACATTCCTCGGCATGTTTAAGCCGTCTAATCCAGTGTTTAAACTCATAATATATGGGACTTCAGTATAGTAGAGTATTTTCGGGACATTAGAGAGGAAACATTATGCTTGTCAAATAGTGGGATATAAAAATCATTGTAGAAAAGAGAGGGAATTTATGTGATAATTTCAACAAAGTTGGCTGAGGGTGATGGTGTTGCTGCACCTTGTTGTAAATTGTATTGTTAATAGCTCTTTGAAATATTTTTCTTTTGTACGTATTTTTATATAAAAAAAAACACAAACATAACATATTAAATAATAATCTTATAGGTATGGTTGACTTGCTCTGTCTGTCTAGTGCCTGCCTACTTATTTCGCAAAACGAATGCACGCCACTGATATCTGCCCCAAGGGTCGGGAACACATCAGTGACTCCACTGGTGTTACAGATTTTTATGTGTGGTGGTGATTGCTTAGATATTTACCCTCATAAATTAATGAATAAAAAATTATGGGAGTTATGCTTAAATTATTAGTATAAAATTTAAGCATGATTCCCATAATTTTTTACCTAGATCTGTGTTATTCCACAGATGACCTGGAGCCACTGACAGAAGAACTAGACTTTGATTCGCAAGTGAGGTATTCATCTTCAATCCACATAAGAATATTCAGAACAGCAATGCTTGGTGCCAACCAATAAGAATGTTCTTCACATTAAATGAAATTGTATTGTGGATTGGACTTACAGTGTTTGAAATATGGATAAATTTAATAACTATAACTATATTCTCAGTGTTATTAGCCTTAAAAATAGATGGTGTTGTGCACAGTGCTTGGTGGACAGTGTTCACACCTTTATTTGTAAGTGATGCAATGAATGCTTATTTTTGCTGTATAGTATGTATAAGGATGAATTTAGAAAGTTCATACAAAGCTTCCCTGTATAGAGCATCATGGAGTGCTATATTTCTAGGTCTGACATTTGTGTTTAAATTCTTATTGTGTAGAAAGCTCCAAGGTGACCCTGCAATAGAATACAGTGAAGTCTTTGCACCTCTGTTCATACTTCTGCAATTAATAGCTGTAAGAGCCTGTCAGTTACATCAATAAAACTGTACAGGTTTTTTATAATGAAATAATAAATATATCCAATAATGAAAACAATTTATTAAACTTTCAAACAAAAAGTATTAGTGGAATAAATTGAACAAGCCACCTCTATTCATGTTCTCCCCTCCAAAATTAAAACTAAAATTATTTGCATCTTTTTGAGCACTGGAATCTGGCTTAGGCTCTGTACCACCAAAAAAGGACATTCCTGTTTTACGAAACCCTAAAAAATAAGATATTTTATTTTTCATTGGTTTGTGTTATTTACACGAAATATGTTTTTACTTAGCAGTCCAGAAATACCTGACAGGAAATTCGGAACCTCTTGAGATAGTACATCGCCATTATCGGCAGTTAAAGGCACATCAGCTTTAGGGGATAGAAGAAGACTTGAATCTGTAAGAGATTGTTTTTATTAAAGGCAAATTAACTTGTTTGCTATGCAGAAATGAGAAGAGCCAAATGCTAGTCAACTTCTTTAGACTTGATAGTATACATTCACATGATACTGATACTTAATCATGACAGATAAGAAGCATAAGCATATACATATTTAGAGATGGCTCTGGGTCTCAAAGCTAAAAGCAGGCGTTTAAGAAAGCCTACTTTCCAAGTCACCACTCGAAAGTCATCTTGAATCCGAGAAGTTCCAAGCGGAACTACCAAAATCAATCTGATACTCTGTTAACCACAGGCTTTATTGGCAAAAGCCAAAAGCAATTACAACCAGTCAGAATCCACAAGATTGTACTTTAGAGCAAGTTTCTGGTGGATGATCCTGGCCACTTGGTTACGTCTGTGCAAGTATTCGCCGTTAGGTAGACGAGAACAACCAGAAATATTATGTCGAAGGGACCTGGACAGTGACATGCTCGACAGATGTCAACTGTACCGTTCTTAACAATATATTTCTGGTAATTGTTGGTTATGATAACTTCGTCCATAATTGCACAAACAAAACCTGCGGTCTCTCCGAAAAGGTCACCGAAGCATAGCCAGGACACGGACGCTAGTAAGTCCACTACAGGGCCATAAAGAACCCGATAATAGCGTCTACCTCTGCGGACGTTGGTACTTTAAGTTTGGCAGGTTTTCGCCAGTTCTCTTTAGTCAAACCGAGCGGGGTTATTCACTTGTCCACTATGACGACATCTTGGTATGGAGGAAATACTCCCCGAGACCCTCGACACTTCCGTGGTATTTACAGCCTCATTACCGAAGCTCGAGGGTTATGCATCCGATTTGCAGTCAGCAGTATACGAACCTTCCTGTCCAGGGTATCAAGTTCCGTCTGAGTCCACTTCAGTATGCCAAATGAGTACATCAAAACTGGCATGACCCAACCATTAAAGGCGCGTACCTTAATTGCCTCCTGATAAAATACTATGAAGTACTTTTTTTAGGCGGCCAGAGAAACGCTCCTTTAAAGAGTTTGTCGTCTCCCAAAGTGTCGTCTCAAACTGGTTTTATTCAAGTTGGGCATGTATAAACTGCCACTGCGTTGGCAATCGATGCACCTTTGCAATCGACTGCATGGGTGATTACTTTGATTAAAATAAATAAAAGATAGAAAAGAAAAATACTATAGGTACTTTATTTCGTACGATACGGCAATTTCATAGGTAAAGACCTTATTATCCAGCAACATAGCCATCCTTCGTGTCATTACATCGAGGATGCAAAGTCCAGGAGGGACTTTGACCAATGCGAGATTAATACGATTTTAACAACAACAACGGTTCAGGTGATCTAGGGATTACCCAAGGGTTCCTAGGACAGTTGGATCTCCGATCCTGAAACAGCAAGTATGTTTAATTTCATAACATGGCAACGCACTAGCTCGTCAGAATATTTAACGAATTTCGCCTATCGGAGCAAGCCAGGTTTCAAATAGGCTACAGAACCGTAGCTCACATCCATATTGGTATTAGATTAAACAAAAGACACCACAATCTTCTGTTGTGTATGGCATTCATAGACTACGGTAAAACATACGAATCGATCTAAAATTTGGGCAAATCTGAATGCTCTGGAACAATGTCGTTTTACACGGACAGTTTAGCTATTCCACAAATTAGAAATCGCTCGGCGAGCTATGGAGCAGGCTAGGCTCGGAGTTTCTTTCAATGATAAGATCTGCAATGAGATTATTGTGAGAAGAACCGGAGTCACCGATATAACCTGCAGACTCACCAAACAAATGGCAGTGGGCTAACCATGTTTGTCGACGGACCTATTGCCGTCACAGCAAACGCACACGACAGGCGACGCTACTCAGGTAGGTATATTTTATTACTTTTTTTATTTTTTAAATAACTTTGTCCCACACTAAGATTTCTGTGTCGTGGGTGCGTTTACAGACACAAATTCCACACACAATACACCCAGACCCGGAACAACTACCTGCAGATCATACAAATATTTGTTCCGTGCGGGAATCGAACCCGCGACCCGGAGCGCAGCAGCCAATTGTGTCAGCCACTGTACCCACCGTGCCGTCGTGCCGCCAGATTGTCGGGCGACTATAGCGGAATAAGGTTGACTGGATGCGGAAGACGGAGAACCGAGTGTTGTGGCGCAACTTGAGAGAGGCCTATGACCGACAGTTGATTGGGATAGGAAACCGAGTTGATTATTAGATTCACTGATATTTTATTTTATTTTCTTATTATATTCATCTTTAATATTACCAATGCAATGTGGAAAATCTGCATCTTCATATCCAGTTGTGCTCATAGACGTATTTAAAGAATCTGGAATTGCCCGAGTCCCATGAGTAAATAATAATCCATTCACTGGTTTTTCACATCTTTGTGCCTCAGTAATCTAAAAATTAAAAACATTGTTAGGTATACAATGATATTATACCATAGATATGTTACGTCCATATTAAATGGCGCGCAAAACTCTACCTCGCTGTATGTAGGTATGAAGCTATAAAACTACACACCTATGCTGTAAGAAAGAAGATACAAAAACTACGAGAGTAAAAGAGATAGCTATCTAAATTGACAACCCGTGTACTCGATGTCTTTGGCGCACCTGTGATAGATTAAATGCGTTGTTTTGTTCTAGAAAGAATATTATTCTATAGATAATTTGAATAGTATTTTTATTAAAATATTTTATAAAGTTTGTTACTCATGTGTGGTATGATTAATTTATTTTTCTTGATAGTTTGTGCATTTTTATACGCACGACGGCATTGTTATTACTTAATTAATAAAACAATACAGATTGTGACAGTCTGTGCTCGTTGCCCTGTCTTGAGCGTACTGATTGCGAGGTGCTACAAATGGGGGAGTTTTATTACTTACTTTAACTAACATATCTGCTTCTTTTAATATACAATATCATTGCAGGTATACAACAATATGTACATAAGCAATAAATTTAGTTGCGAAAAAGAAAAAAGAATACAGTAGGTACCTTATTTTCCTTAGGACCAGACACAGTAATTTCATCAACATCCATTGGCAGTGGCAAAACATTTTCGTTGGTACTCTTCTGCTCTTCCAAATTCCCGCACAGATTTTCTTTTGGTCCTGGAACTTTCGGTTTTGCATCCATTTCCATTTTATTATCAGTAAGTTCATCAACTTCTTGATCATCATTTGGGAAAAATTTTGAAGTTATGATTTTATCATCATTAGCCTAAAAACAAAATATATAGGTACTATTATTTATTACGTTAAAATGCTGATCCCATTGACTTATATCAATACTTTACCTTTTGCAAAATGGAATTCTTTGCATATACAAATTGAGGCGAAAGATCCAAATTATGCTTTTTGAGTATCATATCTTTTATCTTTATAAAATGGTCCTCACTCGTTACACTTACATCTAGCTGACTGTTCCTAGATTGATTTGCCGCTTCATTATCATTGTGATAATTTTGTTTATTTTCTTCTTCTATTATTTCATTAATTTGCAACGATGAAGGTACGTCAAACGATACTCTCTTCTTCGATATACCATCCTGATAATTCTAAAGCGTTTTTATTGGCTATAGGTATTTCAGCCTAGCTAATTATACATACTATGGATTATTACTATGGGTATATTTGCCAATACCCACCACGCTTGGCAGGCGGGTTGGTGAGCGCAGAATGATGCTGTTTCACAGAAGGGACGCTGCTGCCCATCCCTTTGGTCTAGAGTCTCTTACTCGCCTTTTACGACATTCATGGGAAGAGACGGAGTGGTGATATGTTCTTAATCTGGACACCGCTCGGAATTGCACGTTCACTTTGTACCTAGGAGGTACGTGAAATTTAAACACCTGTGAGAGGTTATTTTGCTATTAGCGACTATTTGAATTTAAATCGCTTAAAAAAGAATTTAAGATGACATGTTGAGCAAACAAGCGTGTTACAACTAGCGAACCTACACAATAATACGATACAATACGATGTTGGACTGTAACTGAATGAAAGGCATATGATTATAGAGTATGCTAAACCTTGTTAAGAGAAAAAGGGGATGAGATTCCGAAAGCCGCAAAAGTCCTCTAAATTGAAGTTTGGAGAGTAGGTTTAAATATAAGCCATCAAAAAACAGTATGCTTACCTGGAACTACTATATCTTAACATGAAATGCTACAATAACACGCCTCAAGCGCAATGACTTTGTTTTTATTGTTTTCCAGTGGAGATTCTAATTCTTAATTCTTAGTTCTTTATTGTACACATATATTCAATATATAAACAAACAAACAAAAATAAATTGACGTACATAGGCGAGCTTAACTCAATATTGAGTTCTCTAACATCAAACATTAGAGCGATAGAGTTATATGAGGAGAGAATCGAGTGTACAACACGAATAAAGTGTGATTTATTATCAATAAATATAATAGGGATAAGCTTAACATAAATTAGCTATATAAATTAAACATGGATATAAATATACAATACAAGATATTACGCACTGCACGTATAGTGAATGATTTATCATAATAACTTGAAGTATGACGAGGAGTACGAAGTAGAAGAGAAGAGGCCGTGCGACAAGGTTTCCCCCGGGGGGTAGTAAGGAACTCACAGCGCTCGCGAAGATATGCAGGAGCATTGGGATTATGAAGAACAGAAAATAGAAAAAATAGAATGTGAGTATCTCGACGTTGCCGAATAGGTAGCCACTTCAATCGCACCTGAAATTCCGATGACATGATCGTATTTTTGAAGACCGAAAATGAAGCGGATACACAAATTCTGCGACGTTAGATTCTATTTAGAAGATCCTCCTTGCTTAGAAGATGCTCCATTGCATCAAGAAAGCAGACATCAGCTTAGTCTAGAAGTGAGAGAAGAAGAGATTGGGCAAGAGTAATTTTTGTTTGAAATAGCAGGAACTTCTGCAGGCGTATGAGTGACTGGAACGAGCGATATACATGCCGGCTAACCTCAGCAACGTGAACATGCCAAGACAGGTGACAATCTATATAGACGCCTAAATTCTAAGCACTTCTCGAGTAGGGTATGGGAACAGAGTCGTATAGCACTAAGGGAAGAGACTGGTGATCTAAAAGACTGCAAAAGTGTCTACCACCAATAATAAGTGCCTGTGATTTTACTGGATTTACTAAAAGGCCGAAAGATTTAGCCCTCTGGTTGATATTCCGCAGGTCATTATTAATGGTATCAATGGCTTCTGGAAACTCTACAATTTTAAAATGCCGATATAGCTGCAAGTTTTCTGCTTATAGATGATAATGTGAAGCTACAACTGTAGCAATGGTATTTGTAAAAATAGAGAAAATAATGGAACTTCCTTCGCCCCGAGGAAGGGGAAGGGGTATGCCGGACTACTACGAGCTAAATCTACTGGAGCGGTCATCTTCGGCACCGAAGAGGGCTCCAGGTGCCCGTAAGATCACACTAGAGCCACCCATTGACGCCTTTAGGCACATCTCGGAGGGGATGACTGTAAAGCGGTCACCCCCTTTATTGGAGGGCAGGCGGCTGTAAAAAGGCCGCCCCCAGGCACTTCTTGGGGTGGATTGTAAAGGATCCCCCCAAGTCTCACTGTGCGCTGTGCTGCGCACACGGCGACATTTCACCATGTGCGCGCCACTGTCTTCCCGGGAGTCACTCGGTGAGCACGCAGACTCCCCAATTTGCACCCCCGTGACCCTCGAGGTTCCCGACCATTAACTGACGGCAGAGGCTCAGGCGTGTTGGACCTGAACGCCGGAGCCATTGTTACCTCGGCGCCGTCACGTCCTTCTCTGTGCGAGATCGGCCTTCTCCCGATCCCGCTCTGCAGTCTCTTTCTGCAGCATGACGCTTATACAGAAGGAAATCACTGCACTCCTATGTGCATGCTCTGCCAACATAGCTGCTGGCAGAGAAAGATCTTGCCCGACCCGATTGACCAGGATCCGCCGCACGGAAGACCACGCAGGGCACTCCTCGAGCGTATGCTGTGCGGTATCCTGGTCGCTTCCACATGGCGGCACTGTGTCCTAACCTCATGATTTATCCTGTGCAGGTACGCACCGAAACAACCGTGACCACACCTGCGTCAGGCGGTAGGTGACGCGCTCACTCCTATATATATATATATATAAGCGCAATGACCTATGTCGCATATCTCATCTACGTTTAAATATTTGGATTATAGCCGACATAAGCACTCGGGAAAATAGAGATTAACATCCGCATCTGAAACCCTTACAATGAAGTGCTGCTCTGCGCATGATGCTGGAGCCCAAATTCCTCAGAAGAAACACCATAATTCGAATATAAATCGGTCATACGATCTACGTAAAGAGGATAAATCCGTAAGTTTCTATATACTTCGCGCAATTATCGATTCAATTCGGATAGCTCAACTAATATCAAATCACGCGCAAACACAACCTTATGTGATCGTGGGTGTAGCCATAGAAAAATACTCGCTATGTCTTAACATACAACTAACATATTTTTACCGGTAATGTGTTATCCAGGAACTGTGTGGGCGGTATTATAATATCTGCATTGGAGCTTGACATATCCACTTCTTCAATTGTATCATTCTGTAAAGACGGCCCCAATATTTTCTTTAAGTGTAAAATCTCAGTGTTTTAATAACTTATTTCAAATGCATTTCTTGTTAAGCAAAGGGATTTGATCGACCCTGGGTTCGGATTAGATTTGCAACGAACGATGAATCCCACCAAATGTTCCAGCAAGCACGTGGCCAATAGGTCTAAAAAAAAAATTGCTCGACCAATCTACGAATGCTCCCCTACTGGAATATAAAATAAAATATGGTGTTCTTCAACTCCACCAGTTATTGTTTTGTCTAGTTTAGGTAATATACCAGTGCTAATACTTTAATACGTTGGTAGGTATACAGTATACCGACTGCCTTAGAAAGTTAATTATATAGGGTGTATATGGCAAAACCCCCCAATGAGCTCAAAACACATCCATATCGGTGGTTGTGATGATCTTTGGGGGAGGCCTGTGTCCAACAGTGGACTTCATTAGGCCGAAATGATGACGAAATGATATGCAAGGTCGAGAATAATTTAAAGGTATGATAGTATAAAAAAAAGATCGTTATAACTTTCAATAACATACCAGTACCAAGAAATCACTTCTGAAACTAGTGGACACTTCGCTGGTCAGTGGTGACCTTTGATAACGTTAGTACCTAGCGCGAGCAGAGGTTGGGCAACAGCGCCATCGGTGGGCTACTTTTGATCAACAAAGTAGGTCAACAATAACGGCAGCCGACATGCGGAAACAAAATTATCGGCCTTTTTTCATGTTTTCCGGGTTTAGGACCGGCAAAAATACCTAAACCTACTCGAAAACTGTGTACGTTAACACGATACCTGCGGCAAACGCGTCTGCGGGGTTCTCGTTATTTTACAATGTGCTACGTGACGCATGTGCGAGCCCATATGGCTACATATCAAGCTATGCATATCCAGAATACGCTGATTTCTCATCGTACGAAAAGTCTATACATACAATACGTATCAGCTTATACTGGAAATGTATAGCTTGACATGTAACCGTGCGTATATTCGTTAAAATTGTATATTTGGGGCCTTTTCTAGTATCGACCTCCTTTATCTAAACTCAAGCGAAAGCTAACGATTCAGATTGACTATATCCCGCTGTAAGACAGGATCCGGCCCGCGAGACATTAAAAAATAATACTCACGGGAGTGAGTGAAAGTTGCTCCATCAAATTCTTTGAGGTTTGCCGCCTCATGGGCGACACATCAAAAGATTTATTGCTTCTCAATTATTCTAAACTAGTTTATTGCACATTATTCCTTCATTTTGCCTATATAAGCGGGTGGATGGCCCGAACGTTAGTTATTCAGCGCAAAAAATATGCCTGGTGAAAAGAAACGAAAAGCAGATACAGAGGGTCGGCAGTTTCAAGAAAAATGGACTGAAGAATTGTTTTTTATCTTGCACAATGCTAAGCCTATTTGTTTGCTGTGTAATGAATCCATTTCAGTAATGAAAGAATTCAATATAAAGAGGCATTACTCAACTAAGCATGCTACGCTGCACTCACTGACAGGACAATTAAGAACAGACAAAATCCAGAAGCTTACTAAAAATTTGGAAAAACAGCAACAAATATTTCATAAACAAAGAACACAACTTGATAATGTTGTGAAAACTAATTTTACAGTTAGCTCAAAATTGGCAAAGGCATTAAAACAATTAGCCGAAGGAGAATTTATCACGGAGTGTATGTTAGAAGTTTTGTGTCCTGTAAAGATAAATGAATTTGAAAAAAATTGTTTGTAAAGACGAACATGTTCGACGTATAGAAATGATGGCTAATGATATAAAAACCACATTGACTGACCGTATGGCTGGTTTTGAATCATTTTCCATAGCATTAGACGAGAGCACCGATTTGTCTGACACAGCTCAACTGGCTATATTTATTCGAGGTGTTGGTAAGGAGTTCACTGTTACTGAGGAATTGCCTGCTTTACAGCCGCTAAAAGGAACCATACAGGAAAGGATATTTTTATTGAAGTTCAAAAGGTATTCACAAGTTTTGGCTTGCCATGGTGAAAATTAATTGGAGTATGCACTGATGGTGCACCTTCTATGGTCGGCTTAAGTAAAGGTTTCATCGGAATTTTGAATGAAAAAGCAACAGAATTAAATGTGCAAAAAGATGATTTGATAGTCCTTCATTGCATTATCCACCAACAGAACTTGTCTATTCGACTCCAGAATGTAATGAATGTGGTAGTAAAAACCATCAACTTTATTCGATCCCGAGGGCTTAAACATCGTCAGTACAAGGCGTTTTTGGATGAAATATCAGCTGAATATAACAACGTAACATATCATTGTGAAGTCAGATGGCTGAGCAAAAGAAAAATGTTGAAACGGTTTTACGAGCTTAGAAATGAGATAGCAGACTTTATGAAAATAAAACATAAACCACTATCTGAATTGAGTGACCCAAAATGGATATGTGACTTAGCATTTCTGGTTGATCTTACAGGCTATTTGAATGATTTAAATTTGAAACTTAAAAAACAAGGACAGTTAGTAAATGATTTGTACAGCCATTTAAAAGCGTTTCAGATCAAACTACGCTTGTAGGAGTAACAGATACTGTCTGGTAACAGTAACCATTTCAACACGCTCTCTGCGCATGAAAATATTGCTTGTGCTCAATATGCTGAAAAACTCAAGTTACTGTCGGAACAATTTTCGAACAGATTTAGCGACTTCAAAAACATGGAAGACTGTTTCAGTTTATTTGCTACTCCTACAAAATGTAATGTACAAAATGCTCCAATACACTTACAAATGGAGTTGATCGAGATTCAAGAAAACTCACTCCAAAAATCCAAACTTGAAGACGTAGAGTTGTGCGATTTCTACAAAAAATACCTAGAAAAGGACAATTTTCCGCAGCTTAGAAAATTCCCAAGAAGATTGATTTGTGCGTTTGGCAGTACTTATAAATGCGAACAGCTCCTATCATTGATGAAAGTTAATAAATCAACACATCATACAAGACTGACTGACGATAATTTGGAAAATTGTTTACGTCTTTGTATCAGTGGAATTAATCCAAATATCGATGGATTAGTTTCCCAAATTCAAGCTAAAGAGACATCATTGATTTCGGTGTATTTAACTTTCGTAGTTTGTAACAATTGCAAATTTAACGATTTAATTATAATGTACCGTTTTTTTTTCAATTTCATTTTGTTATTTTAATAAATTGTACTATAATAACATTGTCGTATCATTTCATGTCTAATATCTATCGCAAAAAATATTATCACTACTTTAAAATGCACTAAGTACTTTTAAACGCGGCCCGCGAACGTATTTGTCAATATGTCAAAGGTGGGCAACCTGCTGTAAAGGTTATGACTGTCAGACCATTTCGTTACCCTACTCATAATCTCTACAAGTCTACACCGATTGCCAGGTCCTTACGGTGCGACAGCTCTTTGTACTGCAAACCATTCTTCGGAAACACTCTACTCTAAGATTTTAGGCGAGTACCTTGAGGACATTTCGAGCATAAAGAGTATGCCAAACCCTTAACTGTAGAACAGCGCTCGCCCAACGCTACACAAAGCAATGTATAATAAAATAAATTGTGTAATATTTATCCTCTATGTAAATATGAATGTAAAAGAAAAGATAATAAGTGGCTGCTGTCGTTAAACTACGATGAGACAGAAAACCTAATCGAAATATCAACCCTTTATGTATAAATATAACCACACTATCACATATTCTCACTCTCTTTCACTCACCCATCCTCTCACTCCGCACAAGCAAATGGTCATTCACCCTCACACACCCTCTCCTCACATACATACACACTCAGGACCAAATAGACTGGCGTGCATGCTACGAGGCTTGCCGTTATAACTTAATTTACTTAATTATTTTAGTTTTTACTTACCTTACCTACCTAACCGTACTTACTTGTTACCGCCTGCTGATATAATTTATACAACTCCTTCTGATTTCAATTAATGAGAGCGCTGGTACCCATTACACAAGATAAATCTTACATTTGGTACCAGAGTTCAAACAAACACTATACCTATCTGATTCATTATATACTTTAAAGTGCTATATGTAAGTGTTTATTGTACACCATGTATGTATGTCAAATAAAACTTATTATATTTTATATTTTACGAACTTAACGATCGTCAGCGCAACGTGCGCGTCGAGACCTTTTTTTTTTTTTTTTTTTTTATTGATGTCCAGTGGAAATTCTACATGGAACTTCCTTCACCCTGGGGAAGGGCTAAGGGGTAGGCCGGACTCCTACCGGCTAAAACCACTGGAGCGGTCATCTTCGGCACCGAAGGGGGGCTCCAGGTCCTCGTAAGATCACACTAGAGCCGCCCATTGGTGCCACGCCTTTAGGCACATCACGGAGGGGATGACTGTAAAGCGGTCACCCCCTAGCGGAGGGGAGGCAACTGTAAAAAAGGTCGCCCCGCCAGGCACTTCTCGGGGAGGATTGTAAAGGATCCTCCCAAGCCTCGCTTTGCGCTGTGCTGCGCACACGGCGGCACGTGACCACGTGCGCGCCACCGTCTTCCCGGGGGTGCGCGTCGAGGCCTGCTTTGCGCTTCTCAACAGGCACAGAAACGAAAGAATTTAGAACCGCGTTGTTACCTGCGATGAAAAATGGTTTCTCTTTGACAATTGCGAGCGCTCAGCAACTTGGTTAGATCCTGATCCTGGTGGTGATCGACAATAGACAATATCTCATTCTCTCACATCCTAAACCCTATAAATACATTTATAGTTTTCTCTCTTTACACGTTTTCGTTTCATAAAATCCAATTCATACCGTCCCAAAAGAAGTTTCACTTCAAAAAGATAGTTTTTTTATGATACTCTATTTCGTAGAAAACGATAATTTCATAGGACCTAGTATAATTATAAATAAAACCATGCAAAATAATAACAAGTGGGGCTACATGAAATTTTTTAGTTAAATTCTATTAGCAAAGCATTATTGGCCGAGATAAATAATAATTTCGTTTTGAGTCAACTATCAAATTAAACTTTTAGCGGGACCCATTGCAATCACAATCGATCAAGCAAACCCGAGGTAACGTCGAAAACTCCGTCCAAGCCTTGGCAAAATCCAAACTTTAGTACCTTATCAATAGAAAATGTTAGTGTTTTCATTCCACCGTTTCCAACTACATCTGAAGAAATTTCATCAACAGCCCGAAGTTTCTCCAGATTTACCCTCTTGACAATATTATATGTTTCGTTATTATTAATATGAATATCTTCAAGGATGTTAATCAGTTTTCTTTTAGAGTAATTGTGTGATTCATTTTCTTTATACGAATTAAAATATGGAGAAATGACATATTCATAAGATCTTCCCTCTTCGAGGTATTGCTTATTTTTTTGGTTCTCAAAATGTTGCATAGTGTCCGTTATCGTTGAAATACTATCTAGTAATTCGTCTTTCCTTAACTTTACCTACAGGTTAAAAATTATAATAATAAACTATCACGCCTGTTTTTACATGCATGATAGTATACCTCTACATAACACTTCGCGGTTGAAGTGTTATGGAGAGGTGTACCGTTGCACATTCATATTTTGACCACGATGGTATTAAGCTGCATTTAGTGAAGGGGAGATTTTACTAACAGAAAAGCCCAATAACACCTTTTTATCGTGGCGAAATGGTCATGGACTTCCTCCGCCTTGAGAAGGGCGGAGGGGCATGCCGGACTCAGACCAGCTAAAACGGTGTCCTTCCTCTTACCTGTAGCCAGGGGTGAGGTGTACGCTTTGTCTGCATTATTCCGCGCCCCCGGCAGGTATAAGGCCCGTCACTGTTTGCCGGGCCCCTTTTCTGTGCGACCTTGGTAGATGCACCTATCTTACAGAGTGGAGCGCGCGGAACACACGCGCCGCTATTTCGGGCCTGATTTTGTTCGGGCGACAGACCGCCCCTAGTTCACCGCTCACAGGCCGCTCGCTCCTCATGGTTTTCTGCGGCGGGAATCAATGGTGGTCTCCTCCCGTCCCCGCTCTACCACCTCCTTTGCTGCAAGCTGCTCGCAAACGTCCTCGCAAAAGGAGGCGACGGCATCCCACAGGCCAATAACACCTTGCCCGTCCAATAGAAGCCAATGAGGCAGTAAAAATGTTATGTAAGCTGGGACCCGCGGTTTCTCTCGCGTTTAATTTAAAAGAAATTTAGAGTATTTCGACATAGACACTTGACATAGACACTTGACATAGAATATATATATTGGATTTCAAGGGTTTTATATTTTTTGCGCGGAACCCTAATTATTTTTCTAAAATAAAAGTAGCCTAAGTTATTCCTTATAACATCAGCTATCTGACAGTGAAAGTCCCGTCAAAATCGGTCCAGCCGTTTCGGAGGTTACCCGGAACAAACAGACAGACCGACAGACAGACAAAAAAAAAAAAAATTGTTTTTTGGAACGAAGTTCCTTACGGCAGGCTTGGAGGGGATAGGGATTTTGCTGCGCGACCGAACTGAAAAAAATGTGATAGTAAAACCGTAAGAAAAAATCGTGGAAAAAAGTGCGTGGAATAAAACCATTAAATGAGACGTGCGCAGGCGCGACAGTCGCATACACAAGCGAGTAGTGTATAAGTGTCGATTCTACATTAGCCGAAGGAACTTCGTTCCTACCTGGTGTCCCACGACACCACATAATTTTTTGTTATATGTACCGTATATACTTTCATATGCATTTAGTAAAAAGCTGTTATTTTGACATTACAAACAGACACTTCAATTTTATTTATTTGTATAGATATGCTCCTGTAACTACCACTCTCATCCAAAAAATGGAGGTAGTAATGTGTTGTGGTTTTTGAAAATCAATTATTTGCAAATTATTAATATAATAATTATTATTAATTGCAAAATTATCGTACGAAGATGATAAAGCATTCTGAAGCTTGAAGTGTTGAGACATATCAGCCAAAGTAAGTCCACTGCTAAATAACGGGCGATTAGCTTATTGTTAATAGATTTCCACAACGGCCGGTTACATACCTCCCGCATCTCGTTGGAGGCCATTCCACGCTGCATTTTCCGGTGCGTGGTCTGTTACTCGAGAACCCTTTTGCCGCAATGGCCATTAGTTCTAGTTTCTAGTGTTCCCCAAGCAAAGGAGCTTTTACATGCAGAAAGTTCGCTGTGCTCAGTTAATGCCAATTACATTATTATTTATATCTTTATTTTTGTATTTACGGAACTGCTTATGTATGCTTATGCTTAATTTTTTTGATATTACATATTTTTAAAAATGCAAAATAAAATAAGAAAGGCCCCCTTATATTTTGGATGAGATTATTATATATTATAACTATTATGTATGATATATATTATTGCCCTTTTTGTATTGCCAGTGTTATGCTGAATAAATGTTATTTTTTTCTTTCTGAAAACTCAAAATTTACGTAATGGTATCATACCTGCTCTAAATTTACATCTATAATATCGAGATCGAAATTCGAAAACTCTAATTTCGGTATCTGAAAGAAATAAATTAGCATTTTATAAGAAATATTAAAATAGCACCATCATTACACATACGTATGAAGATAAAATGTACCAAAGAATCTTCATCACTCTTATTTAGACCATCATCCTTCTCTGTTACATTATCTTTATATTCAATAGTTTTTAAATTCTGGGGTTCGACGAATAATTCAGATACTACATCAACACATATGCTCTTTCGCTCTTTTACCATTTCTTCGATGCTTTTTGTGATAACATATATTTCTTCAGATTTTTCTTTTATAACTTTCATAGTGTTTGGCATTTCATTAACCATAAAACTTGCTAGTTCTATGGATCGTTTTCTGTCCAAATTAAAGTAAATTTCACGTTGTGTTTTTATTTCTTCATAAAGCTTTGTTAACTGTTTATCGAGAGCATCGATTTCATTGTTGAGGTATTTTACTTTTTCTGTGGCACGAAGTAGCTTTTGTACGAAAGGTATACTTTCAAATCTACTTTTACACTCCAACCACAAAGCCTCATATCTCCTTTTTCCCTCTTGAATACGCTCTGTCATTTCCGTCCTCCGTAGTTTAGCCATCAATGATTCTTTTTTAATTTCTACATTAGCCGATTTAATGGTCTCTTGAGCTATCAACATACTGAAATTATATGATCATGCAGTTATTTTCTAAGACGTAAGTGTAATGAGATACATAATGGAGCTCATTAGTGCCTTACCTCATTACCAAAACGCAATAAAAGTTTTAGGTATAGTGCTACATGCAAAAATAGCTTTCCCGGTTTTAACCTAAACTGTAAGCTTATATTAAGTGGGTAGAATTTTGTAGTGTATACTATAATTTAGTAACTACGGCTCGCGGTTAACAATATGACATAAACCTGTCCGTGCAAAAAATATGGAGTGCCTAAATGTATTCCCATCACATTTAGTATTTATCCTTGACTTTTGCTTCTTTTAAAGGGAACTAAGCGTTTGAACTAAAAAGGTATATTTGTAGGGATAATGGGAATTCATGGTAGCAATACCGTCTCTACTTTGGCTCCTCCGGTGATCATGGTGGCCTGCACAATATGCCTTTTCAGCTTTGTGATGGGTAACCTTTTTTTTTTATTGGTGCCCAGTGGAAATTTTTCATGAACTTCCTTCGCCTCGGGGAAGGGCGAAGGGGTATGCCGGACTCCTACCGGCTAAAACCACTGGGGCGGTCATCTTCGGCACCTAAGGGAGGCTCCAGGTCCTCGTATGATCACACTAGAGCCGCCCGCTGGTGCCACGCCTATAGGCACATCTCGGAGAGGGTGACTGTAAAGAGGTCACCCTCCCGGGGGGATTGTAAAGGATCCCCTAAAGCGTCCCACGGCAGCGCGTGACCACGTGCGTGCTACCGTCTTCTCTTGGGTCGCTTGGTATGAGCACGCAGGTTCCCCAATCTACGCACCCGCGAACCCAGAGTGATGAGTAACCTAGTGCCATTGACACCAAGTTTTAGCTCCAACTTAAAGGACGACACCGCTGATAACTTAAAAACTCTACGGGGTAAGTAGTTGCGTCATCATTTGTCGTCACTTTGTCACAAGTCATAGTCACCAAGGATTGTAATACGATTCGCCGGATCCGGAAACCTGATCTCGTGATGGTTGTGAGGTGCAACTTTTCTAGTCTTGTCCACATCGGTAAAGCCAGACATGTTAATCTCATCTGCCGCTGTTGATGATGCCTCGCTCGATGATGATGGACCTTCTGCTGAAAGTCGCCTGCGAGTAAGACGACCACTTAACCCATCAATCAACATTTGGTTGCCGCGGTTCTCTTGCATCTGCGATCCAACGCTTCAATCACACATTTGTATGGCATCATGCATTCGTCCCACACGATCAACTTTCACTGTTACAACAAAGCGCCACGACCACTACTCTTGCTTAAATTGCATGTAGGCGTTTCCAAACTCGCAAGGTTCAGCGGAAGTATGAACACCGATAGAGCAGTTCTTCCACCACTGAGCAAGGTCGCAGCTATCCCAGAGAAAGCTAAAGCTAACGCGACATTTCTGCCAGCAGCATATTTAACAGAAATGTCTTGCCTGTGCCTACGTGTTCTTTTCTTCTTATTGATCCAGTGGATATTTGGTTTATTTGAAATAAAATACTTTGACTTTGACTTCCTCCGCCTTGGGGAAGTGGTGAGAACTGCCGGAACTCGAAAATTCTCCATCTAGAACCACTTCTTTAAGCACATCTCGGGGGGATTGTAAAGGATTGCCCACGAAGATGTGCAGGCGGTACGTGTCCACGCGCACTCCACCATCTTCTCGGGGGTCGCTAGGTATCAGCATGCAGGTTCCCCAATCTGCGTGCTCACGACCCCCGCAATATAACGTCGACAGGAGCTCAGGCGTGTTGGACATGGGTGCCACGGTGGTTGTTACCCCGTCTCCGTGTCGTTCTTTCTCTAATCGGGATCGGTCCTTTCCCGATCGCGCGGTTTTCTGAAGGAGTACCAACGCTCTCACAAAAGGAGACCACGGCACTCACATTTTCATGCTCTGCCAGCATAGCCGACACTACTGTTGCCAGAGAGAGATCTTGCCCAATACGACTGACTAAAGTCCACCGCTCGGCAGCCCACGCAGGGTACTCTCCGAGCGTGTGCTGTGCGGTATCCTGATCATCTCCACAATGGTGGCACTGAGCCGTGACTTCGCGTCCTATCCTGTGCAAGTACACATCGAAACAACCTTGTCCGGAGAATACCTGTGTAAGGCTTGTGCCACCTGTGACGCTATCATAAATGCGTGGAAACTCTCCGTGTCGAGAACGTGTCTACAGAGATTCTTCTGGTGCGTCTAAAAAATAAAGCCACTTTCTGCATTTTCCACGCGTTTCAAGATGTTGTTAAATTTCTCTCTCTTTGAGTAAATCAATGGACGAGTCTTCCGTTCGTCGTGCGGTGGGCATGCTAAAATCAGATAGCTAGTTGTTTACCTATTATTGAGAAAACTGTCCTCAATAAGGTTCAGCGCTTCATATATATCGTCGTTGGCTGGTGCTGTCTCCAGATACCGGTGTGCAATATCATCTGATACAAGGTTCACATAAAAGTTTTTAGAAAATCAAAAACGGCATGATGTAGGTACCTGTTAATATTTTTATTGTTTAAGAAGTAGTCTCCGTTCCTTTCTAAGCAGCGTCACATGCGAAGGAACCATTTACTGAAGCAGTGAGCCCACTCTTCTTTAGGGATCTGTTCGATATTTTTTTCGAACGCAGCCACGACATTTTCGGCGTTCATAAAGTGGTGATAGGAAAACGCATCTTGTGTGTACGAACGTAGATAGGCGTATTACCATTTGTTGTAAGTCGTTCGGATCAACATTTCCATTGCCCGCAATCGCATCTTGTAGGTAAAAATAATTTATAGCACGCAGCTTACTTTAACGTTATAAACCTCAGATACCTACTCACTTTCAATTTTTACATAAATATCTACAAAAAGTGAGACAGAAGCGCCCTACACCGCAATGTCAAGTAAAAATTATTTTCATGGACCATGAGGTGGAATGCGTAGAAGTCCATACCTGACACTTTTTTATTTTAGTTTGGTCGCCCAGTAGACTGGTTAATTTGAGAAATACTAAAGTGATATCCACGTTGCCCTTTCTAAAACATACTCTGATACTGAAGAGCATGGTAAAATCGTGTATACGATACATACGGCAAAATTAATAATCAATCTAATCCAAAATCTTTAGATTTAAGATTTTGAACTTAGTCTGTTTTTGTGTTACACTTTAAACAGAAACAGACAAATCCTCAGTCCCAAATCCTTTTGTATTTTATTAGATTGATTATTAATTTCGGCTGTTAGTTGATTTATTCGTCGTCACCGAATAACATTCGAATGAAAATTGATCATCATTTTCATTTCAGCTGAAAGATGTTCACTGATTTTGTCCCCAAAAATCGCCACAGTGACTGGTCCTGCGTTACTCACATCCAACGGATTCCCGCAACCTTCACCAGGTCGTCGGTTCTCCTTGTAGGGGGTCTGTCCGCGCTACATCTTCCGGTACACGG
Source organism: Diloba caeruleocephala (assembly GCA_947459985.1). Taxonomy (NCBI): domain Eukaryota; kingdom Metazoa; phylum Arthropoda; class Insecta; order Lepidoptera; family Noctuidae; genus Diloba; species Diloba caeruleocephala. The sequence goes on from OX381616.1 coordinate 20,233,113, forward strand.
TCACCACTCGAAAACTTTTCGGCCCCATTGACCATCCGCTCTAAGAGACAAGGCACGGCGGTTCTTCTCATCGGGGCAAAGATACTGCTACTGCTACTTTATACGTCACACGTTAGGCCCCATATAGAGTATTGCTGTCGGAAGCACCTGGATTGGTATACAGGTCTAAGGCTTGGTGCCTTAGATCTTTTGACTCGGTCCAAAACCCACCAGTTTGGGTTGTCGACGATCCCGAGCTCACAAGCAGTCTAGAACATCTATATTAGAGGAAAGACTGTCTCCCTGTGTTAAATCTTAAAGACTACAGCACGGGGCACTTCAAAAAGGGCGTCAAAAGATTTTTACATGTTCGGCAATACACGAGCGATACCGTTGGTGTTGCAAGCGTTCATAGGTAGGTTACGGTAACCATCAGACGTATGCTTGTTTGCCACCTTAGTGGTATTTTTAAAAAAGTATATCAAGCGGTAAACTTGTCAGGCATCTGCATTGTCTGCGCTAAAGCGTTTTATATAATAAAATACCGTGTGCTGTGCTCACCTGCTTATTTCTTGCTCGGCCTGTTTTATTTCCGTCTCTAGTTTCAGATTAGCACTACTAATGAATCCACACGTTTCCTTGTGACGTTCCGCTTGTTTTTTCAGCTTATCAAGCAGAAATGCTTGAGCTAAAACATTTTAGAAACATCACATCAAAGTATGTAACTTGACTTTTGACAAATACAATATAGGTAATTGATTGGCAGAAGTATTAAGTACCTACCCACCGACAGATTTAAAGTCACCAATATAAAATTCCTGGGCCTTGGGTCAGATAACTGATTCTGACCGAATGCCCAAGAATCAATTTAATAACAATGGATAGTACTGGAATCCGTTCCGTATTGACCTGTTTATCCGGTCTTTCTATAGTCAGAGAGCTGTTATGGGCTCGTGAACTTTCTATCAATAGTAGGCTGAGGTCAGAAGAAACTTAGATTACCTACTTCGCTCGAACTGAGGATTGAACTATAATCCAAGACCATGTACGAGACCAATAAAGCGGCCAAATACACGTCTACGTTATAGTTTTATATTGTTAACTTTAAGGGACACACAGAAAGTGTCCGTGTGTGTTCCGATTCCTGCACCACTCCATCTTCTTCCGTGGATGTCGTAAAAGGCAACTAAGGGAATCTAAACCAGAGGGATGGGAAGCAGCGTGCCCTTTGTGAAACAGCACCAATAATGCGCTCACGTATCCTGGTTGCCTCGACAGTAGCGGCACTGAGCCGCGACCTCACGTCTTATCCTGTGCAGGTACGCACTAAATAAAAGTGTCCGGTAAACACCTGCGTCAGGCGGTAGGAGACGCACTCGCTCCTTTTGAGCTAGGCTCCTAAGAAGGGCAGAAGGGCGCACTTAGTTGCGAAATGCAACTGCAATCGCTCGGGACACAGACAAGTGCGTGCTATCGAGCTTGTCCGAAGTAGGGCAGCAACCAGTGCAAAACACCCACTACCCTCACGATCGGGGAACAAAGTGCTCGAATAGCTCTTTCAAGCCACAGCGACTGTTCAGGTTGACCCCCAAGTATTTATTATAGTGGGCTAACCGATTAGGGCGTCACCAATGCGTATCTATCTAACAGAGAATCTCCTTCATCCAGTCACATGACTACTCACTTAAAACTCACACAGGCATGCACTAACACATACATACTCCCACACAAACACGCATACACACACGCCCACACACCACACACGCGCACACACCACACACGCATAGACACACACACTCACTCAACGCACTTAAGGTTTACTAGTTCAAGCACCTGTATACTTTGGTAATATTTGTTGTGTTTTCTATTGTTTATTAGATGTAATAGACAGTAGAAGCGCTAATGGAATGTATTATTGTTGTTTCGGTAGCTTCATCTAACTAGTCTGCATTGTTATGTAAGTAATGTATTTGAATCACTTTTACTGTGTCACCTGAAGGTTGCTGGTACTTATAGCTCAGGGTTTCCTTTTTTAAGTACCAGCCGTACATTATTTGTTCACTTTTGCACATAAATATGTACTAAACGTGTATATGACCTATTTGTGAAGCAATAAATACATTATCAATTATCAATTATCAATCTATGCACTGGTTGACTCCCCGCTCCACAGCCAGTGTTGTGTGAAACCAAAGCGCCTTAGTCTTGTGAGACGCCATTCGCAGACCCGGAGGAGAGATGGATTTCAGCCACTGCTTGGTTGGTAAACCCAGCTGATTCCATCTAAGGAAGCCCCACTGGCCACCCCCAGATGTATTACCTATAGTCAGCTTAACAGACTACACTCACGCCAGCGAGGAGAACGACATGCAGGCAGGCTGGAAGTGCTTACCTTCTTTAAATTCTTCTTTATTGATCCCCAGTAGAAATTCATCATAAACATCCTCCACCCCCGGGAAGGGTGAAGGGGCATGCCGAACTCCTACCGGCTAAAACCACTGGAGCGGTCAAGTTCGGCACCGAAGGGGGCACCAGGTTCTCAGATCACACTAGAGCCCCCATTGGCGCCACGCCTTTAGGCACGGAAAGCGGTCATCCCCTCTAGCAGACACTTCTCGGGGAGGATTGTAAAGGATCCCCCTAGGCCTCGAGGAATTGCTTACCTACGTACTAACGAAATGAACCCGAAAAAAACGATCCAGCGCGTTTATTAATGAATTCAATAATAATAATCCTTTTGTTCGGGATGATCATGTACCTATGTAACAATTATTATTTGTATTGTGATCTTAGATTATGTCATTATGTTGATTCAAAATCATCGTGCGCCGAGAGCACAGGGCTTCTGCGATGTCGACCATCTGGCAGGGGAGCTTAACCATGTGAAGCAAGTTCTTCAAAATAACAATTTAAGAGCACCACATCCCCGTCGCAGAATTCGCCCGAAACCGGTTGATCAACAACCAGCTATTTTACCATTCATTAAGAGAGTCACGGACAGAATTTTTCATATATTGAAGCGTGCTTCTATTAAAACCTACTTCAAGCCGCATAATAAAATCAGCCAACTTCTCAAACCGGTGAATTGTCACATTCCTTTACAAGATGCAGGGGTCTACAAGATTGACTGTGATTGTGGGTTCATACATAAGGCAAACAAAGCATAGTATAGCCACCAGAATGAAATTAAATTAATTAAAGCTGACGTCAACACTCCACAAAGTCTGCAGTGTGTGAACACGCCTTAAACAAACCAAACCATTTTCTTTGTTTGGTCAAACTCAAGTCCTCGCGAATGAGAACTGATATATTGCAAGAATGTTTCGTGAAGTTATTGAAATTAATAAACATCCTAATTTTAATAGAAAAGATGGCTGGCAGCTACCCCCAGTTTGGAATCCTGTTAACATATAAAGTCCCGAACAATAAAAAACATCAAGATACTGTGAATGATTTTTGCGTGCATCGGATCGGATTTGATTAGTTTTGTACCGTTTTGTACGGTAGATAAAATAACTTTTTGAATCTGTAACGTAACGACGCTTGCCACCTTAGTCATCCTACGACCACGAACCCGCTGAGGGCCTAGCACGAATATTTTGATGAATAGTAACGTAAACGTACCGTTAATGTGAGTGAATTTTGAATTGAAAATACTTGATTCGTACATATTTTTTATTTAAACTGAAGATTTATACCTATATACGATACGAAATGTGTTCGTCGTATAAATTTTAACGAAAATGCTGTAGAATAGTTGTATTTTCGATTCAAAATTCAATGCCCTCTGAAATGATCGAAACGTTCGAAAAAACTAAAATCTATAATATACGCGAAAATCTATTACTTATTACAGATGAACTCTTACCCTTGATACACTGGTTTGAAAGTATGACTTTTATTTGAGATTCATCAACTTCGCTTGAGATTTTCTCCAAAGCTTGAACATCGTTTGTCTCCTCCATGCTTGATGAAGTAATTTCGTAACAAAAGGATTTAGCGTTAACAAGTTTAGAAAAATTTCTTACAAATGGCGGGAACTCGAGAATGTAGAAACATTTATGTTATACTTTTTTTAAAGCTAGCGAGCGAAATATATTTTATGACGCCTACACATTAATATATACAGCCTAATCCAAATTGATAACTTTTTTTTCTCTAATTTGGAACCCAGCTGCTTTGCGATTATTTATGACTGCGCAGTTGTAACTGCAATAATAATGCCAGAAAGTTTTTTAACTTGTCCATAATGTTAGGACTAACGTTATTGACTAGTGTAGAAAAACTTTACTAGATGAAAATTAAATAGAGGTCAAATGGAGTTTTTAGTCATCAATTTCTCCCAAAAATATCACGAGAAGGAGATGCATATCTAGTCGTACCTTCGTTAAATAAAGGTGGTTATAGAGCATCGCAACCCCAGCCTTCTAGCACTGGATATGCTGGTGCCAATAATACGAAGTATTAGGCTAACAAGATGAATGGTTATTAGTATATAATAAAACAAACAAGTAATACCTAAAATTTATTTAACAAAATAGTGTCATACAGTTATTTAAAATAACAGACATAAATGATAATTTGCAATACAACCTAGCATCCTAATTAAACCAGGTACGTTTCAAAAATTTATCCCACTAATAAAAATAAAAAATGTAAAAGGACAATCACGAATGCAGCACGAAGGAATGTTGGCTAATGCTAGTGATGCTGGTATGTACACATTCATCGTACGGTGCACAAAACTAGCCGTCTTTACAGACCCAAATTACACATGGCGTCTAGTTTTCTAAATTCAATTACAACCTTCGACATTGTAATTATGAACTGGCACTCACTGTTACAGATTTCCACATGCGGAACACATCCACAAGCAAACCTCCACTCTTATACCACAACCGATCGATATGGTCATACTCTACTAATTCTGACAACTGTTCTACAACTTTATAATACTGTTAGCGAGACTATAATAACATTGCTTTTGATGCACCACATTTACAACGCATTCGTTGGGACAAACATTTCAGAACTTCCATTTTAAGGTGAAGCCTTACTTCCCCTTTCTGTACAAAATAATAGTGTTCAAATCTTAATAGATTTGAACACTATTATTTGAGTATCAACTTACACTTATTTTTTTTATATGAGAGCTATTAATTTGCCTATCATAAATATCGTTGACGCATATTGCTATTACAGGCATAAACAATTAGTTGATTCTGAATAGGTAAAACGAGAATTTGGTCAATATTACGTTAGGTTACGTTATTTTTTGATAAATGTTATTAGTTTTTGCCTGTGCACACAATACGACACAATAATTCATTAGCACAGTGACATGGCGTTTTTTTTAAATAAGTATGTATTGATATTTAAGCAATACTACCGACGCATTCATCTTAATTCAGCTACATATGTCTGGAATATCAAAATACGAGTCACTCGTCCAATAAACGGTGTATGTTTTATATTATTCCTCTAAAGCTGAGATCTATAAAGTGTACTTAGACGTTTCTCTGCTCAAGCTAAGTATAAGAAGTGTTTCATAAATATAATAATATACTTATATAAATAATGTTCACTTTCCTATAAGCAGATGTGATCAAATATTTCATACGAATATGAACATTATTATGCTAATAACGTTCATATTCGTATGAAACGCTTACTGTACTTAGCTTGAGTAAAGTCTAATAAGGCCCGTATTAAAGATCGAGGATCAAAACTCAAGTAGTACTTGAGTCGAGATTACATCAATTAAATATACACACTGGACCGATTACATAGGGTTTATATTTGATTAACATAATCTAGACTTCAGTTATACTTAAGTTTTGATTCTAATTTTGTAATACGCTCCTAAGTACGCTTTATAGATCTCAGCCTTACGGCCAAATACAGAACCGCCACTTACTATTAAGTCCCTCTTTATCTTTATTTGGGCCGCCCCGTTTCCTACCGAAAACGGGTTTCTCGAATAAGTGGAACTTAATACTAAGTGGTGTTTTAGTATTCGGCCGTTGGACACTGAAGTCATACTTAACGGATTATTTAAATTCTAAACACCAACTTATTACATTATTATCATTTACATTTTCTACTATGGATACCATTTTCTGGTCTAGGTGTTATCTAATATTACTTTGGTTTAAATGACTGGGTTGAATATTTCAAATGTTCCTGGACACGTGTGTATACATCAAATAAAAATATGAAATTAAAATGTGAGATTTAAAAGAAAACAAAAAGGTATATGGTATAAAGACACATACGTGCAGGCTGAGCTATGAGTCGTGAACTTTGCATCTGCGTAAGGCATATCATGATGATATTAACCCACAGACGTTCATTGCTCAACCTTGTTTGTTCGAGATTTCAGTAGTAGTACAGTAGTCGCCACCACCATACTTTTGCATACAGACCGGCGATCGCAATATCTTCCTGTTATCGAAAAAGAACATGCTTCTGCCTATCCTCTTGGTATATACCGGATTAACACGCATGAGCACGTGCACTCGAACAGATGCGAACGTAATTTAGATTTATGTGAGATTACCATTACAACTGGACACACGATAATTAGCAGTGGCAAGGAATGTCTAACGTCAATTTGAAGGTAATTACATCAACTGAAGCAATCATACAGAAATCAATAATTAAACTAGGAGAACAACTCAAAGCACGTCAATCTGGAATAACTTAACAGTAATACCTATAAATACACATTTTTATGAATACCTACTGGGTCCCACATCAAATTATAATATAATTAATATTAAATTAATATAGTTTGTACCGCCAACATTCACTAAGTGCGAAAATCACTATGCAATTACATAAGAAGACATCGATACTTACAAGTCACGCGCTTTAACAGACACGAAACATTAAAATAGAAAATACCCTGGGTATCCTTTTTATGTATTTACACAGCGACATAGTTAGTAATTTGTCTACTTTTAAAGTTACATCAGTCGAACGGTAAATTTTTGAGGAAAATAGTTTTTACATTCAAATATAATATACATTTCAACAACATCGAAACTCACCATCGGCGAACTAAAATGTACTTCCGAAAGATTTCCACTGCGGAGCGGGCGCGAGGGCGCCGCTCCGACGCCGCAGCGTCGGAAACGATCACAGCTCTCTCAGAATTTCGTCCGAAAGGAGGGGATTTTTTAACGGTTTTTTTCTAGGAAAGGCCCCTCGGCCCGTCTGGCGCCTCATTAACTGTAGTGCTGCGCCGGCAGGATCTCCGTGAGCAGCCGCTTGAGGCTGTCCACGCCGGTGAGGAAGCCGCAGTCGGGCCCGTGGTGCGGCGTGTCGGTGGCCAGCGGAGACTCGGCCGCCGCGCCCGCGAAGGCCGTGTGCGCGAAGTCGATCATGCGGATGTCCACGCGCTCGTCGGGAGGGGGCCGCGCCGGTCGCGGCGCCGCCCACTGCGCGCGCGTGCGCGGCCGCTTGCCGCTGGCCTCCAGCGCCTCGGCCTCGGCCTCGGCCTCTGCCTCTGCCTCGCCGCGCCACGACTCGCTGCTGGTGGACGAGTACGCCATCCAGCTGTCGGCCGAGTCGGGGCTGGGCGGGTTGCGGCGCGGCGAGTGGCCCGCCACCTCGCCGTCCTCGTAGCCGCCCATGGTCTCCTCGGAATGCGGGCGGAAGGGCTCGCGGGCGGGCGAGTCGCTAGAGATCTCGTCGTGCAACGTGGACATGTCGAAGTGTCCGGGCGCCAACTCGGCCGAGCTACTGGACGCGTCGGCATCGTACTCGCTGGTGACGCCGCTCGCCTCGTCCAGCAGTGCGGTCGCCACGTCGCCCTCGTACACTATCAGTAGTGAGCTACGACCACAGAAATAGCGCGTTAAATTGGGGTTATAAACTTATGGTACGCAAGTAATTCAGTCGTCAATATATGAAGCGATCGGCGGTCCGTGTGAGTACTGACCAGGAGTAGAACCGGTAGCTGGTCTGCTTGGCCACGGCGCGGCGCAGCGCGTCCAGGTCGCGCAGCACGCGGCGCACGACGCGCGCGCGCAGGCCGGCGCCGGCCGCGAAGAAGTCGCGCAGCGCGTCGCGCAGCCCGCTCTCCGACAGCGCGCGGCCCCAGTACTTGTCGCGCCGCACGCACGCGCCCGTCTCAGGGACGTACACCTGAACACAAAACATTTCTTAATTCGTACTAATCTCGCAGTACAGAAAATGAATGTTTAATGAGCGTCAGCCGTAGGATCATCATTTCGGCCGAATGAAGTCAACTGCTCGACACAGGCCTCCCCCAAAGATCACCACAACGACCGATATGGGTGTGTTGTGTGCTCATTGGGGTGTTTTGCCATAATCGCCACGCTTGGCAGACGGGTTGGCGATCGCAGTTGAGTTGTTAATGTACTCGAAGGACGCTCCTGCCCATCCTCCGGCTAATCCCTTAGTTGACTTTTACGACACCCACGGGAGGAGATGGGGTGGTGGTATTCTGAGCCGGCACCACACGGATGCATCGAAATGATTCCTTCCAGATGACAGGATGATGATAATGATGTAAGCGATAGTGGTAATAGTGGTGAATGTCCGTCACGGGTCGCACCTGCATGCCGCATAGCCTCACGCCGAGTGTTGCGGACGTGCTCGCCGCACACTTAGCGATTTGTTTGCTGCGTTTCTCCGCGGACGCGTCGTCGCCGTGCTGCCGCGTGCCCATTTTGAGATCGAGCACGCACGGCCGCCGATACGACGATGTTATGTTCTCCATCATCAGGAAATCTGAAAAGTAAATGAAAATAACTTTTTGCCAGAATGTAAGTGGCCACGTAAAGAAAAGAAATTATATATTATAAGACAGAACTTACACTGCTTATTTGAGTTGTCTATGTGAGCAATGCTTTTAAGCACCTCGCTTGCATTGCCATTTCGATGAACCTTGAATCTGTAACGGGAAAAGTACCGTTATAGTAATCCGTAAAGGGTCTCACAAGCCAAGATCGATAGATATAGTTCAGGAGCTAATGAAACACAGATTCATTGTTATCTGTTATATTGTTACATTTCAATCAAATTGTATCATTACCACGACTCCACGAGGCAAGTCATCGGGGCTCGCAGAGTGTGAATGGTTCGTGCATCGCTCACGCGTTAGTGGGATAGTCATGTAAGTATTGCGATCGAATGAATTAATGGCGACGTCGGTTGCCGGGCCGGCGTACGTCAAAGCTTCTGAAATATGATAAAGGACACATGACAAGTGTCGAGGATAGTCGGTCGCGCCGCGTATTGCGCGGATACGCACTTGAACACGTCGTCGCGCTTGCGCTTGCCGCCCAGCGACTGCTTGCGCCCGTTCTCGTCGCGGAAACATGGCGAGTACCGCTTGTCCAATTTGGGGCCTCCAGTGTTAGATGCCTGCATCACGCCTGAAACAAACAGCCTCGCCATCAATACTAGTGTCCGCTTGCACACACACACACACCAGAACTATTATATCAATTAAATAGATTGTCTTGAAACATTATTTTACTTCCAATAGAATATAAAAAATAAAATGGGCCTTATCTAAAATCAAAAAGATCATACTATTCACTTTGATAGTGATGAATGAAGTTTGTGCAACGATAGAAGATTCGAAAACTCAAAACATGCCCAGTCGGGTTTCGACCCGGAACTGGCCAGTGTGCCACTGGTTCGCCATTGGGACATACAATGAGTTACTTTATCCACTATCTACATTTGTAAATTCAATATTAACTTACTATAGTGCAAGTTGCCAGCGTTATTTGATGAGGAAGTGAAAATACTAAGGTTACTTTGTTTTTAAACAGGGTTTGTATATCTTTTGTAACGTGTCATGTAGCGTGTAACTGCATCGGCAAACGTGTATGTGATCAAACAATTTAGATTGTTGTAAGTAGACAATGCATGTAGGTGTGTATGCGTGTATGTATACGTATGATGTGGGTGTAGTTTTTAAGTAAAGGTTTACAAACCCAAAATGTAAAATTACCGCTAGGGCGCTATTAGGGGCGGTTGTGTGGTGCGCCGCCGGCGTCGCTCCGCCCGCCGCAGCGCCGCAGCCCTTGCGACAACAAGGAAACTAATATTGTGTTCCTGACCCCAGGCCCGCTCCCGCTCCCGCTCGCGCGCTCCCACTCAAACCCGCCCGCCGCGCACGCGACCGCACCGCTCGGTGTGCAGCGAGCCTAATGCCACGCACGCCATCAAACTCAACGCTACGTTCGAGCCTTAGATGGCGTTCACTTACATACATTGAACTTTTACTTGTTGTTACATATACTCATGTCTACTATTTGCAACTAACAAGAACCTACATTGCAAACAGAGCATTTGTTTTTCTAAATTAGTATTAATAACATAATTCCGAATACGTACTATAAAGTCAAAGAACGATTGACTAGATTTTTCTCTGTTTAGCAAAAGAAAATAATACACACATAATTATAACCCCATATTTGGAAAATAAACTATTTCAATACTCCTTTAACTAGGTACAGTTAGCTTAAAAAATATGTATAATTTTAGCAAAATTTTAAAAGCGAATTCAAGAAGAAGTGTTAATTGGAATTTAAAGAATGTTCATACAGTATCTTCAAATTCATAAGATAACTTCTTTGGAAAATTAAAGGTGATAGGTATTCGTGAGTTCTTCTAAAATTTACTTTAAATTTTGCTAAGTTTTTATGTTTTTGAAGCTAACTGTACAATTACATGCGATTTGTTACCATTTGAATTCAAAAAGCTGATGCAGTAACAATAGTAAAAGTTCAATTATATTGGATGCACAATGTGCGCAATATAAATGTAATAACAATAAACGACCGATAGTACTAAATCAAGATTCATCAATGTTAGACAAATCTGGGTGCCGATTTAATGTCCTGTAATCTTTTAAGAGGTGGAGCAGACCACGATTCTGTACCCGAATCAGTAACAAAAAAGTACCTTAATTTTTCACCAACATATCCATTTATTATTAAGTCAATCCAAATCTACTGGTTAATTGCCTCATGTGCTTCCCATATTATGTGGTAGGTCCAAACATTTCCGCAGTGCCCCCGCCTCGGATATTGTAAGAGACGGCTGGTTTGGTTGGATAGTAAATGCAATATTACGGGTATTTTTTTATTGGTATGAGATTGCAAATATATTTTATTAAAAATGGGATTAGAGCTTTACCTTATTGGATAGTTGAAGGGGACTAAAACGGCACCCAGTGTAACAGAATGATAATGCCATATCGTGCACCGAAGCGCCGCGACACAGTAGGCACAGGTAACAGCTTTATTATTGTTATAGTATTCGCGACCACAAATGTATTGGTTTAGTTCAAATATACAAGGTACTTTATTGAATTTTTCGTGCGCTTCAATGTCAATAATCCACAAATCCACAGTATCATTTCAATCAGGCAGATAAATAGTAGACGATTTGTTGAAAAAACCTTTAATATAGACTATTAAAAATATCGAAATATATTTACAGTTAGGTATAATTTTTGAGTAAATTACAATAATATTATTATAATACTTACCTAAAAGGGTTTCTTTATAGTTGGTTTAGCTATAGTTATAAAAAATACACTTTGTCATTTATGATGAATATCTATGTGAAAAATATGATCAATATTCTTGAAATCTTGTACTTACAAGATACTGTGGATATAAAAATATATAATTCAGCGGTCGGCGGGTTTGCATTATTCGACATACATTCTTCTCTATCATACACATAACTCACTTTGAAAATGATGGTTACGGTAATTAAGCAATAAGGAAAGCCAATATATGGTCTAATCTCATTTATTTATTATATCACAGCTTTATGTATCGAATAACGTTTACATTAGATTATCATAAGTACCAAATGACGCATGAGATAAAAATAAATAATTACACACAACAATCAATTAAAATCAACGACAAACACGTCTGTTGCCATTTCGAAACGTTTCGATATTTCAACAATTCTATCCCATGTTTCGTAAACACGATAGTCAAAAGGCTGTGGAAAACAGATAAGATTTTAATTTTATACCTTAGTTATATAAATTAAATCAGTAACTTCCTTAGTGCTTCAAATGCAAACACATTAAACAACACAATTGATATACTTAAACAAAAACGAGTAATATAATCATAATTAAAGAAAATAATGTAAAATGCAATGAATGAACATGATGCATTCAGCGAATCGTAAAAGCATACTGGGCGGCCATATTGGATCATGTTTAAAACAGCAAGATTATAATGCTCACCTTTGTATCTAGGTACGAAGTTCTGGATGTCTTCAGGAATGTTCTGGTAGAAATGCAACTCGCGAATATTAAGCGGCTTGATAACTGTACTATCATTAAGCACCAGCAGTCTGGTGTGGCCCCCCACCTGTGCACAAACGATTACAATTAGTGAAAACTACATAGATTTCCTATACGCATAACATAACATTTACATTGATAAGTCAATGATTGGCTTGTAGTGGTCTAATAATGTTAACAAAAGAGCATTTTCACTCATCACTTAATTGTTCTTGTCATGTTAATTTAAGTTGCGATTTGAGGTCTTAGGGAAGAGCTCAAAATGCATCATCATTTCGGCCGAATGAAGTCCACTGCTGGACACAGGCCTCACCCAAAGATCACCACAACCACCGATATGGATGTATTGTGGGCTCATTGGGGGGTTTTGCCATAATCGCCACGCTTGGCAGGCGGGTTGGCGATCGCAGTTGAGTTGTTAATGTACTCGAAGGACGCTGCTGCCCATCCTCCGGCTAATCCCTTAGTCGACTTTTACGACACCCATGGGAGGAGATGGGGTGGTGGCATTCTGAGCCGGCACCACACGGCACAAAATGCATATAAGTATGTAATTATAAAATCTGCCTTAGACTCAGATATATTATGAATTTATGACTCTACTTGAGGTATCATTAAATGCCCCAGTGAGTTTTATTTCATTGATTAAGTATTTATTATTTTTTATTTTATTACTTATGTTGTCCTTTATTGTCGTAGCCGTGTCATATAGTTGTTTTATTGTTTAAATTGTAATAACAATATAAAATAAACGCTTTGGTTATATTATTAGTAAGATTTATTGAAAATGAATAATAAAAATAAATTCAACTTAAAAAAATGCATTATCGGATACATATTTTACTGTAGCTAATAATGATAACTTTTCTTTTATAATACATCTAAACAGCCTCGTAAATAATGAGTCATTTGATAGGTATATTATTTACATGTCGCCGTCAATAGAGTAGAATGTATTTTTCATCTGATAACAAGTTAAATTCGATTATTGTTTTCGAATCATACATTATTTTCGCCTCTTTGTTCACAAGCATTTGTATACAATATAGTACAAAGTGCAAAACAGCATCGCGTTGTTCCAACCAAAGTAAATCAGTCGTGTACACGCGCGTTATGTTGCAGTCTGTACAGTATGCATTCGACCGATCGAATTACTTGCAAGTGAGAAATAGTATAAAAAGTGTGGCGGTGGTGCCATTGACCCGGCGTGGAGCTCAGGCACCACCTGGGCGCGGCACGACGACCCTACCGCCCCGGGCGCGGGCTCGCATATCGAACCAATTTCATCGTTCGTGTGCACCACATACGATACCATCCAGTCTACGACACTAATATATTTATATAGCGTTCACCTATACATTGCATTGCAAATATTCTGCATATACATGTTATAAATAACTATTGCATAACTAATTACGAGTTTGGAAGGCAGGTAGAGTGCATGACCACTATAAATCATAAAACATCCAAATCAATCAATGTTTACTATGCAAAAGGAATACAGACAGTCCATACATTCAGAGACAATGGTGGTAGAGCAGGGCCCCGATTCTGCTAATTTAATTAAAATGACACACAATTGCCATTCCAGCGACACTCTATTGAGAGGCCATTATAATTGTGACAGATTTGGTATTCTGCTAAAACTTCAATGTCGTTTCAATAGCATGTCGATTGAATGACAATGGTAGACCATAGTACTGGGCGTTTTGTTCAGAAACGCTTTAGTAAAACAGTTTTTAGACGAAAAACGAACGGACGGTTTCTCGGCTAACTGACATTACGTTCCAAAACGAACGAGATTTCTAACCTGAGTACTCACATACTGCAAACTTCGTTCTCTCAAAAATCGTTCCAATCGCCGTTTCTTCACAAACGTTCGGTTGGTACAACTACTTTGCACGTTTTTGGAACGAAGCATCTAATTAAATACCTTACGGCGATTGTAATAAGAACTATTATCGTGTGAAGAACAACCAGTTGTTTTTAACCGCCAAGTAACTACTTTTAGTTACAACGCTAAAATGAATCTTATTTGTATTACTACAAACTACAAATTTGGTGGTAGAAAAACATGATGGAGAAAAACTGTTTCTTTTTGGCTCTCGTTTCAAGGACGGCTAGTCGAACGTTCGTTTTTGTTTAAAATTTGATTCTTGCAATTGTATAGTGTTGGTTGACGTCATACGTGCATAGTTCCCGCGTTTTTATAAGTCTAGAAAAAGTATGACGAATGGTTAATAAATTTATTATTTTCGTATTAATGAATGCAATTTATTACAATTTCTATATTAAATTATATTAACGGAAGAATAATATAGGTATATTATAGATAGGGGGGAAGGGGAGAGGGAGGCCTTTGATCAGCAGTGGACGTACTGTGGCTGATATGATGATACATAGGTCATGGTCATGAAAAAACAGTTTCTTTAAAATCTGTTTTTGGAAACTCTTTTTTGAGAAAATAAAACTGTTTCGTTTCATTTTCCGAAAAATCTGAAACGACCCAGTACTAGTAGACCAATGGAATCGTAATGAATATGACAATCTGTGTTGCCTATTAAAATCTACCAAAAGCATAAATTAATTAATTAAAATTCTGTAAAATATCCGGATTTTTATTCTTGTGGATTTAGCTATAAAGAACTTATTGAATTTTGTTTCTATACGTTTTATCATCATAAGTAATGCTTAAAACATAAAAATATAGTTTCCATTGATTTAAAACAATCTTTCAGCAAATTATAGAAATTTTGAAATCACAATTACTACAAGTGACAGGTTTGGAACGTAATTTGTGGTTCTGTGGTAGTCATATGTAGTTATCTCGATTTATCTAGTTAACTTTAGTAAAAATATACGAGATTAAAATAAATAAAATGGTTATTGAAGCAATACGAAAAACGACATTAAGAATTGGCAGTATGGTATTAATACCTTCGCCTGTCCGTATGGACGAATAAAGTAAACTACTAACTAGATAACTTTAGCTATTTCCTAAATTTTAGTTGTGTTGATTTGCCTTATCTTGTAAAAGAAGAGAAAATGCAATCGTAGTAAACACGAAGACGAGTACGAAGCTAGCCTCAGCTAGGTACGCATATTGCTCGAAGAACGATAACAGGGAAGCATGGGATCCCTTAATCGTAGACCCTTTAGTATTCAAGGCACTAAGCAATACCATACCAGGTCTCGAAGGAACTTTCTGTTTTTATGTGGTGTTCTTTCGGATAAGCTTACCGCTCCTCAAAGGTGTAGCGTGTATTCCGGTTCATCCGAAGGTGGGTAATATATCTCATAGTTAACTATTAATGTATACAACACCACAAATGTTTACTATTAAAACAAAATGACCGTAAGCTGTGTATGAGGATGCCTATTTAATGGGTGAACAGCGTAAACTTGTACTAAAATTCTTTCTATTATATTTCCTTTTATAACTAGTTACCATAATCTTGAACATTTATTTAACTAATATTTCTTTTTTAGATCTCAACAATTATAAGCTTGGAACATCAGGGAATATCAGAAATCTAGTGGCATGGACTAGCTAGTGCTGCATGGTCAAACAATTATTAGTTTGTGTATAAATGATGCTGTGTTAGCGGATTTGAACCAACCCACAGCCTCCTACATATAACTTCCCCCAACACAAGAAAGAAACTAGTAATAAAAAAGGGTAATGTTTTAATACATATCTTTTGTATACTTACAGTCATATATGCACTTCCTTCATTAGTTATCACAGCCATAATTAAATGTTGCTTAACATCTGTGTATCGGTTAGTAGGTACACAAAGATATATACAATATAAGCAATAGACAATATGCAAGCAATTAATTGGTTTTTATATTTCAAACTAGATTGAGATAAATATTTTTTAAATTATGTAAATATGTAACATTATGTTTCTTAAAGGAATACAATAACATAAACTATATATTCTTCATATCAAATGTATAATTCTCTTTTTGGATTATGAAATCTATTTAACTCATTTTATACGCATATTGTTTTAACAAATATCAACAAAACTAAATATTTACTAATCTCACTACTAACTTATCTAGTCTCATATCTCATTTCTTATTGACTCCACTCACTGATTGTCTGTTCATAAGGACTTAGGGTTTTGAAGATCAACCCTAAATACTAGCAAGATGCCTACTAAGTCTGAAATAGTACAAATATTCATTAAAGTTTATTTTTACAGATTCAATGAAAAATATCATGTGCCAGGTCATTGGTGGCATACATTGATTGCATTAATAGCAATACCGGGGGTATGAATCAACTGGAGTTTTCAAATATTTGGTGGAGCAGGCACAATAGCCACATGTGGAGGTTTTGGGCAATCACCTCTTGTTTATAATATCTGATAATTATCAGTAGGCTGAGGTATTATCATTTAGGGAAACAATCACTGCAGCACAGATAGGCAACAATTAATTAATGCTTTGTAGCAAAACTGCCCACAGTCATTTTAAAGTTTGTTTTGTATTCAAATTCTAACAGTTATCCATTTGTATTTTCCTATGAAATATGATGATTGCTTATCTAACTGTATTATTTTGTAAATCTCTGTGTATGATTATAAATATAATTACAAAGTTAAAGGTTAAATGTTTTTATTACCTATTTCCACATAAATCCACATTATTATATAATATATTGCCGTTCACCATCCCATTTAAATTCCCTCTGAAAGTTGTTGGTTTAAGACTTTGTTATATGGCTGTTTAAGATCTTGCCATGTCTAGAAAGTATATATGTTTTGGTTAGAAAAATACTACTGATTAATGTCATTTAGTCTAGCTTGGTATCAAGAATTATAAAGTAAGCACAATCTGTGTATATAAACCTAATTGATAAATATTGATACCTTTAAGGAATATTCTCACCGACTATAGCATACCTAGTAACCTAACTATCACAAACACTAATTGTTCTCCAGCATTTGACAACTCGGTCAAATAGCAACTGAGTGGATGACATTGCCATACCATTGAAGTATGGGATGAACTGGGGCTGCTTGCATCTACACTTAAAATGATAAGGTCTGCATTGCAAATCTATAGTGAAGTTATAATATAGTAGGTTTAGTTGTTGAGAAGAATCTTGTTTGTTAAACCTAATATTATTAAAATAGCTGAATATACCTAGTCATAACCAACACATTAACTAAATAGAATTCCTTTCGGTTATAATACCGCCCCTCATGGGTGGTGGGCCTAAATATAACCACATGAGTGGCATTGATGCAGACTAGTATGCACACCTAGAATCACCTAAAATCTATAACATCATTAGATTTCTTACTTAGAATACTATTTATTTAGGTTTGTATGTACTTAAGATTACTATTTATTTACAAACAAATGGGTTTGTTTAATAATATTTATTTTTATATAAGTACACTTTATTGTAACACCACATAACAAAAACAATAGGTCACAATAGTCAATGCACAATGGGCACATTTATCGCACACAGCTCTCTCTTCCAGATAAGCTTTGGATGGATTTGCGAAATCGGGTTCCTTTTCTCCTAGATTATGGCTTCTGTAGATATCTTCCACAATTTCGCCAATAAGGCAACGTTGTACGGTATTCAGATTTAATCAATCATAGGTATTCATAAAATGTTCCTCCGACATGGGGTTGTGCAGGAACAACCACAATTTTTCCAATATTATGTAGAATATTAGTCGTATCAGAGCAACAAAATCAGTGTTTGTTCAATGACCACTCAATGATAGTTCAATGGCAAAAAGTCATTGAGAGACGATTGTCAGAAATGTCAAATAACGAGTAGAATACCGTAGCTTTAACCATTGTCATTATATTGATAAACTATTGAAGTACAGAATACCAAATATTTCAATTGCAACTGAATGACAGTTAATTGAAAAGTCAGTGGAAAGCCACTGGTCTTATTTAACTAGCAGAATACCAAATGTGTAAAACTATTCCGACGACATGCTATCGACACGCCATTATGACGCCATTGAAGCGTTTGTAAATTAGCAGAATCGGGGCCCAGTGCATTTGCGCGGCAGGCGGCCTGTCGCCATAGACACGTGAGTAATAAATTCTCCTTAATAATACCGTTCCACCACGTTCCGGACTGTACGCACTGCACTGCACGCTACATTATACTGATCACTGCTATAGATATATCGCCTCATTCCTAGTTTAATCGAAACAGGTTTAGCTAGATTTATTTAAAAAAGCTAAGCTTTTTCTAGCCAATTTGTGACTCGGTAACTTTATCAAGAAATGACACCCTCTTGGGTATTACCAGACGGCACAGTATAAATATCTGAAGGTTATGTTATTATTAAACTACTGATATCACTCGACGACGAAGAGTAAAATTGCCACTTGCCTTGGTAACCTACTCAAAGTTTAATAGCTATCAACACAATAACAATAATATTTGTCCTCTCTTGAAATAAATACGACGACACGAAAATGCAAAGGCTTCTATTTATAAGTTTAAGGTTTAATATTATAACCGCACTTGAACTGTACTTACTTGCGAGAAAAGTTATTTATGTATACCAGAACGAAAAAGTTTAAACTAAGTTAAAACAAAGTTTAAGCCAACAATGAATGCAAACGAAAAGGTGTTTAATGAAAATTTAAGGCGGGAGCGTCTAAGAATTTCCCATCGACTTCTTCCTTTATCGTACAGACAAAGGAAATTAAATTCAACAAATAGATAGTGCAGCTGCATCCAGCTGTACAGTTACGAATGTTTCTGTCGACAAATTATTAAATATTACATTAGAATATGGAATATCTTAATTTCCAGCAATTAATATTTGATAATTTAAAGCAACAGCAATGCTATAATGAAAAATAGGCAGCCTAAAAGCAACGTTTGCACAAAGCAAAAAATTGCTTCAGCTTTAATCTGTAGGGCCATCATCAATCATACTCCCGCTCACAGTAGCCAGTAGTTCATCTGAAGCCACAATTGACAGGGAACGAGCTCATTAAACTCAGTTTCGATCGCATGCAATTCTTTGTCCTCCAGGTTTGTTGGCTGTCCTTTGTGTATGGCAGTGAGGGAGCGAGAGAGAGATAGAGGGAGGGGATAATGGTGGCTGAGCCAAAAGACATTTCTTGCAGTAGTGAACGGCGATGGCTGAACTTGTAAAAAAAAGTAAATTAGGTATGGCAGTTACCTGGCAGAAAAATTAACAATATCAATTGGATACGTCAAGAGACATTGCTCAGTATTTCGGAGGTCTCGCAAAAGTCTCGCTAGTGGAAATATCTAATAGGATATGTCCCAATTAAAATAGTACCTGATTGTGCAGGGGCAGCACGTCCACTTCGTGTCCGTCGTCTGGAGAGAGCGGCGAGTGCACCACGCTGACCGGCGCCGGCTGGGCGCGCTTGCGGTCCGCGCCGCGCCTCTCCGGCTCCCCCATGCCCCAGCCGAGAGAGTACACCATCACTTCGGCCGAGCCACCGCCGCCGCTGTCCACCTTTAACAAAACATGACAGGATTTTAACAAGAGATACGGATATCCTACTGCTTAAGTATGGATAGACTGAAAGGAAAAATACGACTAGGCAAGTAGCATCCGCAAAACAGGCCTATTCTTAGCAATGGGTAAAATTAGGCTATGAATGAGCTGATGAAATCAATAAATACTAATAATTGTATAAAAGAATTAAACAACATTTCCTTGTCAGTAATAATTAATTAGGTTTATTTCTGTATATGCACCGAGATGTGTGTATGTCTGATATACCACCGTTAAACCCGCGATGGTTTGTGTGGTATATTTTTGATAATTCACCATGTAATAATAATCTTATTTTTGTAAAAAAAATAAAAGAAATATATGGTAGGGATTTTTTAAATTCAGAAACTATATTTACAGGTATTCATAGTCAGTCTTAGTTGTCGCGTTTGACAATCGTTGGCTTCACAACCAAATGCAACTACGTCGACAACACGCAAACCTGCAGTTCTGTTTGCAGCAACTCTAGTAGCGTAAAATGGGGTGTATGGTACAGCAATACGTATTTGAAAACCAAAATAGTGGGTGTTAGTTGAATCGTTTCAAAATAAAATGATGCTATATTGGTTTGTATTTTCCTCTCATCAAAAACTCCGACCGTAAACCACCGAAAAAGACAACTGCGTTTTCACCTCTTGGTTAAAATTGGCCATGGTCATACATAATCCAGGAATAATCTGTTTCTTTACGCAAATCTGTTGTTTTATTAGTCGGCGTGATGTTTTTAATTGTTAATATAGTGTTTACTACACCCTGACTTTGACATACGATACATGTAATTCAAGAGTCGCCTCCAGTTTATATGCTCTAAGCAGACTTCTTGAAATTTAGGATATTCCTCAATCATATTCATAACACACGCAACAGCCCGTAAATGTCCACTGCTGAACACGGGCTTCTCATTGATCACTACAATGAGCCGTCAAATATCACCACGCCTGGCAGACGGATTGATGATCGCAATATGTTGTTAAATGCACGGGACGATACTGTTACTCATCCTCTTGAAGAGGGGTGGTCTGTTCTTTGCCGGGACCCACATGAACAATCATTACATACATAAGGGAATACCAAAGTAAAATGTAGAGTCGCAAAGTCGCGTCATGCTCGTGAACGGGTGACGTCTGTTGGGATTGGTCATCTTAATGCTGTCATGTCAATTGAATCAAAAACTCTGGTAAATATTAAAATCAGGCATGTTTGGTGTAGACTTTTTAAGAAGTTTAGACTCTTTCCTCCTGCATTGTCCTCACATTACCATCATTTCGAGAACATTGTAGTTAAAAACATTGTACCAATATGGTTTATAAAGAGTAACCATGGAGTTTCTTGCCCGTTCGTCTCCATAGGAAATCTACACCTTGGAACGAGGCAACTAAAGTCTTGACTATTCATAAGTGCCTATAAATGGTTTTACATGAATAAAAAAATCCTTTTATCTTTTTGTTTTTGAAAGCTACACCATAAACGTCTTTCAGATGTTTCAACATTTTAATTACCAGCTCAACATAAAAGAGATCTAGTTTCCTTTTATGCGTAAGATACGTAGTCATAGAAATATAGCAATAATAATTCGACTGAATCAGCTTATAACTGTTGACGCAATTGTAGTAATTTATAATTTAATTACATAACAATGAGAAACACGTTTCCATAAATTTAAACAAAGAATTGCGACACATTGAGTTTGTTACGTCCACTCTGAAAAGACTGATGGCAGCTTACTAACCTAATGTGTAAAGGATATCTTACTAATATCTTCATTATATCAGCCAAAGTACGTCCACTGAACAAAGTGTGGGAGAGGCCCCCATATATTTCCACAGTTGTGGGGTTATTTTTGGGGGATTTGCCAGTTCTCACCGCGCTTGACAAGCGGGTTGGTGAGCGCAGGATGGCTACTGTTCTACAAAACGGACGCTGCTGCCTATCCCTCTGGTCCCTTAGTCGGCTTTAACAACTTCACGTAAGGAGATGGAGTGATACTGCATTCTTAATCCGGATACTAAATTATATAAAATCAATTTTTGTTCGCAATGAAGCTTTAAGAGCTTACCACGTTAGGTCATTAGGTACATCACCAAACAAAGCGTCTTTATGTTTGTGTATTCTATTTAATATCAGTGTGACAAGGTTATAATTATAACCAATATTCTCAAAATAGGTTCATAATTGTTATTGTCTATAAATAAATAATTAACCTTATGTACTGTCTGCGTCTTAAGAAGGTTTAACTGCGCCAAGGCCTCGGCCATTGAAAATAAATAATAAGCGATTTCAATTGTTATTTGAAACCTAAAGTAATTTAAGTAATGCTACGTATATTTTAATAACATATCAATAGGCATCGATCAATATTATAGGTATTTTTAGAGCTTTGTAGAGCTCCTATTCATTTTTACAAATAAGTGTATAGATCAACAGTTATCACCGACTTCCAAACGTTTGCTTAATATTCAGAGAGACAAAGAAACTAAATGCAGCTAAGCTGTACGAAACGCAAGTCTCTGTCAGTAGCATTTATATGCAGGTAAATGTCAGGTTTATGAGTCGAGTGAGAAGGCCCCTTCGCGTGGTTTTTAAATGGAGTGTAGCCGGCAATCGCCCGGCCGACTTATTATTTACATCCACTCACTCGCAGCTGTCACGTTTTTGTGGTGAGGGCACGACAGGGAATAATTTGAAATTTCTACGATGGGCGCTTACATGTTTGTCTTCCAGATCCATCCAGATGACTACACAATTTTTTTAACTTATCTATTCAACTATTAAATCTCGTATCTCAGATATTAATGCGTAACAATGGTGCGTTTTTAATTTTGTGAAAAATAAATTCGAGCTCATAACATCTGCTCTCTTTAACAGGATCACCATCAATCTCTTTGGTTCATGTTCAATGTAAACATGGGACGTGTTTACCATTTTCTTTGTTTATTTTATCGATCAGTGTTTATTGTGACGCACGAGTGGCGCGACTACTTACGATACTCAAGAGTTACGTCGTCGAGATTGCGTAGCGCTACCAAAGCTGAAGTTTGCCAGCCACCCGCGGCGTCACCAAATTAGAAGCGAACAAGCGGTCGTATCTGTTCTCGCTATATTTGTTTGACGCGCAAGCCCCGCCTTTCCGATAGACTGAGGTTCGTCTGGTAACCACTAACCACAAAGAAAACGACACGTGACATAACAGGGAAATACCGAAATAGAGACCCAAAAATACACGTCATAAAATCATATGGTTAGAAGTAAACAGCAATAGTTTGCCAGGAACTTCGAACCAAAATAATCATGGAGTCTCTCTTACGTAATAAGAAGTAGCTAGTATAAAGTTTAGTTAAAAATATCCCTAGCTATTATAGTACGACTCAAATTATTAGTTCGAACATGTATTATCGACGAGACCTTCAAACTCTTGATAAGCAGCTTATGTATGCGTAAGTAATGTAACCGGTAACGTATCCTTCTGCGAGTCAAACTCAGTGTCACTACTACGCATGTTCGATGTCTGCTACAGAATTTTGTGTGAGACGAGAAACGAATGTTTGTAAACGCAAGATAATAGGGTCATATATGTTGAGAACCGGATAGGACCGGTTTTAATAAGACGAAGAGCAGTCGTTTCATCGTGTATAGTTAAATTTATACTAGTAGAGGACTGACAACCGCGGAGCTACTGCAAGCATTAGTAATTGTTATTACGTAACTCTAATGGAAATATAATGTTATTCACAGCGCCTAATCTCTGATAGATAACAATGTAATAAATATACTAGCTGTCTGTTAAAAACCTCAATGACGTCGACAATGCTGGAATCAAAAACTAAATTGTTTGTTTTGTAATAAAGAAGGTTGACAGGTTGATACTATCAATTTACAAAGATTTTTAAAGATACCTTAGGTTGTTATTGTACAGCAATTAATCAAATGTCAAGATTAAACTAAACTTAAAATAACAGGAATCGTAATAACTATCGTTATCAATAAAAATAAGATTTTAAACACATTATTATCAATTTGATTACAATTGTATTCCTTGTTACACTTCACTACTAGCTTTTAAACGTTTAAATGGACACAAATAATGAACCTAGAGAATTTATTAAAGCGTGAATGATTTATTAAAGCGCGCTTTCATCTGTAAATAATAAAAAGCTGCTCTGGCTGATCTGATATTATTAATAACTTTATGTTAATAAATGTAGCTACTTTAAGTGTGTAACTACATCATATATCATAGCAAGAAAGCATAACTAAAGTTTAAAATAAACGAGTGTTATAAATATGCCATCCATATATTCTGAATGAAGCTAAAGACAAGCTCCATCCTATACAATAAATATTCCATACATTCAATAATAAAGCTCGTGATCGATTAGTTAAACAGGTGTCATACGATGCAATCATCACTGATAACGTCGACTTCCAAGACAGTGCAATTTGCCTTTTGTTTATTAAAATATTAAGTTTAATGTATATATATACACACAAAATGATCATGCAACGACCGCACCGCGAACAAACGAAGAATAATTCTGGGCATTGAGCCGTTTATTTGTGAGAACATCATTGACATCTCCTTGTAGGTCAACAACATTATTTTGAAAGGCTCCAATTTATTCGGTTTTGTTTCAAACAATGTATTCTTACCTACTTAAATGTCTGAACTTGACTTTTTATTACTGTGTTAATTACATCGTTACTGCCTTTTTATCCAATAACAACACACATAATGACATCTTCAATTTTTTGATGATACATCTATTTTAATAGAGTTTATGCATAAGTTTGCTGTAAAGGCAAGCAAGGCATCAGGATAAACCAGAAAGTAAGGGGCCGCGATGTACTAGTATTGGCAAATTTAGGTCACTGGGTTGCGCCACTATGCGGTTACACCTTGTGTTTCATACCTGATATAAATTCGACAAAATTCTCTACTTCAGAACAACGTCCGGAATGAAGTTTATTTTTAAAATGTGTTTTATCTAGGTTTGTACGTATTCCAGGTTTTCATTACGAGGTTAAAGATAATTAATAGTTATTTAAAATTGCGTGATTAAATAAACAATGGTTTTACATGAGATCACGAGACAATGGAATGCGACAAATTGCTGCACCACACTGAACTGCCAACTATCGTTCTAGATTATTATGTACCTGTTGCCATTCTATACGAATGATCATCAACAAAGAGAGCAGTAAACTCACAATATGGGGTTCTCAATAAAGTTATTTATATGTGTAGTCACATTATACGACCATCCGTGACCGATAATATAAGTATATTCCCTGCGAAATATAAATCATAATTCATAACATTACCGGAATGAAGCGTAAGTAAGTACTTGAGGCTGCTTGTACGGACGAATCAATACCGTCCGTACAAGCAGCCTCAAGTACTTTGGCAGACAGTTCCACATTTAGCTTCTATTGATTTCATGCATATTGCAAATAACCTTTAGAGATTTTACGATCCATTTGATACAGTTCTGGTTTATAAACTAAAATACTACTTCTAATTAAATAGGTATTTTTATATTAAACTAGCTGTCCGGCCCAGCTTCGCACATGCAGGTACGGTCGCGTTCATGCATTTCATCATAATCGGTCTAGCCGTTTAAGAGAGTTCAGTGACATACATAGTAACATACACATATATATAAGATGAACCATTCATAAAAGCTGTTTGTGTTTCGTCACATCGTTTACTACTCGCGTAGTGTCTTTACGTATTCATAAACAATAACTTAGTTATTACTTATTGTGCATTCTTCAGTATATCGTTTCTATAGAACTGTTAAAATCAGTGAAGAAGGCTCGTCCATCATTGTAATACTTGGCGAGAATTTGGATTTTGTTGGTTTGAATGAAAACACGGCAATCGAGCCAAACTACTGAATCATCATTTTCATTCAGGGAAAGTTATATTTAATCCGTTGTGGTCGTAGTATGTAGGTACCAAATTAATTAAATTCATATTAAATTGCTGACTCGACCTCGGCACAAATCAGTTAATTCAATCAATTACGCGATAAATTAGCGTATTGCATAAGCAGCGTGAATTAAATATGTAGACGCTACTTTGTGTCACTAAAATATCCATAACCACGCATGCACCTGCGTGAGTACTAAACGTGTATAATGTGCTTTGAGCTTAATGTGAGCACAAAGAAAAAAAAATTATTCTACTAACGAACAAATGATTACATTATAATCAACTGCAGTTGGTTTACACCAGTAATATGTACTTGATCTTGATTGTTAAAGTTGAACCCTCCGCTCCCACTCGCAAATGTCATATGATACGATATGTATAATGTATAGAATATTCATACGATACATATAATGTATAAGAATATTATTGGTCGACCAGAGTGCGATAACATAGTAGTCACATCGCACCACGGGCACGCCAACTGCATCCAGGGTGCCGGATTTAATTACTTTGAACGATATGCTACTACACAGTGATTAATTAATGTTCGGAACATGTTAAGATACTAGTACATATCGCCTATATAACACGAACGATGCACCAAAGCAAGACGGATTGATAAATACGACACGATTTCATAGACGACTGCTTGTTTATAAACTTAATGATCAAATTGAACTTGGAAAGTACAATAAAAAATTATCACAGTGAGTATGAGCAGGAAATGTAATTGTCAATGTAACAAACTGCGTTTCGAAATCGAAGGGGAATATAGCAGTAGGCTCTGTTCACTGCACAACGGAAAATTCCACAGAGCTTTCTAGAGCCCCTCGGAGCACGCAGGCTTACGACACACGACTGTGCCGAGTGCTGCGTCCGTGCAAGTTAAGTGCGTATTGGCACTTTCACTGTGCATGCGATTTATGCAATGCAGTACACGATAAACTACAACCTTACACTTCCAAAGTTTTGATTTCATCAAAAAGCCTGACGTTGGCTAACTGATGGAGCCTACAGAAGAAATGGTGTAGCATCGAAACCAGAGACCAATCAGCGGGCGATTGGAGCCGGCCCTTACAATGCGACCAACCGGCCTGCCATCAAGTTACTAGCAATGACGTACTGTGAGAAAATTCAATATTCATGCAATACTCTACAGGTTTTACAAGTTTGGCAATAACCTCGTATGGAAATTTCAATGATAACGGATATTTTTAATTACTTATTCTTATTCTTTGACGTTTACTCAAGAAAAGAACGGTTACCTATTACTTTACCCTCCTAATATTTTAAATTATGTGCATCTATAATTATTTATTGGTAATAATGTGTAAAGAGACATTCAGAACTTGGAAATATAGTAACTAAAATTGTTATTAATCATGTAAAGGGAAGTATTGTATACAATAAAAAAATAACATATTTTGTCAGGACAGAAAACCATAACGATGTTTCGCAATAAACGTGATTATGTAACACATCACTACCATACATATGCATACAATGACTGATACTACTGACAGGTCACACTGAGAAGAACAAAAAACAATTTTGTACGTAAACACCTTGTGTAACCTTAATGGCCAAGATAAAATTTGCATGTTACATACTTCATAACATTATAGGTAATCTTCTTTCAACATAATCCTGGCTTACTAACAAGGTTCAAGGTCGGTCTTGTGTATCGGCGACTGTAAGAACATTACCTCTCAAATCAGTTTTCACAGGCTTTAGTCGTCCTTGGGAGCTCCCTAACTACATTTCGTGTGCGTGGGGTCCAGTCTGTATGGTGTCCGGATTAAGAATATAGCATCACTCCATTTCTTCCCGTGGATGTCGTAAAAGGCGACTTAGAGACTTTAAGGCAGAAGGATGGGCAGCAGCGTCCCGTCTGTGTAACAGCAGCCATTCGGCGCTCACCAATCCACCTGCAAAGCGTGGTGAGTATTGGCAAATATCCCCCAAAATGTCGACACCGCCGTCGCCTTTGTTCGCCAGTAGACGCCCTTTGTTTGACATGAAGTACAGTTTAACATATTTTCAGATAAGCTTATAACCATAAGGTTAGACATATCTACTCAGCTTACGGGTAGGCAAAGATAGATGAATAAAATAAAAAATTGTACTAATCGAAATTCTTCATGAATTTCCTCCGCCCTGGGGAAGAGCGAAGAGGCATCCTACCGGCTAGAACCACTGGGGCGGTCATCTTCGGCACCTAAGGGTGGCTCGCGTACATCGTATGATGCACACTAGAGCAGGCAAAGATAGACCTAGACCAAAGAAATGTGTGGTCTTCTGGGCTCTCCCAGAAGATCACAACATCATGCTCTCCCAGAAGACCACAACATCATGCTCAATAAGAAGGCCGTCGAGCTGGAAGGCTGAGGGGTAACAACCGCTCTGGCGCCTATTGCTCCTGGCCTTGGGGGTTAAAGGCGTGCCGATTGGGGAATCTGATTGCTCATACCGAGCAAGACCCTAGGGAGACTTCGAGGTTTCAGGAGCGAAAAAGCGTTTCCTTTAAAATCCCTCCCCAAAATGTGCCTGGTTGGCCTCTGTATTCCCCTGCCCTGCAGTAGAGGAAGTGATCGCCTTATAGTCACTCCTTCAGAGATGTGCCTTAAGACGTGGCACAAATGGGCAGCTCCAGTGTTCGTTATCAAGATCTTTAAGCCCCCTTCAATGCCAAAGATCTGGCTCAGGTAGTTTTAGCCGGTAAGAGCCCGGAGAACCCCACCGCCATTCCCCAAGGCGGAGGAAGTCCACGAGGATTTCCACAACGATGAGAAAAAAATGTAATCATAGACCTAGCAAAGGCTGACTTTCTGCTCAACATACAAAGAGTAGAGTCAACTCCCTTACTGCCTGTAGCCTCAGTGAGGTCGTGGTATAGCCGCAATGCTCCCGTCTTATAGACTTGCCAACGAGCGTGCCTATGAGCAATTGATCCTGTCATCAATGTACAAAACTAAACCCTTTAAATACATTGCAGACACATAGCGCCATAAGTGTTTTAACATACAAATATTTGAGTACAACGAATTAAGAACATTTGTATTTATTCATTTTAAATCAATAAATGCTACATACGTTCAATTTATAAGTTTATAACAGACATGATTGGACAGACATGAATCTCTTCTCCTACTTTTTTTTTATTGGTGCCCAGTGGAAATTCTTCATGAACTTCCTTCACCCCGGGGAACGGCGAAGGGGTATGCCGGACTCCTACCCGCTAAAACCACTGGAGCGGTCATTTTCGGCACCTAAGGGAGGCTCCAGGTCCTCGTATGATCACACTAGAGCCGCCCACTGGTGCCACGCCTATAGGCACATCTCGGAGAGGGTGACTGTAAAGCGGTCACCCCCCGGGGGGATTGTAAAGGATCCCCCAAAGCGTACCACGGCAGCATGACCACATGCGTGCTACCGTCTTCTCTTGGGTCGCTTGGTGTGGGCACGCAGATTCCCCAATCTACGCACCCGCAAACCCAGAGGTCCCCGACCTTATAGCAACGGCCCTGCCGTTTTCAGGCGTCTCTCCCGATCCCGCTCTGCGGTCTCCTTCTTGAGCAGGACGCTCTCACGGAAGGAACCACTGCATTCCAGTTTTCATGCTCTGCCAACATAGCCGACACTACTGCTGGCAGAGAGAGATCTTGCCCGATCCGATCGACCAGGATCTACCACGCGGCGACCCACGCAGGGCACGCCTCGAGCGTGTGCTGTGCGGTGTCCTGGTCGCTATCACAATGGTGGCATTGTGCCGTGGCCTCACGTCCTGTCCTGTGCAGGTACGCACTGAAACAGGCGTACCCGGTGAGCACCTGCGTCAGGCGGTAGGTAACGCACTCGCTCCTTTTGAGCCAGGCTCCAAAAAGCGGTAGGAGAGTGGCCTCCACGACGCGCTTGGTCGCAAACTGCATCCGCAGGCGATGACGCCACTTGACGGTGCGCACCGCCGAGCAAGCCGCCTCAGCCTGTCCAACGCCCCTGGACGCGCGCCTTCGGCGCTCTGGCGGAGGGAGCGTGTCTGATCGTAGACCCACGCATCTATCTCCGCCAGGATGTCGAAAGGCGGAAAACGCACCAAGAGAGTTGCCGCCTCGTAGGACACTGTTCGGTAACCTCGTGCGATCCGGATAGCCACTCTGCGCTGCAGACCGTGAATTTTGGCTCTGCAGCGCTGGGCGCGTGTTAGTCGAGCTGACCATACAGGCAGCGCCCCATATAGGGTCACGGACCGCACGACCCCCCCGTAGAGACGGCGAACTTCCCCACATGGTCCCCAAGATTGGGCAGGAGCCGGTGTAGTGCACTTACTACCCTCTCGACTCGGGGCACTGGAAGTGCTCTTTCTCCTTTGTACCCACTCCCCATCAGGCCATCACACATCCAGCCATTATGTTGGATCATTCACAATACGTGGAATTTGTCTCTGGAATTCTCTTCCACACGTACTACATGACAGCCCTTCTCTGGATGTTTTCAAGAAAGGAATCGAAAACACATTTCTTCTCAGTATGACTTGATAAGTATTATATGTATTGTTATGTACTTATTTAAGTATATTATGTTCATTATGTATATTATGCCGTGTGGTGCCGGCTCAAAATACCACCACCCCATCTCCTCCCGTGGGAGGAGAACAGCGTCCTTCGAGTACATTAACAACTCAACTGCGATCGCCAACCCGTCTGCCAAGCGTGGCGATTATGGCAAAACCCCCCAATGAGCCCACAACACTCATATCGGTCATTGTGGTGATCTTTGGGGGAGGCCTGTGTCCAGCACTGGACTTCATTCGGCCGAAATGATGATGTTCATACTGTATATTTGTGTATTTTATTTAAAGCACCTCTAAATCTGTTGTTTTCATTATTCTTTACTACATATTGTTTTCTTTCTGCTTGTATATTGGATACTGTCCTCTTTTCGTTTCTATCATCTATCACTCAGAGGCTTGCTGGTAGAGAACTCAATGTTGAGTTAAGCTCGCCTTTGTACACTAATTTTATTTTATATTCTATGTATCGTGTTAAATTATGTACAATAAAGAACAAGAATAATCAAAAATAGTTTGACTGTGAATAGATTTATCGCCACTATGTAGGTAGAGGTACGTTCAGTCGAATTTAATTTAACATTCAAATTTTAACCATGAAATAAGTTGATTCGATTACTAGCACACAACCGTCACCATTCCAGATAAGTGTTGCTCTACAGCGTAGAGTGGAATAGTGACGTTTGATGTGGTGGTGGCACTCCAATGGACGTGCGGCACGGAGAAGTGCCGTCACGCGATCTATGCAATAAATATCAACTTGATATTCTGCTTGCACAATAAATAAAACAGCATATAAGACGCGAAGCATTTCGACAACGGCTTTATTGGATCACACAATCCTCAAAACGAATTCAGCATACATTGTATTGTAAACTTGACGGATACAAACACAACAAGAAAAAAGAAAGTCAAAACACTACACGACGAATAAAATGTCAGTGAAGTCGCGTGTATATGGTCATTAACTCACTTGACTATAAACTTCCTTGAGCCCGCTCGTGGTGAAATCCCAATTTGGAACACGTTCACGATGAAATTGTCCGAGTCTATCACAAACACAACCACTACAAGTGACACAGAATATTACTCAACGCAGGATCCGAACTAGGTAGAGTGCCAAGCTATGTAACACAGTTTAGAAACGATACTATGCTCTTTCCTGTTCACCAAAAGTAGCATGGGCAATTTAAAACAGGTTTTCTATATTGAAGCTTAGACTTGCACAAAAAAAAACTAACGCAAAAATAAAAGTGGCGCTACGAAGCGCGAACACTTGTTTCTCTTGGCGTTGCGCACTGGTGACTGAGGCGACGGCGGGCGTAGCGCGAACCACCGAATCAATGTTGCGCAGTAGGCCGCTGTATGCCGTATCTGTGAACACAGAGCGCACACATCGACGCGAGGGATACCCAACCAAGCCGGAACAGCAGGGGACGGCATTGTCTCGCTATGGGAGCTTGTCTGGAGGTACCTGCTCAACGACTGCCAGGCCGTGTAAACGAACCCTATTTGACCCCCGTAACATTTACAATATAATTATTAGGACGGAAAAGCTACTATTTGTTCCCGTGACTGATGTAACATAACACAATAACAAACGTGTAGTGTAATATTCATAAGGGTCTGCAGTCACTTAGGTATGTACGACCATAAGCTATTGTTTATTTAGCTTCTAGCTTCTCAAGTAAAAATATATCCGTTTATTATTGTCCCCTTATATGGTACAAAACCCGAAGGATATCTTCCTTTTTTAAGCAGTAACTGCTAAAATCAGCAGGAAGGCAGAAATATCAAACGGCATATACATTGGACCAAATGATTACAAGCATCGAAGAGCTGGCACAATCCAGATAATGTGGGAATGAACTCGTGTAAACTTACAGGGCAGCTGTGTGGTATTAAGTAGTTCACAAAACAATAAACTAATTTGCTAGAAAATTGAGGAACATCATAATTGTATAACACCTGTAGGCTGCAGACAGGTACTGTAATCAATAATCATATCTTACGTTATGAAATGTTGAAATAGACTCCAAACCTGGATATTTAAAGTAACAAACAAAACCAACGGCAATCATTTAAACCACTTCTCAGGGGACCGCATATTGTAAAGGTCGCCATAAAGTTTAAATGATAATGCAATAATTTGTTAAAATCTCAATATTCAGACACAACTGCGGTAGTTTTACTGTCGTACAAAAATTCCACGTTTTATTTTCACCTGGCTTTAATATGGACTATTAAGACATCAGAAAGCATTTGGGTGTTTTATCTGAACGCAACTACGCATCAGAACTCGCATACGCATTTAGTCCAGCACAACTTATAACAAGATATGTTTATCGTCTCAGAAACGTAAACCAATGAGGAGATTCAATCGCAAAATCATAGAATTTAGGTAAACATATGATACGAAAAACTAATATTGTTGATTTACTTACTAATAAGTAAGTCGTACTTCGTCAATATGTATGGTAATATATTCGGTATAATAGTGGGTCTTATATCAGTCCTGTCAGTTGTAAAACAAAGCGTATATGACCACTTATGAGTATAAATGAAGGATCTCGAAAACGAAAGAAATTCATCGTCTCTGTTAACCATGTAGTATCAGATTCAATCACGTTTTATAGTTATGATTATAACTCAATTTCAGAATATTATTTTACCAGACTTCTGACGTCATCGAAACCTGTTATACTTGATCAAAACATTTGTTTTTTTATACCTACAAATAAACTGCGAGTTAAATATTGTAATGTTTAATATTTTAACAAAAGACTTAGGACTGAACAGATCAGTATATGTAATCTCAAAAGGATACCACTATACTTATTAATAATCTTTACAATGAGAGATTTTGATTTTTTTAATATGAAATCAAGTGTAATTCTTTTACATATATTCGCTTTTACTCCAGTTATCTTAGTAAGATTAGACGATAAACATATTTTTTTGTATTTGCACTTATCCCAATCAACTTTTATATGTCACTGATTCAATCCATCAATCAATTACGCCTACAGCAGTCCACGTGTGGTCATAATTTATTAAAGATTTTGAAGCAATCAAATCCATGATTGGCCAATTATCAGTTTTAAGTCAACAAAAACCCTTGGATTAATAACTTCCTTTATAATATCATTTAAAACAATAGGATTGTAAACTCTCACTTTACTAGGTAAGCGAATTACAGTTGTTTCATATAATTAATATACATCCTTTTGCAGCAAAACTTTCTTTATTTTTTATTGTTTTCAATAAGGTAATCTAATCAATTAAGGAATTTACAAACATAAGCTAATTGTATTGTATCAGAAAAGTTTTTTATAAACAAATCCAACGTTTATGATATCTTATAATATGGGTCCCCTAATAATATGACAAATGATGAACCGATACCACTCCTCTTTGGAAACCATAACATCAAATACGTAGATAACTATTATTTAACCTGGGCCAAAACATCTCTTTCCGAGATAGGATCAACAAAAAATTGATCGTAGAATAAACCTTACCTGGAAGAAAAGAAAATCTATAACGAAAAAGAAAGATGGCAACTGAAGGAGGAGGCCCTCATCCAGTAATGTCCTCTTGAAATTACTGTAAGTGTGAAACAAATTTATCTTGTACATACCGGGAAATATA
The DNA here is from genome assembly GCA_947459985.1 of Diloba caeruleocephala. NCBI lineage: Eukaryota > Metazoa > Arthropoda > Insecta > Lepidoptera > Noctuidae > Diloba > Diloba caeruleocephala. The sequence continues at coordinate 20,267,105 of OX381616.1, forward strand.
GGCAATTTTTATTTATTTAACCAACATATAATATAACCTAATGCTTTTACTGTCAATATGATATTTTCGTAGCTTCGTAATGTTATTCTTACCTCGTCATACCGTGAAGAGGTCTGAGTCGCAAAACTAAGGTCGGAGCTGCGAGCTCCCGCCCAGGGGAACGACGTGCGGCGCGCGCCTGACACCAACATCGTATGGTTCATAAGTGCTTCACTGTACCTTTCAGTGCACAGATTACCGTGGGCATATTACTTAACAGATAAGATAACAACTGTATATACTATTTTGTGACATATTGCAAATATAACTTGGAAATGAAACTATGTGCAATCGCTTTGTTTTATCGATTGATTGATCAGGCTTTCGCAAACTATGCTATATCAAGTTCATCCATACACAAAACGCGATCATTTAGATGAATGTTTTAAGCTGCTTATTACGAATGAAGTAAATAATCAAAAATGGCTGTGCTACTAAACACAAACAAGCCAAGAGCTGAATACATTAAATACAAGTAAATAAACAAAGAAGCTATTAATAAATGTTGAAGTTGAAAGAGCTTAAATGACAAAAACAAAACCAAATCATAGCTATTGAAAACAAAGCAATCCTAGTATCAGTTTAAATACGTGTTGTTTAAGTTTATCATTCATTATATGAATAGGAATTTTGCGATGCAATAAGCAACAAATCGGCTTAAAATTTAGTACTCACAACAAATATTTGCCGAAGTAGCACAATGCGTTCTTAGATTTCATATGTAACTAAGCCAATATTGAAGAAGCTGTAAATCCTTCACTTGGTATAAACATATGTACATACTATAGTAGCTTATATTTCACAATATTATACTATTAGCTCGCTAAGATTATGAGTATTATCTACACTATACGACGATAACGGGCGGTTCAACTCGGATTAAGTGGTTAAAATTTCCACTACCAATCATAGGTAAAGATAACGAATTCAATAATATAGAGGAACTTTTTTGTCTTAGTTTTGTGCCGAGTGTTATTGCCAGGATTTTTAATAATTTTAAATACAGAAACAATCCGTTTGTTATGATTAAATAAACACCAAATATCACATTAACCTTCACCTTATCGGCGGAAACCCAAATATAGATCGCATGCAAGCTATACAAAGCGGCGCCCTTATCAACGTGACATCATGACCAACCGGCAAATTTCTAAAACGTACCTGAATCATAACATAATATACGTTGTTGTTTATCGATTACTAGGCGTGGTATCACACACATAGAAATTTGAACAACGGTGCTTTACGTACATTTCCCAGGGCCAAGACATAATTTAGATTAAAACAATATTTCGAATTTTGCAAATGAATCATTGCACTCTGTTAAATGTAATCAAGCAATAACATTGATGAACGAACCAATTTCAAATACAATTACTGCATTTCGATTGGAATCTGGATTATTTTAAAGGATCTGGGTTATTTTGTTAATTTATGGACTGGATTTTGTGAATATACCAAATTTACGGGCCGCTAGCAGTCTGTATCTTAAGACCGCTGACAAAAATTCAACAGCGGGTGAATTCTCTCGAAATATTTTGGCAGTTGGCCAAAGTACACCCCGCAGTGCTAATTAAAGTATGTCCACACGCTACAAACGACTCATTCTTAGCTCAAACAGTGGTTAGACGTAATTAAACTTTACAAGAACGTTCCTTCAATACACGCACTAGACAAAAACAACCTCTGTAAACGAAATCCTTATGAATCCTTTGTTATCGTCGCTTTGATCATTCTCCATTGTTGTGACTTTATTTATTTAGCAAAATTTCTGTTTCATGCAGACAAAGGTTTCCACGAAAAGCATGTATCACAATCCTACCGATGCGTATTTTCATCGACTTAAAACACAGAAAGAACAATTTACTGAGAAAAACAATAGTCCTCAATACACAGTAGGAGTAGACCATGCCATGTCACACAGTCCTAATGGAAATATTCATTTGCAAACGTGATACTAGAACACGTAACGTAAAGGACCACAGAACATTGGTTTGTAGTGATAGAATATGTTCTGCTAATTCCGCTAGGCTAAAGAGCTTAACAAACATTATTGTAAAAGCTATAAACGATGGAACATTAGCAAAACATTTAGAATTTACAGAAACGAATTTACGAATTACATACCTACCTGATAGAGTATTTTTTAACATCATCTGTTGGATGTCACACATGACACAACACAAATGGAGTGACATGTACCTGCATGGATTCAAGTAGTTCGTTTGTCCAGCAACACGGTTTACAAAAATTCCCATACGAATTAAAACTTAATCAAAAAATTTATTTTTACTCTTCTGATTATTACCGAATGTATGTGTACTATGCCACGAGTCGTAAGCATCAACAGTGTGCAAATAGAACTAGCAATATCGATCTAAGCTAGGATCAAGCGAAAATAATCGAAGGTTTGTTTATGCAGTGCGGAACTAAACAAACTTTCGATAATTGAAATACACCGCGATATTTTAGTCTAAACAGCCTCATCCGGAAGCATCGTAAATTACGATGAAGATATAATACGAAAATAATTTGTCATTCAATTTTGCCATAACAAACGTACTGCAGAATACTAATTATATCTTTATGATTCCCAGAAATAGGGAGATATGTTTACTCTGCTGTCCGACATATACCTAAATACATGATCGATTAATGCTCGATATCATCGTATTAGACTACGATTTCGGGACTTTTTGCGCACAGATAAATCAAAACAATATGTTGACTAACCCCGACGTTACACCTATTATTCAATGTACAATTTTATTGGAAAAACTATCACATTTCTCTGTGCATTTCGTTCATGCGTCTATGAACTGAAGCCATGACTTCTCGTAACTCAAAACATAGCCCTGTTCCATTAGTGTTCTCCTTGGTTCTATTGAGTGTCGTCTTTATGAAACAATGTTTTTGGTGGAGCTGGTACCCGGCGCCTCATTCCTCAATACATTCCTAGATAATATTGCTACTGCTTTAAACAACGAATAGCTAGTTCGTGTAAATGTCTTAAATCTGTCTTATGTCTTAAACATATGTACCATTAACAAAATCACGATCCTTTAAATTTCCCATTTGATTCTCCCTTTCTTTAGAACAAAATCCCAAGCTTGCGCTAAATACCGTACCGTAGTCACCGTTATTTCAATTCTATATTCAAGGATGTATGGATGTTTGAGCTTAGAGAATTTCACTACAGATCAAGTATTTGATACAGAAAGTTGCTACTTATACAAACGATCTTTAGACACCTCAGTTCTTTCTAAAGATATTATTGCATATCTTTTATAAATTCTATTGAGTAGCAATATCATTTGAGCGTCCCGCGCTATTAAATTTCAATTACAAGAAAAGAACAAATGTGTTCCGAATTTATGTTTAGTTTTTACTGCAATACCAAAAGCCTTTTTTAAATTATTATACTATTTTAGGCAATATGGTTCCTGATAAAGATAGAACCACTCTCTACACTCGTCAGTGTTGTAAAAGGAGACTTAACGGCAGAATAATCAATCTAAACCAAAATCTTTAGATTTAAGACTAAACTTGATCTGTTTTTGTGTTAAGTGTGATCTTAAAAACGAATCCTCTATCCCAAATCCAAAGATTTTGGATTAAAAAGATTATAAATTTCGCCCGTAACAGATTTTATCAAAAGTATGGACAACATCGTTCTCCTGTAGTCAGCAATCCGCCTACAGAGCTTGGTGATTATGACAATATGACCTTCTATTATTGCGATCATTAGGAGGCCCAGTTACGTGCCCAGTTACGGGCTGATGATATATTTGTGTGCCAAACCTCCAAATATACACACAATTCAAACTCGGATACTTTAACACTAACACAGGAAGGTAATGAGCGGAGGTTAAGGTCAAATCAACAATCACTATTTTATCCTCACGTTTACTGACTTCCTCAACAATGAGGAATCTCGGGGTATTATAATAAAGGTAAGACTTGCGCACCACCTTCTCAACCGCAAGTTAGCACAATTTTAATATTTTAACGATATAGCGTGTCGTTCTGAAATTTTCGGCATATTAGTAGTGAATAAGTTTAGTATGTAAATGGTGGAGTCCCACTATTAAATTCTAAGTTTAGACGAGCATCGCGTGAAACAAGCAAAGTAGACGGGCCGTTGAATAAAGTGTGAATATTTTATAGGAGACACTGACGTAGGCGAATGTGGAGTGTAGAGTAGCATTTTGGTAGAGTCGGTAGAATTTCATGTTCAAATATTTTACTTGAAATAAATTATGTACAGGCATTTTAAAACTTCAAAATGTTATTAGTTACTAGGATTACTGTAGATCAGTGATATGCATACATTTTTTGAGAGGTTTCATAATATACTGAGTATGATGTTCATACATAGGCTGCACTAAAAGTATCGGGAATGGAATATTTCCACTGTTCCTGTCATATTAAAATCTTTTTAATTGAAAACTCCTTGGTTTTACAAATCGAATACCATTTATTTATTTAAAAAAAGATTCACGGTCTTGTCACAAGGTTTTGTCAAAGTTGTTTAGTCGTTGAGAAAATGGAATTGACTCGAGAAAATTCAAGAGCGATGATTTATTATGACTTTCGAAGTGGTTTAACACAAAAACAGTGTGTTGACCGGATGATTTCTGCATTTGGTGATGAAGCCCCATCCAAAACCACAATTTATCGCTGGTTTGCTGAATTTCAACGTGGACGTGTCAAGCTCAGTGATGATCCTCGTCAAGGTCGTCCAAAAACTGCAGTCACCAAAGAAAACGTTGATGCTGTGCATAAGCTGATTGAGGAAGATCGACATGTGACATACCGCGAAATTCAGGCAACTTTAGACATTGGCATGAGTCAAATACAAATAATCTTGCATGAACAATTATGTGTAAAAAAGTTGTTTTCCCGATGGATACCGCATTTGCTATGTGAAGAGCAAAAAGCGGCTCGCGTTACTTGGTGCGTCAGAACTCTCGAAAGATTCCACGCAGAATCCTCAAATGCTGTATACAACATCGTATCAGGTGACGAATCCTGGATATATGCGTACGAACCCGAAACAAAAAACCAGTCACGAGTTTGGGTGTTCGAAAATGAGTTAAAGCCAACAGAAATTGTTCGTTCACGGAGTGTTGCAAAAAAAATGGTGGCCACGTTTGTCTACAAAACCGGCCATGTTACGACTATTCCTCTTGAGGTACAAAGAACGGTTAATGCAGAATGGTATGCTAGCATTTGTTTGCCACAGGTCGTTTCTGAACTCCGTAGAGAGAACTGCAACCGCCGCATCATCCTCCATCACGACAATGCGAGTTCTCACACCGCGCACAGAACAAAAGAGTTTTTAGAGCAAGAAAACATAGAATTATTAGACCATCCGCCATACAGCCCCGACCTAAGCCCTAATGATTTCTATACTTTCCCTAAAATAAAGAATAAATTGCGTGGACAGAGATTTTCATCACCTAAAGAAGCTGTGGACGCCTACAAAACGGCCATTTTGGAGACCCCAACTTCCGAATGGCATGGTTGCTTCAATGATTGGTTCCATCGTATGGAAAAATGTGTCAAATTTCGCGGAGAATACTTCGAAAAGCAATAAATACATTTTTAAATAGTAATGTTGTGTCACTTCCTTGATTCCCGAAATTTTCAGTGCCGCCCTCGTAGTACATTTTTAATTTGTGTTGCCTTATCTTTAAGCTTTAACCTTCTGTCAACGCAACTGTTAAGGCATTATATAAAGCCATTATAATATTACCGCTACAACAGCGGTCTCAAGTAAAGTATAAGTTTTTGGAAAAATATTGAGCCTAGAGACAGGTGAACTCGAAATCTAAATAAAAGTCATCCGTACACAATTAAGTTCTCTGTTCTCGAAGTTGTTGACGAGTATGTCTACCTAGGACAAACTGTCCAGTTAGGTAGGTCCAACTTCGAGAAAGAGGTCAATCGTCGAATCCGACTCGGCTGGGCAGCGTTCGGGAAACTTCGCAACGTCTTTTCGTCAACAATACCGCAATGCCTCAAGACGCAAGTCTTTAACCAGTGTGTGTTACCAGTGATGACATATGGAACAGAGACGTGGTCACTCACAATGGGCCTCTAAGAAAGCTCAAGGTCACTCAGCGAGCTATGGAGAGAGCTATGCTTGGTATTTCTCTGCGAGATCGAATCAGAAATGAGGAGATCCGTAGAAGAACTAAAGTTGTCGACATAGCTGAAAGGATTAGCAAACTGAAGTGGCAATGGGCAGGGCACATTGCTCGTAGAACTGATGCCCGTTGGGGCACAAAGGTTCTCGAATGGAGACCGCGCACCGGAAAACGAAGCGTGGGACGACCTCCAACGAGGTGGACAGACGACCTGGTGAAGGTCGCTGGTAGTCGTTGGATGAGAGCGGCATGTGACCGCTCGTTGTGGAAATCTAAGGGGGAGGCCTTTGTTCAGCAGTGGACGTCCTGTGGCTGATATGATGATATGATGACACAATTATGTAACACAGATACATGTATTAGGTTTCAAAACAGAGTCGATGATGAACACCCGCTGATCGCCTTACGTTTGAGTTGTTACCCACTACCCACGCAATACCCCTTAGTGAGCCGCCCAGACTTTGTTCCCTTTGTTCCTATCCAATATTATTTGGCAAAGATGCATATATTAGTACCCAATTAGTAAAGACAGTTGAGAGTTTAGCTATAATTTGAGTGAGACTTGAGGAAGATTCACGAAGTTCCCAACATTCTCAAGGTTAATGCGGGATTGTCGCAGTGCGATCCCCGTCTCCCGATAAATCAACTCCAAGGTCAGACCGCCGAGACATCCCGAGGACACGTCCCTACGCAACTTATGAAAAACAAAAGAATTTCAGATTTGGAAAATAAGTTGACTTCAGAATTATTATACCCCACAACCTGGCGATTCATACGGCGCCAACGGTATACGGTATTGAATACTCTGCAATTTGAAGTCTAGCATTGTGGTAACATGTACATACATGCATCACATCATGTCTGCTCCTAGGTCAATTCTGAACAAAATGGGGTATATCATTGCTGTTCTACATTGCCTGACTAGTACGTCATCATCATCATCATCTTGGATTAGTCACCTGCATAGAATACCTACATTCGATTTAGTATAATAATATCAGTATCAGCATTTCTATTAAATAATTTTGTGATTCACAAATTAATGACTCGTATATCTATCTAGTAAATCAAATTATATCCAGTGATTCATTAGATTGCCATAACAATTTTTCTTCCTAGAAATATTTGATTTAAAGTGTACAGTCAGTAATCACTAATCACAATATTTCTTTACCGCGGTTTCACTCACGTGCAAATTTACTATTCTACTGATCACGTTTCGTCGGAGATAAAAAATAACTCAATATACAAATTTCGGCCAAGTACTTTCATAATATTTACAAAGTTTCAAATACTTCATTGACTATAGATATGCAAAAAGTTTTCCCCACGTACGTTTCCAATGGTAAGTATCAAACTGAGCATGCATTACCATTTTCAACTTCTACTCTTGATTTATGGCTTCTGTGGAGTTATCACCGCAATTGCGCCAATTATCATTTTTATACGATAAAGGACATTTATGTCATCCGATCCTACGAAAAAGGGTGCAATTGCAAAAACCCTACTTTACGGGATGCGTTTTATTTTAATAATTATATGTATTTCCAATGTGTGACAGTCTGATAATATAGATTTGCCATCTGGATTTAATATTTGATTGTATTTGTAAGTTTTAAACTACACAAAAATGCTTCTCCCGTAAAGAAGTATTTTTGCAATTGCGCTCCTTTTTTTTTTTTTTTTTTTTTTTTTTTTTTTTTTTTTTTTTTTTTTTTTCGTAGGATATAGACATCATCATTCAGCCGAATAAAATCTACTGTGTCCAGACACACGCCTCCTCCAAAGATCGCCACAGCGACCCGTGTGGGTGTGTTTTGTGCTCATTGGGGGATTCTGCCATAATCGCCACGCAGGTTAGCGATCGCCATTGAGTTATTAATGTACTGGAAGGAAGCTGCTGCCCATCCTCCGACTAATACCATAATCGCCTTTTACGAAACCCACAGGATGAGACGGGTTGGTGCTATTCTTAGCCGGCACCACACGGCAATAATATTGTCATGCCAAATTACCTTTCGCAGATTTTTCATAGGCTGCAGGAAGTTTATGAGATAATTATTATTATCTGTGGATGAGGATTATAATCTTTGTCTTAAATATTATAAATATAGCTTAGAAGCTTTTGTCTACACTTTTTCATAACAAAATACGCAGTAGTAGGAAACTGCCGGAGCCAAACAAAACGAAATGTTGTTTATTTTTACGCACAACAGTTTCTACTGTGAAATTCGTCACTAGCATTACTATTTATATTAAATAGCCGGTATGTGTTTATAGAGGGTGAATATATTTATTGGTGTCCAGTGGAAATTCGCCCCGGGTAAGGGCGAAGGGGTTATGCCGGACTCCTATCGGCTAAAACCACTGGAGCGGTCATCTTCGGCACCGAAGGAGCCCTTCAGGTCCTCGTAAGATCACACTAGAGCCGCCCATTGGTGCCACGCTTTTAGGTACATCAAGGAGGGGATGACTGTAAAGCGGTCACCCCCTCTAGTGGAGGGAAGGCGACTGTGAAAAGGTCGCCCCCCAGGCACTTCTCGGGGAGAACTGTAAAAGGTCCCAAACCTCGCTTTGCGCTGTGCTACGCACACGGCGGCACGTGGACACGTGAACACCGCCGCCTTCCCGGGGGTCGCTCGGTGTGAGCACCTAAGGGTACTGGGGCCCTGGATAAATGTTTAGAATTAAAATATACCTATTAATCATGAGTTTAATAAACGTTCAGCTAGATTGACACAAAGTTATCAAAATATTGGATCAAATTTTAGATACAAATCTAAAGGGGCGAACTGGGATTTCTTTAGCTCACTTTTTGCATCTCATGCCAAAGACTTCACTCGCGATGGGTTGTCAGCAGAAGAAAGTGCTAAAATCATGTCAGACACATTTACATACTGTGCTGATGTTGCTGTAGGTCGCGGATCAATAACCAACACTCGTAGATGTGATTGGTGGAATAGCTATTTAACTGAACAACGTAAACGTTTTCGCAGAGCGCGCAAAAAACTAAACAAGCTTAAAAAACAGCAAATATCGGGAGACATATTTATTGATACATTAAATAGATTCAGAATTGCCAGATCTAGTTATAGAGCCGCGGTGGCAAAATCGAAGGGAAATCTGTTACAGAAGATAGTGCAAACACTAGATAGGGAGGGTCCGTGGTCTCCTCTGTACCACGAGTTTAAAGCCAATATATCAGTCGATCTTGCTTATATCCAAAATATTAAAATTAATAACATGCATACCACTGGTATTGACCACCACGGAGGCTCTTCTCAATACCTGATGATCTACCTGGAAATGATAACGAGTATCATCAACAGATTAGATCATGGGCTGCTGAACCGCCGGAATCCCCAGCGTCTGACTTACCATCCACTGACGAATTCATAAACGTTGTCAATAAACTACCACTTAATAAAGCATCTGGAGAAGATAAAATATCGAATAGAATGATTAAAGAAGCTTGTAAAATATCGGGTGACTCTATACTGACCGTTTTTAATCGTTGCATTGCTGAAGGCATTTTCCCTCGTATATGGCGTTCCGGTTTTATACGCATAATACCAAAAAGTGGTGACAACCCCCCGGATGATCCTAAATCATACCGGCCTATAACTTTACTACCATCTTTAGGGAAACTTCTCGAGCGCCTTATAGTTCCACGTTTGCTGCCAGATGGACCGAAATTTCATAATAACCAATTCGGCTTCACAATAGGAAAATCTACTATTGACGCGGCAATCTCTGTCAGGAAAGTAGTAAATTCATCTGAACATAAGTACGTGAACATGGGTTTCGATGATTTTCTAGCGATTCCATTACCATCCGGCTGTTCATTGACTGGTTACGCAGACGACGGCCTTCTGCTTATTCAGTCAAGTACAAGGGCGAGCCTTGAAAAATTGGCGGATACTTGTTTACGTTTAATCTCTAGTTGGGGCGAACGAAACCGCTTAATGTTTGCACCACAAAAAACCTTTCAACTAATTTTAAAAGGCAATCTTAAGACATCACCGAGCATTAAATTCAATAATGTTACCGTAAAAAGAAAGGAGTCCGTGTGCTACCTTGGTCTTGTATTGGAGAGAAATTTTTCATTCGTTGAACACATAAAATCTGTAGGTGAAAAAGCTAAAAGGAACTTTTATGCCCTGACAAGGATATCAACAGCTACATGGGGTCTTTCATTTTATACTTTGAAAACTATTTACGGCGCTACCTACTTAGGTTGTATTTGCTATGGTTCACCTGTATGGGCCGATAGGGCTACTATCGGCGCGGCAAGACGTAAACTGCTCCAAAGCCAGCGCTTAGCGTTGATATTCTTGTGCAAGGCATATAGGACAGTAAGTACTGAAGCTCTGCCTGTGCTAGCAGGTGTTTTGCCAGTCGATCTTGAGATACAGCGACGTGCTGCAATGTACTACTCAACTAGAGAAAACGTGGACGCGGAATTTCTGCTACAACGCGATCGTGTTAGGATCTGCAGATTGTTTAGACCACAGACTGGTGTTTGGGAGGAACTCTTGGCCGAATGGCAATGCAGGTGGGACACGTCTATTAAGGGCCGTCACCTATACCAGTACTTTCCATCCATTCGTGAGCGGTTGGCAAGTGCATGGTTGGAAGTTGATCATTGCGTGGCTCAATTTCTCACCGGCCATGGTAACTTTAAGAGTAAATTGTTTAGCTTCAAGCTTGTCACCTCACCATTCTGCAAATGTTCAACACCGGACTGTGAATATGAACAGTCTGCACATCATATCCTGTGGGAGTGTATTCTTTGGCAAGATGAACGCAATATTATGTTTGACTGCATGCTGCAAGTTACATCCGGGGTTGTTTACTATACAGATCTTGTTGCGACTAGGACGAATTTCCGTGCGTTCAAGTGTTTTTGCCATACCTACTATTGGAATCAGTCACAATAGCTCACAACATAGGACCCGTAAATAAAAAAAATTGTACCCGTGGTGCTTGGCAACTGGGCTTAACCCTGTTGTAAACTCCCATTTATTGTGCCTATGGCCTATCGTTTTTCTCTGTCTCCTGCTTGCAACGGAGGGAAGTGGAACGTATATTCTTTCATACTCCTCCTTTATCTTTTCTGATTAATTTCGGTGCGGGTTCCAAGACAGTTATTCATTTCTCTGGGACACACCGAGCTTCATTGATCGGTGTTCTTTTCGGTGGTCGCCATTGTAGATCCTGGCTTACAGGAGTTGCAGTGGTTGGGAATGTGTGGCGGGCTTGTCCCAAAAACGTTCAGCTATTATAAATAAATTTATTAATAAAATAAATTTTCTTTCTTTCTTTCTTCTTTCTTTCTATAATTCAACAACCAAATAGTTTTGAAGTAAATTAAATTCTTAGATAAAGCTGTATTTCCATCCAGCCTAACGTTACACGTGATTGGGATGACATGTCCACCCAATGTCAAGTGTAGTGGAGGGTCGAAGTACTTTTAGGCCTTGGCCTCGACATGCGTAGGGGACTGGCGTCACGCAGCGATGACGTCACCGCCCGGCGCCCCCATCATGCTCCCCCGCCCCACAGACGGTGCGACGCCCGATAAACAGTAGCTCACCCTTATACCATGCCAGCGGTTACGACTGTTACATTTCTGGCCCATTCATAATCGCCCGGTTACCGAAATAAAAGCACTTTATATCTTTGTCATATAATAGATGTAGCTTATATGATATAAATTACGTCATATACTGAACAACTTTATGATGATCTATATGAAAAATGTTTTATTTTATTTAATGTAACGCTTTCTAGAAGGCACTATCGTAAAGTTGCCCCACACTAGGATATTTCCTATGTCGTGGGTGCATATAAAGATACAGACATAAATTACACAATACACCCAGACCCGGAAGAACTACCTGCGGATCGTACAAATACTTGTTTCGTGCGGGAATCGAACCCTCGACCCGGCAGCAGCCGACTGTATCAGCCACTGCACCAACTGTGCCGTCTAAATTGAAGGCAAACATTCAAACCAAACATGCTTATACAAAATACGAGTAATACTATTATATGGTACCAGTAATCCGCAATGAAACTGCATTATATCAAATACACGGGATATCGTGGCTATGTCGCATGTGGCTGTATCCAGCTAAATCAAATAGGACCCCGGGGGACTCGCGGAAAGCTAAAACTCACATATAGAAAGAATAAAAAGAAACAAACTAAATTTATTTTCCAAACGTCGATGCACAAACTATATGTACAAGTTATAATTCCACATAATATTATTATAGCATGACTAACTAAACGCTAGTCTACAGAAACACTACCTAATAACTCAACGCGTAAAAACTAACACTACATGACACCAAACGCTTCGGGCTGGCAGCATTGAATGATTTTTCTTATCTATGGTTGAGAACCAAAAAAGATTGTCTTTGGAAGTTAACAATGCGATGGCCTACGATTACATAATTTACTATGGAAATCGTACGTCGCACGAATATATGTACACACATAACAAATGTTCATTTATAATGCCACTACACGTTGAAACGTAAATATTTGGATTGTATCTCGACCGTATTTTGTATGCTCCTATTTACGTAATTATAATAAATAGCACGTGTTGCATGGATATATTTGTAAAATGTGCCTGAAAATAATCAATCAATCTACATTTTTTACTGGCGTAATATTAGTCCGGTGGAAAATTTTCGTCTGATACTTATGGGAGGATTAAAGTGTACGATTTTATTAATATTGATAGCGTTTATCATTATTATCATATGTATATTGTAATAAAAGAGTAAATCAAAACCCATGTTTTCGAGTGGCTACCTATAATAGCTAAGTTCTTATAATACCGGGGAACTGTTTATCAGTTCTGTGATTTTTGTACCTAATTAGTATGTCCACCACATTTACACTCCACATATAAAGGAACATCCATAAATACATCATTTTTCAATCGCTTTTGTCATTGCATGTGACACGAAAAGGTGTTTATGCTATTTAGCATGTTTAGTGGTGTCACACTTCACTAGATATTTTTTAAACGTTTCTTGATCGCTCTTGCTTATTCGTGTGAAGCTGTAAAAATCCATAACAATATCGGATTTCAAATCTGATTTGAAATTATATCATTGTCATATACACAAATGCCATAATATTATGAAATTTCACCCAGAAGTTACATAAAATGACTTGCTGAAAATTGTTTTGCTTATGTTATCTAGATGTGGTAGGTAGCGTTGGGAATCTGCTTACATGATTGGAGTGCTTGCACTATATTCTATACGCATGCCGTCGAACTTTGACTTTCTTTTTGCATGTGTCGATACTTTGCTGATGTCGAACGGCTTGGCGTTATTCCAAAGAAAAGTAATAAATAGCGAATCGCTGGCCGGCGCCAGGTCGCTATTATAATAGTAATGTATCGTGATGAAAATAATGCAGTTTAACGTAAAACACGACCGTCATCGTAAACAAAAATATTGAGGAGAGATTATAATTTGTTGACCGAGATTCTTTAGTAATGACGCACTCGTAGACAAAATAGTTCACCTTGAATGCTGAACGTCAATATAATGTACTTAAGGGTGTATCAGAACAACCTAATGTTTGAATAAAAATAGTTTGATGAAGTGTATTCGATTTCTGTAAACGTATGAAAACATAGTGTGAATGGAAGGAAGACTGAATACCGCCAGGCTAACGGCCAAAATTAATGTAATCAATTTAATCCAAAACCTTTAGATTTGGGATTGAGGATTTGTCTGTTTTTTGTGTTAAAAGTGATCATAACTCAAAAAATATCAAGTAAAAAATTAGATTGATTATTAAATTCGGCCGTACGTGAATTGTGGAAACGATGACAAATTTAATGTCGCCATTACTGACACATTAGTGCTACATGTACCTACTGCAAAATATGCCAACGCGTTAATGGAATTGTTTGCTACTTCATAATTATAACTTTATATGTGAGCGGGCAAGGACTTCAAATTCCGTAAAAAGATCTATCTAATATTATTATTACCTAAGTGGTGTAATTTTACCGTGTGGTGCCAGCTAAGAATAGCAGCAGCATCCTTTGAATGCATTTACAACTCAACTGCGATCGCGAACCAGCCTACCAACTGTAGCGAATATGGCAAATCCCAATCAGAGGGCCAATTCTCGTAATTAATTTACACTATGACTGAAACTTGACCGAACTGAGATTAAATTATGAATTGACCGAAAAAATGGTATTCTGCTACTCTTAAAGTTCAGTCGGATTTCGGTATAATCTCGATCTAGTCTCATTTCAATCTCAATTTTGACGTTTATTTAATGACAATTTAGTTCATGTGACAGTTCGAAATGTTAGCAGAATACCGTTTTGACTTCGATCAACTTTCGATCCATTTTCGATCTCATCACAGTGTAAGTTCACGTTTGAAGTTGTTTGTTAGTTTAGGAGAATACCGTTTGTGACATTTATGACACTGAGACTAGATCGGAACTATATTTTGAACATTTTTAAATTGCCAGAATTGGCCCTCAGAACACAACACGAACCTAGAACGGTCATTGAGCGATCTTTGGGGGAATCCCAAGTCCAACAATGGACGTGTTTCGGCTAAAATGATAACCCACCTAAAAATACATTTCCGTCACAACCTCAGTGGTGATGCATTTGGTCTCACACACGAACCCACAGCCATGCATACATAATAACTCGCTCTACAAAATCTTGTATAAAATCATAAATGACTTTTCATAATTCAATATTGATTGTTTCATAATATTAAATTAAAAATAATTATACAACCGTACGATAAGACCCATATTTCCCGTCTGATGTATGTACCTATGCCAGGAGTTGTTATAGAAAACTTACCCGCTAGCGTCAACCTCGCTAGCGTATTAGCGTGGATCAATAGATTTCGATAATGCTTGCACCATGAGTTTTATGGAGTCTTACGCGAGCGCTAACGTAAGCTCGATAGATTGTGTGTAACTTCACTCCTTATGTTTTGTTTCTTTCTTTCTCAGCATTAACAAGAGAGAACCGCTCATATGCTTCAAATAGGGAGATATCGTTATGCTAAAACTGTTATGACAGGCAATATCACGAAATAATCTGACTAAATAGAAAGCGGACTATTTATGGCATTTAGTTTATTTTAGTTTTATTCCTTATAGTATGTATGTCAGTATAAGCAAAAAATAAAACCTATATGTAGACAACATCTATAAATTAGAATTTAATTTAATATCCATCACAGAAAGCCTCCTAGTTAGCTGATCCCGTAATGCCCTGCCCATTAGTAAATCGCTAGAAGTTTCCTGTAATAGGTACTTCCATTTGCACATCATCATCATTTCAGCCGAATAAAGTCCACTGCTAGACACAGGCCTCCCCAAAGATCGCCAAAACGTCCGGTCTGGGTGTGTTGTGTGCTCATTACAACACTCACGGGATAAGATGGGTTGGTGCTATTCGTAACCTTATTGAAATTATCCTTCACAGAATTGAGCACTGGATCTGAGTATGGTGTCAACCAGTCCCTCTGAGAGTAACCGGAATTTCCTTAAAGTTTAATATACTTTCTTTCACTTGTATTTTCCAATTGGTATCCAACATGAATTCTCATTTCGGCTTGAAATTCACGTTATTCACGTCGTACGTCATTCAATTCACCGGCCACTAACACATTCAATGCTAATAAAGCTATTCCAGTCATTATTTAGACTTTAATAGACTCATCGACGTATTTAATTATAAAGTAAACAAATGTTTCACACCTCAAAATGCTAGTGGGCTACGTAACTACTATCGCAAGCGTATATTTCTACCGCTTCTGTTGAATTAGTGACTCGCGGTGCCGTTTATCTGGTGACAGTTGAAAACGTTAGTGACTATCGAGAAGATTACGTTAGATTTCTTACTTATCGAAATCTATGTTGCTCATGGTACGAATTTTAATTTTTTCTGTGACCGCTAGGGCCGCTTTACAATCTTTCATATAAATCATTTACGGAGACGCTAGCGACTGTTGGCCGTGTAAACTCATGGTAGAGCTACTGATCCGATAATTATACATCTTTTTTATTTTTTATTGGTGCCCAGTGGATATTCTTCATGAACTTCCTTCGCCCCGGGGAAGGGCGAAAGGGTATGCCGGACTCCTACCGGCTAAAACCACTAGAGCGGTCATCTTCGGCACCTAAGGGAGGCTCCAGGTCCTCGTATGATCACACTAGAGCCGCCCACTGGTGCCACGCCTATAGGCACATCCCTGAGAGGGTGACTGTAAAGCGGTCACCCCCTCGGGGGGATTGTAAAGGATCCCCCAAAGCGTCCCACTGCAGCGCGTGACCACATGCGTCATGCATCACCCCAAAATTACGACACAATTAGCAGTCGCTGCGGTAGGTATTACAGAAGACAGAGGTGTATAGTCTACCATTATTCGATTCGACCGAAACCTGGACGATGCTGCTATCTCTGCAGCGGTGCTACATTAACTATTGGTACATCGAGGTGTTAAAGTGTTTATACAAAAACGCCACCATTCTGGTCCGAGTAAATTAATAGAGCACGAAGGCCATTGGAGGCCTGGCCAGGAGCTGAGAGACATGGAGACTTTATATCCCCAAATTGTTCACTGCTGTAATGGAAGATTCTTTCATGCTACTGGAGTGGAAAGGATTCGGCATGGCCAGTGATGTTACTGGCGAGTATATAACAACTTTGATTTGCCGACGACATCGTAGTCATGGCAGAATCGATGCAATGGCTCAGCATAATGCTCGATGTTCTTAACAAAGTTTACCACAGATGAGGCTTGAAATGAACATGGGCAAGACCACAAAAATAGGAAATAAGGAGCAGTGGTACGGGGGCGTAACCGAGCCACCGCGACAAGCACAGTCCATTCGGAAAAAAAAGGCCGTTTTATAACATCAGTTGAGATTTGATCGCGTAAGTAAAACTTTGAAGTGTCGTGTTTTTCGGGGTACAACATGCAAAAACCAAAGCGAAAATAATAACTTTATCAAGGAAGGAATCAATATGCAAATGAAGGAATTTTCTTATATAAAAATAATAAATTATTGATTTCTTTATTATGTTACATTTAGATTGATGGAGCAGAAAGACACTATTATTCTTGTACAAAATACGATGCTTCTTATCTATCACTTTTAACTAGCAATCGGTGAATAACAAACGCAGTGAATAGAACAGCGAATGGTACTCCCAAAAAACTTAAGCGTTGCGTGGTACGGCTGCAGTCTGCAGTCAGTACGCTCGGCTTGATTGGCTACCTACAAAGTCGTGGGTGTGTTTTAGTATGAATGGCCAATTAAAATGTTGCGTTTATTCAGTTCATTGGATGAGAACTTGTAATTGTGTGCATTAGTGTGTTTTATGAAGAATGGTAGAGGCAAGCTGGATTTCCAGGCTCGCATGTTTTGAACTACATGGCATACCTTTCTTCCAATATCTTTGGGCAAGACGATAGTCATGGCAAACGCCCATGTCTAGCCATTCCCAATATCCGTTGGGTACTCTGTTCTCGAAGTTGTTGACGAGTATGACTAATCGTCCAGTTAGGTAGTTCCAACTTCGAAAAATAAGTCAATCGTGGTATCCGACTCGGCTGGGCAGCGTTTGGAAAATTTCACAACGTCTTTTCGTCAGCTTTAATACAGCAGTGCCTAAAGACAAATCTTTAACCAGTGTGTGTCATCAGCGATGACATATGGCGCAGAGCCGTGGTCACTGGTCACTCACTATGGGCCTCATAAGAAAACTCAAGGTCACTCAGCGAGCTATGGAGAACGCTATACTAGATTATTTCTCTACGAGATCGAATCGGAAATGGATCCGTAAAAGAACTAAAGTTGCAGAAATTTCTAAAAGGATAAGTAAGCTGAAGTTGCAATTGGGCGGGACATATTTCTCGTAAAACTGATGACGGCAAAGGGGTTCTAGAGTGGAGACCGCAAACCGAAAAACGCAGCTTCAGACGGCGCCCAACAAGAAGGTCAGACGACCTGGTGAAGCTCGCCGGAGGCCTCTGTTCAGCAGTGGACGTTTTTTGGCTGATATGATACCTGATTGATTAGAGAGATGAAGTCCAGAAAGAGCTGCGTACCCCAAGAAGCAAGAGGGGTGACTTTCAAAGTCGAAGGGTTAGATGCCACGCAAATAAATACTATTATCATAAGACAATTTTTGTATTATTGAACCAGGAATGGAAGTTTTTAAATAAACATGTTAATTAAAGAACAAACAATCAAGAAATAAACAAATCCTCTTGTCCAGTTCTCGCAGTCAACGACAGATTACAATACTATACTTGACGCAATTAGGTATGTTGCTGTTATATACAACAACAGTATATAAAACCTACAAGCTAAGACCTTAATCATGTACTAATTAAGTTTACATTGCACTTCGTAGTATCAACGGCGCGCAGCAAATTCGCTGTGCTGTTTTTAAATGGAAAAATTAAGTACTACGGTACTGCTTTATGTTTTTACAACGTCTTCTGACGAACACGATATGGTTCTGCTGAATAGTTTGAATATGTTTTATCTCCACACGCGTAATAGAATCTATTGACATGTCCAAATACTAAAATGATGTTGATATTTGCCTGCGAGTCGATATCGGTCATTTGTATGGCATAGATAACAATAACGTAAAGCGACAATGCGACCACATGACAGATGCGCCCTCGAACGGTAATTTGTTAGTTCAACGTTTATTTTTGACCAGCCCGATTTAACCACTAGGTAACCAAGGGGGCTTAAGTAGTGGTTTAGGGTTCAGAACGTCCGAAGAAAAAAACGGCGGTACCCTTATAGGATCACTCGTGTGTCTGTCTGTCCGTCTGTTACAGCCAATTGGCTCCAAATCTACTGCACCGATTATGTTGAAATTTGGTACACATATGGATTTCTGCGACCATACACGTAGGTGTAACGTAAATAAATGAATTTTGAATATAGGTATACGTAAGCAGGATGACTAAGATGACAAGCGTCCACGAACCCTGCAAAGTGTTCGAATCGTCAGGAAAAACAAAAATCAATAATACACGCGATTTAATCAGTTTAAAAATTGTTTATAAATAGACAATATGTTCAGCAATTTTGGAATCCTCTCCACGCGAGTTCAACTCGCACTTGACCGGTTTTTTTACTGATCCTGTGGAAATACATCATGTACTTCCTCCACCCTGGGAAAGGGCGGACGGGTATGCCTGACTCCTACCGGCAAAAACCACCGGAATGGTCATCTTCGGTACCGAACAGAGGTTCCCTGGAGCCTCCTGGAGATCCTGATCTCGAATAATCTCCACCTAGAGCCACCCATTGGAGCCACACCTTTAGGCACATCTCAGAGATAACTGTAAAGCGAACACCCCTTCTAGCGGAGGGAAGGCGACTGTAAAAAGGCCACCACTAAGGCTCCTCTCGGGGGAATTGTAAAGGATTCTGCAGAAGCCTCGCTATGCGCTGCGCTGCGCACACGGCGGCGCGTATCCACATGCGCACTACTTAGCCCCCCTATTATTTGCAAAAATCCTGTTTTAGAGCTAGATTACGTTATATTATATAAGGAACTTCTGTACAATATGTCATGCTTCTAGATCCACCAGTTTATGCTGGAGTGCGCTGTCAGTGCAGTTGCAGTGTTAGTTTTCAGTCCGTTTGTCAGTGGTAGAGTTTTATTAAGTACATTCGTCATTTCAGTCGAATAAAGTCCACTGCTGGACTAAGTAGATTCAGTTGAATTCGGTTCGTAAAATTATACAATGGGATTAGCCGGAGGATGGGCAGTAGTATACTTCGAGTACATTAATAACACAACTGCGGTCGCCAACCCGTCTGCCAAGCGTGGCGATTATGACAAGACCCCCCAACACAAACTCATACCGGCCGTCGAGGTAATCTTTGGGGGAGGTGTCTGTCCAGCGTAACGTTTTTCGGCTGAAATGATGAAAATTATACTAAAAATACTTTTTTTAAGTTGCCGCTTTTAATTTTCACCATCAAAAGTAAACATTAAAAAAAAGATGTATAAAGAACTGTATATTTAACTATATTTAAGGAGAAAGAATGGCGTATTTGTTAATAGTTTAAACTATCAGTTTTATGTAATTAATAATGAACGTGACGGTTTACACTAGTCAATTAAAAAATTAAATGATTCAGTGAGATTTTTAAAGAGATATCGTGCTGCTCACACGTACGGACCACCTGACGTCAAAGTTTTTAAATCTGAATCTATAACTATGGAAAAATGGTTCACTGGAATGCTCTCTTGTCATTAGTGAATTTAGAGTTTAGTAGCGATTTTTTGTGTGGTGCAATTAACAAGTTTTATAAATACTGAAGAAACTTACAATCGTAGTTTCTGCGGCGAGGGGCGAAATAGTCCTAGCTACTTATCCAAATTCGGCACGACGCGTGGTGCAGCCGCTGATACAGTCGACTGCTGCGCTGCGGGTCGTGGGTTCGATTCCCGCACGGAACAAATGTTTGTATGATCTGCAGGTAGTTGTTCCGCGTCTGGGTGTATTGTGTGTGAAATTTATGTCTGTAAACGCACCCACGACACAGGAAATCCTAGTGTGGGGCAGCGTTTTTAAAACAAAGCAATGTAAAAGTTCTTCGTGCGGCGGCTAATACAAATAAATATTTCAGTTTCAGCGGTGTAAATTGTGTATAAACGCTACAGTAGGTAGGTACTTATCAGTCATCACTTACGGCCGAAATTAATAATCAATCAATCTAATCCAAAATCTTTAGATTTCGAATCCTCACACAAAAAAGAATGTAATACAATTCTTTTTATCTAGGGATTTTGGATTACGATTGATTATTATTAATTTCGGCCGTTAAAGCAACGGGAATCCCTGAAAGCGTTTTGAACATAAATGTTGAGAAGGTCGCAAGTATAGCCTTATCATCTACCTATATCAAAATATCTACTAAAAGACTAGCAACCACAATTTATCGCCAATGTTATATAAATCATGGTAATTACCTATAAACAATTGACTCCTGTAACACAGATATTGTACCTAGCACGGGAGTCAGGGCCTCACTACTTTGTAATCAATTTTTATGCCAATAAAGAATTACTATTACTATTACTATAAACCCAAAATTATAACTATTTTCTGAAAGCATTTATATTATTAGATCTATCTAATAAATTAAGTAATGTAAATTAAGTCAGACACTGTCAGTTCACACAGACAGTTCACTGGTGGTAGGTCTCTAGTTGCAAGAGGCCATCTAGGTAGTTACCGCCCAGCTCTAGTGTGATCTTACGAGGACCTGGAGCCCCCCCCTTCGGTGCCGAAGATGACCGCTCCAGTGGTTTTAGCCGGTAGGAGTCCGGCATACCCCTTCGCCCTTCCCCGGGGTGAAGGAAGTTCCATGTAGAATTTCCACTGGACATCAATAAAAAAAAGGTAGTTACCGCCCCCTGCCAGCAGTAGGCTATGTCGGCAGAGCACGAAAACTGGAATGCAGTGGTCTCCTTCTGTGAGAGCGTCATGCTCCAGAAGACCGCAGAGCGGGATCGAGAGTGGGCCGATCCTGCTCGTAGACGGAGGAGACGGCGCCGGGGTAACAACCGCCCTGGCACCGAATTCCCATATGCCTGAAACCCCCTGCCGTTGCAATAAGGCAGAGGACCTCTGGACCCTTTACAGTCCCCCCGGGGGGGCGACCGCAGTGATCATGTCCAAGTTGTGCCTATAGGGAATTTATATATATTTGGCCCTAGTGTGATCTGACGAGGACCTGGAGCCCCCCTTCGGTGCCGAAGATGACCTCTCCACTGGTTTTAGCCGGTAGGAGTCCGGCATACCCCTTCGCCCTTCCCCGGGGCGAAGGAAGTTCAATGTAGAATTTCCGCTGAACACCAATAAAAAAAAGGTGCCCGGCATACCCCTTCGTCCCACCCCGTGACGAAGACAGTTCATGAAGAATTTCCACTGGGCACCAATAAAAAAAAAGTTACCAACCCAGAGCCTTGTTAAAATTTTAGACATAACTGTGTTCCGGTTAGAAGGGCACTGTAGGTAATGAAATTACTGGGCATATAAGTACAAAACAAATGTCTCAAGGGTGCTATAGCAGTGTGGTGTCACGCAGGACTAGTCCTGGGTGCATAACAATTAGTATGGGCAGGCATGACGCTTACCACCAGGCGAATGACTTCCTCGTCTGGTGACCACTTTCAAGGAAAATGTCAGGCTCAACCAGACGATCATTATTAAAGTTTTAAGAGACGACAGAAGCTGTCTCTTTGTCTGACATCTAACATATTCTGACGATATCGTCTACAAAAACTTAGACAGATAGTCAGATACTAAGCTAAATAAAAAGCGATCAGTATTTGATAACTTTAAGAAGCGCTTAGGAGAGCTTAAGTGATTTTTATCACAGCTTAATGGATTTCATCTGAGGATTATAATAATTAAGTATCTTACACTTGATAGATATCAAACCTGATAACTTAGCATGCAATTGTGCAATCTAAAATGAAGTAATTTTTTGCGACTACGCTTACATAATGTGCTACACAAAAAATAAAACAATTTTCAACTGCAGCAGTTAAAAAGGTTAGTTTGTGTGGCTCCCGGAAAAGAGTAGACCATCCCTCTCCACCCACAGGTATCGTAAAAGGCGACTGAGGATTGATATCAAAACGATGAAGCAGCAGCATCCTCCTGTATATCAATAACAACATACTGCAATCACCAATGCGCCTACGCCGCTACGACCGCTCATTGTATTCATCGTTAGGAGGCACATGCTTAGCAGTGGAACTTTACAGGCTGAAATGTGTGCGTGTGTGTTAGAAGATCAGTCGGTGCGCCTAGCAACAACAGGCGATAGCATGGAACAAGTAATGCGATTCGCCTTCGCATACTGCCAGTAAATAGCAAAAGCGCTACGTAACAAATTACCTACTATACGGTGAGTGTAATTATGGAAAATTACTCAGAGACGTGGTGCAAACAGCCCGGTTCAGAATAAAACACGTGTATCATAAGTACCTGTACCTAATACAATTATAGAGTATATCAGTATTATCTAATATCAAATCATAACAATCAATCGTTAGAATTACTTAAAATAGTGGAGATTTTTTATTATCTTATATTAATCATAATATATAGCAAGAAATAGATAAAACAATGGAGATATTTGTATATACGCCCAGTATCCTATACCTAAAAATGCGCTCTTATTATCAACATCATCATCTTATCAGCCAAAGGACTGAACAAAGTCTGGCCCCATAGAATTCCATAATTGTGTGGTCATTTTGGGGGGAATTAGCCCGTACTCACCACGCTTGGCAGGCGGGTTGATGAGCTTAGAATGGGTGATGTTCCACAGAAGGGTCGCTGCTGCCCTCTGGTTTAAAGTCCCTTACTCGCCTTTAACGACGCAAGGGGCGGAGATGGAGTGGTGCGGATACCACACAGACGCTCCCAGTAACTCATGTAGTTCAAAAAATTTGATAAATTATGAAACTTGTATTTGTAATTCATCATATCATCATATCAGCCATTTATATGTCCACTGCTGAACAAAGGCCTCCACCATAGATTCAACAACTGTGTCATCATTTTGGAGGGTATTTGCCAATACTCACCACGCTTGGCAAGCGGGTTGGTGAGCGCAGTATGGCTACCGCTTCACAGAAGGGACGCTGCTGCCCATCCCTCTGGTTAGATTCTCTTGGTCGCCTTTTACGACATCCACGGGAGGAGATGGAGTGGTGCTATATTCTTAATCCGGACACCACACGGAATGGAAAAAATTGTAATTGAAACATTATAATACTGAACTTTAAACGTAGGCAAATGTAATTTTTGGTTCATTTTTTAATCAATAAAGTTTTTTTATTTATACCCTAGCAAACGTTTAACATCTCCCTCAAAACTTCTAAAGATAGACTTGCAAATTATGGCACACGAGGCGATCATATCTGACAGAGATGACACAATGAATCATATCATGATGAAATTAGGGAGCCGTCCAATGTTACCGGGAAATTTTATGCTCATATACATTCTGGTGACAATAGCCTTCGACTACGCAGATCAAAATTTATTGTCGATTACAAGTGCGTGGGTTATTTAAGAATTTATCACTTTCTCATATAATAAACGCATAGTTTTGTTATTATACTATACTGTAAGTAAATACCAATCCCCACGATTATCAATCAGGTGCACCGTGAATGTATGTAGAAGCCGTGAATAAGCTTGCTCTCTCTAACAACACCAGAAGTTTGACGGTGAACATAAAAAAAATGATTAGTTCTCTCTGTTCAACGGTTGAACAGTTTCAACAAGGTTCAAACAATGGCGCGGTCCGTCACGGCATTGACCACACCGGTGTACTCGCGGCGGCCTGTCTGATTGACAGAAACTAAAATAAAAAACGATAAAGTGATAAATATTATTTAATCCTGAATCTGTGACAGCATACAGCTGTTACCGCTTCATGCTAGCACAGTAACGGTAACCTGTGGGAAATGGAGCAGAACTACGTCACGCTTAGCTTTAAGCAGTATGTTTTACAACCGATCGTTAAGATTTCAAAACATTAACTTAATCGCGTGTGTTGCCTACACGCAGATTACGAAATCTGTTCGTATCCGAACAGTTGCAAGAATCTTTGTAGAACCTTCGAGTAAATAACCATTCTCATCCTCATCCTAAAAGCCAAAAGACGGCCAATGCTGAACAAAGGTCTCCCCCATAGACGACCGGTTTCATGACGTGTGTCGTCACCAGTCACCACGCTTGGCAGACGGGTTGGTGAGCGCAGAAAAGCTGCTGTTTCACAAAAGGGACGCTGCTGCCCATCCCTCAGGCTTAGAGTCCCTTAGTCGCCGTTTACGTCATCCACGGGAGATGGAGTGGTGCTATATTATTAACCCGGACACCACACTCACGGACAAATACTTACACAAATTTTAATAAATAACCATACTCTATCTATGTATATTTGAGTAAATAGCCATACTCTTTCTATGTATAGCCATAATCTATGTAATAATTATCTATGGATGATTTGGTGTTGTAGTAACTATGCATTGACTCTACAGTAAATAATTTAAAGACATTACCTAATATCATGTAGGTAGTCACATAGACGCAGATCATCCAAAAATTAACATCCAAATAAAAATAATTTTGTAGGTTGCTAGATGGGATTCGTCTGGATTTACTCGACATTTCGTATTGAGAATGTCCAGACTCCCAATAAATGCAAAATTACCCGACAAATAGCTCCTTTTCTTAAACTTGAAAACTTATTAGCAGATTAGCAGCCGCTTATTAAACCGAAAAACCTTTGTTATGTCTAAAAATCGAACTAATGTAGGTCAGTAGAGTAACTGCGCCAGCCAGGTCTTACCACCGCTATGGCAGCGTTCCCTGTACTGGGTAGCACAAGTTGTCTTTCCGTTCTGCCACCAGCATTAGCTAATGCTCGGACCCCGATTTTTCGAAGCGCTGGCTATTCGGGTCGACTATACCTACCGATATATTAGACCAAACATATATTGATGCGTTTGGAATAAACTGATGAGTATAGGACAATTGCAACTAAATATATTCTCTAGAATAAGAATTTACAAACATAAATAAATTAATCATCGATCCCACAAAAAAATTGGTACTGATGTCATTATTTATATGTAAAATAATATAATGAATATATGTACGGACATATTATTCAATATCAATAGCATTTTATTTTAAACATACCTTATCAAATTGAGAACCTTGTGACCTACAGCTGCCTCGTCATGCTTCGTGCAAGTTACGATAAAGACCTTGAAGTCGTACCTCATCAACTTGAAACACTTCCTATTGATTTTCCAAACCTAAGTAGAAATTATTTCGTCATGATGACGCAGCGTCCCTAAAGAAGTATATTCTGTAATACATATGTGTAAGTAGGTGCCACCAACAAAAGTGTGCCGACCCGAAATTATTACCTACGTAGAAGCAAATGCGCAGTTTTTGTTTACATAGGAACACAAACGCGATAAATAATTAATCATTACCCACTGGGCAGCGTTATTACCACACAATACTAGTGTACTTACTCGTGGTTAAATAAAGCTAAAACCGAATGAAAACAAAGCAGTTGTAGCAGCCCATTTGTGTGCATGGCCGGCTATAGAAGGTGCCAGATATATTTATAACTAGCTGGGACCTGCGGTTTCACCCGCGTTTACTTTAAAAGAAATTTAGAGTATTTCGACATGGACACTTGACATAGAATATATATATTGGATTTCAAGGGATTTAGTTTTTTGCGCGGAACCCTAATAATTTTTTCTAAAATAAAAGTAGCCCAAGTTATTCCTTATAACATCAGCTATTCAGCTGCCGGTGAAAGTCCCGTCAAAATCCGTCCAGCCGTTTCGGAGATTACCCGGAACAAAGAGACAGACAGACAGATAAAAAATTTAAAAATTGCTTTTTTGTTATGGGTAACATATATACTTTCATATGCATTTAGTAAAAAGCAGTTATTTTGACATTACAAACAGACACTTCAATTTTATTTATTTGTATAGATGTATAGGTTTCTTCACCACATACGACGTACAGCTTTATCTCCTGTAGCTAATAAACTATATCGGGCGTTGAATGTATACCTTTGATAAATAAATATGAACTGAAATTAACGCTAATTTTATTTGAGTTTTGAGTTATTTACAGTTGTTATTTGCTGAAGTACTACTATTTATCGTTATTACTTATTGTTGTTATACAATTATTAGTACGCCCATACACAAATATTTTAATATTATTATTTAATTAACACTTATTGTCAGCCTTTTAAAATAATAATAATGAAGAACCAGGCATTTATAAATACCTATAAAAATAAATAAGTAATATCATTTTCGAAAAGTAACCTGCATTAGAAAATGACCTACAACACATGTAAACAAATTGGTTTGTTTACATTTGGTATTGCTTCTCCTTGGTCTTCCTTTAGGTTCGAATTCGGCTCTAAATCTAATCAGATGTGGCCGACTATAAATATTTTACACAGCAACTGCCATCAGACCTCTACAACCAAATTTTACGACATACACAATGACAACACTGCGACACATCTGTTTTGCCTAATCTTCAGATACTTTTGTTGTAGTATGGTCGTTTATCGGTAAATTGCAGTAAAGTAACAAATACTAGTACAGAGACCAAATCATCAAGATCATTGTGAAATGTAATACCCTTAATAGACCACCTAATCTTCTACATCGTTAGATCTTCTACATCGTTAGATCTTCTACATCGTTAGATTTTCTCTCTCTTCACGGGTTTATATCGCCGCCCTTATACGCAGAGGCCCTTTAGAGAATTTGAATCTAATATGGAATGGGACACTCCAAAGTCAACTACCCTAAAAATTAATGATTAATTAGTAACTGAATATTAAAATGAGAGCACTTCTACAAATGTTAAATATTTTTGTATGAAACAAGAGCGCTAGCATATATTTGTCACCCATTACAGCTCAAAGACATTATTTAAATTAATGTGGCAGCAAAATACGTAAAAGAAATTCTGTATTGAGCAGATAACAGTTTGAAGTAGAGTAAATCCAGTCATATTGACTAACACATAACAACTTTGTAACTCGGTCAAGAATGTTTCAAGAATGAAAACAAAATGAGACATGAATCTAAAATAACTTAAAACCAATAATAGCAAAGTCATTGACCGTATCACCTAACATCTCTTAATAATAGTGCATTTTTATCTTGAATCAACAATATTCAAATAAATAATAGTGCGCTTTTATCTTGAATCAACAATATTCGATGAATTTCTCGCATATTATTATCATAATAAATATGTAGTTCACAACAATAATAAAAGATTGCATACCTAGATAGAGTTGTTTGTACAAAAAATGGGCTTGTGACGTGTTTTATTAATTCCAATTACAGCTTAGATTAAGTACAAACAATGTGGACAAAACAAAGACAAGTACTTTAAAATCAATTATCCCTTCAATATGGAATTGACTTGAAAAAGTAGACAATGAGGAAGACAAACCCAGACACTTACCATGCAGATATACTTGTCCAGACTGACTCTCAGATAATCTATCAGCCAGGATAGTTACAATACGACGCAAAAATAAAACTAGATTCTTCATATAAAATGTAAATATGTAAACATTATTTTGTAGGCAAATAAAGCGGTCCATGTTCAAGATTTTCCTGCCTTTCGAATAACTATGACACCAGTTGACACCTGTTATAAACCGCCTATATTTTGTCACAGGACAAGAAAATTAAAAACAAAGCGCATGACCATTATGTCTTCAGACGGTTTGTTCGTACACCGGGTTAATAACCTTCCAACTAATTGTAAACACTTAATAATGCCTCTTAAAAGATACTTGTTTTCCGCGCCTTTGTCATAGAGGCTACAGTTAAAGAATAAAATACATCGACAATTCCAAGAAATTCGTTGATGCACAAAGCGATTGTCACCGTTCAGAACCAATGAAGATAAATGGCTATTAATTTTAGGATGATGCAAGAGTTAACTTTTGCTAATAACATCTCACTCAATGAGTCAATGTCAGAACTCAGAACATCGATTATTACGACGCTGCGCATAGGCATAGGCAGGTCCATACTTGAGGGCCGTAAGTTCGCTCTCTGTCCTTGTTTACTCCAATCGAGTGAGTGGTTCTGCTGCATCGCTCAATACAGCCTTGAGCCGTTGAGCGGCAATTCATAGGATTTTTCATTCTCATTTTGTAAGGGCTAGCGAATAATAATGTAATACTTCTTAATCTTGATATTATCTACATGGTATCAGCGCAGGTACCTAAACAATTATTACATTTTCATATCAGGTATGCTTTCTATATTATGAAATCTACTTCGATATTCGTTTGCGGTTAGCTTCGAAATTTTTACCATAATCGTTTCGTTACTAGACGAATCTCATAGAGCACTGTGCAACGTACTTACTGGTAAAAAATATTGAATTTCAAATGCAACAAAGCCGCAGTGCTAGATCGATATCGGATTGAATGGGACAGATATCAGATAAAAAAATACCTACATAACCTATATTTGCTTATAATGTTTGATTTTCTTATTTTACTACTAGCTCTACCCGCTTAGAATTTGGATTTATATTAACGTATTTTCATAAAACACGTAAATGGAGCATTTTAATTTAAAGATTATCCAAGAAGCGAAATCACACATCTGCAGAACTAACATTAGAACGCTGGGTCCGTTGGCCGTTGTTCAAAATAGCCGTTCCTAATATTATAAATCTGTAGCATAGCCCTCTTTAGATATAGCGTGATGATTTTATTACATTAGTTGATTTTTTCGATAATCTGTAAATTCGATACACTTCATAAACATCCATCACAATATACAAAAATAGTAGTTGGTCAACTGCAGAAAAAGATAGCATATTCACTAGAAAGTATGGTGCCTGCCTCTATTAGCTGTTTAGGAAGAGCTAGCAGAGATCATCGGTACTTACGTACTTACCTAAGTCACTAGTCTGTGTTGGGTTTCTACGGAGGTAACGCACTCACAGAGTTATAATAAATACATTTTAATTTAATTGAGTACGCATTAATAATCTAAATGATTACCAATAAAGCGATTTTATTCTCCCTCTACCCAGTAAATGAATCATAATTATTATTTGAACCGGCCTTAATGAGGAAACTGTCTCAGGAATGCAACGACTTTGGCTTCGCGCCACCAAAGTGGGACCGCGGGAAATATCATTCTGCTTGCACAATGTCTTTCAATAACTACTGGGCGAATATGATGAGTTGTTTATTAGTCTATTAGTCAACTGTTGCAATAAATACATTATAATCAAATTGAAACGTAAAACCTCCACGTGGCAAAATATATAACATGTAGGCCCATGTCTACTGTGGAGGCTTCCAACGGCGTGTGACGTCACGGGTCGTGCTGCCGGGTTCTGGTTGTTTCACATAGCCGCGCCCCGCTCTGCGCCTGTATACGGGCCAGCACACACCACCACAAACAGGCTCACGTCGCTACGGGCCGTATATTCCCGGCGCTGCGGTGGCGCAAGCTAGCTAGAAGCGGCGATAGAAATCACCCGCCATCGGAAGTCACCATTAGACGGTTTAAAACTCTACAATTGTCAATTGTACAAAATGTCTGGACTCAGAAGCTCAAATGACACCTCTTCCAACAAATCATCCACTTTAACTCACTGAACAAAGATTTTTTACGAACCTGCTATAGTACAGATATACATTGAATATATGATAAGGCAGAAGTGACTGTTAATAACTCTTCTGCTGACACACATCTCAGTAGTTTGGACTAACTATGTATTCATATCTTCCCGTGGGTTCCGTAAAAGTCGACCATGGGATTAGCCGGAGGAAGAGCAGCAGTTCTTCGAGTAAATTTTCAACTCAACTGCTAAACGGAAGTGTCGCACTAATCATATCAGACATAAATACATGAGAAGTCATACAAGTGCCCTTATTCTAGCGCAATAGCGTACTAACGACACTCGTGACGTAAGCCGCTGCTCTTGAAAGAAATGCATTGACAGATAGACAGTAGGGTACCCAACTATACTGTTAAAATCAGTATCATCATACTAATATTTCGCTCTATAATACTGTTTATTGTTCAATAAACGTAAAGTATGCAAAAGAAACAGTTTATCCATACAATCGTCATTGCAATAATTTGTTTGTTTTTATTTTATTGAATAGCCTTGCACTGGACCGCTATTTCACTTGATGTTAATAAACATCTTTGGATTCGGATCGACTTTGGATTTTTTCCACTCGTATGTAACTTATGTAGAATATTCACACAAGTTTAGATCCACCCGTACAAATCGCATTGAATCGATAATTGGTAAAATAGAACTCAAACTTATTTGTCTGTATCGTTTTAAGTTGATAGGCATTCATATTTTTCTTTCAATTAGGTAAGTACCTATTGTAATGCAATATTAATAGGATCTAAAGTGCTCAGTCAAATAAATCGGTTTGCACGATTGCATACCGCAAGACAGACCCAAAACTAACTTCTGTGTTGGTGAAAGTAGGGAAGGTCAGCGCTCAAAATCGGATATGAAATATACATACAAAGTTTCAACTTGAAGAAAGAAAGAAAAATTTTCAAGTACCTTGTACTTAATTGTCTGAAAATTGTTACTTGAAAATTGGGCCTATTTTATTAGCTTTCTATTTTATTTCTGAACTAGATTTTCATTCCCTTCAAACAAGGACAGATGACAATGGAATAATTTAAACAGACAACTGTATAAAATAGAAAGAGACGGTAAGAAAGAGAAAGAGAGGAAGGTCGCCTGGAGAGGGCATAACGCTTTTTCGTTACGTGGAGATTTCTGCCAGTTCAATCTACGGTAAGCCGCGTAAAAGAACTTCCTTCCAAAAAAAAAACAAAAGAAACGAGAGCACGTTTTTGTAGTTCGCCACACTAAAAAATAGAATATAAATAATAGTTTAAAAAACTAAAAAGCACGCTTTTGTAGATAACCGAACTAAAAAGTGGAAAATATAATAAATAGATCTAATCCAAAATCTCTTACTTTTGGATTACGGATATGTCAGTTTTTTGTGTTAAATGTGACCGTAGCCAACACTGGATGAATTTCAAAATATTAAGCATGAAGATTTTGGGATTAGGTTGATTATTAATTTCGGCCGTAAGAATACCACCACCCCACATCACCGCGTGGGTGTCGTCAAAGTCGACTATGGGATTGGCCGGAGTATGGGCAGCAGCGTCCTTCGAGAACAATTATAACATAACTGCGATCGCCAACCCGTCTGCCAAGAGTGGCGATTATACCAAAACCCCACCAATAAGCACATAACACAAACCCATACCGGTCTTTGCGGCAATCTTTGGGGGAGAATTTTGTCCAGCAGACGACGTATTTTTGGGCAAAAATGATGAAACGGATTACATCACGTATATTACATTTCTTGTTTTTCTCGACGTTTCAAACACGGTCGCAGGATGACATCCTGCAATGCGAATGCTACAAAGTGATATATATACGATAGTGTGATAATTTAATTCACAA
The DNA here is from genome assembly GCA_947459985.1 of Diloba caeruleocephala. Taxonomy (NCBI): domain Eukaryota; kingdom Metazoa; phylum Arthropoda; class Insecta; order Lepidoptera; family Noctuidae; genus Diloba; species Diloba caeruleocephala. The sequence continues at coordinate 20,299,467 of OX381616.1, forward strand.
TATTGAAATATTTACCGTGTTATTTTAAGACCATAGACTACTTATAGGTTTTCCTGTACCCCCAGTATGAGTTTCTTTTCACAATCAAAACTTTATCGTTTACACGTTTACTGCGTTCGGCGCTGCGATTTTCCTGCTACAACCTCTTCAACAAATATTTTTATTTTCAGAATTAAGATTGTCAATGGTCCATATCCATCTATTTTCACAAATAACTGTAAAATAATTTTATTTAAAATAACAAAAACAAAAATTGAGCCCCCATATGCTTTCATTTGATTATATGTTAAGTTTTCTTTTTAAGATCCAAATGGTGTACAATAAAGTATATTCTATTCTATGTTACATACATAGTCGGAATACAATATCAATTTCTTGCGCAGATAGGGTTTAAGCACATCTATGGTCTTACCCACAGGAGCATATTAAATGGTCTGAATAAGCCCCGGTGGTTGAGCCGCAGGATTACAGGGGTTACTGCTAACTTGTTTTTTATTTAAACATATCCCTAATAAATACATCCCTCATTAGTTCAATCAATCTTCTAATCATATCAGATGATGAAATCATATAAAACACCTATTTTGATAAATTTATGTGATTTAATGTGAAGCAGGCATAATATTTATTACCTATGGCATACATTAACCTCAAAAAATATTGGATTGATCCAAATATCAATAGTACATATAAACTTGTGGTTGCAAATCATGACATGATGACAAACATACACACATCAAAGATAACAAAGTCCTTGCACTTACTGACAAGTACAATATATTGTTTGTGTTCACTTAAACATCAACATTAATAGTGAGCATTTATATTATGATGTCACCTCTTCTTCATGCTAACTTGAAATGTTAGTCAGTTTGGTTTGTAAAAATGCAGCTAGGTTTAACAAACAACTAATGGGCTAGACATATGGAAATCCAGTAAGGAGACCTATGATCACAGTATGTACAGAATTAGTATAAGCTAACATGTTTGTAAAAAACACACAAGTTTAAGGTGCAATTACCTTTTTAGAATACAATGAATTATTCACAACTTTTCCTTAATATTATTATTACATCTAGATGATTTAGCAAATACATACCTTTGAAGCACGATTTGAAGATAACTCAACGGTGCATAAGCAGACTTCGGCAATTTTGTCAGCGTTAACACACTCACTGAATAACATAAATTACGATTTCTGCATGTATAAATACAATGTAACCCTATTAAGGAACAGCTCAAAGTTTAAGTTCCAAAGTTAAGGTATATTTCAAATATGAAAATAACGCAACAAAGGCAAACCAGGAACCTAAAATCATAAAACAATGAATGAGTGATACTATTAACAATTTAATTTAATTACACAAAATATGGCAGATTTCTGAAAAAGACTACCTGCCGTCAATGTCAAGTAATGTCAACTGTCAATTACGTGACGTCGCACTACGCACAGATGATATATTAGGCGTTGAACAGTTTAAAAACTTGTAAGTATATGAAAATTATCGACTATCGTCTCACATTTTCACCATAAAGTAGCCAATAGTCCAGAAGTAATTCCTCTGAGGTCTGGTCCACTCGGGCACGTTTGTTGACATTGACTATCAGCCGAAATTAATAATCGATCTAATATCTAGGATTTGAGTGTATCTGAAATATATTCCAATCGAGATCGCGATCTACATGTGCGTCAACGTTAACAACAAAAAGCTGTAATCCGACTCACAAATATCGGCAGATATGCACTAATCCTGTCCCTCTTACCATAGATCAGTCTTTCCCAACGTGGGCGATAACGCCCCCTTGTGGGCGCTGCAGGCCTAAAGGGGGGCGGTAAGAGACCCAGAAAAAAAAGGGGGCGTTGTGTAGGGCTTTAGGGGTCGATTTATAATTTCATCTACCTAGCTAGGAAGACTCTTAGACACCGACTGAGCTCTCGACTCTCGACTACATCTTGTGAACATCAACTAATATTAATTAAGATATAGCTCAAACTCGGTTCGATATAAAAGACCGCGGGCAATCATGTTTTAACAAGTTTTTGTTAAATAATCCGAATTGTACATTCCTATACCAATCGGCTGGTTCTATAATACTTGTTCTTGCTTGTCGAGTACGATTGGGCGTCGAATGAGATAAACGAGTTTATGCACGTTTGTCTTATTCCTGTTGGTGCGTGCTGCTTATGCAATCCTATATAAACGACGTAAATTTATTTTATTTTCATTTGCGGTTTCGCGCATAATAGATAAGCAGTACTTGATTTCAACACTTACGTATTTCTTAAAACAAAACAATGTCGGAAGTAAAAAAAGAAGAGACGGCAATACTCTGCGGAATATATTAAATTCGGATTTATTGAAAATCCCACAAACCCGTCGTCGCCTTTGTGTATTCTATGTCTAAAAACATTTTCGAACGAAGCAATGAAGCCTTTAAGACTGCAAGATCATTTGAATAAAATGCATCCAGATAAGACAGAAAAGAATGTAGCATATTTTCAAGACCTAGAGAAGAAGCATAATACTCAGCCAAGTGTATCAAAACTATTTTCGGCGGCTGCTAAGCAAGATGACGACGGACTTCGAGCTTCGAACAATATCTCTTTGTTAATTGCTCAAAAAGGCAAACCACACAACATCGGAGAAGAGTTAATTTTGCCAGCAATAAAGGAAGTAATAACTACTGTGCTTCATAAACCGGCCGCAGATATTATCCGAAAAATTCCTTTGAGTAATAATTCTGTGCAAAGACGAATTGATGAAATGGCTGAAAACATTGAAGAATCATTGTGCAATCATCTGAGGACTAGTCAATTCTCAATTCAGCTCGATGAGTCCACTTTACCAACTAATGAAGCGTTGTTGCTATCTTACGTGAGGTTTATTAAAGATGAGAAAATACGTGAAGAACTATTGTTTGCCAGAAATTTGGAGACAGATACAAAAGGCGAAACCATAATCAATACATTGGAAAAGTTTTGTGAAGAGAAAGAGATTCCTTTGAAAAACATTATATCAGTTGCTACGGATGGCGCTCCGGCTATGACAGGGCGCCATAAAGGCTTCATAGCATACTTAAAGAATAAAATTCCAGATGTCCTTGCGTTATTCATAATCAACATTTGGTTGCTAGAAACTTAAGTGAACGACTATTTCAATCACTGCAATATGTCATCAAAGCAGTCAATAAAATCCGTAGCAGCTCTTTGAATGATAGATTATTTCATCAGCTTTGTGTTACTAATGACGAAGATTTCAACCGTTTGTTGCTTCATACTGAAGTTCGTTGGCTGTCAAGAGGCAATTGTCTGATTAGATTTTACAACCTGTTTGACTCTATGATAGAGTTCTTGGAAACTAAAGATACATAACTGCGCAACAAGCTCATAACATCAAAGAATGATATAGCTTACATGACAGACCTGTATAAAATGTTCAACGACATGAACCTCCAACTGCAAGGCGATGAACTAAATTTAATTAAAACAAAAAATGTCGTTGCTGCTTTCGCAGCCAAACTGCTTCTGCACAAAAAGAATACGGGCAGACGTGAGTTTCACAATTTTCCGAATTTATCAGTATACTGCAGTAACGACGACTTGTTTGCCTACTGCCAACATTTGGAAAACCTCCACATTGACTTCACCGAACGATACCAGGACATTTTAAACTTGGAAATACCAGGCTGGGTGTTGGATCCGTTTTCAAATGTCAACACAGCAATGTCACCTCAGCAGGAAGAAGAACTTATAGAATTGACAACAAACGAAGAAATAAAAATCAAGTTCAAAAATGGATATCAAGAATTTTGGCTACAAAAACCGATCCCGCAATTGTACCCTGGATTGTGGTCAATTGTTCAACGATTTTTGATAGCATTCCCATCGTCATATTTGTGTGAACGTGGATTTAGTGCTGTGGCAACGCTGCTTACTAAAAAGAGAAATCGTTTGCGTGTTACCGAACGTGGCGACTTGCGGCTGTTTTTGAGTAAATTGGAACCTGATATCAACAAACTTATTGAACAGCATCAGATTCAACCTTCACATTAGTTTTTATATAAGAATTGATTGTTTGTTTTATTTTCAATAAAAGATACTCTGTCCGAATACTATAAATTTGCATTTCAATAATCAGTTATAAGTACTTAGCGGTTTTTAAGTATGTTTAAAAAGGGGGGCGTTAAAAAATAATTTATTCTTAAAGTGGGCAGTAGACAAAAAAAGGTTGGGTACCCCTGCCATAGATGATATACAGGGTGTTCGGTGCATCGTGTGCCAAACTGAAATGGTCGACTGGGGGGGTCATCTGCTATCCTTTCAGACCCCTAAACATTTCTCATGCCCTGTGGATTTTTTTCATCGACTTCTTATTGTTTTATTAAAAAAATACCCAAATTTTACATTCAAATACAAATTCTCATTTAGATGTGTATTGTATTATAGTACTTTTAAATTTAAAATTAGTGACATTGGACATCTAGTTTTTTTTTTAATTTACTCGATTTCGAATCGAATTTTTATAGCTATTTACATGGCTATAAAAAAAACTAAAAGCGACCGGGATCTTCCAACTCCCTCAAAAATTCTCTAGTCTATCCTCTTACTAGTACTGTGCCACATGCCATAAAAATCTTTTTACAACTTTGTGAATTTGCTAGAATTGTGAATCGAGTCACAAAATAGTAAGCCGAATGAAGTCCACTGCTGGACACAGGCCTCCCCCAAAGATCACCACAACGACCGATATGGCTGTGCTGTGGGCTCAATGGGGGGTTTTGCCATAATCGCCACGCTTGGAAAACGGGTTGGCGATCGCAGTTGAGTTGTTAATGTATTCGAAGGACACTGCTGCCCATCCTCCGGCTAATCTCGTAGACGAGTTTTACGACACCCACGGGAGGAGACGGTATGGTAGTATTCTGAGCTGGCACCACACGACATAGCCGGCACCACACGACAAGGCAATCATCAATTCGAATTTTTTTAGATAATTAGATAATAGAAAAAACATTTGACATTTCAAATCCAAATCAGCAGTGTCTTTAGATTCTACATGTTTTTCTGTGTCTACTGTACGGTTAATTTTGTCGGTGGAGGAACAGGTTAAAATATTTATATTTTCTAAGGGTATGCAATTGGTCCGCGTTCCAGTTACCGATATCTCGTTATGTATTAAACGCTAAAAAAAGGTAGTCTCGTGGGGAGTGCAGCTGATGACGTAAATTTGGGCAGGTACTAATTCCTTTTTACTATTGCTTCGCAATTTAAAACTTTCTTCCAATGACATAACGAATATAATTCTATAGAAATGTCCCAGCACCGATCCGATTATTTCGTACTCGATTCCTGAATTGATAATGTTCTCGATACTTATTGACGATAGCCTTTTGTAATGATTTTAATAGAAATAATGTATTAATTATATCAAAAACACTTTCATATGAAATCTAATTCTATCTTTTTGTATATTATAGGTATTTGACATTTTTTTTGCACAGGGTAACTACACAGGTCTGTGTTTTTTATGGAGCACCTTACACAGTGAAAACGATTCTATAACGATATATATTTGATCTTATACCTTGGCAGAGGGGAAACGTCGTGCGTGCCGCGTCCTTTGGTTAAATGGTCTAAGGTAGAATACTAAGTAATTAAGCAGTTACATCTTAATAACTCTTTAGTTACGTTGATCATCCCACAGGAATAGTCAATTTTTCGAAATAAATAGTTGCCTGTGTGCTAATCCAGGATATAAGCTATCTTCCGTATACCACTCAAATCCGATGCCGTTACAGCGTGAAAAAGTAACAAACATACACACTAACTCGTATTTTACTACGGTGGTTGCTGTATTTAAATTTATTGTGTTGGTAAGTTGAAGGAGGAACACCTTCATGTTTTTATTGGGTAAAAGGTGGTTACCCGGCTAATCGATATCACCGCTTACCACACTGAACCATAATGTATAGCGGGTAATACTTTTATCATGTCGTAACCTTATTGAAATTTCAGCACGCTGTCATGTTTTTAAATTGAGAACTGTTTTTAAAGCAATGTCAAATATAAAACGATATTAGTAAATGTAAAATATCAACATTCAATAAACATTCTAGTTATTGGTTTTTCAACAGCAGCTTTCAAGAAATGCCCACAGAACTCCCTTGTACATGCAGTAGTCCTTCCGCTTGCCAAGTAAATATTTGAGACATTGTTTTATGTGTTTGAGAAAGTATGATATCGATATGAACGTCAAAGGAGCCCAATTTTGGAGACTTGACTAGAGAAGTTTAAGTGAGGCCCGTGTTTGAGGAACTTGTGAGTAGCCACACGCGGCTTGCGAAAGTCATATTTGTGGGTAGCTAGGCATGTGGTCTTACTTTTATCATTTGAGTTATTTATTCGTTTAACTCTTAACTCTAACACAAATTTGAGTTACCGTTGGATCTAGACCCCGCAAGCCATGTGGTGCAAATCGGGAGAGGGCTATTATCTACTAAATACTGTGTCTATAATAGACGTTACATATCATGCCATATCTATGAAATAACATTGATATTACATAATTGTTAGTGGGGTTGACTTGACGAGATGCACCAGTCACTAGGCACTACGCTTAACAATAGTTAATAACATTCAAATAACCGTACCTATGAAAACTCGAATTGAATAAAAAATCAAGTGCGTGTATAACCTGTATTTTTTTTTTTGCTATTTAAGGCATATATACATATCCAATACATTGCGGCGTAAAAGCAAGACAATAAATTATTTAGAAAAATAAAATTCCAATGCAAATATACCACAACATTGCGGATCCATAATAAGTAATAAAAATGTTGTCATTTAAAATTCGTGTGTTGTGCAATACTTTTATAATATCAAAATAAATTTCGCGAGTGCGCTTACAATTGCCATCCTCTCGTCCAGTCTGGGGAATCAAAATTAACTTAAATGCTTATTTTAATAGTGAACACATGTTAAGCTTTGTAGCACTAAAAAGGAATACCTTATACCACCGTATACACCTAAAGGTGGCGCTAGTGCTTGCTTGTTTACATTAGGTTGGTGTTACACATATTAATTAATTAATACAATAAAAATATTGACTACCTACACCGGACTAAATAATTATTATATAAATTGATTTTCGAGAGAATAAAATTAATGTACAACATCATTCCAAAAAGTAAAATTGAGGGATGGATTTGACCCCGAGAACAAACAAACACGTATCACGTCTCAGGTCAGCAGGCCACGTAACCAATTACGAAAGGCTACGAAATATGCGTTCTAATTCTTAAAATCTGTCGTTTGGCCTTTAGGTATAGCGTGATGGTATTTTTTTTATAATTTTTAGTTCTGATAACGAATGTATTTACTTGTGTGAACTTTCATAATATTCGCTGTAAAACATAGCTTTGTAGACATATTGTTGTACTACTCACCTCCAATGTTCACAAGCGTGTACATTGGAGGTGAGTAGCGTGACCCAGATTTTAACGGTCATTTTTGCCAAATTTCAACTAAATCTATTCTAAATTCTAAAAATTGCATTTTTGGAATCAGTCTCTTTTCTGAAGCAGTCAGTAGTGATTCTTTTTCAATAAATATTTATTGTACAGTTTTTGTCTCTCTAGGGTTTTATTATAGTAAAATAGATTTGAATACAAACACAATCTCAAATGTTGCAAATCATATCAATTCGATTTTTGAACAATCGTGTTTTTATTTTATAAAACTATTGTCTTGCAATCAAAGTCTAAAAACTATAAACAAAAATTACATATATAACATGCGTCATTTAAAAAAAATGGCAATATTGTTTTTCTTTTTGCGTATGCGTTGGAATTCCACTGTTACTTGCGTCAGTGCGGGTTTTTCCCGATCTTGTATGTACCTTGAATCTGCGTTTGCTTGTGAAAGAAGATGAAAAGGATTGACAAAATAAATTTCAATATGTTGGGAAATTTCACTAGGCCCCATTTTGGAGGGGATGACAGTCGTCATCCCCTCTGAAGGATTGTGAATGATCCACCCGAAACCTCGCTGTGCGCTCTGCTATGCACACGGCGACGCATGACCACATGCGCGCCACCATCTTCTCGGGGTTTGCTCGATGCTGTGCACAGATTCCTCAGACTCCTCAGATTCATCTGTGCACCTGCAAAAGCCCCTGCCCTAAGGCGAAACATACATCCTTTTGGCCCAAAATATGGCCAAAAATGACAAAGGAGTTTAGACGTGTTGGCTATAAGCGCCAGGGGGGTTATTACCACGTCTCGTACTTTGGCCCTCTCCCAATCCCACTCTGCAGTATTTTTCAGTAGCATGACGCTCTCGCAGAAGGAGACCACTGCACTCCAATATTTAAGCTTTGGCAGCAAAGCCGACATGACCTTTCCAATCGACCAGGATCTGCCGCTCGGCAGCAAACGCAGGGCTTCGAGCGTGTGCTTTACGTATTCTGGTCGTTTTCACAGTGCGACACTGTGCCGTGACATCGCGTCTTATCATGTGCAGGTACGCACCGAAACAACCGTGACCAGCTAACAACTACGTCAGGCGGTAGGTGACGTGCTCTCTCCTTTTGAGCCACGCTCCAAGAGTGGCAGGATGGCCTCTAGCGCTTAGTCGCAGATTGCATTCTTAGGCGGTGACGCCACTTCTCATTGCACGCCACTGAGCCAGCCGCCCCAGCCCTATCGAACGCACCAGGAGGCACGCCTTAGCTGCTCTGGTGCAGAGACGCTCCCTCGAGCGTGTCTGATCATAGACCTCGCGCATCCCTCGCCGCCAGGATATTGAAAGGTGGAAAGCGCCAGTTGGGAAATTTGCGTGCTCATACCGAGCGACCCCCGGGAAGACAGCGGTGTGTATGTGGTCACGTACTGCCGTGTGCGCAGCACAGAGCATAGCGAGGCTTCGGGGGAATCCTTTACAATTCCCCCGAGAAGTGCCTGGAAGGGGTGGCCTCTTTACAGTCGCCCTCCTTCCGCTAGAGGGGATGACCGCTTTGCTTACAAGTACGTCGGGCGGTGACGCGCTCTCTCCTTTTGAGCCACGCTCCAAGAGTGGCAGGATGGCCTCTAGTACTTAGTCGCAGATTGCATCCTGAGGCGGTGATGCCACTTCTCATTGCACGCCACCGAGCCAGCCGCCCAACCCTATCGAACGCACTAGGAGGCGCGCCTTCGCTGCTCTGGTGCAGAGACGCTCCCTCCCAATTAATAACCAAACTGGAGTAGAGCAATATTAAATTTCAAAATAGCTTTGTGGCCTTTTCTCCTTCAATCAATTTTGTTTCGATGCGATTTATTAAGAATCCCAGCACCACTAAACACACGCTCGTTCAGATCACTGGTTGTTGGTGTGTCCATTTGACCATACTTTTTCTTCTGCTTGTTCACCGTCGACCATGTAAGAGATTTAAAAATGCGTATTCACGAATACTTAAAATATTACAGTCTTTAAATCACTAATATCTGACTCATGTGGCCTAGTTATTAGTTTATTTATTATTACTACACACTCATTACACCGCTGTGTTCTTAATTCGTAAACAAATAAGAATAAAAATGTTAAAACAGCTACCTACCTACTATTTAAGCAATGACATACTAATCAGTCTATCCATACACTAAAATTTACACCATGTTAGTAATAATAACAGTGGAGAGAATATATAAATAATAAAAGAAAATCGCGACTGAGTTGGCTAATAGTAATAAGTTAGGTTGATTATTGTTCTACCACGAGTTGCACTTTATGATAACATTTATGATTAACATTTAGGCCTTTTGTATTCCAGATGATACAATTCACAACATCAAAACAGCGTTTTTAAATGAGGAAAATTTCGTGTATGTACTTTATGTGCTCTTTCAACATAAAGCTACTATCTGCTTGGTTAGAAAGAAATAAAGCAATTAAAAATTCCACTCCCTTTAACGTGGCTATTATATTATTTATTTATGCCTAGATTAAATTATATAAATGTAAAATATAGTAGTAATTTTGATAAAACAGGCTAGTTAGTAAAATCGTGAAAATATGATTTTTTACTCTTCAGTGCAAAGAAAATTGAATTTATTAACTAGCAACATTGATCACGTCTTTTGAGTTTTGATCTTTCGCTAGGCTAGTCTGGGTTGGTGCAAGTAAAGAAATTGGGTCTATAAAACTAATTAAGCAAGTGTTATATTGGGAATTATATATAAAGTGTTATTAATTCTACGAATTATAACATGCTTATGGATTTGACCGACGAACTGGAGCAGAGCGATAGCGGAATGGAATCTTTGACGGCGAGCAAAGATGATACCCCAGAGCGTAGACCCGAAGTATTTTTCATAACCCCCTCAGTATGTATGGATGAGGAATAGTGTAAATAAGATCAAATGAAACGTGTTATTGATAATATTCTGTTTGCAGCTAGGAACATCGCCCACCGCGGGAAGTCCTATTAGTGGGCCACTGAAAGAATTTGATGATGTGAGTGTTGCTGTTCATTATCTCTCTTATTATTATTGGGTCTCAAAGGCGTGTGGTTATATGCTAATTGTAAAACAATTACTACTTGTATTTTAGGAACCTGATGAAACCTTATCAGAGAGGTTATGGGGACTGACTGAGATGTTCCCGGAATGTGTTCGAAACTGCACTTACACTGTTACTACAAATACATAGTAAGTGAAACTTAAATTCATTTGTAAGATGTTTTGCAGCTACGTGGTAGACAATGATGTATAACCATAAATAATTAAATTACAAATAAGCATGTTTTGAATAATGGGCAGGTTATGTATTTATTCCATTGAAATACTTATACAAAATAAAGTGGTGTATGTTAGTACTCTGGCAATATAGTAATTAAGTAGACCACAAGCTTATTAGAACGTGATTGAAGAGTCACTATGGTTAAAAAAAATGTAATACTTCTAATTATAATGGGAATAGTAGATTGTTAGAACCAATATGACATGTTCATAAACATGCATGTGAAACAAAGATACAAAATCTGACTAAGCACTCTCATTAAGTCTATGTTAATATTTTTGTACAGCCTCCCACATTTCACTTTCATAGGAAAGTTGTATGTTGGGCTCAACTTGTAGCCGACATTCATCTTAAAGAATTAAATTAGTTACTATGTACTAGCTAAATGCTCAAATTATGCGAAGCAAAGATTTAAAACCCTGTTGCTGGTTGCCGTATGGTGCCAGCTATGAATAGCACCAACCCATCCCATCCCGTGGGTGTCGTAAAAGGCGACTAAGGGATTAGCTGGAGGATGGGCAGCAGCATCCTTCGAATACATTAACAACTCAGCTGTAATCGGGTTGACACCCGCCTGCCAAATGTGGCGATTATGGCAAACCCCCTAAATCAGCACACAACACACCAATATTGGTTGTTGTGGTGATCTTTGAGGGAGGCCTGTGTTCAGCAGTAGATTTCATTCGGCCGAAATGATGATGATGATGATGGTTGCAACTTCAACAAGGTTGTTAATTAAATTTATTTGGTTATGTCCAGTTCAGGAGTTAAATCTCTTTACGGATTATCCCGCTCAGTGATGTGGGTGGTGGCCAGTTCATCGGTCATCCTGTTTGCTCCAGTCATATTTGAAGTCGAGAGGGCTCAAATGGCTGAAATGGAAAAGTCACAACAAAAACAGGTAATAGATTTCATAACACCAGTAATTACTTAAAATAATGGTAATAATGCTATTTAGTATGTTTCTTATGTTTTTCTCTCTTTCTTCAGGTGTTGTTGGGGACTAATACAGCCCTGTCAGGACCCATGCAGAACCTGCCACCCATGCCGCGATAAATCTGTTGTTATCAGACTTAAACAGCACATTAATTGTTTGACATCTTCATTATATATAATGGAAATATTCAAATATCACCCTGAATGCTTTAATGTTAGTGTATTAGTTAAACTAAATAGGTACCTATTTTAAACGTGATTTGAATTATTTTGTATTGGGGATACTAGCTCCTATATTAACTGGACTGTAAATATTTACCAAATAAAAATTCCCAATCACATTAAATCAGAATTATTTAAATTGTAAACAAAATAGTCAAATTACTGTTTAAAAATACTGTTATAATTGTATTGAAAATAAGTTGCATTTTCTCTTTCCTATTGTCTATTATGTTTTTCCGTTCCTGAAGGTTGCAGGTATCATTGCCACTGGGTCTTATTTTGTAATTATTAATTGGTTAGTAGTGAGATAGCTGTTTGATTTGTGAAAAAACATTTTATAGGTGATGCTTTGTTATTATTAGAATAAATGTACTGTTAAAATGCATTTTTTTATCATCTGTAAAGTAATAGACAAAATGTAGCAAGAAGGAATACATTGTTAATTATTAATTGATCCAAAAGCTGTTGTCATTTCGTTGATAGTTTTCAACATATTCCTACAGTTCTAACACAAAAACAAACACCATAACAAATGAAACTAATTTACACAATTGTGTACTGTGTCGTGTACACACGGCTACACGTCAAGCTCGACACCCTATATAACCATAACTATGCTATATGCGATGCACAAAATCGTACGAAAGGAGTCCCTCGCCTAGGAGGAGGCCTATCGTGGCTTCGGCCAATCACAGCATTTGTTGCTTTACGCACACAGATGCACTTTATTTGAAGAAAAGAGTAGCTGGCCGTTCGGATCCCATCGTGAACATTCGAATATGAACACTATATGCAGATTCATATTCATATAAACGCTTGCCTTAGCATAGCAGGTTATTGAGCCCAAAGTCATAATTTTATTGATCTAATTGTTAATATTGTTGAAACCCGAGACAACACACATAGCTTATGTTCATTTTGATAGTATACATATTTAGCCGGTTACTATCCCACCGCTGGGCACGGGCTTTTTCTCAAGATGAGAAAGGTTAGGCCTTACTCCACCACACTGGCGATGACGATGTTATTCTTTACCGTTAACGCAAGTGATAATAAATCTGATCCCCACATGAATCCGAAGTTAGAGGCGCGGCCGGGAAACGCACTCAGACTCTCCAGTATGAAAGTGAAACGTTCAACCACTATGCCATCACTGCTCTTGTTAAGTCAAGTCCCGCTTTAACAATTTAAGCCGCTCGGTTTCCTACCGAAACGGGTTTCTCGAATAGTTAAAGCGGGATTTAATATTAAGTGGTGTTTCACTATTCGGCCGTATATTACAGAAAAGCGTGAAGACATTTCTCATACCTATTAGTAGTCAAGTTTTATTTGCCATACTTAATTTTATAAAGGACGAGAAAAAATACAATATAAAAATATAATAAATCGTGTTCATCTAATGATACATTAGGTTAGATGAACACGATTTATTATATTTTTATATTGTATTTTTTTAAATGCTCACATTAATTTCAACTGTGTTGTTAATATGTTCATTGTTGATTTAGATTTTTAATTATGATTGGCTCCTAAGGCAAACATGTAGGTGTGTTTAGATAGATTTTATCTTAACATTTCAAGCGTTAAATAATGAGACAATTTTCCATATTTACGTGGCAATTAAACAATTTTGGAAGTTAATTCAATTTAGACTTTCTTCAACTGATTCCGTTTCCTGACAGATAACTTTGAAGACACGTTTATAAATGCATTGAGTGACTAACTTGGGCAACATGCATAAAGGACTATTCAGATATAAGCAATCTTCGACGATACTGCTGTGGATAGCAAAAAATTCAGAGCGGTACCTAAATACCTACCCAGCGGAATACCGGTCGGTATTTTCGCCACCCAGCGAATATCGCTTATATCTGAATAGGCCTTTAACCAATACCCAATCCGAATCTCTAATCATATTTATTCAATAACTACCGGTTTGTCCGTGACACCCACCTCGGCGACGTGTATAGATAATATAACCAATTTTAAAATAAGCAATAGTAGTCTAATTAGTGGAATTCGTTCGGATCATAAGTGCCAAAAGCAAAAGTTGCTTATATTAGTAATCTAATCAAAAAATCAAATAATAAGATAAAAGCCACATGGAAGATAAAAAATGCTGAAACTAATGATCTACTATCATTAGTTTTTGTTTAGTAACAGTGGAATAAATTTAAATATAGATGACAAACTAGTTTCAGATAAGACTAGTCTAAAATTTCCTAAAGAAAAATGTAGATTTACGCGTTACTTTTTTTGAATTCACTTTTGTTACACATACTGATTTAAAACTATAGCAGTTAAAAAGGCTGAGGACTTATGAGGATTGTCGACGAAAGCCGTCGAATTTGTAATAAATAACATCGCGCCAATTTGGCGGTAATATTTAACGCTTGCATCGCGGATGCCATATTTCCCGATTTGTAGAAATCTAGTGAAATTGTACCCATGTTTAAAGCCGGTTGCCTAAATAATGAATCAAACTATAGACCAATATCCGTGCTACTAGCCTTAAGCAAAATCTTTGAGAAAATTATATGAAATCAATTGTTGGAACATTTTAACAAGAATAAAATATTACATGAGAAATAGTTCGGATTCACAAGGGGGCGACCTACAGAGGATGCTGGATCTACTCTCATTAAAACTGTATTAGGGGCCTAGGAGGATGCGCATGATGATTTGGGCGTATTTTGCGATTCGTCCAAAGTATTCGACTGCGTGGACCACTGCACACTCATTCTGGAACATAAATACTATGGAATCCAAGGTAGGTCTATAGATCTTGTAACCTCCTATTTGGTAAATCGGGATCAAAGAGTGACAATTGATAATGTCACATCCACGGGCTCACTAGTTAAAATGGGAGTACCTCAAGGATAAATTAGGGGCCATTCCTGTTTCTGGTCTATATTAATGATCTGCCATATATGATAAACGATACAATGTCAAACATAGTCTTGTTTGCTGATGACACGTCACTTATATTTAAAGTAAATAGGAATGATAGGTATCTTATAGAACTCAGTGATATACTCCACAAGATATCTGATTAGTTTTCGGCAATAATCTTCTCCTAAACGCAGAAAAACCCAAATGTATAAAGATTTGTACGACAAATGTGACCTATATACGAACACAAGTACGACTTGACGGTAGAGCACTAGCTGGTCCCCTTAACTCAACAGTCCGATCTATTTATAATCTGGGTTCTCGTGAGTCACTTCGGGATCTATTTAAGGAGATAAACATACTTACTTTACAACCCTTATATATTTACCAAAATATCATACGCAAAAACATTAGTTTCAATAAAAAAAATGTGCACATTTTAAATACTCACAATAAGAACAAGCTTGTCTTGCGTGGCTTTAGACTTAGTAAAACCAGCAAGTCGTTTATCGGAAACAGTGTTAGGTTCTTCAACAAAATTCTAGTATACCGATTTGCCAGAACTACAGTTCAAAGAAACTTAAACGAGAAGAAAATTAAACGTGTTTTAATGTCGAAGGCCTGCTATAGCATAAATCATTACATCGATGATAAAGATGTCTGGCATACGATTCCCTTCTGCATTCTGCGACCCTCTGGCGCTGTATAATTTATTTTAAAACTTTTTATATTTGATATGATTGCAAGGTTTTTAACTTGAAATCACCGGTTCAATATTTAAACATTGGAATTGATTATATTATTAATGTAAAATAACTTGACAGTTGACATGACTCATAATTTCATTTTTGTTATTTACGTATAAATGGCCGATATGACTATGATATGACCAAGCGATGCTTATGCATGCGTCATGCTCGTGAACGGGTGCCGTCTGTTGGGACTGGTCAGCCGTTACCTGCCACGGCAAATAATTTATTATTATTGTGGTATGTTCCATCTTTACACATTGACCTACATTTTTCTCGGTATATCTTTTACAATAATTTGTATCAATCAACATTGTAATCTCAATTATTTTAAAAGAGTATCCATGGAGTTTCTCTTCTCCACGAGATCAACTATTTGGAACCGTGCAACTTAGATTCTGACGTTTCATAAGAGCCAATATTTGGTTTGTTTGAAATAAAATAAAACAAAACTTTGACTTCGCTTAGAATTAAGAATTTCCCATACAAACTTCATCACCCCATTTAACCTCTTTATAGGATTATTATTATGCCTATGTCCTAGCCCCAGGGTTCAAGCTATCTCACACGAAATGCATCAAAATCGGTTCCTGGGCTTTAGCCGCGACAACGTAACAAACAGACAGTCAGAAACATATTCGCATAAATAATATTTAATATATTTAGCAGTGATAGCCTAGTAGTTGAACCCTTGCCTTCCACAGAGGAGGGTCTGTGATCGATCCCCGCCCGCAGTGGTGAAGGCAAACATCGTGAGGATACCTGCACACCTGAGAGGACTCCAATAATGTTCTCAATGGTGTGTGTAGTCTGCCTACCCGTACTAGGCTAGCGTGGTGGACTAAGGCGTTACCTTTCTCATCCTGAGAAAAGGCCCGTGCTCAGCAGTGGTACAGTAATAGGCTACTTTAAAAAAGCTCTACATAGCTCACTCCATATCTCGACTCGAGTGACTGAGCTTTCTTATGCGACACATAGTGAGTGATCACGTCTTTGCTCCATACGTCATCACTGGTAACACACTGGCTAAAGACTTCCTTTCTAGATATTGATTATAATAAAAATAACAATATCTAGAAAGGAAGAAAGTATGTGATGAAAATGTAAAAAGGAAAATAGTAACAATTTATTGCATACTGGGTGTATGCAATAAATTGTACACCCATAAAATTTTTATGACTATGGCTTCGGCCCAACTTTATTTGCCATCTTTCTTTATCTTGCTTACAATGCTCACCGTAAGCTAAGTTACGAAAATAACTGTCTCGTTAGTCTTGTTCTTCAATCATTAATTATTTTTTTTATATTGCTGCCCGGTGGATGTACTTTATGAACTTCCTTCGCCCCGGGGAAGAGCGAATGGGTATGACTCCTACCGGCTAAAACCACTGGAGCGGTCATCTTTGGCACCTAAGGGAGGCTCCAGGTCCTCGTATGATCACACTAGAGCTGCCCACTGGTGCCACGCCTATAGGCACATCTCGGAGAGTTGACTGTAAAGTGGTAAAGGTAGTAAGTAGGTGGTAGTTGTAAAGGTTCCCCCAGAGCGTCCCACGGTAGCGCGTGACCACATGCGTGCTACCGTGTTCTTCACTCCTACGCCTTTTTTTAATTTCGTACCCATATCTTCAAAGGGTTTACGTGGACTAAATGGTATCTGTGATTGTAGATGCAGATTTGCTTGTTGAAGGTTCTGGATTTTCTTAATTCTCTTCAGTCGGTTGTTGCAGAATAATGCAAGATGGTCAATCCACTGTAAGTGTTACCAGTTTTCATATTGTTTTTTTTATCGTTACAGAGTTTCCCTTGTCATGCTTCGCATCTTTTTATAATATCAGCTTGACTGTATTTTCGACACAGTTACCTAAAAGTACCCAAGTATCTTCCGCGAGATTTAAATTCCGTTGGGACACTATTGCTTCTAGCAAAGTTTCGCGCAACGAAACTCACGCACACGTGCGCCAACGGCTACTGATACTTTATCTGATTTGGGGCGCGCGCGTTGTGTAACGTAGAACAGGATAGCGATACTGTCCGTTCGTAGAATGTTCAAAATTCTGTTTGTAATCCGTAATACTAAAATTTCTGAATGAAAAGTTAACATATTTTCCATATGTTGGTGTTATAATAAAAATTTACTACATGATCTGTGTTCCCACTTGATACTATATTTTAAACGTCGTTGTTTTTAATACGTAACTTATAAGACGAAAACACGTCTATTATGACGTAAAAATTTGCAAAATGCTATTCGCTTACATTTGGTTTTGGGTGTTTGAAAAAATACTCAGGCAGGAACCTAGATACAGCATCCGAATCCGAATAATGGCCCAATATGGTGCAAATATGTTTGAATTAGAAATTATTTTGGTATTATGTTTGTATGGGCATTTCTACCTCCACCGCGCTCGTAAGGAGTAAACTCCATAAGGTGAATTATACTTTGTTTTTCGGATTCCATTTGAAACTCCGATGCGAGACACGCTATCTACTTAGAATTATTTGTAATTAAGATATTTTGTTAAACAAAAGTTAGTGCAATAACCGATTACTAATCTATTATTATCGTTTATTCAATTATTTATTTTCAGTCATTAGTTCATAACCGATTATTAACGTTTATCATTTACTGTCATAATCAATTATCATACTAATTGAATCGCTTATTACTAAATACATTAATAAATCTACAACTCTATTTTAATCTCTGATTTTTGCATGAGTTTGACATATGTCTGAAATACTATGAATTTAGATTTACTCTATGTAATCATCTGTCATTTTTTTTATCGGAGGAGTTACTGATGTATTTTCATAAATAAATCGTTGTAAACATGGCAAATACAGGCTTATTGCCATTTGTTCGTGGTGTAGACTTCACTTGCAATGATTTCAGTGTAAGTGTTGGGTATGGGTAAATGTATCGTTAAACTTTCCTGTCTGTTACAGATGATATCATATCCCTAACCTTTAATTTCCTATTTGGGTCTAAACATCTTTCTCGCTTGTAGGATGATAAATTCCCTGAGGCTATTCGGTATATGACTGGTCTTCAATGGCTGAGGCTTGATAAAACTAATCTGACTGATATTCCCGAGGAATTAGGGAAGTTGATGAAATTGGTAAGGCAAAAATTACATTGATCTCTAATATTTTTACTGATGATTTATTTAGATGGTTTATTGAACAAAGCAATCATGGGTTTGTATCAACTAATTTTCTTTGATAAAACAAATAAATCTACAATTTTTTATTTATTTTTTATGATGATAATGCATGCTTTTGACCACTATCCTACTTGATGTTAAGTGACGATGGTATATTTTGTTGTGTTAAAGGAAACATTAATCTGCAATATTTTGTAGTTTGGTTTGATCATCGATTACTTTGTTTTGTTGATATAATATTTGAAGGTACATTAGATACTTAAAACCCAAAGTGAGTCAGTATTTATTGATAATTATTAAATGCTCCACTTAATAGATTAACTGAACTAGATAGGATGTTTTTAAATTTTGAATAAAATATTTAACATGTTTGCACATTTTAAATACAATTCTTAAAACCACAGGAAAATCTATCATTAAAGAAGAACAGTCTAGAGAAGCTATTTGGTGAGCTAACTGAGCTGAAATGTTTGAGGTCACTGAATGTAAGGCACAACAAAGTAAAGAGCTCGGGGATCCCGGCTGAGCTATTCAAGCTAGAAGATCTCACTACCTTGGACCTGTCACATAACAGACTAAAGGAAGTACCCGAAGGATTGGAGAAAGCTAAATCTTTGCTAGTTTTAAATCTGAGTCATAACAAGTAAGTTTCTAGGTGTTATATTTTGACTGAAATGGTTAAAACCAATTTTTTTTACAAACTAATTGATGTTTAACTCATTGAATAGACCAAAACTCCCTATAAAAATCCTGATAAGTAACATTTTGGAAAAAGAAATATGTTCATAAGCCTTAATAAAAAACAACAGAATTCTTATAGGTTCACTTGTGTGTCTGTCTGTCTGACCATCTGACACAGAAAATTTGCTCCGAATCTACTGGAATAATTAAGTTCAAATTTGGTACACATATGAATATCTTTGACCCCAACACAGACATGTAATGTAAATAAATGAATTATGAATATGAAGGGCACTTCAGGTGCAAATTAGAAGAAAAAAATGTTTTCTGGTCTATTATGTAGTAACATATCTAATGGAAGGGCTTGCTGTATATGCTCATTTTTTTAATTTTTTTTGCAATAAATACTTCCAAAGTTATTTAGTTGAAATATTTATATTTTTAAATAGTTGAAAATTGAACTTTCCCCTCATTATCTCCAAAACTACAGTCAACGTTTTTGATAAAATACAGAAAGTTGTTTGTTACATACATACATACATATAATCACGCCTCTCTCCCGTAGGGGTAGGCAGAGACCACTTCTTTCCAAAATACAGAAAGCTGTTTGTTACATACATACATATAATCACGCCTCTCTCCCGTAGGGGTAGGCAGAGACCACTTCTTTCCAATCTGTGTATTTGTGAAGTCTATGATATTAAAATGTCATGGTAATTTGCAATATTGTGCATACAAACTTAAATTTACAATTAGAATGTATGGGAGAACAGATTTTATAACTATAATGTTAAGTTTCTTGGGATAAATTATTGGTACAAGACAGAATTCAACAATACACAATATATTCAGCAATTTTCTCTACAACCTGGTACCATACATAATTTTTTAGTTACCACAAACAAATTAGGGCCATATAAAAACATTGTAGATAATATATTCATCATACAGAACCCTCTCAACCCGAATTCAACACACACTTGTCTGGTTTTCTTTCTGTCAATGGGCCTATTATTAATATAATTGATAACCAACAATTAATTTTTTTACAGATGTATATTATTCAGTTTTTATTTTGTGGTATGATAACTAACATATTTTGGGGCCCATTTATGAAAAAG
Organism: Diloba caeruleocephala; assembly: GCA_947459985.1. Lineage (NCBI taxonomy): Eukaryota > Metazoa > Arthropoda > Insecta > Lepidoptera > Noctuidae > Diloba > Diloba caeruleocephala. The sequence continues at coordinate 20,320,015 of OX381616.1, forward strand.
ACCAAGTTTACCCAAAATATAACTCATGGTGATTATTGTAGAGAGTGTGAGATATTTTATACTAATAAGCATATCCTATCCAATCCTGTACATTTATACTGTTCTTTTCAGAATTGAAAGCATACCACCAACACTATTTGTGCAACTGACAGACCTATTGTTTCTGGACCTGTCTTATAATGTACTGGAGACTCTGCCCCCTCAGACGAGAAGATTGGCAAACCTGCAGACTCTCATACTTAATGATAACCCTCTAGGAGTGTTTCAGTTACGGTCAGTAAATTATTATTTAAAACAAGAAGGAGCTACCTTGATGGAAAATGAAAGTGCATTATGCCTTTATTCCCTAAAGGGTTTAGGCAAAGGTATACAGATGTACAGAAACATAAAAAAAGATGTGCAAGAAATAAATAAAATAAGAACTTAATATCATCATCAGTTTAATGTGTGTGTACATCTGTACACCTTGACCTAAATCCTTTAGGGAATACAGGCATGATACAGTTTCTATACACTATAGCTATAGACCATCCTGGACTACAATTAGTACATGATGCTGCTAGGGTGAAACAAAGATATAAGAATTGGTCACATATAATAAAATGAAAATTGGTAACATGTAATAAATTCCTAATTTACTACTATTTTACAATTTTATTATTATGTGATTTATATATAGGTTCTATAAGCAAACCCAAGAAATCTATAAGGTGAAAGTGTAAAAGATTCTGATAACATTCCACAAAAAAAACATATCGAATTTTTTAACAGAAATTTCCATTATTTTTCCAAATTATAGCTACGCATTCTTATTAACACAGTTCATTTGCCGTGTGGTGCCGACTCAGAATACAACCACCCCATCTCCTCCCGTGGGTGTCGTAATAGTCGACTAAAGGATTAGCCGGAGTATGGGCAGCAGCATCCTTCGAGTATATTAACAACTCAACTGCGATCGCCAACCCGCCTGCCAAGCGTGGCGATTATTGCAAAAACTCCCCAATGTTCCCACAACACACCCATATAAGTCGTTGTGGTGATCTTTGGGGGAGGCCTGTGTCCAGCAGTGGACTTCATTCGGCCGAAATGATGATTCGCCAGGTGGCCCCGTGCGTATGCATCTATCTATTTCTCTCCGCCTCGCATCGCTCACCCCCTCGGCGCAGTGAGTCCCACCAGTTGCCAATTTACTTATCGCGTGGGTGCGTGTCAGCGCTTCTTTTCGCATCGCGATCGATCGCTTGATTCGATAATTATGGCTGAAGATCAGCCACCACGTCTGCACTGGATTTCTTTCGCAAATAAATAGAACTCTTCGATATCGTATTATTGTACGTTGAAAGTAGCCAAAATGTTGCACGGACGCGTAACACGTGGATGGAACGATTTCCCAACCGTGATGTGTGTAGTGTTCGCAAGTTAAAAATACTTATTAAACGTGCTTTCCGCGTGTTAAAACGCTAAGATCTTATTCTGTCACGGCTCGGATTCAATTTTCGTAGACGTGTGTCAGTGTGTCTAGCTCAAAGCGACGACCTCTTTGAACACTTGTTCCGTGTGACCTGAGCACGTAAGTAGGTCATCGTCACATCCCCCAAAGATCTTGTTAATGTACTCGAAGGACGTTGCTGCCCATCCTCCAGTTAATCCCATGGTCGCCTTTTACGACACCCAAGGGATGAGATGGGTTGGTGCTATTATACATTTACTTAAAACAAGTACATTTTGTAATTTATAATCAAGTGTAAATAAGATGGTTCTCGGTTTAGTGAACTTTTAATCACGTGTAAATAAAGATGATTCTTAATTTTTTTAATACGTAATACCTTTTGTAATACCTACCTACCTCAGTACATCTTATCTCTTTAAATGAGCAATTCTTGTATGTAATTAGAATCTCGGAATCGGCTCCAACGATTTTCATAAAATTTAGTATATGGGGGGTTTCGGGGGCGATAAATCGATCTAGCTAGGAATCATTTTTAGAAAATGTCAGTTTATAGGCGTTTGAGTAGTCTCAACTGAAAAATATGACTCTTCCTGACATCTATTGGCGAATAATAATACTATTTTTTGTGAGCAACTAATTGCTTTAACGACACAACAGCAGATGGCGTTGTTAAGTAACACGAAAATACCGAGCAAAGCTCGGTCATCCAGGTATATTAATAATCGAGCATAACACCATGTTCATTTTATACTATAATGTCAAGTATTATTTCACATTATAGTATAAAAGTTAATTATAATGGAAGTATTATAATTTTGTTTAGGTACCACTGACATTCAATATTAAATACTTTGTCCAAAAAAATTAATTTGGAGAAGTAGCATCTGTTACATACTCTAAGAACTATTTTATGAGGTTAGCATTTTGAGACAATGGAGTGCTTAGTGGTACCACTACTGCCGCATAGATGGCGCTAAACTCAAAATATTGAAGTTCAAGTTTTCTTAATCTTATATCTTTAAATTTGAGTAGTCTCAACTGAAAAATATGACTCTTCCAGACATCTATTGGCGAATAATAATACTATATATATATACTTACGTAATTGATTGATAAACTGTAAAAAATTAAGTATTTGTTTCTAAGATTAAACTAATTGCACTCATGATTTTTTTCTTTAAATAACCAGTTCATATTTTTTATTATTCTATCGAAAAATATTATTCATATTTCATTATTTTATTAGTAATTCGTACTTAAATATAATTTCCAGAAAACACAATTTAAAAATAAAAAAATACCGCAATCAAGCAAATTAAACACAGTATGAAGGAAAGCTGATCATTATATATATATAAATGTTGATGATTGTAAAACATTACTTTGGAGTAATTTGGATAATAGCGTTCAATGATATTTTACATATAGATGCGCCATACACGAACATTATGCGAATACAGAAATTGTACTATACGTATTACTAGTACAGCTCTCAAACATGCGCGAAGGAACGGAGAGAAAACGAAAGCCACCTTGCGGCGTACCGTTTGTTAGAAAGAGATGAATATACACCTTTAGTTACGCCAGGTAGCAGCTATGCGCATACTCGTTCGATGTCGTCCTGGCGCCGGCCGCCACAGACCGCGTAATAAAACAAAATACTGTAATTTTATTTACAGTATAGATTCTACGCATGGAATGACGTTTTTCTCACAGTTGTACTATAATTTGCGCATAAACGGTCGGTAATTGAATGGTTTCTCAGTTACCTGTCTGGTCACCGACAACGCATTCGCATTTCCTTTACATTTCTCTAATAAACTGCTTTATTCTTACCACTTTTATGCTTCATATTTTTTCTTAAGCTCCACTCGGAAATTTGTCGGATGACTTTTTCTTCTTTTTATTGGTGTCCAGTGGAAATTCTACATGAACTTCCTTCACTCTGTGGAAGGGCGAAGGGGTATTAAGGACTTATACCGGCTAAACCTAGGCCTGCCGCATATTTCATCGAGCCCAGCCAGCCAAGTGACAAACCATGCGTTCTTATCTTTTGTTTGGTAACGCTTCCCACATGGCACTAGGTGTCGTCATCAATAACTTTCATAAAATTTTGCTTGCCCTTTTCCGCCCAGTATTAACAGTCCAATCACTCATAACCACACCGCTCATTTTGTCATTTAAATTAGGGCTTTAAGTCGTGTGTTGTACATACTTTTATAATATCAAGATACATGTCGCGAGTGCGCTCGCAACTGCCACACTCCCATCCCACATACGTACAGACCGTACAGACCGAGTGAGCAGACCGCGCGTTTCAAGCGAGCATACAGCGTGCCGACTGCGAGCGATCTGCTTGCCGACGCCACCAGTGCCTCGAGTCACGCGTTCGAGATCACGCACTATAATGTGCGCTGACTGGACAGCAATAAGTCGAACCCCGACTGTCGGAGCTTAGAAGACCAACATGACGGCGAATAAATGTATTCTTTACATGTCATACGAGAGCTAATGTTAATACCTAAAATTTAATCTATGTAATTGTTTATAAGGGAGAATGATTAATTCAGGAATGTGCTATATTCTTAATCATATATAAGTAAAATTAATAAGCAATAAGCAATAATATTTGGTGGGGAAAACAGAATATGTATTACTAAAAAAATGCAAGAAGTTAATATTCTATAAAAATCATTATCAAATTTATTATGTCCGCCCGCTGCGCGGGGCGAATACGTTTAATTTGGGTTTATTGGTTTTTTAATAATTCAAATACAAAGTACCTATCATTAGATATCGTGTTGAATGACTTAATCCACCTCTATGCCAAATTTCATTAATAAGCCGTTTGAGCTTGATGTGGCCTCAATGATACGAACTTTCACATAAATAACAGTGTTAAAATATCACTAGGTAAGGTAACCCCAACAAAAACCATTGACTGGCTTCTAATAATCAACGAGTTCTTTTTCAGGCAACTACCCTCTCTTCAAAGTTTGGAAGTACTACACATGCGCAACACACAGAGAACCCTAGCGAATCTGCCAGCATCTCTTGACACCCTGTCCAACTTATCAGACGTAGACTTATCTAAGAATGCCTTGACCAAAGTACCCGATGCCCTGTACTCACTGCTAAGCCTTAAGAGGTTGAATCTTAGTGACAATGAAATCACTGAGGTGTCTTCAGGTAAGATGTTACAACACTATGCACCATTCTCACATAAGGGTTTATGTATGCATATTAATAAATATCATGATATTGCCACTTTTTTTTTTCGTCATTTCGGCCGAAATTTGGTGAAGTCCACTGCTGAACACAGGCCTCGCCCAAAGATCACCGCAACGACCGATATGGGTTTGTTGTGTGTTCATTGGGGAGTTTTGCCATAATCGCCACGCTTGGCAGGAGGGTTGGCGATCGCAGTTGAGTTGTTAATGTACTCGAAGGACGCTGCTGCCCATCATCCGGCTAATCCCATGGTCGACTTTTACGACACCCACAGGCAGAGATGGGGTAGTGGTATTCTGAGCACCACACGGTAATTGCCACACTAGGAGTTTATTTCGTTCCTGTAAACAATATAATATGTTCATGATTTAAAAACAACAAAACATACTTTATTTTTTTTTATTAAAACGTATCCAACATTTTATAAGAAAGAGTAGTGTGAGGCATCGTTTTTAAGTAAAAGAAAGATAATAAAAAATAAAGATATAGGTATCACACTATAATTTACAAACACAAACGATTATAACAAAAAAAAATGCTTAATATAGAACAGTGTACAAAGGCGGTCTTAATGCCATAGGCATATAATATCAACAAACGTCTTTTATTGTCTGTCTTCCATTACCATGTTGACGATGTGTTTCTAGAAGTCGTTAAAAGCGCTGCGAAGTGCGAATATAACATTATGTATTTTTTCTAATAATGCGACGACTATCTCATTTTATTGACGATTTGAGCAGAATGTACAGTAATATCATTCAATTGTTTTATTACTGATTGAAATCATTGCACAAATTAAGTTAACAATATTTTCTCTTGGGCGTTTGCATGTCTGTTAGCAATTACGAGTAGGTATAAGGTATGCTTTCTTTTTGCTACGTGTAAGATCGCCGCTCAGTTAAAAGTGTTTTATATACCAAGATTTTAATAGAGATTTCATCATTATTATCATATCAGCCACAGGATGTCCATTGCTGAACAAAGGCCCCCCCCTTTTTAGATTTCCACAACGAGCGGTTAAATGCCGCCCTCATCCAAATCCTCCCAGCGACCTTCACCAGGTCATCTGTTCACCTCGTCGGAGGTCGTCCCACGCTGCGTTTTTCGATGCGCGGTCTCCACTCGAGAACCTTTTTGCCCGAACGGCCATCAGTTCTACGAGCCTCGCCCATTGCCACTTCAGTTTACTTATCCTTTCAGCTATGTCGGCAACTTTAGTTCTTCTACGGATCTCCTCATTTCTGATTCGATCTCGTGTGGAAATACCAACCATAGCACTCTCCATAGCTCACTGAGTGACCTTGAGCTTTCTTATGCAGCCCACAATGAGTGACCACGCCTCATCATGGCTAAGCCGCTCTAATGCCATCGCACATTATAACGACTCGACGTCAACTCGACTCAAAGTAATGCATTGAAATGTGAGCTTTATGTCGTGTAAAATATAGAACATTTTTCAGTGGTACTTGTAAGTAGAGTACGACGCGACGCGTGGGCCACTCTTCACTCAAACACGTGTGTACACCATGTAGACACTTGATACGGTGTAAATGTGACCGTTGATGTTCCGCTCATGATCACGGCCGGCCATGCGTGCCCAGGCCGACCTTACAGAAGAGTACATGCAACTGATCTTAAAATAGTGATCTGCATCGCCTTTTAGCGTTAGTATTGTCAAGTGTCCGTGTTAAGAATATACATTCCATCACTAGGGTTGCCACCTTTTTTTTGGAACAATAAAAGTACATTTGGGTTTTGCGATCACAGGAATAAAGTACGATGTATAAAAAAGAGTACTTTTGCTTTGTGCTACTTCCAGCAAATAATTATTTATCTCCAACATATATACAATTAATGTTCAAATTCAAGAATATCAATAGTTCATGTTTAAATTAAGTTGAGAGATGCTTTGTTTTTCTCATCCCGAAGCAAACTCGATGGAAATACTGAAACCAATTCATACTATACAACTAAAAGAAGGCGATCGTATTGTTCTGTCGTCGGAGAGCATGATCTTAATCCTATGCATATAACATCAGAACTATCGGCTGCTTTAAAATTACTTCAAAATTATCATGTTTTTGTATTGGGTATCACACATAATAGATATCTGAATGAAAAAAAGGTAAACAACATGTTAAGAATATTATGTGCTCAATTTGTCAATTGTAAGTTCATCCCAGTGGATAGTAGAGACTTTAATAATAATAATTATCTAAACAATAAGAATATTTTGTGTCTGTTATGTAAAAGCATTAACTTATCAATTGACCAATGTAGTTATAATCATAAATATTTAAAATACAATCAACTAAGTGTCAAAAATGTACATAAAACATGGCCGGATATTATTTCTGATAGAAAACTTGAGGAAGTAAATAATCCAAGAAAAGGGACAATACCCTTTTATTTTCAGAAAGTGGCTAATAAACACCCTATAAATAGCGTAGCCAATGAAATAAAAGTCAACTTTTCAAAAGGCACTATCCCTTATTATTTTAAGAAAAGAACGGAATCATCATCTACGGCCATTATACAAACGTCAAACCATTACCTTTTTCGGTCCTAACTTAAATAACAAGTCATTTCGTATATTTCATCAAAACATCGCGGGTTTAATAACCAAAAAAGAGCTGATTGAGATAGCAATAACTGATTTGCAAATTCACAACAACCAACCTGAAGTACTGTGTTTTTCGGAAACATTCATAAAAGACGGTGATATACGAAATTCTAAATTGTACGGATACGAATTAGGATCAGTGTATTGCAGATCCAAGTCTAGGGGAGGAGTGTGTATTTACATTCAAAAAGGTATTAAGTATAACGAATTAATATATTTAAAAAGTTATACACGCGAAAAGGTGTTCGAATGTTGTGGCATAGAAATCAAGAATTTAAAATTAGCAGTGTTATGTGTATATCGCACACCTAAATCAAGTGTGGATTTATTTTTAAGGCATTTAGACACACTATTATTTAAGCTGCTATTTTCTGAGGATAACAAAAATAGAAAGCTTTCCTCCTTGGTGACATAAATATCAACACGCTTAAAGCTAGCAAATTAGTGCAAAATTTAAATGACATTTTACAAAACTACAACTTGACATCTTATATAAAGGGTTGTACTAGGTTAAATGCATGCTTAGACCATATTTTTAGTAATATAAAAAAGGCAAATGGTGAAGTCCTAAAACTAGGCCTGTCTGATCATGATGCTCAAATGTTATCCATACCGATGGTAAACGATATTTTACAACCTACGAAATACTCCGTTACTAGACGAGATTACTCTGAGGAAAATATTGCTAAATTCTGTGAATGTTTGACTACCTTAAGTTTTATGGATACTTTTAAGAGCACTGATCTAAATAAGGCGTTCAACCTATTTCACGATGATTTTTGTTTATTTTATAACTTATGTTTTCCGAAAGTTCGAAAACTGAGAGGATTTCAAAAGCGCGATATTAAATGGATTACTAGAGGTCTACGGCGCAGCTGTAAAACAAAAAGACGCCTACGTTTTGAATTTTATGTACAAAAAACAAGACAACATAAACTTAAATATCACAATTATGCAAAAATTCTACGTAAGTGTATCGATAAATCACAAAAAATATATAACACAAACATTTTAAAAACGTCAAAAAATATATGCAGGACAGCTTGGAAGGTCATAAATGATAATACAAACAATAACATAATACAAGACTTAATAACAGAGATTAAAGTAGCTGGAAATTTAATTAAACAACCACAATATATAGCAAACGCATTCAACCAATACCTTATAGGAACAACAAAAGAAAATTTAAATACAAATCAGAACACAAACAATAAAAGAGTAGTAAGTAGTATTTTCCTGCAGCCAGTGGGCTACCTGGAAGTAAAAAATATAATAATGTCTTTAAATAATACCAACTCTGTAGGGATTGACGAAATTTCTACTTACGTACTGAAAAAATGTGTTGATGCATTGGTACCGATCATGACTTACTTGATAAATTTATCTTTTGAAACAGGAGTATTCCCTGAGCGTTTAAAAAAATCAATAGTGATACCTCTACATAAAAAAGGCGACAAACTAGATTTAAGCAACTATAGACCAATTACACTTATACCGATCATGTCCAAAATATTCGAAAGAGCTATGCATAAGAGACTAATTGCTTATATAAACAAATACGACCTTATCAAGAAAGAGCAGAATGGTTTTCAGAAAGGTAAGTCAACTACGCTTGCCACTTTTCTTTTAGTCTACAATGTTTTAAAAAATATTGACCGAAAACTACCGACAATAGTGTTATTTTTCGACATGACGAAAGCTTTTGACTGTGTTTCACATGATCTGCTCTTACAAAAACTCGATAATTATGGGATTCGTGGACCGGCGCTAGAATGGACAAAGAGCTATCTGCAAAACCGCGAACAGTGTGTAGATATAACTAAACTTGACAAAGATACTTTAATAAGTAGAGATAGATCGACATTATTAATAAATAGTTCTGGTGTGCCTCAGGGCAGTGTGTTGGGCCCTTTACTGTTCCTACTATATATAAATGACCTACCTGACATTACAACTCATAAATGTATTTTATTCGCAGATGACATCTCCATTATTTTGACATGTAAGAATAGTATAGATTATGACAATGAAACGCAAAATACAATTAAATCAGTTATTGAATGGCTTAATAAAAATAATTTAAATGCAAATCTTTCCAAGACTAATTTCATTCAATTTCAAACTCAAGGGGCAAGATTGGAATCAAGAAATATATCGTACAACGGTATAACGATCAATGAAGCTGAACATGTTAAGTTTCTGGGATTGACTCTAGACAAATACTGTAATTGGAAACCACATGTAAATTCCGTTTGCATAAGGGTCAATAGTTTCGTCTATGTTTTAAACAGATTGAGAAAAACTTCAACTCAACAGACCCTACTACTTGCGTATCACGGTCATGTAGCTCTATCTTACGATATGGCCTATTGCTTTGGGGTAATTCTTCAGATTCTGTTAGAGCGTTCTTGTCACAAAAAAGGTGTGTTCGTGCTATGGTAGGTATCCCTCCGTATGAATCTTGCAAACAGTATTTTAAAAAACTTCAAATTTTACCTCTGCCATGTATGTACATTCTTGAAGTAAGTGTATTTGTGAGAAATAACTGTAAGATATTTAAACGAGCTAAAGATATTTATCCTCGTAACACACGTGATAGTGACAGGTTAGTTCTAGATTACTCACCTAGAACCGCACTATTTCAAAAAAATTGCTATGCGATGTGTGTAAAAATCTTTAACAAACTGCCATCAACCATTAAAGGGCTTCCAATGGTTCAATTTAAAAAAAAAAAAAAATATGGCTTCTTGATAAAACTATATATTCGGTAAATGAATTGCTAAGTTATAAATAATGAATTTAAACATGCGTAATCGGATATATATAAATAATGCTAAGTTATACCCTATAGTTATTAATGAATTAGACACCTGGACAATTATTAATGTATACTTTGACATTCTGGTTCTGATTGACATTTTATCTATTTTATTACCATCAAATTGTAATGTAATATATGTTCTATATAAATTAATTATAAAACAATTGTAATTAAATTTAAATAACTTTAATCTAATGCATACAATTCACCTGCCTAATGGCAAAATAGACGGACTTTGAATAATGTAAGACCTTATAGATCTACTCTATTTTATGTGAATAAATTTTCATTTCATTTTCATTTCATTTCATTTCCCGCCACTTCGCATTCATAATTGCAAAAAACTCTCTCAGTTAATGCTGAAGAAGCGGGATTCAATGAAAAATATGATATGAATATAATGAAATGAAATAATATCATACAAATTTGTAAAATCATTATTGTTCTTTTTAAATATTTTATAGAAATAACGAATGGATGGCAACCCTGTCCATCACCTCCCACGGATGTCGTAAAAGGTCAATAAGGGATGAGCAGCAGCGTCCATTCTGTAGAACAGCAGCCATTCTGCACTCTCCAACCCACCTGCCAATTGTGGTGAGTACTTTCTAATTCCCCCCAAAATTACGATATACGGCATGTAACCGGTCGTTTATAGGGGAGGCTTTTGTTCAGCAGTGGACGTCTTTGGCTTATATGATCATGATGATTGGCAATCCGTGTGGTGCCGGCTAAGAATACCACCACCTCATCTCATACCATGGGTGTCGTAAAACGCGACTATGGGATTAGCCGGAGGATGGGCAGCAGCGTCCTTCGAGTACATTTATAACACAGCTGCGATGGCGAACCCGTTTGCCAAGCGTGGCGATTTTTTTTTTGGGACAAGCCCGCCACACATTCCCAACCACTGCAACTCCTGTAAGCCAGGATCTACAATGGCGACCACCGAAAAGAACACCGATCAATGAAGCTCGGTGTGTCCCAGAGAAATGAATAACTGTCTTGGAACCCGCACCGAAATTAATCAGAAAAGAAAAAGGAAATCCCCAAAAATGAGCAGACAACACAAATCTATAGGTTTCATACCCAACCTGGAAGTTGTGGCAATTTTGGGCAGGCTTCTGTCCAACAGTGGACGATTTTCGGCTGAAATGATGATGATGATAATTGGCGAGAATTGTCATGTGTTAGTAAAATGTTTTTGAGTAATAATGTTTCTAGATCTTGCAAATGCTTGATTAGGGCTAGAGTAATCAGTTATAACTAAGCATTAATGTTGCATTATATTCATTCGTGACTACATTAAATTAAAATCAATGGTAGCAATTAAATTAATTGAATGAAACTGAGTTGAATATATTTCTATTTTGGGAATTGACATTTAATATGAAATTTATTGTAATTTAATATAATCTCTCTGTAATTGTTACTCTTTAAAAATGAAATGGCTATAGATTCTAATCTCTAAAAGTGATGATCAAGCTATTGTATGGCTAAATGGGCTGGTTGATGAAACACTTATATAAATGTAACAACTGAAACTGTACTTAATCAAAACAATTAATATTACTTACTTACTATGTATATTCATGTTATCACTCTTGGCTGCGTTTCGTATATAATTTCAATTACTAATAAATTAAATATATATTATATATAATAATAATATATACAAAATACAAATAAATTAATTAAAGACGAAAGTCTTTAACCAGTGTTTATTACAATGATGATATAAGGAACAGAGACGTGGTCACTCATTGTGGGCCTCATAAGAAAGCTTAAGGTTACTCAGCGAGCTATGCTTAGTATTTCTCTACGGGACCGAATCAGAAATGAGGAGATTCGTAAAAGAACTAAAGTTGCCGACATAGCTAAAAGGATTAGTAAACTGAAGTGGCAATGGGCTGGGCACATAGCTCGTAGAACTGATGGCCGTTGGGGCAAGAAGGTTTTCGAGTGGACACCGCGCACCGGAAAACGCCGCGTGGGACGACATCCATCGAGTTTGACAGACGATCTGGTGAAGGTCGCTGGGAGTCGTTGGATGAGGGCGGCATGTGACCGCTCGTTGTGGAAATCTAAGAGGGACCCTTTTGTTCAGCAGTGGACTGATATGATGATGATCATGAATAAATTAAAATTCTTTTGTTAAAAATGAAACTGAAGTAGATAAAAACTGTCGTACATATCATCTGCCCTTTTTTTATTATTCCCTTTACTATGTCAAAGTAATACTATGAATAATCATCAAACTACCAACAGCTATGGACAACTGGCAGAAACTGGAAAGCTTGAACCTCTCGCGAAACAACTTGACTATGTTACCAGCGTCTATGTGCAAGCTCCAGAACCTGAGGAGGTTGCATGTGGATGACAATAAGCTGGACTTTGAAGGCATACCCTCGGGTATTGGAAAGCTCGGCAGTCTGGAGGTGTTCTCTGCTGCTAACAACTTGCTGGAGATGATACCTGAGGGACTTTGCAGGTAAGCACCTTTTTCATCATATCAGTTAAAAGATTTAAACTGCTGACCTATGCCTCCCCACATAAACGACCTGTGACATGCCGTGTGTCGTAATTTGAGGGAAATTTTTCAGTACTCACTACGCTTGGCCTGCGGGTTGGTGTGCTCAGAATAAATGTGTACCACGCTGCTGCCCATCCCTCTGGTTTAGAGTCCCTCTGTGATTTTTAATCCGGACACGACACCGAAAAGCTTTTATGTCGAAGAGATTACACTAATTAAGTTTATTTTTTTATTAATATCTTATTAAAATTTGTTTAACTATCACATCAATCAACACTGGTAACATTTAGGTCAGTATAAAAGTTGGGACATCTCCAAAAACATGGAGATCAAGATGTCTCTTCATCACATTTGTTAGTCAAAAAAGAAATACGATAAAATATGTTGAAGTATTTAGTCTACCATAATACAGAGAAAGTCTCCATTAATAATACAATTTTCCAAATTAGGATGATTAAAAGGCTTCAGCTTTAAAAATAGTAAATATACTTTTACACGCATCACACATCCGTGATTAACAAGCTTCAGCATTAAAATTGTTAATATACTTTTGCACACATGCGCCTTCTCTTGTCGGCACGGCTTGCACAGTGGATTAGCGATTGGCTTTCTGCGCTACGTGTGCCGGGGGTTCGATACCCGCACGAAACAAATATTTGTATGATCTACTAATCGTTGTTTCGGGTCTACGTCTTTGTGCATGTGAGATTTATGTCTGTAAACTGCGCCCACGACACAGGAGAAATGTAGTGTGGAGCAACATTTGAAAAAAGATACAAAATGTACAATAATATCATTAGGATAGTACCATACAGCGCTGCAGAACCAAAATTCACGGTCTGCAGCGCAGAGTGGCTATCCGGATCGCACGAGGATACCGAACGGTGTCCTACGAGGCGGCAACTCTCCTGGCGCGTTTTCCGCCTTTTGACATCCTGGCGGAGATGGATGCGTGGGTCTACGATCAGACACGCTCCCTCCGCCAGAGCGGCGAAGGCGCGCCTCCAGGGGCGTTGGACAAGCTGCGGCGGCTAGCTCGGCGGCGCGCACTTGTAAAGTGGCGTCATCGCCTGCGGATGCAGTTTGCAACCAAGCGCATCGTCGAGGCCCTCCTGCCGCTCTTTGGAGCCTGGCTCAGAAGGAGCGAGCGCATCACCTACCGCCTGACGCAGGTGCTCACCGGGCACGGTTGTTTCGGCGCGTACCTGCACAGGATAGGACGCGAGGCCACGGCACAATGCCACCATTGTGATAGTGACCAGGACACCGCACAGCACACGCTCGAGGCGTGCCCTTCGTGGGCCGCCGAGCGGCGGATCCTGGTCGATCGGATCGGGCAAGATCTCTCTCTGCCAGCAGTAGTGTCGGCTATGTTGGCAGAGCACGAAAACTGGAATGCAGTGGTCTCCTTCTGTGATAGCGTAAAGAGAGGGAGCGAGAGGGGAGAGGGCCGATCCCGCTCGAAGAAGAAGGAGATGGCGCCGGGGTAACAACCGCCCTGGCGCCTAATTCCGATACGCCTGAAAGTTGCTGCCTGCCTGCCGTTGCTATAAGGTGGGGGACCTCTGGGTTCGCGGGTGCGTAGATTGGGGAATCTGCGTGCCCACACCAAGCGACCCAAGAGAAGACGGTAGCACGCACGTGGTCACGCGCTGCCGTGGGACGCTTTGGGGGATCCTTTACAATCCCCCTGGGGGGGTGACCGCTTTACAGTCACCCTCTCCGAGATGTGCCAATAGGCGTGGCACCAGTGGGTGGCTCTAGTGTGATCATACGAGGACCTGGAGCCTCCCTTAGGTGCCGAAGATGACCGCTCCAGTGGTTTTAGCCGGTAGGAGTCCGGCCGTCCTTCCCCGGGGCGAAGGAAGTTCATGATGAATTTACACTGGGCACCAAAAAAAAAAAAAAGGGTAGTAACATAATAATCACAACGCTTAGCCGACGGATTGGTAATTGCAGTATGTTTTTATTAGCACACACGGCAGGATGCTGCTGCCCATCCTCTTGATATCAACCCTTAGTCACATTCACCGTCACCAAAAAATGAGGAGAACCGTAGAAGAACTAAAGTTGCCGACATAGTTGAAAGGATTAGTAAACTGAAGTGGCAATGGGCGGGGCACATTACTCGTAGAACTGCTGGCCGTTGGGGTAAAAAGGTTCCCGAGTGGAGGCCGCACACCGGCAAACGCAGCGTGAGACGACCTCCAACGAGGCGGACAGCCGACCTGGTAAAGGTCGCTGGGAGTCGTTGGATGAGGGTGGCATGTAACCGTTCGTTGAAGGAATTTATGGGGGAGGACTTTGTTCAGCAGTGGACGTCCTTTCACTGATATGATGATGATGATGAACCACATGGAACAATAAATACGGAAATACTTTCACACAGACAAGTTATGGCTAAAGGATTTGCTTCGGTTGTCTCCCAAGGTTCCGCCGTCTATCATTATGTGCTCTATAATGTTATACAAATGAACCATCAACATGAATCCACACATTAATTACACAGCTGATGTTTGAATTATTTATAGTCTTGTAAGATTATGCACACACAGTTCCAGTTTAAGTCAGTTTGTAAAAACGAAAAGATCCATTTCGTATACTCAATGACTGTCACGGTCACGCCACATAAAAATATTTTAGATGCTTTCGTTTGAATATTTTACTGCGTATTATGCGGTATTATGAATAAAAAAATATGATTAGAAAATAAAGAATGTCGCGTATTTAAAATAGATAATAACTAAGATGTGCTACAAGAGTTATAGGTATGTTGGCTAGAGTATTTTAGTATACTACTGTATATTTAAACTTTAGATTATCCGTGTGGTGTCTGGATTAAGAATATAGCACCACTCGCATCTCCTCCCGTGGCGACACCCACGATAAGTTACAACAGTAAAAGGCGACAAAAAAAAAACGAGCATAATGACGACACTCGGCATTTAACCGGTCGTTTATGGGGGAAGCCTTTGTTCCGCAGTAGACGTCTTTTGACTGATTTGATGCTGATTTAGAAGCGTACAGATATATAGGAATCCAATTTATTATACAAAACATAAAACATGTTATTTTGTTATTGTATAGATGTGGTTCCCTAAAAAAATTGAACCTAAGCTGCAACAAGCTCATAACGTTACCCGACGCCATTCACTTATTGAGCGACTTGGAGAGTCTTCAACTCCACGGCAACCCGGATCTGGTGATGCCACCAAAGCCTGTGGAACGTGCAAGAGGTGCTGGCGTCCAGTATTATAACATTGATTTCTCGCTGCAAGCGCAACTGCAGCTGGCTGGCGCTGCAACCAACGAGCCGACGACGCCTAACAGTGAGTACCTACTTACGTGGAAAACTGTTACTAGGTTCTTTCTTACAATTTTCTGTTTCGCACAACCAGAAGTCTAGATTTTTCTTAGCATTTTTTATTTTATTGTTCAAATCAAATCAAAATCAAATCAAATTCTTTTATTTACTAGAATGTAGGTACATGTTACATAAGGTTTATATTATATATACATAAGGACATTAAATACGTAGTTTATTTTATAGTTAAGAATAAAAACAATTTACATTACATGTCTTAGTATTAAAAACGAAATGTTACGTCGATTATAATCAATATTGTATGTCAAATATTTGTCGGCACGGTTGGTGCAGTGGCTGATACAGTCGGCTGCTGCGCACCGGGTCGTGGGTTCGATTCCCGCACGGAACAAATATTTGTACGATCTGCAGGTAGTTGTTCCGGGTCTGGGTGTATTGTGTGTGGAATTTGTGTTTGTAAACGCACCCACGACACAGGAGAAATCCTAGTGTGGGGCAACGTAAAAAACAATTGCTTAATATATATAAAAAAGTCAAAATCTTATAGTAGTCAAATTACAATGTCAGCAATTAAAAGTAGTTCATTATAAATAATAAAATTATGTTGTATCAATCAAATAATCCGTTATGGAATAATAACATTATTCTATCAGTAATTTCATAAAATTTCTCTTAAACAAAGGCAGAATAAGTTCTTTTAGACTGTCTGGTACTTTATTATAAATAATAGGGCCCATGCATAAAATACGTTTTCTTAATAGTGCCGTTTTGAATCCACCTGTATATAATAAACTTTTGTATTGAGATCTTAGTTGTATGGTTCGATTTCTTAATTTTCAATGATATAAAAGCTGGTGCACAACTATCGGTAGTTTTTAGGCCCATCATAGACCGTATGCAGCGTTTTTGGGCTTTGAATAAGCTTTCTCTCTCGACACAATTTCCCCAGAATATAATGCCGAACCTCAGTACTGAGGAAACTATGCCATGATATGCTATCAATATTGTATGCGTGTTCACTTTCTTTGACAGGTTGAAAATAACATAAGCAGATTTACTTAGTTTTCTACATATATGTTCCGCTTGCGGTTTCCATGTTAGCTGGCTATCAACGAAAATCCCTAAAAATTTTGCTACGTTTACTTCTTCTATGCTTTGCCCAATATATTGAATATTTAGCTTTTCATTGGCTAAGCGTTGGTAAAATTGCATAACTTTAGTTTTCTGTAAATTAATTTTAAGGTGATTATTATTCAGCCAATTTATTATACTTTGCAACGTGCTATTGACTTCATGTTGTCATAATGTCGTATCCATCAAGTACTCGAGTATAACATTTAGTGTCAACCAGGATCCTTGTGATGCAGGTGTAAAGTCGGACCCTATCGCGCGCAAGCTACGCCTACGTCGTGGTCGTTCGGAGCCCGAACAGCGCGATTCAGCACTCATACTTCGTGGTATGCAGGAACAAGCTAATACGCAGCACAACGACCAGAGACTCGATCAGAGAAACTCAGAGCTCAAGTAAGTCAGCATCACACTGATGCCTCATGTTTCATGTTTGTGTATCATCCTACCTATGGATGCTTGATATTAGAAAAACATCGATGTTAACATCGTCTCAAAAGTATCGATGTACGATAGATATCGAAAGGAAACCATCGATGTCCGAAAACAACCTGCTATTTTATTTATTAAATGTATTCATTATGCAACAAATTTGAAGAATACTAACATTCCCAGAATTGTTTGGGTACACTGAAAAATAAAAATTCTTTCAAAGAAGTTTTCCTATCAATCAGTTTTTTTATACAGGCGTTGACCAGCTTTTGAAAAAAGCCTTTCCTAAGCTGTAGACGTCGCTGCATGTGTATGTAATAGTTAACTTCTTCCAAAATGTTCCTAAATTAGCTACAGTCGAATTCCAAATTAGTACCCGCTTTAGTCGATGGAGGATCTGAAATTTCCTGGAAATGGGTATTTAAAAACGACCCTTCTCCTTATAATTGTAAATTATAACGCATGCGCTGTTACAAACACTTGAATATTGCATGTGTACCTATGAAAATACAAATGTTAAACATTGGGTGTGACAGCGTATTGGGTACTTATTGGAATTCGACTGTGGTGGAATATGGAAATTACGATGTTCCTATATTATTCTCATACCATCGAAGTTATCCCTCTTAACATCGATGTTTATCGAACGAAGACGCGCCCCATAATTATTTTGTGACAGGTATCCGCGGTGAAGTTTTGTTCCCGTTAGCTTGCTAATATTTTGTAGAGTGCGTATGCACACATATCCAACTAGGGCGTGGTAGTAAAACTAACACAGTAGTAATTTATAATTGACCGATAATTTTAGGTGTAGTATATACTGTTAATATAAGTTGGTTAATAAATAATGCGCGCTTACACTGCAGCGGTTTAGACGAAGAGTGGGAGCGCGTCTTCACGGATTGAACTTCCTATGTACTGCGGCAAATTATGGTAGGACAATGAATGTGTATTATTTGTAGTTCCATTACTATACGCATTATTATATCGTCGCCAGGCCGAAGCGTTGGGACGAGAGCTTGGAGAAACCTCCGCTAGACTACTCGGAATTCTTCGACGAGGATACGGGTCAGGCGCCCGGCCTGCTGGTGTGGGAGATCGAGAACTTTATACCTGCGCCCGTTGACGAAGTAATCAGTCCTTAGATAAGAAAGATAAATATTGTAAAGTGTGTTCAACAATTTTTTTTTGGATTCGATGTTTTTAGAACTTGTCAAGGTCACTATTAGTTGTTTTAGTTACAAAATTTTATGACATAGTCCTAATTGGCGAATTCAATTAATTAATAATATAAATATTAAACAGGGCTGGGGATGTTAGCCCACTTGACTCGAATAGTCAGTGATATATACCAAAATGTTTCAAACCAGCTTGCGGGGTATTTTAAAGCTTTGACCATAGCTCATAACAGACGAGGTCAAAAGCCTCGGAAAGGTCAAGAAAATATGCCTATATTAATGTGACTACTACTACGACATTCTAAATAACACAGAATTTAGCAAAATTCAATTGAATTCGCAAATAATAATTACCAGGATATGAGAAACTATTGAAAAAACCCAGCCTTGTATATTCGTAAATAATTGATGTATTTATTTCGGTGTTTATTAGGTGGCACACGGCAAGTTTTTTGAAGGCGATTGCTACATTGTGTTGAAGACAGCCATCGAGGAGCAAGGGCAGCTTTCGTGGGACATACACTTCTGGATTGGCTCGAAAGCGACCGTATGTATACACGATAATTGTATTCAGTACCTAGAAATTATGTTATTATATATTGCGATGTTTAGTAATTTTATACGTGTCATACAATCAAAACCTCCGCTCCTCCACCTCACGACACAAGCTTTACCAATGTAACTTTTTCCATGTCATGTGTACTTTCTGAACTAATCCACGCTACGGGCTTTAACGATGGAAAACATCCTGAGGAAACCTGGGTCTGTTGTGTGTGAATGTTCTCGCAGTCACCAAGCATGGGAAGAATCCATCGCCCTACAGTGCGACAGCCACAGGCAACGCCAATATTTTTGACAATACGAGGTGGCGATTTAATTACCTGCGACCTTTTAGGAAGTGAATCGGTTCACGATTCTGTGCACGAATTAGGCAAAAATTGTTTCTTAATTTTTCACTAAAATATTCATTCTTAACGGTCGTGGCGTCATGCGTCCATCATATAATCGGGTGGTAGGTGTCAAACATACCCGCAGCGCTCGGTCATAGTACGAACGGGTCCTTACGTAAGCTGCAAGTGTTTCTGATAGAGTATGAGTTAGAAAATAGTTTAATTATTTATAATGGGATAAGTACTCTACCGCATTGGAATGTTGCGTGTGATTAAATCTGCTTCCTGTTAACTGCGATATAGAAACTGATCACCAGTCAACTTATCTTGACTGTCGCTTAGCAGACTGCTAGCTCCCCTAAGATTATCACAGGAAAAGGTACATGGTATTGACACACAGTATGTTGTACAGTTGGACAAGGCAGCTTGTGCGGCGATGCACGCGGTGAACCTGCGCAATCTACTCGGCGCAAAGCGCACTCAGCGTCACGAGCAAGCCGACGAGACGCCCGAATTCCTCGCTCTGTTCCCCACGCCCCCGGTCTATATACAGGGGAGCCATACGCCTTCAGGATTCTTTACCGTCGACGATCCGGTGAGTATAAATGCCAATTCATTTAAAGCGTGTTTCTACTGACTACTGCAATATGCAGAAGGCCGAGAATTTGTCTGGACTTGTCACATAAAATTATATTTGCGTCGTGTAAAATGTTCCACAGCACTACGTGACGCGTCTATACCGGGTACACGGCGCCGGTAACAGCATCCACCTGGAACCTGTAGCCGTGCAGGCAGAGTCGCTCGACCCTCGCTACGTGTACGTGCTCGACACCGGCCTTCTTATATATTTGTGGTAAGTACAGCAGCACTACGTTTCGGGTCTATGCCGGGTTCTGGAACAACATTCACCTGTGTGGGATGATGAGTACAGCTCATTACATCAAGCGCTGCACAATGAATGAGTTGCTACAAACGGCCGCCAAATCTCGAGTTAACTCGCCAGTCCAAATTGCCTAGGCCTGACGAGCAGGTGTGTACTCGTAAATGAGTGTGCTGAAAGAAATGCTTCTGAGGTTACAGCTGTCTACCCTTGTTGGGGGAGGCCCAGAGTAAGACTATGATAGGCTGAGTTGTGGCTAAGTGGCCTATGGCATACTTCAATTTAGAAGTAAATGTTGCTACTATTATAATAATATCAAATTTTGTTGTGTTTGAATGTTTGAAGCTCAAACGGCTGAACGGATTCTATTGAAATTTGGAATATAAATTATGATGATGATATGAAATACTAAAGTAAAAGTATTATTTACTGGATGGCGTAGCACTAATTTTAATTATAAATACTCCCAGCGAAGCTGGCAGGCAACGAACGGCTAGTATGGATATAAATCAGAATATGGCTCAACTAAAAACTTAATTTACAATGTACTCTTTATACAGGTATGGAAAAAAAGCAAAAAACACGTTAAAGTCCAAAGCCCGTTTGTTTTCCGAGAAAATAAACAAAGAGGAGAGAAAGAACAAGGCGGAACTGATCGCAGAACCGCCAGGCAAGGAACCCAACAGCTTCTGGGAGACTCTTGGATATGAAGGAGATATGCCGTACGTGCCGCAAGTGAGTGGAACGTGATTTCGCTGAGGTTGTACGACGTTTTACGCGATAATTTACCATGTCTTGCTGGAAGATATCATGTCTCTGACCGCGGGCAGCCTAGCATGCAACTAGCATATTGAGCGACGTAAACGAGGAAGACATGATAGCTGTGAAAGAAATAATTGCGCAGGTCATCATCATTATTTCAGCCAAAAAACGTCCACTGCTGGACAGAAGCCTTCCCCAAAGATTACCACATCGACCAGTATGGGTTTGCGTTGTGTGCTCGATGGGGGAATGTGCCATAATCGCCACGCTTGGCAGACGGGTTGACGATCGCAGTTGAGTTATAAATGTACTCGAAGGACGCTGCTGCCCATCTTCCGGCTAAACCCGTAGTTGCCTTTTACTACACCTACGGGATGAGATGGGGTGATGGTATTCTTAACCGGCACCATGGCAACGCTGTGCAGGTCCTTCAGGATCAATAATCTATTCTGAGAGCATCATCATTTCGGCCGAATGAACTCCACTGCTGGACACAGGCTTCCCCAAAGATTACCACAACGACTGATATGGGTGTGTTGTGGGCTTATTAGGGGGCTTTGCCATAATCACTACGCTTGGCAGACGGGTTGGCGATCGCAGTTGAGTTGTTAATGTACTCGAAGGACGCTGCTGCCCATCCTCCGGCTATATCCCTCAGTTGACTTTTACGGCACCCACGGGAGGAGATGGGGTGATGGTATTCTGAGCGGCACCACACGGCACATACTGAGAGCATATCTGTCGAGATGTTTATGTAACTTTGGTCCAGTAAATCCAACATGAACAAAGATTTAAATCGTTAGATATGCCTTTATGATCACCGTGTGCGCTGCATAGTACAGTGCACAGGGACGCTTCAGGAGGTCCTTTACCCTGGGGGCGAGATGTGCCTATAAGTGTGACACCGGCGGGTGGTTCTAGTGTGATCATACGAGGACCTGGAGCCCCCCTTAGGTGCTGAAGATGACCGCCCCAGTCGTTTTAGCCGGTAGGAGGCCGGTATACCCCTTCGTCCTTCCCCGGGGCGGAGGAAGTTCATAACGTCAAGTCAAATTAACTCGTTCACTCGTTTGAGTGTTGTCTTATTAGGAGCATTGCAATGTATGTTAAGGGCCTATCTAACGATTTCAATATTAGAATATGAATAAATTAGAGCCAACCGTCGTTCAGGAGCACGTGGCCGCGGACTTCAGCTGGGCGGGCGCGCGCCTGTACCGCGTGGAGCTCGGCATGGGCTACCTGGAGCTGCCGCAGCCGGACGCGGCGCCGCTGGCGCGCGGCGTGCTGGCGGCGCGCAACGTGTACATACTGGACGCGCACGTCGACGTGTTCGTGTGGTGCGTACGCGCGCCGGGAATATAATACAGCCCAACAGTTACTTTTTGAAGTCAGACCTCTTTAGGGAAAATATTGTATGGTAGTAAAAACTAAAACGGTTACGGGTTATGTATGAGTATCCACGCGGGATGTATAGTGAATATGTGAGATATCTATGAATACAAACGTGTATTTGAAGCCTAAAGTTCTATGAATGTGTGCACATTTTGTGCTAAAACTAACAGGCTAACATTAGTTTGAATGGCTACGACAATGTTGTTAATCGAGGGGATTAGCGCTGATAGCCGAAATACAGGCTTTGCTTAGTTCGGCTACAGATGCTTCATGTATTTTTGTAAAATTTTAACACATAGCCAAATAATATGTAGAAATAAGTTGTATAACTTTTTGTGAAATAAAGATATATTTTTTCATTTTTTATGAATAAACACAAATTTTGTGTTTTAAATTATACAAACATTGTTTAGCGATATTATTAAATGTTTTTTTTCATAAAAGAGTGATAAAATACAATAATATACATGGTGGATTTTTGAGACGCCCAGTAAGGGCCTTAAGCATTGTAGCTACATAATAACTTTCTTAGGAGACAAGCCTTAAGTTACGGAAATATATTTACCTGCATTAGGAAAAATAATACAAACAGCAAAAGAATTAGCAATTTACACAAAAGTTTATTTTGATTCCAATCAATTCTGTTTCTAATAAGGATCAAAAGATTACTGAACCAACTGAGGTTACAGTACTAGGAATGTCAGAAATCGCAAAAAAAAAACCCACACATTTCGTAGGAAATGAGACTTAAACTTATATACTACTTTTTATTCTGGATAGACTGGCCACTAAGACTAAAATAACAGATTAAAAACAAAATGTTCGATGTCTCATTAGGTTTGGCAAGAAGTCATCTCGGCTGGTCCGCGCTGCCGCTGTCAAGTTGGCACAGGAGCTGTTCAACATGGTCACACGGCCGCCGCATGCTCTGGTCACCAGATTACAAGAGGGTGCTGAGACACAGGTACGTCTTTGATATTGATTAAATCTATATGAGACAGTAAACGGTCAAAAGTCAATGAATTAGCACTAATTTGACGGTCGATCTTCACTTGTGAAGAGATCTACCGTCCTTCACATGTATGAGGTTTCAAGGAATTCATCATATCAGCCATTTATATGTCCACTACTGAACAAAGGCCTCCCGCCATAAATTTCCACAATACGGTAGAAACCTTCACCACGCTTGGCAGACAGGTTGATAAGCACGTGTTTCACAGAAGGGAGCTGTTGCGCATCCCTTTGGTTTAGAGTCCCTTAGTCGCCTTTTACGACATCCGACGGGAAGAGACGGAGTGGTGCTATATTCTTTAATCCGGACACCACACGGATTCTTAATCCGGACACCACACGGATTCTTAATCCGGACACCACACGGATTCTTAATCCGGACACCACACGGATTCTTAATCCGGACACCACACGTATTCTTAATCCTGACACCATATGGATTCTTAATCAGGACACCACACGGATTCTTAGTCCGGACACCACACGGAAGGATTCAAGGAATTCAATAAGGAGATATAAATTTACATTTTTCTATCACTAGGTTTTCAAGACGTACTTCCTGGGTTGGGACGAAGTGATAGCGGTGGACTTCACGCGCACAGCCGAATCTGTCGCCCGGACAGGCGCAGACCTCGCCAGCTGGGCCAAGCAACAGGAGACCAAGTACGTACTACACATAATATGCAATCGCTAGCAGTGATGTATGCCTGCCTAGTTTAGGCACCAGTCTCCCACAATATATCTGTACAAATTGTGTAACTTGACAAATGTAATTCTATGCATAATATTGTGGCGAGAAAATAAACATTATCTTATCTTAAACATTATCTTATGTTATATACGAATATGGACGTTACAGCAATACATTCTATACATAATTAGCCCATTACTGTCCGATTGGGCACAGGCCTTTTCTCATGATGAGAAAGGTTAGGCCTTAGTCTTCTACGCTGGCCTAGTGCAGTTTGGCGGACTACACATACCATAGAATTTTTTGGAGCCCTCTCAACCCCCTTCTATAGATGAACACACTATCTTTTTTATTAGGTTTTTTTTTTTAATGCTACATCATATCAACCATCTATAAACTTCTTCTTCTGACATAAATAGGGTGGGTTAGAACCAACTTCCGGAAGATGTTGCCACAATTAACATCTATAAATTCATTTAAAAACACGACAACAGCCTACGATTAAATAATATTTCGTTAAAAAACTATGAACAATATATAGACTGTACTTTGAATACTGTGAAATAGACACATTAACAATATGCTGCTCGTCTATAATTAAATAAATAAATTATTATAATGTTCAGATGATGCCTATTAAATTTTTCAATTTCCAGATGATATAAACTTTTTGTACGGAACGAATGGTTCACTTATTAGACGTTAATATTCAAAATTTCGGTATTTCACAAAAACAGCTCCAAAATTAGGTATTTTTTTATTTCAATAACCATGACCGAAAACAAACGAAACGAAATTTCTAAACTGTTCCATTCGATAGAGCACTTTACAGAACAGTCCGCTGTTAGTTTTATCTAAAAGGGATTTCAAAATCAAAGATAATGAGAACACCTTAAGTTGCCGTAACCGAAACGACGGTTTTGGCCGTTAACGGGTAAACAAATGTAACCAGAGAGAGGTTATATGTGTGGCCTAGCCTAGTCTCGACGTTTAGCTTTTAAAATAATGTGCCTAAAACTATCTCGATGTCGTAGAGCGGACCTCTCAGCACTGTTCACGCCGCGCCAGCCGGCAATGAGCAGCGCGGAGGCGAAGACCCTCGCCGACGAGTGGAACGAGGACCTGGAAGCCATGGAAGCCTTCGTGTTGGAGGGCAGACACTTCGTGCGCCTGCCTGACCACGAGCTCGGCGTGTTCTACAGCTCCGACTGCTATGTGTTCCTGTGCAGATACGTTCTGCCCGCAGAGGTACGTGACAGTAACCACAGCCGCGTTGACGATGCGGGTGCGCCGTCGCTAAGCGATAGGCTCTCTGCGCTACGTGTCGCGTGCGTAAATTATATGAGCGGATAAAATTGTTCGAAGATACTAACCTCTCAACTGGCACAATTCGCGGACTGACCGGACCCAATAAATTTTTCATTGTATCTGTGATCGAGTGCGTTAATGAGATAAGGGGAAGGACAGAGTTAAGTAGGAAGTAAAGCTCAGACAAAGCGCGCAATCTTCGCTGGCCTATCACACTGGTCACCCTATCGACCAACATCGGCACGAGTATTTAGATAATATTTTAACCAACGTTACGGTATGGTAGTTATCAGAATGAAGTGCCCAAACGCATTATTGCCTATAATTTCCTTCTTAGTTAAAAGTTTAAACACAAATAAATGGCTTTAATTGGACGTTTGAACGCGTGTTGTACCGTGGGGTAGATCAGTAAAACTCCCTTTAAATAGAAGTTGAGTATCTGACGATTGCGGCAGAGTAGCTACTTTCACAAGCCAACGTAGTGGACCATGAAATGATCATTTATTCAAATAAGACAAAATAAATCGTTCTTTTTGAACGTCAACATTGCACCACCTATATAAGCCCACCCTTTTCACCGCTTCCTAGTGTTTAAGCTAGTGAGAAGACTCACTGCACAGTGACATATAGGTTCTTCCCTACATTAGCACTCCATTTTTTCTACTCAATGATGCGAATAGATAAATGTAGTCGTCAGCGCGTTCACCTCGCGCATTATCGCAACAGGACAATTTAAAGCGATAGCAGGTGTTCGGTATTATGGTAGTATTATTATGGTACTCATCGTAGACTTAAGCCCGCGAGATACACATGTGTGTATGAAACTGTTCCCCGTCGGAGTAAATACACTAGGCATGATGTTATATTAGACAGTCATGGCAGAACCAAAAATATATTGCGTAGTTTCTGTCTCGATAATATGTTTAAATTAAATAAACCTCACAGTTTCTTATAAAGCAACCTTTTATTTAGCCTGAAGACGAGACCGAGGGTTCAAACCCATGCGAGCCCGAAGACACGGATTCTGAAGATGCAACCTGGGTGGTATATTTCTGGCAAGGGAGACGGGCTCCTAATATGGGCTGGCTGACGTTTACGTTTGGGCTGGAACGCAAGTTCAAGCAGCTGTGCAAGAGACTCGACGTAGTTCGGACGCACCAGCAGCAGGAAAGCCCTAAGTTCATGGCGCACTTCCACAGACGATTCATCATCAGGGACGGCAAGAGGAATCAGAAGCCGGTTAGTGCCTTACCTAAACGCTATTTTTGTATTATATTAAAATCCACGTGCTATTAAAACAAGATACCAATGAGTTCCGTGTGGGATGGGCAGCAGCATTCCTTACGTGAAAAAGTAGCCATACTGAGCTCACCAACCCCCGCCTGTCAAGCGTGGTGAGTACTAGAAAATACCCCCCAAAATGACACTATTGTGTAAGTCTTTTTGCATACTATTTGCATTGGCGTTATAGAATGGAACAGAATAGAATCGATTATTCAGTAATTAGGTCCTAGACACAAATTTTACTCGTCATATTAAAACGACTGAGTGCATTTATAAAGCTGAACTACAAGTGCCAGTACATTAGTCTCACAACTGCGAGTCGTGTAAAGGCAGATGGATGAATATATTCAAATTACGAAATAAAAGGATTCCTTCCAGACAATCCAATCAACAAAATAGTATTTCAATACAAAATAAAGGAAATATATTTAAAACGCTTTCCACTGACAAATGTTATTGTTTGCCAGGAGAGTGATCTACAGCCGGTGGAGCTGTTCGAACTGCGCAGCAACGGCTCTGCGCTGTGCACGCGACTCGTGCAGGTGAAAGTAGACGCCACAACACTGAACAGCGCCTTTTGGTAAGTGAACCTGTTTGGCACAAATTAACTGTCCCGGGTCTCCTGCAATTAGGTACCATAACAGATAATGCGCATGATCACGCGGCACGGTTTTACGATAGAAAAACATTCACGCTTATGAACTTTTTGCTTTGGTGCAGGTCATCATTCTACATGTCGGCGGCAGGGTTGGTGCAGTAGCTGATACAATCGGCTGCTGCGCACCAGGTCGTGGGTTCGATTCCCACACGGAACAAATATTTGTACGATCTGCAGGTAGTTGTTCCGGGTCTGGGTGTATTGTGTGTGGAATTTATGTTTGTAAACGCACCCACGACAGGGGAAATCCTAGTGTGGGGCAAGGTGTAAAAAAAAAAAACTAAACTAAAAGTTGCATCAATAAGTGATCCATGTGATGATCGTCACCAACGAAATCCAGCGTGCGCTCGTGCTCCCGCACACCATCTCGGGTAAATGAGACAGTTGCATTTTCGCCCCCCTCGGTGAACAATTGATTATGAGTGACCCTCGCTCGCCACAGTCCACAACCAATCCAGTAGGTCAAAGAAGTTCCCTTTCACAACCGGATTTATCGGACTTGATGATAGTGCAGTAAGTTAAAATTTCCGGAATAGGAAACAGATGGAATGTTGCGACACATTACCTGCACTAAATAGCTTTCGCATGGACATGATTTCACTGATTAGGGATGTAATGATTTTGGGTACTGAAAAAAATGACTAGCTACATTATTTTGGCAAGTGACTTAAAAAAATGGCGCATATACTTTGGAGTCCAAAATAGTATGTCACTTGCTATTTGTTTGTTTTTCTAAAGGACGTCGCTTTCAACTTAATTATGTTTATTTAATTAAAATGCTTGTAATGCACATGGCTTTCTTTAAGGCCCTAACTTTATGGTACAAGTTTGAGTGAGACGGATAGGGATACCCTTTTACCAAGATACACACGCCATTTCACTAGTGTGAGTGAAGCGGATAGCGACGCCACCCTAGCTAAATACTGACGCATAGGCACAATGTGCAAATACTGCAGAACGTTACGCTCCTTCGTTTACTGCGCATCTTTCTGTATTCGTGTTGATTTCGTGCTTTGACTTTGTACATTGGACTCGATTGCTTTGGATTTGTTATCTGACTGTATCTGACGAACCGATCATGTGATTGTGGAATCTGAATGCTACATGCCATCTCGGTACACTGCACGAGAATTACTCACATGCACCTCATTTATGGGGATGCCAAATGTAATGCTATTGCTGCAGCTAGAAATTGTCATCAGATATTCAAGTTTATGATTGTGCCCATTAAACTCGATGGGTCGATTTCCAAATCAAATGACTAGTGAGGAAAGATCCCTCATACCGTACGAGAACGAAGTCGCACAAGATCCGAGTACGTGGAATTGCAAGGACAGGAGTTCCCACCGCATTTTACAGAAAAACGAGCTATAATTATTAATATAGATGTCAACGTCAAGTGTCAAACTAAAACAGATATGAACATTTTTAAATATTTTTTATAAATCGTCAATATTGGGTGTATCAAAGCCATAATATAGACATTTTATTAGAACAGCGAAACTCGCTGTTCTAATAAATTTCTCTTCTTTCATTGCCATATCAAAATTCTCAAATTATTACATCGCCCATTGTTGGTTGGGCAAAAATATGATATTTTCAGTGTAAAACTGAAGCAGTTGTTTTTTTAATTTTAGACTGTAATTTACAGAAGGGTTATTTAGGGTACATCACAAAAAATGCAGAAATGTTAAGATTCGTAGACCAGTAAGTCCGAAACTCGTTTCCAGTAGGAAACCGGGTGCTCAAATAGTTTCAAGCGGGACTTAATATTAAGTGGCGATTCAGTATTCGGCCGTGAATGTCGATTTTTTTTAATGAACTTTATCTATTTTAACTTTTACTTACTCTCAGTAAGTGAAATAATGATTTCTTATTGAGATGATAAATTCTTTAACCTTATTATTTAAGCGTATAATAAGTTAAGACAATAAGCTTATAATGTTAAGTCTTACGCAGAATATTGACCATTTTTTAAAATAAATATAGACAACAGTTTCCATTCAACATAACAGTGTAGGTAGTAATGGCCTGTCGCATATAGAATTCTTAGTTCCCTCGTTCCCTCAGCTACATTCTGAACGTGCCGCTGGAGGGCGCCAACGAGACGTCGTCCGCGATAGTGTACGCATGGATCGGCAACAAGAGCGATGCGGACTCAGCGCGACTCATTGAACAGATCGCCGAGGAGAAGTTCAACAACCCCTGGGTTAGCCTGCAGGTAAGCCAGGAAATATTAATGATTAAATACACACTTTACATTACCAATCTTCGATTGTTACTGAAAAACAACAGAATAAATGGATAATTGTGCACTGTGTATTCGCAGGTCGATTGATTCATGGTCGCCATATAATAATCGAATGAAATGAAATTACGTATTCGTCCTTCAACATGGTGTCTAAATAACTTTTTAAGAAAATTTAAATCTGACTTCAAATTAACACTATTATTATATATATAAGTCTGTACATAAGAAGAGTCGTCTTTTACGACACACGCGGGAGGAACAGTGTGTTATATTCTTAATCCGGACACGACACGGATAACAATGGTACCTTAATATTTGATATACTAGAACATTTCCATAAGTAAATAGATTACCCCAGTGAAAGAATCATAAAAATCGTTCTTGTAGTTTCTGACAAAATCGCGAACATACAAACATGGGGGAAACCTTTTTGTGATGACGATGCTTCCGAGTGAAGAGAAATGCCTCGTCTTTTTTTGACTCACTAAACAGATTTTGATTCTGTAGTTGGAAATAGCACAAAATGTCATTTTCACGGTTTAAAAATAGATGTCTATCGCGTACTGAATAACCGTTGCTTACTGTTGGTGCCCACTTCTGAGTTCTATCTTGATAAGACAAGATATATTCCTATGATAGTCACATTTCATTGCGTGGAATTGGCTTTGCGGCTTGCTGTACATAACGGCACGTGTACGGGACGGGAATTGCTGGTGTGCCGATTCCGCCGGCGTCGCTAATTTGATGTCTCCTACATAGTAAATATAAATTACTTCAAAGTTTTACAAATTTAAACTGCTGCAAATAAAACGACTTCATTCAACAGGTACTATCAGAGGGCAGTGAGCCAGACAACTTCTTCTGGGTGGCGCTGGGCGGACGCAAGACGTATGACACTGATGCAGACTATCTTAACTATACTAGGCTGTTCCGCTGCTCCAACGAGAAGGGATATTTCTCTGTCTCAGAAAAATGTACAGACTTTTGTCAGGTAATATAATTATACTGATTTTATTGTATTCTGTAAAGGATATCTAGTCATAAATCACTATTGTATAAAGTTAATTATAATGCCCATAGGAATAAATTGGCTAGATTAGTATTTTACTAAGTTGACAATCGCATCTAAATAACGCGATTGAGCCGCGCCTATGTTGTGGAATTGTTGCAATAATTATAATGTAAGTTGCCAGAAAGAATCATCAACATATCGCCCATACCACATCCACTACTGAACAAAGGCCTCCCCATAGATTTCCACAACTGTGTCATCATATTGGGGGGAATTTGCCAGTACTCACGACGCAAGACGCTGCTGCCCATCCCTCTAGTTTAGAGTCCCTTAGTCTTTTACGCCCTCCACGGGGGTTCCCCCGTGGAGGGCGTGGAGTGGTGCTATATTCTTAATCTGGACACCACACGGATAGTATACATATACACCAGAAACAATATACATTGCCAATTTTAGTCACGCAATTAATTTATTTTAGTTTACAATCAATTTATTTTAGTTTGCAATCAACCGTTCGTCACCGCGATATGCTGCTCCCATCATAGTGGCATGCAATCAAATAAGCAGCACAGCAAAATCGCGTGTCTGCAGGCTAATATAAAACCAACCTTACTTTTAAAATATCAGTGTATGTTACTATATTATAATAATTTATTCATCTAGGATGATCTGGCGGATGACGACATCATGATTTTGGATAATGGTGACCAAGTGTTCTTATGGCTTGGTGCCAAGTGCTCTGAAGTAGAGATAAAACTGGCTTACAAGTCTGCACAGGTAATAATCATAACACGTTTTTAATCAAATCAATCTATAACCTCTTAATGTCCCCCTTGCAATAAAATCCACAATTTCCTTAGAAACTTATAAAAATGTTCTAGGTTTCTGGACCTTTTTTATTTCTCGAGGCACTAGAATTCACGAACAGGATTTCTAGAGTTTCTCGAGTATGTCGAGAAATTTGGAAACTTTTAATAAATCGCGATGTTATTTTCCATATTTTGCTTTACTGTAAATTAAATTGATAGATGATGAGATCAATTAATTCAAATAGTAATTCTTTTGTTACAATTTGCACTGATTAATTAACAAGTCAACATTAAACAAACTATACTCGGCTGGTAAAAAGAAAAAGCAGTAAGTAAACGAAAAAGGTAAAAAGTAAAAAGTAGGGTAGTATTTAACTTTTTTATAATTATTGGGTCCCTACCAGTGACCAAATGTACAACAGCCTTTAATTTAATAAATAAGTAACTAGTAAAATTAAATCAATAAAATTACTAGACCATATTTCGATAACTATAAAAACATGTTTAGCAAAGCAAACATTTTGCTACCAAATAAACTAAAAATAGCTTTTAAACATCACACATCCTTTTGATTACACAAATCATAATTAATTAGACTCGTCACGTGTTATAGGCATGTTTTGTTTTATTTATCTAGCGCACGGAATAGATTTCTCCAGGCATTGAGTTGTCTTTTCCCGTCTCTACTGAAGACAAATTTCTCGAGAATTCTCGAGCAGAAACCGCAAAATATACACACTTATAATATTGACAAGCTACCTAATTCGTTCTAACAATATTTATACTTAAAATTTAATCTTTATCAGTCTATTCACATTGTATTAATAATAAATACACTAAATCCAAGGTATACATCCAACACATGAAGTCGATGCAGCCAGACAACCCACGGAAGCTCTTCCTTACATTGAAGAACAAAGAGTCGCGACGGTTCACAAAGTGCTTCCATGGTTGGGGAGAGCACAAGAGGCCCCCTGAGTAATAACCACATAGATCTGCCATCTGCCAACAAGTATCTATTAGATAACTAGTTTTGTATGCATCATTTTTAGTTACTAAGTCATAGTGAGGCACATTTTTTTTACATTAAATGTCACAAGATATGTTACATATTTTAATATCCTATTTTGTGTTTACATTTTCAATAAAAACATCAGATTATATTGCAACAGTATTAATATGAAACAGTATGAAATAGGTTTCACATCTTTATGTATAAATTACCATAATATAGAGAACTACTAAAGAAATTTCAAAGAATCTTTCAGGATTAATCTGGCCTTCTACAGAGCGAAGGTAGTAATAATGTGTGCAATATTAAGTATTACTAGTTATCATATGATATTGAGCTCTCAAATTACAGATATTGTTAGAGGGTAATAATTTTGTTACAAAATTCTAACACTGTAACTGTTCTGGAATTGTAAGTGCCCTGTCTGTGTTTTCCATTATTAGTAAGTAGTAGTGTTAGTAAGCTTTCCAACTCTCATGTTTCCCAACATTTATAATAAATCTAATGCAGTGTTAGAATTTGTGGTTTGTCAAAAATTAAAGACTGAATCATGCCATTATATCATTTAATTGAACTTCCATCAAAAAAAGATTAAGCACATGTGTGATGAGATTACACAATCTTATATTGCTACATTTGTGAGAGTAACTTTTGACTAGATTAGCAGAATTTGCCATTTTTGTTACTCCTTTGACAATAAGACATGCATTTTTTTCCACAATGCATTTATTAAAAACATGAATTGATTTAGCTGTATATAGCACAGTTATATATTATATTTTATAGACTGTATTTATGTAAATAAAAATTAATTTAATAAATTAATGAAAATTGTAATGTGTACAATGCTATTTTGATGTTGAGCACAAATGTAATTTTTTTGTAACAATTCTTATAATAAAAAGTAACATAAACAAATATTATTATACTCATTATATCCACACGAAGCTTTCTTATCTGGAAAATGAGATAAATCCACTTCATTAGAGAAGTATAGCAGGGTTTATCACATCAAAAACTGTTCTACTTCTTATGATGAGTGTATATAAATATCGACTGAAGTGGATTTATCTCATATACATAATTATTAAGGTGTACTTATGTATCAGAAGTAATAAATAAACTGATACCTTGAGTCAGACCGGCAATATAAATTTTAAATAAGGAAAGAAATTGATTTATACACCGTATGTGATGTGTCTAATCATCGTCGTCGTCGTCATCAGAAGGAACAAATAGTTCGTTCTCTTCTAGAAAATTAGCTATATTTTTACTAATTGCTGCTCCAATAAGCAGTCCAGGCACCACGGCCAATACTAAACCCAGAAGCCCACACGGAGTCTTTTCTGGCTCGGGAAGAATAGCACCAGTCGGCGTAGTGGTAGCAGTCCTCCTTTGTATAGGTTGTTCATGCTTCGAAAGACTTTTAGATTGTGCAACCAATCGGGAGAGCCGAAAAATAGACATTGTGCTCAAATTGGCGAATAGAATAATTAAAATCCACTTCGATTATTTTTAGCCAGCTACCTGTTTTCAGCCTTTCAGTGACTGACATTTGTCAAAGACAAGGTCATTTTAATTTTATTATTGTGTTTAGCCTGGATTCGAAGTCCTTTAGCCAGACAAGGTCAAAGACATCAGTACTATCACTCTTGACGCGGACAGATCTGTGTTCATCATTTCGGCCGAATGAAGTCACAGGCCTCCCCCAAAGTTCACCACAACGACCGATATGGGTGTGTTGTGGGCTCATTGGGGGGATTTGCCATAATTGCCACACTTGGCAGACTGGTTGGCGATCACAGTTGAGTTGTTAATGTACTCGAAGGACGCTGCTGCCCATCCTCCGGCCAATCCCTTAGTCGACTTTTACGACACCCACGGGAGGATAATATATCGCCAAATAACTAAAAACAATCCAATAAAAGCTATACAAGTGTAAACTGAAGGTTAATTTTTGACAACGAAACATGAAAAGAAATGTCAAATGCAAGTTCATAATACCGTATTGCCTAGCAAAATCCGGACAGAAGTCAGCCAAGTGTCACGTGACCCCTGACTGGCTGGTATTAAGAGTTCATTGTACGGAATTGTAAGGCAGTTCAATTTACGGTGTAAACTGCCTGGAAATAAGAGTTCGTAATAAGGCCTCAGGTAATAAGAGTGTTTACTCTAACTTCATGGTTTCCACTTGGTAAAATAAAAAGGTCTAATAACGCTTGACCTGTTTAAACGGTTCTAAAGTTTGAATAAGTTACTCCACACCATTCGAATCCCATAGTGGTGTAGGCTACTCGGTACACACCTACCCTCATCAACGATTGTCTGAGGCACAATTTCATCGACCCGATCGACTAAATTCCAGAAGGAAGTAGGGTAGTTCAACTGCGCACCTGAAAACGCAGCGTGGGAGACGACCTCCAACGAGGTGGACAGATGACCTGGTGGAAGTCGCTGGAAGTCGTTGGATGAGGGCGACATGTAACCGCGCGTTGTGGAAATCTGTGGGGGAGGCCTTGATTCATCCGTGGACGTCTTTGTTCAGCAGTGGACATCCTTTGGCTGATATGATGATGATGATGACGACCGCGTACCGAAAGACCCAGCGTAGGAAGATCCCGACTGATGCGGATGCGAGTATGTACAACAAGACTGGTCGTTATGATTGTCGTGGAGTGCCTACCTCCGTGTTTCCTTCCCGGTTAGCTCAACTGGGTGGCTCTCTCCTCGGCAGCAAGTAACGGAATTCAGTTAATTGATGAAATGAAAAGTAACACAGGTATATTGTTATGTTGATAATCACAACAACACTTCATGCTGATGGTTATTATTTAGCTTACTATCACAGTACTACTAGTTGAAAATAAGTAATTGTAATATTGCAGGCAGACTATTTGTCAGAGCGACAGCTGTGTGTCGAACCACTAGTGTTAAGAGTTCCTGAATGGAATCCAATGTGATAATCACAGAGTACCTTTTTGTGATAATGATCAAAATATGAAGAACGACTCGACGTCATAATATTAAATTCAAATAAATCATGAGGTGGACAGTGATGGCGGTAAAAACTATGAAGTCATGAAAGAGGTTGATTGATATGAAGATGAAGGATGACTTCATCACATGGTGTAGTTTGTACGATGGTATGGTGTAGATATCCACTATTGCACATACACCTCCCGTGTATGTGCAGTAGTGGACATCTTTTGGCAAAGATTCATCATCATTGCCAACAAACACGCACCAAATTACATTCCGTGATCACGATTGATCACGATCCTAGGAATCCTATATTGTTACCACACTCAATTGTCATTTATGTGGTAACTGATCAAAATAAAAGGTGGCAACACGGAGATATTAATGTCAACTAGATCGAAAACGAAATTATCAAAAATTTCAACTTATTATTTACATTTAAAGTAAACTGTTATTCCTTGTAAAAAATGAATGTGACTTTAATTAGTTTAGAAGCTTTGATTTGTATGTATTTCTTTTTAAATGCTAATATTGTGTTTTGGGTTGTTTCGACTACATGAAAGTAATGTATTTGTATTCATTTACTTAGTAAAAGCTACACATGAATCTCTCCCGTGTCCGGGTGCTGCGGCGTTTGAGGCGTTTTGCGCTGTGATGCGGGACTCTGCGGATGGTCCGCAGTTGGCGGCGCAAGCTCTAGCGTCCCGTATACACGTACCTAATGCTCGCGAGGCTCTACTGGCTCTTTCAATGCTAGACCGTTGCATGCGACGTTGTGATGCCAGTTTCCGCGCCGAAGTAGGCAAATTCCGCTTCCTCAATGAAATGATTAAGTTAGTTTCCCCTAAGTATTTTGCTGATCGAACTTCGCCTGAAGTGCGGAATCGGGTAAGAACACATATTTATAGTATACTCATTTCTGAACTGCTGTGCTTGCTTTATATCATCTCTATCAATCATAAAAGAAAATTCATTATTATCAAATCAGAAGCAAGGATCAGAGCATTGAAAAGACTAACTAACACAAATTCCAATAATTAATTGAATACTTCTTTTATGATCAAGTTAAAATTAATTCATGTTCTTATATGACGAAAATCTGATACGGCTAGTTGCATCCTTACCATATAAATATTCAGGCATTCAGAAACTCATTTATTTTAAACCAACACTATCAATTAAGTTTAAAATAAAAATATATTGTCCTTATTCAAATTCTTATCAGATAATACACTATTGTTACATTAATTGGCAAGGTATTGTTATATAATTCAAAATTTTTTCCTTATGAATTATTTTAATGTTACGATTTTGTTTTAGGTCCTCCAACTGCTTCATGTTTGGTCAATTGAATATCCAAAAGAGACCAAGTTTAAAGTAGCATGTGATATGCTTAAAAACCAAGGTGTGGTCAAGGAAACTCCACCACCTTTACCCCCTGAAGATGTAGTAGCTCCTCGAAGTAGGGCCAAAAATGAAATATTTGAAGATGAGGAAAAATCAAAAGTCTTACAAAAATTACTCCAAAGCAAAAAGCCTGAAGATCTCCAACATGCAAACAGGCTTATTAAAACTATGGTCAGGGAAGTAAGTATACTAATTTCATTTACACTTATGATATTCCTAAATAAATCCATAATAGTTCATGAGATAAATCATAACATAAGGTGTACAGTTAATATTTAGCAAGTCAACCCGGGCTACGTAATTCCTGATATGTTTTTTTTGCATCTTATATATGGGCCCTAAAAAGATGGTAATTGACATGCTGCAAAATAAAAAAGTTTCAAGTGATGTCCAGATTAAGAATATAGCACCACTCCATCTCATCCCACAGTGTCGTAAAAGGCGCGTAAGGGACTAAACCAGAGGGATGGGCAGCAACGTCTTTTCTGAGCCATACTGAGCTCACCAACCTACCTGCCTAGCGTGGTGAGTACTGACAGATTCCTGCAAAATGATGACGTAATTGTGGAAGTCAATGGGGGTGACTTTTATTCAGCAGTGTATATCTTTTTTCTGGTATGAAGTATAGTAGTTGAGTTGCTTGGACTGTGTTACATTGTACTGTTTTCCCTGAAATATAATAATAGCTACACAGTTACTGATTGTTCCTTTGCTTGTATTTAGTATGTAATATGATTTGAATCCACAGAGGCTAAAATAACAACTGATCATGATTTGATCTATGAATTCGTGTAATTATTGTTGTTTAAATTATAATATGGACATCTTGAATTCGTAAATTGACATGAAATACCTGATGTTGACATCGAAATACATTTTTGCTAGCTAGTTATATTCATCATTTCGGCCGAGTGAAGTCCACTGCTGGACACAGGCCTCCCCAAAAGATTAGCTCAACCACCAATATGGATGTCTTCTGGGCCCATTGGGGGGTTTTGCCATAATCGCCACGCTTGGCAGGCGGGTTGGCGATCGCAGTTGAATTGTTAATGTACTTGAAAGACGCTGATGCCCATCCTCCGGCTAATCCCTTAGTCGACTTTTACGACACCCATGGGAGGAGATGGGGTGGTAGCATTCTGAGCCGGCACCACACGGCACTAGTTATATTCACAATGACAAAAAAAAATGTTTTTCATGACATTAAGTATTTATATTACCAACTAGCTGGGACCCGCGGTTTCACACGCGTTTAATTTAAAAGAAATTTAGAGTACTTCGACATAGGGTCTTTCAAGGGTTTTTTTTTTGCGCAGAATCCTAATTTTTTCTAAAATAAAAGTAGCCTAAGTTATTCCTTGAAAGTCCCGTCAAAATCGGTCCAGCCGTTTCGGAGATTACCCGGAACAAACAGACAGAGAGACAAAAAAAAATTAAAATACATTTTTTGTTATATGTACCGTATATACTTTCATATGCATTTAGTAAAAAGCTGTTATTTTGACATTACAAACAGACACTTCAATTTTATTTATTTGTATAGATTAATACAATTTATTTTATATACATAGATTCATACGGTAAATTGTACGGTAAATTAATAATATAATGTAGCCAAGTACATCTTTAAATATAACCGCCTGTTGTTTGGCTGTATGAGTCTGTCATGCCCACTAAAATGTCTTGCTGATGGTGGTGTTGTGTAACGGGTCATTGAGTTCCATGCAAAGTGGTTGAACTGAGCGACGCCGATGCATCCGTCAAACTCGGGAACGGGTGCCGTCATGTGGTTCTAGTCAGTCCTTACTGCTATGCAATATTGTTTAATGGCATATCGTTATTTTTTACTGTATTTCCCACTGGCACATTCGTTAATTCTGTTTGTAACTATCAACAACCCGTTCACGAGCATGACGCATGCATCAGCATCGCTTAGCTCAACCATATTGTAGGGAACCGAACGACCCGATACATAACGCCACCGTTAGCAAGACATTTTAGTGAGCATGACAGACCATAACAGCCAGGCAAAAGACACAATCAAAATAAGTACTAAACATAACATTAATGGCTACATGACGCTCACATATTTACAGTTTTGTATAAATATCATAAGTTAATGTCACAAGAACAATATCAATAATAACTAATAGTCAATCAATGCCATAATAGTAAATTGATGTAAATAACAACATTTTATGAAATTTTAAATGAGTCAACTCAAATGTCAATAAGTAATGAGCATAAAAAATATCAAATAATAATAATAATAAAAGTAAATTAAAATTATA
Source organism: Diloba caeruleocephala (assembly GCA_947459985.1). Taxonomy (NCBI): domain Eukaryota; kingdom Metazoa; phylum Arthropoda; class Insecta; order Lepidoptera; family Noctuidae; genus Diloba; species Diloba caeruleocephala. Next base: position 20,359,376 of record OX381616.1, read on the forward strand.
AAAATTTTGAGTATATAATATTCACTCAGTCAAACTTACTCCATACGTGTTAAATTAAGATTGTCCTGAGCTGAACCCAGCGACCAGCAACTTTTATCATCCATGTAATCGCTTATGGTGTAATACGCCTTTTGGGCAAGTATGGATTTAATATTAGATTTAAAGGAATTAAATGGCAACTCTAGTAAACGATGTGGTAGTTTATTGTAAAAGCGAATACCAAGCCCCACAAACGAGCCATGCACTCTGTGTAATCTATGGTAGGGAACGCATAATTTATGCCTATTTCTAGTGTTGACGTTGTGACTATTTTTGGCGTATGAACTTATATTTTGCCTAATATAAATTATGTTAGCAAAAATATATTGTGATGCAACAGTGAGAATACCAATATCCTTGAAATAATCTCTAAGGGAAACCCTTGCACCTAACTGATATATCGCACGAACAGCTCGTTTCTGCAGAATGAATATACTTTCAATGTCTGCAGCTTTGCCCCATAATAGAATTCCATAGGACATGATACTGTGAAAATAACTAAAATACTCTAACCGAGCTGTGTCCACGTCGGTAAGTTGTCTAATTTTTCGGACAGCATAAGCAGCAGAACTGGGCTTTCCTGCGAGACATGACATTTGTGCCCCCCACTGGAGTCTTTTATCTATTAATAAGTATATTTATAAGTTTATACTTTTATAAGTAATACCTAGAAACACAGTGGTATCTAAATTTTCGAGTGACTCGTTATTGAGAAGAATGTTGGGTCCTAGATTCTTTACATTCGGCATTGTAAATTTAATACATAAATAATTCGTTTTCTTAGCATTCAGTACTAAGTTATTCATCGTAAATCAATGTGTAACCAGTGACAGTGCCCTGTTCACTTTGTCTATTTCACTCTACCTTAAAAATAAGGGAGGTGTCATCTGCAAACAGTACAACGTCACACCTATCCTTTAGAAAGTACGGTAAATCGTTAATGTATAGCAAGAACAAGAACGGCCCCAGTATTGAACCTTGAGGCACGCCTAACCTAATGGGCAGTCCGGAAGATTTTTCTCCATTAATATCAACGCACTGAACCCTATGATCTAGATAAGATTTAATGACACTAAGTGCAATATTATCAATCAGTTTTCGTAAAAGCGTGTCATGGTGAACGCAATCAAATGCTTTCGAATGATTACAAAACACTCCAATTGCATTCATCGAGTTCTCCCATGCATTATAAATATGTTTAATTAGAGCTACACCTGCATCTGTTGTTGAACGACCTTTCGTGAAGCCATATTGCTCAGTGTGAAGCAGGGAATTTAGAGAAGCTGTTTAAGAATTAATTTTTCAAATATTTTACTAAACGCCGGTAATATAGATATCGGCCTAAAATTTTCGATGTCACTTTTGGAACCAGATTTAAATAAAGGTATGACTTTACTATACTTCATGAGATCAGGAAAAATACCTAAATCCACACATTTATTAAAAGTAACAGCAAGATAAGGGGCGACAATATCAATTATATTATTTATAAGTTTAATAGAAATTCCCCAAAAATCCCCAGTATTTTTAGGGTTAAATGACTTAAAAACGGTTATTACGTCATGTGGTACAATATGTTCAAATCCGAAAGAAGTACTACATTCAGGCACACTATCACGCAATAACTCCCGTCTTGTTTCCAACTTGTTTTACCCAAACATGCCTAGAACAAACAAGGTTGGGTACATTTAGGATAAAGAGATAGACTCCATATAGTCTCTGTACAAATACCTTGTAAATTTACTTTGTATGTGCTCCAACATGAGGTCATGTTTGATATCATGCGGAGCTCAGATTATTGCATTTCACTCTAACTGACTTTTTATCAAAGCATTGTACAACGCTGTCAAGTTTGTAGAACCTTCAGGTAGACGAAGTATAAAACTTCTCTACGATCTCTTACATACATTCAAGATGTGATCGCGAAATGTTAGCCCTAGCCCCTTAGTCCCATTAATGTGCACTCCTAGGTCCCGCACCGTTTCCACACGTTTCAGCGACGAATTGTCTAACTCGCAGTCGTAATGGAGTGGTGCTCTCATGTGAGTGAATGTTATAATAGAGCATTTAGAGACATTATAATAAAGTTTATTTTTCCGGCTCCATTTGACTACTCTATGTATGACTCTTTGAAAACGCTCACTGTCACTACATAAAGAGAAATGTGGCATCTCTGACTACATCAGGTAGGTCATTTACCATAATAATAAACTGAAGAGGTCCCAAATTACATCCATGGCTGACCCCTGATCTTGACGCGTGTGATCAGCAAAAATCTCTAGCAAATTAGGGGTACATCCGACTGTCGCCAGCTTTGTCAATAAGATAGAGATGAGGTACTTACAACATACGTCATAAAATTAAGTAGATTGCTAGTCGTGCTGCGAGCGTGTCGAAATCCGTCTTGTATAGCAGTGATGATATTTGATCACAAACGCAAAAATGATGATCAATGGATAATACAACTATAACCCTCATTATAATAAAACAATTTTAAACGGATTAAATCGCGTGTATTATTGATTTTTGTTTTTTGATCATCCTCAAGTCCTCGCGAAAGAGAACCGTTATGTACCAAGAATGTTTCGAGAGGCTATTGAAATTAAAAAACATCCTAATTTTAATAGAGAAGATGGTTGGCAGGTACCACCTGTTTGGAATCCGGTTATTAAATTAATAAAATCCCAAACAACACACCACACTAAAAAAACATCAAGACACTGTGAGTGATTACTGCGTGCAATTTTTGATTAGTTTTGTACGGTAGATAAAATAACTTTTTAAATCTGTAACGACGCTTGTCACCTTAGTCATCCTGCGACCACGAACCCTGCAAAGTGTTCGAAACGTCAGGAAAAACAAAAATCAATAATACACGCGATTTAATGCGTTTAAAATTGTTTTATTATAATGTGTAATAATCGCGAAAACCTAAGACAATACTATATAACCCTCATGTCATATTTTGAAGCCATACTGTCCAGCAATGTGTTAATTAAAATGGATGCTGTGCCTATGCTCTTGATATCACCCCTTATTCGTTTTTAACGACACCCTTGGATGGAGAGGGGTAGCCTTTTCTTTTCCGGGAACCACATGGAAGAGGATACAATATGTGTGATAAAGTGAAGAAACGAACGATATGGCTTTTATATTCCAGCATTTTCATTGTGCAAATCTATGAGGGAGGCCTTTGTTCAGCAGTGGACGTATAAATGGCCGATATGATGATTCCAGCAGCACCGAAAGTATATTTTGTATTAATACAAACAGTTGATGTTGATATGTTTAGTTTAATGTATGAAAGGTTAACATAACTAAGCGTCGCTGTGTCAGTATGTACTTCGAGTGACGTCGGCTGTAGTCAATGGAATTGTGTGCAGCAGTAAGTTGGTGAAATTGAAGACATTTGTCGCTTGTAGTAGCATCGGAACAGTGTCAATATGGACTTTTCTCACTCAATCAATATTCTGATTTAATCACTTACATCAATGTTTATCTTACTCAAACAGAAATATTTTCGTCAGTCATTTAGTCCAGTACCACGCTGCAATATCGACGGTCAGTCTTAATTGATGGGCTTATACAGACTGAGTATGTGTGCAAACTAGTTTTACGCGACGCTGCTGCTGGTAAAGCGTAACGAGAACTACGCGATTCATTGTCTCAGGTGGAGCGTCGGAACGAGGAAAGCAGTCGTCGCGCTCAGGAAGTGGGCAACGCGTTAGACAGCGCCGGGGTGCTGCGAGATTTGCTTGCCAATGCTGAGAACGCTTCGCAAGACGAGGAGCGGCTGATCGACGAGCTGCACATATCGTGCGAAGGCTTACGCTTGACGCTACAACGACTAGCAGCATCGGAGACACAGTGCGAGAATCTCAGTGAGTAGATCGATTTTTATTAAAGAGTAGGGATATTATGGAGCTCCGTATCTGTAACCGAAACTTTCGGATAGTTTCGGTATTACGTGCGGCAGAATCTAAAGACGGGTCTGCTGCGACCATATTATGTTAGAAATGGATCATAACTTGTTAATCTAACAAAATAGGGCCGTAAACTAAATGTTAAGGCCATAAACTCACTTCTAAGGACGTAAACTGACTGTTGAGGGCGTAACGTAAACTGTTAGGCCGAATAAAAACATGCTATTATGTTATTCGAGACTGAGGTATAATATCGCCGCGATTGCCTGTGGGGGGAGGGAAATGTTTATCCCACTGTTGCTTTCGTATGTCGCTTTTCTTCATTCGTGTTTCGTTTTAATCGTCGGTCGGAAATATTTCGGTATTGTGTATATGTGTGTATTAAAAGTAATAACTAATATTAATTATAAAGACAGTACATTGTTTTTATCGAACTTACACGCATAGAAGAACTAAAATTGCTGACATAGTGGAAAGGATCAGTAAGCTGCAGTGGTTATGGGCAAGGCACATAGCTCTTAAAACGGAGAACACGCACCGGAAAACGCAGCGTAGGCAGCCTTCAACGAGCTGTACAGGTGACCTCGTAAAGATAGCTGGAGTCGTTGGGTGCAAGTTGCATTTCTAACACTTTTCATTCACGTTTTGCTTTTTAAGTTTAATTAAGTTGTAGTACACCTCTATGTTCGGTGTCGGTGTGAGCACACAGACTCCCCAATCGGCGCGCCCGCGACCCTTCGTGGAGGGGCCGATACCTGCCGGGGGTACGGTCTAATGCAGACAAAGCGAACACCTCACCCCCCAGCCAGAGGTAAGCGGAAGGACAACGTGGGTTTTTAGTCGGTAAGAGTCCGGCATGCCCCTCCTCCCTTCCCAAGACGTTCCAGGAAAAAGAAGGATGTTGCTCTTACGACAAACGGTGCACGCGGATGCCTATTCTTTTCAGGGAACAACACATTATTTGATGGGCCCCAAGAGCAATATTCTCCTGTCCCATAATAGTAATAATTATATCAGCCTGTAACCGTCACGACTGCAGAGCCAAAGCTCTTTTCGTACAGTAAAGTAACGAGCAGTGATCACAACGCTTGCTCACTGATGTTGGTGATGTCAGACCGTCAGATCCAGGCTTCCTAAAATGTTTTCCTTCACTATTAAAGCCAGTGGTGTCTTAGATAAACCGTAATAGCACATATGACATCAGTCACAATCGCACATTCTTATTTTTTTATTGGTTTCCAGTGGAAATTCTACATGGACTTCCTTCGCTCCGGGGAAGGGCGAAGAGGTAGTAGACTCCTACCGGCTAAAACCACTGTAGCGGTCATCTTCGGTACCGAAGGGGGTCCAGGTCCTCGTAAGATCACACTAGAGCCGCCCATTGGTGCCACGCCGATAGGCACATCACGGAGGGGATGACTGTAAAGAGGCCAAACCCTCTAGCGGAGGGAAGGCGACTGTAAAAAGGTCGCCCCCCAGGCACTTCTCGGATCCCCCCCAAGTCTCGCCGTGGGCTGTGATGCGCACACGGCGGCATGTGACCACGCCGCCGTCTACCCGGGGGTCTCTCGGTGTGACCGTCTCTCCCGATCCCGCTCTACAGCCTCCTTCGACGCTCTCGCAGAAGGAGACCACTGCACTCCAATTTTCAAGCTCTGCCAACATAGCCGACACTACTGCCGGCAGAGAGAGATCTTGCCCGATCCGATCGACCAGGATCAGCCGCTCGGCAGCCCAAGCAGGGCACTCCTCGAGCGTGTGCTGTGCGGTACCCTGGGCACTTCCACAATGGTGGCACTGTGTCGTAACCTCGCATCCTATTTTGTGCAGGTACGCACCAAAAGAACCATGACCAGTGAATACTTGCGTTAGACGGTAGGTGACGCGGCGCTCCTTCTGAGCCAGACTCCGAAAAGCGGCAGGATGGCTTCGACGACGTGCTTGGTCGCGAACTGCAACCGTAGGCGATGTGGCCACATCTCGAGTGCGAGCCATCGAGCCAGCCGCTTCAGCCTGTCGAACGCCCTGGAGGCACGCTTTCGCCACTCTGGCGGAGGGAGCGTGTCTGATCATAGACCCACGCATCCGTCTCCGCCAGGCGAAAGGCCGAAAGGCGGAAAGCGCGCCAGGAGAGTTGCCGCTTCGTAGGATACTGTCCTGTATCCCAGTGTGATCCGTATAGCCACTCTGCGGTGCAGACTGTGAAGTTTGTAGGTACATATATCATACCAGGTTCTGAACCCGCAACTTTATACTTATCAAGCAAATCCGTAAACTTCCAGGTAAGTACAAACTGATTACCTACAAAATAAACAAATTATTTTAACCTTGAGTAGGCAAAATTGTGTGTCAACTCTGTACCGTAATTGATCTCGAGAAGGAGACCGCAACTGCGGCGGCTACGTCTGATTGTATGGCACTTACACATATATTTTTATTGGTGAAAACTACGAATTCACCGGAAGTTTTTGAATCCATTACCTTTGTTCTAGAAATTTATATAAGTGACTCATACGCTATCTAAATATTATTTCACCAATATGTTACGCACGTAATATTTAGTGTCCGACCGAAACATGACTCAGCCGAAACCGTAATTAAATATTCGGCTCATCTACTAGTTTCGGCCGAAACCATAACAGAATCCGAAACTTATTTGGATGGTTGAGGTACATTTTTGTCAAATTTACAATATCATTGATCTCTACAACATTTCCCTAACTTTGTACCAGATTAGTCGATTAGATTAAATAATTTCGTTAATTTTAGGAAATGACGAAATTTGTGCACAATTACTTTATTTTCGGAATTAAATGTGGATACAATATAATTATAAAAGTAACCCATAAAACTATAATCCATATTATTAAAGATACTGAGGACTTTATTTATGTATCATAATCATCATTATCATATTAGCCAAAGGTCATCCACTTATAAACAAAAGCCTCCTCCATAGTTTTCGACAATTGGTCTTTATTTAGGGCGGAATTTACCAGTATTCACCACGCTTGCCCGGCGAAATTAATAAAAAATCTAAACCAACACTTTGGATTTGGGTTTGAGGATTTTGTTATTTATGTGTTCGGTATGATATCTTAAACAAGATCAAAAAATTTAATCTTAAATGTTAAGATTTTTTATTAGATTAATTATTTATTTCGTCCATTTATTTTCTGAGTCAATCTAAAATAGCTTGCGGTCCATGGCCGCATTCATGCGCCAGTCATATGATCGGGTCGTAGATACCAAACTGGACACGCAGTGCCCGCCTCGCGCTCGGTCGTTGTATCAAACAGCCGCGTAATTAAACAGCATTGCAACATGCGTATTATTGCGTTTTTATTTTGTATGAGTCTAGCTTATTTACAAACATATCTATACAAATAAATAAAATTGAAGTGTCTGTTTGTAATGTCAAAATAACAGCTTTTTACTAAATGCATATGAAAGTATATACGGTACCTATAACAAAAAAACAATTTTTATTTTTTTGTCTGTCTGTCTGTTTGTTCCGGGTAATCTTCGAAACGGCTGGACCGATTTTGACGGGACTTTCACTGGCAGATAGCTGACGTTATAAGGCATAACTTAGGCTACTTTAATTTTTTAAATAATTAGGGTTCTGCGCAAAAGCAATAAAACCCTTGAAATCCAACATATATATTCTATGTCAAGTGTCTATGTCGAAGTACTCTAAATTTCCTTAAATTAAACGCGGGTGAAACCGCGGGTGAAACCGCGGGTCCCAGCTAGTTTATTATATTAATGGAATCAGTACTCTACCACTCTCTCTCTATTTGGAGTGTCGCAGGTGATTAGCCGTCTTCCTGAACATATTGGTTATAAACAGTCTTATAAAAAGAAAAGAAAATCAGAATGAACTAAGTAACATCGTAATGTCTTAGATTTCGCGATTATTTTATATTAAATCAACAATAAAACAATTTAAAATGATTAAATCGCGTGTATTATTGATTTTTGTTTTATCTGGCGTTTCGAACACTTTGCAGAGTTCGTGGTTGCAGGATGACTAAGGTGACAAGCATCGTTACAGATTTAAAAAGTTATTTTATCTACCGTACAATTTAATCCGTTTAAAATTGTTTTATTATAAGAACTAAGTAACAGCATAACGCCATAATCCATTAGTTTACCGGTCCTGTTTTATCCTACTATCACACATTTTACGTACTATCGTAGGTACTATTAAAAGCCCTGTTGATACCAATCTGCTTGTAAACACAGATATGGCATGTCATTTTATGAGAAGCTGATAAGTTTAACACCCTGATGTTGTTCTTGTTATCTCAAAGCTTAGTTATATGAAGTTTTATCTATTCTTTGTTACTGCTCTGGCTGCTGATTATTGTATTTGGAATGTTTTTTATTATTTTTAGTAAATTTACTTTGTACAAGTCGTATGCTCCTCTCCATCTCTTCCAGGTCATATATTAAAGATGATTAATAGGCTATAAGGTTGATTTGTACCATTAAACATTAAAAAGTATTATCATTACTATTAGTTGTTTATAATATACTTACATTTGTCCATGTGTCACTGCGGGATTCTAACTGAAAATCAGCGCTGGTTGCTTTACAAAGTACATGCTTAGTTGATCAGCATGTTCATCCGCGCATTTGTTTTGTTTATATTTATTATGTCAATGATGTCCTATGCTGATCCCGATTTCTCGTCTTCGCTAAAATATAGGTTCCCAGAGATTACCAATTTGCCAATCTATAATATATATTAACTTTAATTCACGACAACACGTTTTAGATGATATTCTACACGCCTGCGAAGTTCTAGACGAGGTATTTGAAAAATATCATTCATACTGTAAGTTCACAAAAGAGAAGAATAAAGGGAATGCAATAGCCGTCACAAGTACTGAACAAGCATCAAATAGTAACAGTTTACTGGATTTTGCTGGAAATGTGGGGAAAGGAGACGATACCACTGTTAAAAGTAGTTCAAGTAAGAACACAGCAATCGACGAACTTGGTGACATATTTTCCACTGGAAGCGAATCGAAGAACATCGTGGAGCCGCTGAAACCTGTTAGTTTGATGCCCAGTGGTAATAAACTATCATAAAAAATATTTTTACATCATTATAGTATCCATGTCATGCTTTGAGTAGAATTCATTTAATTTCTTTCTGCAGAAGATGTGGATATTTTAAGCGACAAAACAAATGAAGGTTGGAATGAATTGGACTCACTCGGCGAGCAACTCATCAAGCAATCTCTCCCTGATCACGTGAAACGACTTGAGAGTTTTAATGGGTACGTAATACTTTTTTGGATCTGAGACTGATTAGGCCACAGACTGGTGTTTGGGAAGAACTCTTGGCCAAATGTAAATGAAGGTGGGACACGTCTATTAAGGGCCGTCACCTGTACCAGTTCTTTCCAGCTTTTTGAGCAGCTGGCAAGCGCATGGTTGAATGATCATTACGTGGCTCAATTTATCACTGATCATTGTAATTTTAAGAGTAAATTATTTAGCTTCAAGCTTGTTGCCTCACCCTTCTGTCAATGTTCAACACCGGATTGTCAATATGAACAGTTTGCATATCAAACCCTGTGGGAATGTGTTTTTTGCAAGATGACCGGAATATTATGTTTGACAGCTTACAAGTTATATCCGTAGCTGTTTACTATACAGACCTTGTTGCAACGCGGAATTTCCGTGCGTTAAAGCGTTTTTGTCGTACCTACTATTGAAATCAGTCACAATAGCTCACAACATAGGTCCATAAATAGGTATAGGTAAATAAATAAAAAAAATATGTAAACGTTTTTGTACCTGTGGTGCTTGGCAACTGGGCCTATCCCAGTTGTAAACTCCCATTTATTGTGCCTATGGCCTATAGTTTTCTCTGTCTGGCATATATATTCTTTCCTACTCCTCCTTTTTCTGTTCTGAGTAATTTCGTTGCGGGTTCCAAGACAGTTATTCATTTCTCTGGGACACACTGAGCTTCATTGATTGGTGTTATTTCCGGTCGTTGCCATTGTAGATCCTGGTTTACAGGAGTTGCAGTGGTTGGGAATGTGTGGTGGGCTTGTCCCAAATAAAAAAACAATTACCTAGTTATATTATCATCTATTTGATTGGTATCACGAAATACTGAATTTCCTTTCGCTTTGTTTCAATAGCCAATAAATAAGTTTTTTTTTCCAGTAAAGCAACTAAGAAAGTACCAATGAACGCGTTAGCATCGCCCAAACACGATGCGCCCCCGTCAATAAACGGCGCACTATTCGATCTAGACTTCTTCAACAAAGTAGCAGAAGAACTGCCCAAAACAACCACGGAGCCTCCAAAACTAGCAAGCAAACCTGCTTCTCCACCTGATGACGTCATCGTAGATATAAGCATAGACGCACCCAGCACGTCACATGTTAATCTTAGTAGCAATGCGACTGACTCTCCCGTAGAGAACATATTGGACCTAAGTTTATCACTAGAAGACAATGCCAAATCCAACAACAAACCTTTCACAGAAAGTATTGAGACTAATTGTATTCACGACAAGAAAGAAAAGGCCAGAAGTGAAGTTAAAGCATTGACGGATATAGACGTGTCTTTGTCTAACGTGACGCCAAGCAACGTGCCACCTATGACGATATTTGAAGAGGACAACGGTCTCACAGTAGTGTTACACTTTTGCAAAGATAAACCGAGACCTGATGTCAACGTCATTGTCATATCGACAACAAATAAAAATAAGAAACCGATGCTAGATTTTAGGTTTCATGGTGTGGTCCCTAAGGTATGTATCGCGTATTTTCTTAATTACTATCAAACTATGCTGTCCTAAGTCCTCGACAAAGACCGAATTTCCCCACTTCTCTTGATAACGCATTATTTTCTCCCAGTTTTTAAAGAACTCGTCTAATTAATGTCATGTATTATGAGGGCCCAAAGTTTTTTTCATCACTTCGGCTGGCTGTTTCTACATGTTATATTAGTTGATTTAGTTCTTTCCTGATAATCTCGTCACAAATCTTAAGTTTTCGAAGAAAATATGTATGTCCAAATCCACGATCAGCATAGCTCCCTACGAAACTATAATTTCTGGACTAGGCCAACTGTCTCGGTCCTCATCTCGGCACCGTAGGTACAGGCACAGGTTTATTCTCTCTCTTCTCTTCTACTTGGTGAAGTTTACCAAAACTACCAGGATCCTCCGTTTGGCATCAGGGGAACGCGTTGAAAATGCGCTAGTTTGCAAATGCGCTAGTCACAAAATTTGCATCTGTCGTTTAATCATGAATTAATTCTTATTCTTTACTAATAAATATTTAAAAAATCATACATAAATTGTATGTGTACAAAGGCGAGCTTAACCCAGAATTGAGTTTTCTACCAGCAAAACCTTTGAGTGATGATGATGGTAAAAAGAGGGCAAAGTCACATGTATTATTCAATTAAACAAAAACATATTGATACTTACATTATAAATACTAGCAGCCGCCGGCAGCTTCGCCCGCGTGGATTGCCTTTCAATTTTAACCATACCGCCAGTAAAAACCGTTGACATAACGAAGTCTTCGCATATAGAGATAGAACAGAGTAATAATCTAATACGAATTAATAAAATAGTTGTAACTTAATACAACGCACAATAATCGAAATTTATATTACCTTTATTATCTCCCTGGAAAAATAAGCAATAAGCAAGCAATTTATCGCAATAAAATATGTCCTATGTCCTTATCCGGGTCGTTTAAGTTCTGTAAAAAATGTCATTATTTCAGTAGTTTAGGTGTCAAGAAATAACGAACAAACAGATAAACTCTCCGATTTATAATATGAGTATGGATGTATGCATATAATAATAATAACTGGCCTAGAATACGTTATTCTGCACTTTCCGGTGTGGCGGTACGGCGCGAGGAATTCGATTTTTTCGGCAACTATTGAGCTATTTACCGTTTCATCGTACAACAGCGAGTAAGTAGACGATCTCATAACGGTAATTCTAGATGGGAAGGTTGTGGATCTGGAAATGTGTGAGATGAAGCTGCGGGATAAAGACGTCCCAGGTAGACAGGGAACATCAGCTACCCGCCAAGCCATTACTGTGCTCCGGTTTGAAAGGCACTGTAGCTAGTGAAATTACTAGGCATAAGACACTAAGTAACTAATGTCTCGAGGTGACGAGCGCAGTGTGGTGCCACGCAAGACTAGTCCTGCTAAGCATTACAATTGTTATGGCCAGGCATGACGCCACCACCAGGCGAATAACTTGTTCATCTTGTCACCATGTCACAAACCCAGTATCTTCTTGCCAGTGTCTATTGTTGCTACGTTTGTTAAGATACCGGCAAAGATAGGTGGATAGGTGAAGGATGGTTGGACGAAAGTTCCACACACGCGTACCCGACTTTCGCTCGACAATGCGTACTACCGAGTTTAGAAGCCTTGGAAACATGAGATATCTGCACCTTTTCTATACAGCAGGGTACTTCTATAGCTAAGAACGTGTGCGCAAAATTACCGTCTGTGAAATTGATGTCTGCACGCTCTGCCAAGCTCTCCCCAGATCGAATACGTATGTTCAAGTTGATGGCTCAAAACTGAACACAGGATATCTGTGTGAAACGGCACCGTAACCTTCGTGACCGAAGTGATGAAACTCGGTACGCCCATTATGTTCTTGTCGCACTACTCTACTGATCGCAATGTTTATTTGTGTTTACTGTACCAGAATGGATGTGAGCTCAAAACCAAGTTATTAAGTGGAGATCAAGTTTGTTAGTCACCGAGTATGACTTATTAGCCGTTACAATAAAATCTAAACAATAAGCTCAGCGCTCTTGACTGCCAATCCTGAATGTTTGCGGATGAATGGAATAAAATTATCTGTGTATAATTGGGGGAGAAAAGTATGCAAGGGTACCCTGGGTGTCCACTGTCCCAAGTTAGTTCTTAACTAAATTATACGATATTTTAACTATGTACATGTGTAAGTAAGCAGTAAGCACATAAATTGAAAGTTCTATTAGTTTGATAATAATTGCTTTTTATTATGGAACATACTAACAAATAACAAAAGCTTATATGTAATTTCCCTTCAATGATTTTTCAAAAACTGTTATAGTAGAAACATCATTGGTGAACGATTGAGTAGGACAGAGTTCAGCATATAACTGCGTGTGGATAAGTCATTATGTCTAATGTCCATGTAACACCAGTATCGATGATGACGATTATTGGGCGCGTTACATCATACATATGCGTTACATTACTTAGGGCAGATACAGCTAAGTAGGCCTAACTTTGAGACAAAAATCAATCTGAGAATCCAGCTACGATGGGCAGCGATCGGGAAACTGCCAGACTTCTTTTTCTGAACAATGACCGGTTACATGCCGCCTGCACACAAGGACATCTGTTCTTTGGAGGCCGTCCCTGGCTGCGTTTTCAGGTCTCCGGTCTCCACTCGAGAACCTTTCTGTCCCAACGGCCATTAGTTCTACGAGCTATCTGACCCGCCCATTGCCGCTACTGCAGCTTGCTAATCTTTTCGGCTATGTCGGAAACATCACTTCTTCTATGGATCTCCTTATTTCTGTTCGAAATTGATTACAATAAAACTTGCAGTAAATGTTATGAAGAAAATTTACAAAGTAATTAGCAAGCATCAAAGTCTCCGTACGTACGTGTGGTCTGGATTAAGAATATAGCACCACGTCTTCTCGTGGATGTCATTAAAGGCGACAGAGGGACTACACCAGAGGGATGAACAGCAGCGTCCCTTTTGTACGATTGTGGAAATCTATGTGGAGACTTATGTTCAGCAGTCCTTTGGCTGGTATGATAATGATGACGATAATATCGTTAAGTATAGATCAAAAAGTGCAAGTTGCCAAGCATTATTCTATCATTTGCTGGTACTGATATGAATTATCAATAAGGTCTATTATCGTAACGCATTGTTCAACTGACCGGTAGAGGTATTTTACCAGTGTGCATTGCAATATAATTACTGGCAAACGCACATGGCCCGGACTAACTCAGAAATGAGGAAGTCTAAAATAACCATAGCTCCTAAAGATAAACAAGTTGAAATCATGAAATGACAAAGGCGAGAAAGTTTCCGGAATGGCGAACAAGAACCGGAATACGAAGTGTGGAAGTCATTCCACGGGAAGGGGGCTCTCCCCTATTAGATGAACAGTCGATTTAGTGAAGGTCGCCGGGAGCCGATTTGTTGCAAGCGGCTCAGAACCGCTTGTTGATGAAGTGTACTGGTCCGCAACTACCTTCAGTTCGTCAGTCTATCTGGTTGTTCTTCTCATTTTGGTTCCAACTTCGTTTGCCGATTCGCTTTCTCCACTCAAAAACCTTGTCTATTCCAATAGTAGTCTCGCCATATGAATTTATTGTTTTATTTTTTTCAGTGTTGCAAAGTTCGTCTCCTAACGCCATCGGGTACTTCTCTGCCGCAGTACAACCCGTTCCTACCGCCGCCCGCCATTACGCAAGTGATGTTAATCGGCCGGCCGTCGTCGAAGCCCCCCGTCGACCTTCGGTTTGTCATCTCTTACACCTGCGACGACGACGCATGCTCCGAAATAGGTGACGTCAATAATTTACCATTGGACCTCATTTAATGTTCATATGATCTCGGAAATCAATGATATTCATACTTAATTATTGATCGCTGAATGCTTCGTTTTTTTTAACCGTGTTATATGCTTTAATTGCGACGGTGAAATGTATAAACTGTTCTCTGGAGTATCGGTGCTTCAATAGGAACGGGGAGAAGACTACATAATGTTAGGGTTGATTGATATATATAACGTTTAATTGTGTAATTGAATGTATAATTGTTTTCTAGTCGAGATTTTTATGGGAAAAGGCATTTACTTAACATTCCAATATTTACTATATATTATGATTATGTACTGGTCTCATCCAATTTTACTAGTAAGTTGTGATTATATAAAAAGTAAATCATAAGAATTTTGTAAACATTGAGTATTGCAATGTTTACATAGTACGATCTGTAATTATGACAGTATTATATTAGTATATTCACATAGAAGTGACAATTGAAGACGCGCTTAGGCTGCGTTTCCTATCACGCGATTGCGACGCATGCTTGCGGTTGTTTCGCACACTTGAGTTTGCCTGCAGGCGACACAGATAGTGTTGAGTAGGACACGTTTTAAAAATGAGTTTGTAAGAGTAGCCTCTTTTTTGTACCGAGCCAGTACAATGTCCCACTTCAAATGAGGCGAGGCGTCATGAAGCTTGGCGGTATATTTGAAGAACGAGTATTTCATGACATCATCATATCGGCCATTTATACGTCCACTGCTGAACAATATCCTCCCTCATAGATTTCTACAACTGTATCATCATTTTGGGGGGACTTAGCCAATACTCACCACGCTTGGCAGGCGGGTTGGTGAGCGCAGTATGGCTACCGTTTACCATCCCTCTGGTTTAGATTCCCTTACTCCACGGGATGAGATGGAGTGGTGCTATATTCTTAATCCGGACACCACGCGGACTATTTCATGTACTGTTGCTGTATTTGTACTGCCCTGTCTTACGAGGTGTGATTGACGTAATACTTAACGCAAAGTAACAAGAAGCGATTGACTATAGACGATTTTAACGACGTTTTTACTTATTATCCACTGTAACGTTGTTGTGCAGGCGACTTATTTGTATATTGTATAATACACAGACACAAACAAAACAAATAGGTATTTAACAGACATTCATGAAATCTTATTGCAAAGTTATGGGAGCAAAGACTTACCTGGATTACAATCCTATATTTAAGTAAGTCTTTGCACCTTATTACAATGCAATATAAGATTTCATGACAGTCTCGTGATAACTATTAGTTTATTATTTATTACATTATTCATATATGTATCCGTGCGGTGTGCGGATTAAAAATATAGCACCACTCCATGTCCTGCCGTGGATTAGTGTTGCTTAAAAATCGACTATCGATATATCGATAGGACTACCCCTAAAACATTCATACTATCGATTGGCCTATCGATATTATCGATTTTATTTTACAAACCGACAATACTATCATCATTTCGGCCGAATGAAGTCCACTGCTGGACACAGGCCTCTCCCAAAGATCACCACAACCACCGATATGGATGTGTTGTGGGTTCATTGGGGGGTTTTGCCATAATCGCCACGCTTGGCAGGCGGGTTGGCGATCGCAGTTGAGTTGTTAATGTACTCGAAGGACGCTGCTGCCCATCCTCCGGCTAATCCCTTAGTCGACTTTTACGACACCCATGGGAGGAGATGGGGTGGTGGCTTAGGTATCGATAGTTGAAATTATACAATAGTATCTATACTATCGATAGTATTACATAATTTTTGTCTATCGATAGTATTGTTGCAAAGCTCCCCATCAATACTATCGATACTATTCATAATATCGACACTATCGATAGGGCAATTGATAGTATGAGTGATTTGGGGTTATATTACACTATCGATTGACTATCGATTTTTAAGCAACACTACCGTAGATGTCTTAAACGGCGAATAAGGGACTCTAAACAAGAGGGATGGGCAGCTACGTCCCTTCTGTGCAATAGTAGCCATACTGCGTTCACAACCCGCCTGCCAAGCGTGGTGAGTACTGTCAAGTTCCCCCCAAAATGACCACTATTATTGTGGAAATCAATGAGGGAGCGTGTATCGGCCCTGCACCGCCAAGCCGCGTCTCGTTTGCGTGGCAAACGTTAGTTTGAAAAGACATGATGCTGGTTTAAACTCTTGCGGAACCGCATGCGGGCGCGAGATCCGCGTCAAAAGAAATGCAGCCTAATTGTATATTTCATGCTGCATTTGAATGTACAATATTATTAGGTATTTGTGTTCATGCACCTTTATATACCTTGCTTTGCAATATACCGAAGGAATAAATGTTTTTTATTATAAATACAGTCATTTTCAATTTTTTCTACCTTTCCTTTAGCTTCAAAGTGTATAATAAAACAATGTCCTTTGTGGTTGTACCTAATATCTTATATATTACAAAATAAACCGCATTTGTAAATTGTATTTTTTTTTTATTACACAAAATAACTACTTATATCATTCATTTACATAGTAAATACATCGACCACATAAACGACGTAAAAAGCTGTCACTGGGCCTGTGCCCGACCATTATTTTGATACATTAAACTATTTACAGAGTTTCATACATCGTCACCAACCTACCATTTCCTAGTCGTTGGGGTCAGCTTCTGGTGTGACCAAATGCGGCCGAATATCAGTATATTACACAGGGCTACTACTATCTGAAGGCCAATTATTGTCATAATTGATTTGCGCTATAACTGAAAGTTGACAAAACTGAGATTAAAATAATATCACAAAAAATGTATTTTGTTCCTAACAATTTCTGGAATTCATGCGGATAGTATTGAATCGAAATAGTTTACGGAAATCGCGCTTATTTCATCCATTCTATATACTTACGTACAGCATATATATATACAGCAGCAGCAAAATAAAATACTACTCTTAATTCGCGAATTAAGAGTAGAATTGTATTTTATATATTTATCGTGCATACATTTATGTTCCACTACACAAATGTGTGCTTAATTGTGTATTGCACATATGATGTTTCAGGTATTTACTTTGAAAAAATGTGAGTATACAGGTTAGAACATAAAATATATTATATAATTCATATCAATCAATCATCAATCATTTCGGCCGAATGAAGTCCACTGCTGGACACAGGCCTCCCCCAAAGATCACCACAATGACCGATATCGGTGTGTTGTGGGCTCATTGGGGGGTATTTGTGTATTAATAATATAATAATTGTATGTACTAGGGCTTCACGTTGCACGTATAGATGCTGGACGTGAGTATTTAGAATGAATGAAATAAACGCGATATATCTCCGTAAGCTGTTTCGATTCAATATTATGCTCCTCTTAAAGTTCAGTCCGGTTCCAGTACGATCTCAATCTAGTCTCATTTAAATCTCAGTTTCGACAGTTATTTAAGGATGAGAATATCAGTTTTATTATCTGTGTCAGTTTAGAATGTTGTAACAATAAATAGAGATCAACTTCCAATCCATTTTTAAAGTTTCGTTGGTGTAAGAGAAATACCATTTACCACATTGAGACTAGATCGGACTATATCTTGAACATTTTTAATTACGAGAATTGGCCCTCTGCCCTATGCAGATTTGTAGGAAAGCCACGGAACTGTCATTAGATTAGTTGACAGTAATTTTTTTGACTGCTAGTGGAGATTGTCATAAATTAAAAGGCAATAAATATCATTCGATCTTGTGATCGCGGTAAGCCTCAAGAATCTATTTTAAGTCGGAACAACATAATAAGGACTAGGCGGACGCAAATAAAGCAGTATCGTTGTGTATAGCAGATCATTTTTAGTAGATGATAAATTATCTAAACCTTGTGTACGGCAACAAAATTCTTATTCAATTGACCACTTTCCCACTATGCCAGCGCTAAATTAAAGGACCAATCAGGAATATTTAAAGATGTAGTTACAAAATAAAACCCAAATAAACAAGACAGGATTCGCAATTAGTACATATCCTATTATAAAAGCAGCTTTGGAAGTAGAATATTCTCAATAATCACCCCACTGACATTTGAAAATGTAAATAGATATTCATTTTACAACTCAATGGCACTAAATAACATACATCCCAAAATCAAAAATTAAATATATGAATCATATGGAAATACGCGAATTTCCAATCTGCCAACGCTCATATTATGAGAAACTTAACATAACCTATATAAAATGCAATGAAGACAGTGACGACATACATAAAGAAGTATGTACAATATTCTAAATATCACTTTTAGAGCAGTGAGTCTTAAACAGCTTGATCCCTGAATGCGAGCGCTGTGATGGCCTTCTGATGTCCACAGTACTCTCTCTCCAGTGTGCCCTTTTCTACGTCCCAGAGACGCGCGTAGCTGTCGGAAGAACCTGAAAGTAAAACCAAATGAGCTATAACTTACTTTGTTGTAACAATCTTTCACTTGTGATCATAAAATAATTAAAGTCTGTTATTGTAATGGTGTATGTGATAATAACACTCGGGTTAGGTACTATAAGAAGAGCTGACTGTAAGATTAAAAACTATGTTAACGATGGGGACATATGAGGTTAGCTCTTTTCTGCAACCAAATATATCTGAAGAATTATTTGTATTGTATAGCTGCTATGATGTAGTGTATGTATTGATTAAGTTTTAAATACCTTGTATATATTCTTAATAAGTAATCTAAATAATTAAATCCTGCTCAACATTGTCATCTTAATTATTTTAAAACAGTATCCATAATGTTTCTAGCCGGTTCTTCTCCATAGGATCGACTAACTGGAACCGTGCAACTCAAATTCTAGATAGATGGCGCTGTTTTATTATATACACTTGCATATTAACTACCTATACTTTGACATCACATGGAGCAGTCAATGACAAGACGTATATAAGTAGTTATTATCAATACTCGAGTTAGAATAGTTCCATTTGTGTGAGCTAGCAATTTCCGCGCTGCTACAAATCTGTGATTTTTTTTTATATTCTTTTTATCTAAGAACGGAGAAACCATCGGCGAGGTTAAGCAACGTTTAGCGCGGTCAGTCTATGGATGGGTAACCGCATAGGGATATTTGAACTGAGCGTAGTTGCATTTACTGATCGGTAAGGTTAAGCAACATTTAGCGCGGGCAGTATTTGGATGGGTGACCGCAGTGATATTTGAACTGAGTGTAGTTGCATTTACTGATCGGTAAACGATCGGTGACGTTAATCGACATTTAGCGCAATCAGTATTTGGATGGGTGACCGCATAATGATATTTGAACTGAGCGTAGTTGCATTCACTGACGGTAAACGATCGACAAGGTTAAGCAACATTTAGCGCGGTCAGTCTATGGATGGGTGACCGCATAGTGGGATTTGCATTGAGTAGGTATCTCCGGCACGTTAATCGTCGGTTCCGTTTGGTGTCATTAAACGGCAGTCGTTAATGCGTAGATTCCAACTTTCTGCGAAATAGGTAATTAAAAAACCTTTTTAACAAAAAAAAATACCGACTTCAAAACCCTTACACGATTTAAAATATTAAAACCACTGAAAAGGAAAAAAAAAACTTTATGAAATCGGGAATCGTGTAGGCGTTTTGAAGTAGGTATTTTTTTTGGTAAAAAGTTTTATTTGTTTCTTTTTAGTGTAAATATATGTAAGAACTTTTTGAAATTTGGTTCAGTATTTAACACTAAAAATAAGAATGACTCAAATCGGCTCACCGATCTGAGAGGAATCGAAACCATTAAGACATCGTCTAGATAAGCGCAGTCAAAATAACCTGTTTATTGAAGCTGGTTTCAAAACTACTCAATCAAATGTAATTAAATTTATATGGGACCAACTCGAAAGCATACTTCACCAGTTAAAAAAGAATTGCTTAAATCGGTCTACAAATCTAGGAGTAATCGGTGTACATACAAAAAAAATACGCATCGTATTGAGAACCTCCTCCTTTTCGAAGTCGGTAATAAAAAAATACTATTTTCAGTTTATATTCATTGATATCATATTTAATTTAATTTATTTGATCAATACGACGAAAATAACAATATTGAGTGTTAAAAACTGGTCAAAAACTCGATAGAATACAAAAAAACTGACATCTTACAGCTGGAAGTCGTTGAGTAATCGTTTAGTTTGATCCTATCGGGGAAAAGTCCTATTGAACTGCGTTCAAGGAGCACGTGAATACCAACTATAGATAACCAACGGATAGAACATCGATCGAACGACTTTCATACCTCAACGATATTTAGATCGTTGGTTTTTACGAGAATCGGGGTACAGAGGCTTAAATCTGTATATTTACGAATCTTATATCAGTTAATATCTGCCGTATAATGCTTTTCTAGTGATTGAATATTTTATAATTGCCACATGTGGTGCCATCTATGATTTTTTATAAACACCCCATGACTATGGTATGGTAAGGTGCGTATGGCAAAACGAGCCCCTTTATATATAACTTTACTACGTACTAGCGTGTTTCGCTAGTAGGCTATATGTATGTCGGCAAGTGTGAAGGGCTCGAATACGTTATGTGTTAAATGGAACATCTTGGAACGATTGGATTCGCATCAACATATTTAAGCGTGCCGATGGGGGACACGCGTACTCGAGTTTGTCTTATATAACCGAAGTACAAGTTAGTGTGTGACCGACTTTATACCGATAATCAAATTAATTATATCATTATTATGAGTATAATAATACATAAATTGTCACGAACCAGTAAAGAGGTATCTGGAGTCGATGCTGAAGGCCGCGTCCCACACCCAGCGCTGCGTCTCGTTACGCAGCTCGCGCAGTAGCGACCAGTCGCTCGTGCGCCACACCTTCGCTGAACAGTCGCCAGACGTCGTCACCAGCATACTGAAGGATTCGAATATTATAATGATTAATAATTGTAGTGACAGTCGAAATCTACTACGAGTCTACGATTATGCCTACTAGTTCCAGACTTAACCGGAGCGTATTATTATATTATGTCTCTCTTCACGGATTTTTATCATTTCAACCTATAATTGAAAAACTGTGGCAGAAGATGACTCGCCGCTCGCAAGGCCACCTAATTAATCACCACTACAGACGACAGGGAGGGAGCGAATAAAGGCAGGGAGCGTGAGCTGCTGTGTGTGTCAAGGTGCTGCACCGATTTCGCCATCGTACATCTCGAAGACCCGAGTTTCCTCGTTATTACGCTGTTAGACACTTCCACCCTCAAGCATATTGTTCTGGGAGCCCCTCTAATCGGCCAACAAGCCAAACCAAAGTTGGGAGTCATACGGATACTTATGGAGCACACTCCAGTCAACCTTGAAAGACAAGCTAGAGACGAGGCCCTGACCGTCTCTCTAGGTCATTCGGGTACGCAGGGTCGCCACTCCCATACAACTCGTCACATGCTGCCCTGTGGTTTCTTATAATATACTTTTTCATAAAAAGGGTGAGGAAACCAGTCTTATGTCCCTCCAGGACTACATTTGCGTTTAATAATAACCTATTGAGAACTTGTTCTTATTTATAAGAAATCCTTGCCGCTTGGATTTATCTTGGTAACGAAGTCTTTAACCACATTTATAGATCGTTTACTCATCGATCCAGTCAATGTATCGCATTCCACTGTTTAAGTTCTTCCGAAGTTGAGCTACAACCCCAACCCTCCGCTCTCTGCATCTACCCGCTTATACCTTAAGTAAGAAGTAATTAGGTTCGTAATATTATCCTTATAAGGCAGATATGTAAGTATTCCAACAAAAATAACTTACATCACAATGCCTCATAATACGAATCCTACCCAGCAGTCGGTCGGTCGGAGAGGGAGAAGCCTATTTTCAGCAGTCGATTTGATTAATGAACACTGGTTGAAACTATTTAATCTATTTATGATTACCAACAAAACAAACATTCATCATTTCAACCGAAAAAAATTGCAATGCTGGCTTCCCCCACAGATGGACACAATGACCGGTCTATGGTGCGTCCATTGGGGGGTTGTTCTATAATCGTCCCACTTGGCAGGCGGGCTGACGATCGCAGTTGAGTTGTTAATGTACCCGAAGGACGGTGCTGCCCATGCTCAGGCTGATCCCATAGTCACATGGGTTGATGCTATTATTGATGGCATAAACATAACTATTACATTGTTAGGCTTACTTACGTGGAATCTAGGCTGAACTTGCATCTAAGTGCATATTTGGTGTGCGCGACGATATGTTTGAGCGGTACGGGGTGCGGGGCGGCGCCTCCTAGCGACCACACGTAGCAGTTTCCTTTGTTGTTCACCGCCGCCATCATCTTGCCTTCCGGGTCGATCGCTATGTCTTGTATGGAGGCCTCTGCCTCCGGTATCTGTAAACATTACGTTATTATGAAGGATGGGTTTCTTTTGCTCTACTCGCATTGATATTTGCCGATTATCGGTCGGTGAACGACCACTGAATGGCCTTGACGTTCTTATTTTTTGTATGGCTTCTCGCTTGCCTCTCCGGGAGCTCGGGGAGGAAAACGGCTTAACAGGGCGATCTGGCGAAGCCGAAAGACCTCCAGCCAGCTATATAACTTAGAAACTAAGCAACCGCAGCTAATAGAGCCTCTTGCAGGCTCGAACCTAGCTTAGATCTATGCTGGGGGACCAAACTGAGCGGCACCTGCATCGGTATTCGGTCGTCACCTTTCGAGAGCTTGTTATTAATACAAATTAAATTGTTGCTTGAGAATTGATTGTTTACTGCGCAAATAATTATCAATAAAGTATTTTTTATCGTCTAGGATACGACATACCAACTGCTCATTTTGATCGGTTCGGAGGTCCCACATATGTATAATGCCGCTCTGATCTCCAACCATAATCTGCGTCTGGTCAGGGTGCAGCATCACCGCGTTAACTGGAGCCTGCACTTGGAATATTTTCGTGCAACGGAACTGTGGCGCGGCTCTGTACAAGAGACAATAGTTTTATTTATGTTCATTACAATACGTAACAAATAATGTCATTCTGCGACCACGAACCCAGTCTTCGAATCGTTAAGAAAATCAAGAAATCTATAATATACACGATGTAATCCGTTTTAAAAGTGTTTTATTATAATGATTCATGATAATCGCGAAAACCCAAGGTAATACTAGTTTATGTTAAGTCTGCTAAGATGATCATATTATGGTTTATGTTAGAAAAAAACGACTGGCGCCATGTATGTTTCCTGTACAAGCTATAGGTGATAGGAGCCTCGACGCTCAGAATTATGTTAGTAATTTTCACGCGTTTAATTCTTAGGATAAGGTTAGGATTGCAGTAGAGACAATCTCGAATGCTGACGTAGCAAATACCAAATAGTTATTAGGTTATTAATATTGATTAAATGTAGGTATTATGTTACAAACTTAGTTGAATTAACAAAAAGTACCTTTTTACCTTGGGTCCCATATCCTTGCAGTGCAGTCTTCTCCAGCTGTATACATCCACTGGTCGTTTTTCTAGAAACATATTCATAAGTATGTAAACAATTAATTTTACAAATAAGATGGTGGAGTGGATTTAATGCTGGAAATGAACGACTAGCTCATTTCGCACAACTTCTCCTCCATCCTTCATCGGTTTGTCGATGATTCTGCCATTGTTAAGGTTGGATAAAACAAAATAATATTATTAATCAAATACTAATTATTTACTTATCCTACGTGTGAAAACAAACATTAAACACAAATCAATGGAATACAAGACAATATCGTACAATAAAACTAAAAACTATACAATTTCCGTATGTATACCTAGCTATCCTATACACAGTGTTTTCTATATATAAAATCTATACAAATAAATAAAATCGAAGTGTCTGTTTGTAATGTCAAAATAACAGCTTTTTACTGAATGCATATGAAAGTATATACGGTACATAACGAAAAATCCATTTTTAAATTTTTTGTCTGTCTGTCTGTCCGTCTGTCTGTCTGTTTGTTCCGGGTAATCTCCGAAATGGCTGGACCGATTTTGACGGGACTTTCGCTGGCAGATAGCTGATGTTATAAGGAATAACTTAGGCTACTTTTAACTTAGAAAAATAATTAGGGTACCGCGCAAAAAAAAACCGTTGAAATCCAACATATATATTCTATGTCACGTGTCTATGTCGAAGTACTCTAAATTTCTTTTAAATTAAACGCGTGTGAAACCGCGGGTTCCAGCTAGTACTAACTATGTGTTAGTGGCGCCTTTATTTTCAACTTATATTTTGTGTTTTGTAATGATTTTAGATTACTGCTTCCATTGCCTGCGGGCCGATTTTTTCATCGCTGGTGCTTATTCCGTAGTAGTAGTACTGTACTACTTGGTGACCTATTGTAGGCAACGTGGAGCGCCCAACCTACCGCTGTGAGTGACGCTATAGGTTGGTGATCAGGTCCTCTTTACATTTCATGGGCCAGGAGCAGGTGCCAATTGTCTTGGCCGACGAGTATCTTCGGTGTGCCTATGTTGTAGGTTGAGTGAGCCTGAGTCCTGAGACCTGAGTTGTTGATGTAGGTCACGAAGATGTTCACACTCAGCGATGTAGTTTTCGCTGACGGTATGTGATGCCAAGTGGTGCTGAACTGTAGTACGAGCTCTGAAGGGTATCTGAATATCACGTCGAGTGTTGAGCGTGACGGAGACTCTTTGGGAACCAGGTGCATCAATCATGATGTTCTCGAGTGCACCTATGGGTCCAGTTGTCCCTCTGCTCTAACTTGTTTTGCCATCTGTGCGTCGATCAGCGAAATGGTTGATCCGTCATCTAGCAGAACGTATGTAGAGACTTCTCCCGCCAGTCCAATGACTCGTACCGGCACTATTTTTTAATAGGTGTGACTTGAAGATGTATGTGAGCTGGCCACTGTTTCTTAATTCTTATCTTCTGCTGTTCTATACTTCTTCTCGTACAAGAAGTAGCTGGTGATGTGTAGCATTACATCCTGCTGTGCCACACTTCTTGGACGAACAAGTGTGCCCCATATTTCTGTTTCGTAAACAGCGGAAACATAAATTATTGTTCTTTGGAAGTTCCTACTTCTTGTCTGTGGAACCTTACCTGCACCTCGTACAGTATGATGCGTAGTGACCATCCTTATTACAGATGCGGCATTTCTTAGCTGATCTGTCTTAAGGGGCGTGCGATCTTTGTACAGCGCGCCCCGGGTTACTGATAATGATGCTTCTGTGACGTTCTCAGAGGGTGCGACCGCGCTACAGAAGCGTGCCTGTTCAGTGATATAGTCGCTGAAGAAGCTGAGATCTAGTACAGATTTATACTTCTCGGTGTATATTCTGTACCGTTGTACACGAAGCGAATTTGGCAGCTTTTCTGTCAGTGACCGCGTTAACGCCGCATTCATCAGGTAGTGCTCTTTCTTTAATGCACGTAGTGTCACTACGCCACTTCTGACCCAGCTTGCGTATGCGCAAATATCCTTGGGTGTTTCACTACAGCGCTGCAGTCCTATCAGTTGATCTGTTTCTGTTTGGGCGATTGAATCTGGGCGGATCAAGCTCCCTAGTGACTTCAGAGCTCACTGTTTCCAGAGCTCTTCTTCGTAGGCTTTTTCTTAGTCTTACTGTATTTTCAATATCATTGAAGTATCCACCTGTCGTTTCATAGATGGCGCGGAAGGATAGCCATTCTGTGTGCGCTCTGTAGTTAGGTAAGGTCATGATTGTTCGATGCTGTTGGGTTATGTGGAGGCCACGACGTATGACCAGTCATCTTTTCCGCTAATGCAGCTATAGTGGAGACGAGTTCCGTAATAAACGGACGGAGCTCATCTTCACTTCTGACATCTTCTCTTTTGGGGAGAGGCTGGAAGCCCTTTATGGCTTCATTCTGTTTATCCTCTGTAGCGGGTAGAAGCGAAACGGCGCTAGGAGAACTCCTATATCGAAGTCCACCAAGGGGGGCGGTGGCGCATTGCCCTTCTGACGAATGCCCACCTCGGCGGCCGTGTCCTCCCCGGCGATGGGTACCGGAGCTTCTTCCAGCCAGGATTCCCGTTCTTCTAAATATTTCATCGTCCAAATCTTCCTCGGCCTTCTGTAATACTATTTGAGCGAGTTCCAACCGGATTTTCAGCATGTTTTCACGTGCTTTGTTGATTTTTGTGCTTACGAGTTCTATGTGTTGCTGAAGGCGGTTTTGACATTGTATAACAAGCGTCACCCCGGGTAGTCATCGGTATGCTACGGTAAGTAGTTGTGTTCTCAGGTGGTCTCAATGTTCTATCAGAATTATATTCTTCTGAGCCGACTATCCTCCTGTAGCTCGGCGTTGAAATTTGTTCTGTTGAAACGTGACATTTTGCTCTTTCATCGCCCGTGTCATACTTGACCGTTTTTACTTCTGTGGGCCATTTTCTTCTGGTAGTGTGAGGAATGAGGGTCTTCGGAACCACCTGTGTGTGGCATCGAATCCTTCTGGCGTGGCTCGCGTTGCGTAGTCCGCCACGTTCTCGTGCGAAGGCAACCACCTCCATCCTTTCTTCTCGGTGGTGTCTTCTATTTCTGCTAGACGGTGAGCCACGAAGGATTTATAAACACGTGGCACTGAAACACATTAGTGCTGTTCGTGAATCACTCCAATACGTCCTGCTTATGACGCCATAGTCGTGCTCTTCGACTACTATCTGCGTATCTAAATATCCGCGAACTCTCGTGCGTTTTTATCCTTTATGTACAATGCTGTACACGGTGATGACGTAGCGCTAAATATTACTGACGTCATGCGATATTGCTCCGATTGATCCTGACGCCGATTGCCTCTCCATAGGAAACAGCGCGTCTCTATCTTCTTTTCTGATTTTCACTTGGACACAAATTAAAATAAAATATAAAAATGTCTGGTGCGTTGTTCGGGTTATTGTCAGCTTTTGACCACAATGTCCAGAACTGGGACTCGTACAAAAGTCGGATCTCGCAGTGGTTCATCGCGAATGATATCGACCAGAAAAGCGATCCCACAGGAATCAAAAGGCGAGCGATTCTACTGAGCGCACTCAGCGACGGGACGTACAAGCTAGCGGCTGATCTGGCGTTGCCAAAAAAGCTAGAAGAAGTTCCGTTCGAAGATATCCTCACGCTACTTGGCCAGCATTTTACTCCTAAGCGCTGTGGATTCGCCGATCGATATAGCTTCTACGCTGCCGTACAGCAGTCGGAAGAAACATACGGACAATGGGCTGCAAGACTACGCGGGCTGACGGCACACTGCCATTTCAGCAACGTGGAGGAGGCCCTGAGAGACCGTTTCGTTATGGGCATGCTGTCTGGAGTGGAAAAGGACAAGCTTTTCGCACAGGACATTAAGGACCTCACTTTGACCAAAGCAGTGCAGCTCGCAGAGAGCTTAAGGAGCGCGCGAGAAGGCGCGGCTGCCGCGCATTCGGCGACCACGCAGCCTACGCTATTCAAGATCGCGCAAGCACAGGGGCGATCGGATTTGCCTGGTAACAGTGGCAGTGATAAAGTACAGTGCCAAGTGTGTGGTTATTACAACCACACGTCGTCACAGTGTCGTTATGCTAAGTATAAGTGTAAGAAATGCAAATCTACCGGCCATTTACGTAAGATGTGTAAAAAAGTTAATTACATGGAGTCGGGTACTGCGGACGAGGGCGATGACGACGATGGTAAGTGTTTTAATATCCGTTCTATGGGTGGTGAGCCAATGACAGAAATTGTACAGGGAATACAACTCAAATTCGAAATTGATAGTGGTTCGGCCGTTACTGCGATTTCTGATATGACGTATAGGAAATATTTTAGCAAGGTACCATTGTCATCAACAAAAAAACGGCTAATCTCTTATAACGGCGACAGTATTATATGTCTAGGAGTCGTAAATCTACCTATTTATTACGCGGGAACAGCGCACTCAATAAGTGTTTACGTTGTGCGAGACGGTGGCCCTCCAATCTTGGGTCGCGATTTTATTGCACTTTTTAGGTTAGAATTATTACCGGTTCGTTATTGTACACAAATAGATGATATTAAGACTATCGAACAATTAAAATCCCGGTATCCAGCACTGTTTTCAGATAAATTAGGGTTGTTTAATAAATATAAAGTCAGTTTACAATTGCAAGAAAATGTAAAACCAGTATTTATACGGGCTCGCCCTATAGCGTTTGCACTGCGCAACAAAATAGATAAGGAGATAGATAGATTGCTAGCATTAGGAGTTTTAAAACCGGTTGAGCATTCAGAATATGCATCACCCATCGTGCCAGTTTTAAAACGAAATGGGTCAATACGGATTTGCGCTGACTATTCCACCGGTGTAAATAAACAGTTGGTTATCAACCAATATCCATTGCCGACTGTTACCGAATTGTTTGCAAAGTTATACGGGGGCCAACATTTTACGAAGTTAGATCTGTCAAATGCTTATAATCAGTTTGTTTTGGATGACGAATCACAAAACATCACCTGCATTAATACACATCGCGGTCTTTTTAAATATACGCGCATGGTGTTCGGGTTATCAAGCGCGCCCGCCGTGTTCCAGCGTGCGATGGAGGGCGTGCTGGCCGGCCTTCCGGGTACACTATGCCTGCTTGATGACGTATTGGTGACTGGAAAAAATAAACAGGAGCATTTGCATACACTCAACGCAGTATTGCAGAGATTACAAGACGCAGGGCTGACATTACAAAATGACAAATGCGAATTTTTTAAAGCCGAAGTAAATTATTTAGGGTACGTAATAAACAAAAACGGTCTTAAAAAGTCGGCAGAAAAAGTAAAGGCTATAGTCGATGCACCCTTGCCAGCTGATGTTAATAAGCTGCAGTCGTTCTTGGGGCTGGTAAATTATTATCGAAATTTTGTCCCCGCTGCGTCAACTATTTTGAGTCCTTTATACGACTTATTGAAAAAGGGAACTAAATGGTCTTGGTCGGCAAAACATGACGAGGCATTTATAAAAATTAAACGGTGTTTGGCATCTGAGCAAACGTTAGCCCATTTTAATCCAGATGCCCACATAATCCTGACTGTTGACGCCTCGCCCTACGGTCTGGGCGCTATTTTATCGCAAATAGAACCGGGGGGATGCGAACGCCCTCTATCATTTGCGTCGCGAACATTAAACGCTGCTGAGAAAAGGTACTCTCAGATTCAAAAGGAAGCAACGGCCATTATTTTCGGGGTAAGACGGTACCACCAGTACTTATACGGAAGGGCGGTTCCTTTTACTTTACGCACAGATCACAAGCCATTGCTATCCATTTTTGGTCCATATCGTGGTATACCCGAAATGTCAGCTAATAGGCTTCAGAGATATGCCATGTTTTTAAGCGGCTATAATTATAAGATCGAGTACGTACGGAGCGCTGACAACGGTGCATATTTCTTATCTCGCGCTAGCCTGCCCGATCGGGGGGACGCGTGGGAAACAGAAGAGGGATCGTGCTGCGGTGACACTACAGCTGCGATTGCCGACCGTGCCTCGTACGTTAACTTTGTCGTCGAAGGCAGTTTACCTGTCACTCTGAATGAATTACGTGAATATACTAAGACTGATGTAACCATGGCTAAGGTAATTAGGTTTGTTTTGAATGGTTGGCCTAAAAAGGTACATGATGTTAGTTTAAAACCATATCATTTCTGCAAATTACAACTATCTTTTGAAAATGGATGTCTCATGAGAGGCCATAAAGTTGTAATTCCTGAAAAATTGCAAAAAAACATTATGTCAGAATTACATCAGTCTCATTTGGGCATTGTCAAGACAAAAGCAGAGGCACGATCAAGATTCTGGTTTCCAGGGGTAGACGCGGCACTGGAACGCATGATAGGCTCATGTGACGTCTGCATGCAGCTACGTCCAACACCACCGCGCGCGCCGCTCGCGCCCTGGGAGCACCCTCCGCAGCCGTTTTACAGAGTGCATGTGGATTTTCTTGGCCCTATCAATAGTCAAATGTTTTTAGTCGTGGTAGACGCATATTCAAAGTGGGTTGAAGTTTATAATATGAAAAGTTCGACGTCATCCACCGTAACAATTGAAAAGTTATATGATCATTTTTCAAGGTTTGGCCTTCCTCACACTTTGGTTAGTGACAATGGTACGTCATTCACATCTCGGGAGTTCGATAATTTTTGTAAATTAAATGGAATTTTACACGTTACGTCACCGGCTTACCACCCAGCTAGCAACGGTCAGGCAGAAAGCTATGTCAAAGTGGTAAAAAAAGGTATCAAAAGTAGTTTACTCAGTAGTCGTGGGATGCAGGATTCCCACAATAAACTATTGAAATATTTATTTGACTACAGAAATTCTGTCCACACAACGACCGGTTGTTCGCCTGCCGAGCTAGTATACGGACGAAAACTTAGAACACGCCTTGATTTAATTAACCCTAAATCGCCACCGCTTTCGTCCACGGTCCTGGCTAACGTTGTGAAAAATAAACAGAGTTTGCAGAGAAAGTCATATGGGGGTTCTAATACCCAAAGCTTTATACAAGGAGACAAGATACTGTATAAGAAATATATAAACAATGGTAAATTTCAGTGGTATAGAGGTAAAATCGAGAAAAAGCTCGGAAAAACTACTTATTTAATCAAAGATCATGTCACTTTAGAATGTTTAAAAAAACATAAGAACCAAATAGTTTTGTACAAGGGTTCTGATTGCGCTAGTTACACCTGTACGGACCTAGACATAGGCAGTCAGGGTGACAGCGTTGCCTCACATACGCTGACGGAGGAGTTAAAGAATAACGCCGGGGAGGAACAGGAGCCTAAACTGGACTTGGCAACTAGTCGCACATCTGGACAGTCAACCGCATCTCATGGTGAGCTAGACCAAGATCCATCTGGTCACCAATGTGGAACGGCGCCTCAGCTGGCGACACCTTCGGATAGTTTAGTATCCGTGGAGGGCCTGTCTGGGGCTCCTGCGGAAGCATCGGAAGCTACCACCAAGACCATAACGCCAGTTACACCTCGGTCCAAACGCAATCGGCCTCGAGTTGACTATAAACAATTTTTGTAATAGGTATTTAAATAATAATCTTTTAGTTAGTACTTTTGTTATTTCACCAGTTTTAAATATCGTTAATAAGGGTATGTCTTTGTCTTTGCTGTCAAATAAAAAAATTCTTTCTTTCTTTCTTTCTTTCTAAGGGGAGGGATGTTAGGTATGCGTCATGTGTCTGTCAGCCTAATGTAAATAACATGTGATGTATTATATCCGATGAATAAACAACAGTGCGTCTGTAGCTACGAGTCGTATCACTTGTGTTCCCAAACCTAACAATCCCTTAGTCGACTTTTACGACACCCACGGGAGGAGATGGGGTGGTGGTATTCTGAGCCGGCACCACACGGCCGCGCTTGCTTCAGCTTTAACTCAGCCAGCCGTTCCTTCCTCTTTAACTCCGCGATGAGCTTCTTCCGTGAGGTTACAGAGCGAAAGTACCGAGCGACAACGAGCATAAGCGTACGTTGTAAGTCTTGATCTTTTCTTCTGGACGTATTTTCTCCCGTGCCGGCCGTAGTTTCGGTGGCGGATGTTTCTTCTGGCTAATGGCTGTCGAGGGACCAGTACCACTGCTGGTACCCGTTGTGCGTGGCGGTATAGGTCGAGCTACTGGCGGTTGAGTCCCCGCCGGATCCCTCTTCGGTGGGATCCGGTACATTCTCCTCATCCCCACTTCGTTCCTCCGATTATCCATTCTTGTTGCGTGTCTGGACCATCTTCACTGGCAGAGATCCGGCTCGAAGGACCAAAATGTTCGGGATCACCTGAACGCCGTGAAATAAAACACGCAAAAGATAGTTTTCTTGGAGGCACAGCAAAACGGCGGTGAAGATCGGTTTCTGAGCTTATTCTTCTGTTCTAATACACCTATGGTTTATTGAGTTATTACTCGGAGCGACCTCCAACGAGATGGAAGGATGATCTGGTGAAGGTCGCTGGGAGCCGTTGGATGCGTGTGGCATGTAAACGAAACTTTGTGGAATCTGTGAGGGAGGCCTTTGTTCAGCAGTGGTGATGATGAACTGCCGTGAACAAATCACAACGCTTCTTTTATACATATTTTCATTATCTACAACTTCTTATCCTTTCCTCACCCCCGATATCATATTTTAATTACATTTTCTTATACAGAAAAGTTACAATATACTTATGAGCTAAAAGTACTCTTTTTCACTTTCTCAACTCTCTGCGATGCCCCATCTCGTAGTCGCGCGAGAATATTCCTGTCACCGATTTTATAAGTTTTATAAAATTGCTGTGCATGAGGGGGTGTTGGTTCCGACACTCATGTACGGAAGTGAAAGTTGGGTATGGCAGAAGAAACATGAAAGCAGAATAAATGCAGTTGAGATGAGAGCGTTAAGAA
Source organism: Diloba caeruleocephala (assembly GCA_947459985.1). Classification (NCBI taxonomy): domain Eukaryota; kingdom Metazoa; phylum Arthropoda; class Insecta; order Lepidoptera; family Noctuidae; genus Diloba; species Diloba caeruleocephala. The sequence continues at coordinate 20,392,336 of OX381616.1, forward strand.
ATACTTCTATATATAGATAGGAGTTAAACTGAGTGACAGGATAAGAAATAGTGAGATTAGAAAACGTTGTGGTCTGAAAGAACACGTAGTGACAAAAATTGAGAAAGGTATGCTGAGATGGTTTGGTCATGTTGAGAGAATGAATGAACAACGATTGACGAAAAAAGTGTATAAGGCGAGTGTGAATGAAAGTGTTGGAAGGGGTAGACCTAGGCGGACGTTTCGAGACCAAATCAGGGACGTCTTGGAAAAAGGCCAGGTCAAGAGTACCCTAAACCGAAGAGCATGTATGAAGGGAATAATGAAAGTGGACGAAGCGAAACAAGTATGTAAGGATCGTAGCAAGTGGAAAGAGTGGTGTGTCTCTGCCTACCCCTACGGGAGAGAGGCGTGATTATATGTATGTATGTATGTATAAAATTGGTGACAGGACAGCTTCATCAGGACATTTCGCAGAACAGGAGAAGTATTGAAAAACCATACAATATACAAGTTTATTTCCGTATTCTTATCTCAATTTTATCTTACCCTAGCTTCATATAGGCTATACTTTATTATTTACTTATCCTACGTGTGAAAACAAACATTAAACAAATAAATGGAATACATGATAATATACAATAAACCGAGAGTTTTACATTATGTACTTATATTAAGAGGACAGTCAATCACCGTATTTTACAGCGAAATTTATTCCAAATCGAGGAAAGGCTCTCGTCCCGGTCGCGATTTGCGAACAGCTAATGTTCATTCTACGCCCGTATTTACGCTACGCTACATATTTTATTCAGCCCTGGTTATTTTCGCTGATTGGCTGTCACTCGTGTTTTAAAATTAAAGATAATTAATATGCCTATGTACTAATTTATATCGCGGCCGCTCACACTTATGCATCTAAAACAAGTAACTCACTTATTGTTCGCACAAGAATCTTATTTCTGACATTTTGTATGGAGTCCAGCAGGTATTGTAAATTATTATGAAAGATGTTCTCATCATTTCACCTAAACTAAGTTAATGGTACTTGGATTTGCATAATTTCTGCCTTATTGTCCACCATTGATTTTACATTTCCACTCAAAAAGGGATCCAAATATGTGATAATAACAATTTACGATGGCAGAAGCAAAAAGGATATCCACTGCTGAACAAAGGCATCCTCCATAGATTTCCACAACGACCGGTTACATGTCACCCGCATCCGACGAGTCCCAGTGGCCTACACCAAGTCATCTGCCCATGTTATTGGAGGCGAGTACGCTGTGTTTTCCGGTGCGCGGTCTCCACTCGAGAGCCTTTGTGCCCCAAAAACTATCAGTTTTACAAGCGATTTGCCCAGCCCATTGTCTAATGAGGCCCATAGTCAGTGACCACATCTCAGTACCATATGTCATCATTCGTAACACACACTGTTTAACGACTTTCGTCCTGAGGGACTGTGGTATTGTCGCCCGATAGTAAATAATAAATAAAATGGAAATACCACACACATATACAATTTTAAAATACATAATAATTTATTTTTTAATGACTTAACTTTTCACTTACTTGAAACCCAACTCTGGACACATTTTTCGTGATACCCTCAAAGTTAACAACTGGATCAGGGTTGGCACTGGCAAGGTCATACATGCGTATGTGTTGGTACCCGCATGCTCCCACCATCTGTCCGGTTGGAGATATCTCCAGACCATTCACTTGCTAGAAGCAATTTAGAAATTGTATTTATATATTCATGGTACTCACTCCAAGTATGTATGTAATGATTTAGAAATGGATGGAATTAGAAACAGCACAATAGAAACATGTATGGATGATTTAGAAATAGGTAGCACAATATAAACGATGATTATTGTGTTTAAAAAAGTAGCAGCATGATTTATAATATTTGTATGTCATTTGTGTGAATCTAACTCTGTAGGTTGTGATGGCTTAAGTACATATGTATAAGTATTAAGTAAGTATGCACAGTCTACATAAGCGTTACTTTTAGCTAATAATAAATACGCCCTTTCTTGAGGGCTACTTTTAAGATAACTTAAAGTATTGATAGTCAAACCATTGTAATAACTGTAGACCTATAATATATAATCACAGGAATTCTCTCTCATCTTAAGTATAAGACCCATTTTAATTCTAGTTCATGTAACTTTCGGTTCATATTCGTGCATCACAGTTCCTCGGTTCTATCAGTCAAGATCTAAAAAAACTGATTATATTTTTATTGATTTGAACACAATAAATAAGTTACATTATTCACTGTATGTAACATTATAGTGAGAGATGGCATACGGCGCCCATGCAGCTGTTCACTTGCACACACAGTCGTGTACTTGGTGTTAATATTTGCGTTATCTAGGTTCTTGGTAGGCTCAGGAGCACTTCCTCATCCCCCGAGTCGAGAGGTAGTAGGTGCATTATACCGGCTGCTGCCAATTTCGCGTGACCGAGTGACGAAGTTCGCCACCTCTACGGGGTCCTCATGGTCTGTGGCCACCTACGGGGCGCCTGTATGATCAGCTCGACTGTCAGGCGCTCAGCGCTGCAGAACCAAACTTCATGGTCTGCAGCACAGAATAGATATACGGATCGCACGAGGATACCGGACAGTGTCCTACGAGGCGGCAACTCTCCCGGCGCGTTTTCCGCCTTATGACATCCTGACGGAGAAGGGTGCGTGTATCTTTGATCAGACACACTCACTCCACCAGAGTGGAGAAAGCGTGCCTCCAGAGGCGTTCGACAGGCTAAGGCGGCTGACTCGACGGCGCGCTCTCGAGATGTGGCGACATCGCCTTCAGTTGCAGTACACGACCAAACGCGTCGCTAATGCCATACTGCCACTCTTCGGAGCCTGGCTCAAAAGGAGCGATCACCTACCGCCTGACGCAGGTGTTCACCAGTCAAGGTTGTTTCGGTGCGTACCTACACAAGATAAGGCGTGAGACCACGGCACAGTTCCAGTACTGTGGAAGCGACCAAGACACCGCACAGCACACGCTCGAGGAGTACCCTACGTAGGCTGCTGAGCGGCAGATTCTGGTCGATCGGATCGTTAAGATGCCTGAGCCCCCTGCCATCACTGCACGGTGGCGAGCCTCGGGGCTCGCGGGCGCGCAAATTGGGGAGTCTATGTGCTTATACCGAGGGACTCCTGAGAAGACGGTGGCGCGCACGTGGTCACGTGCCGCTGTGTGCGTAGCACATCGCACAGCGAGGCTTGGGCGATCCTTTACAATCCTCCCCGAGAACTGCCTGGGGGGTGACCTTTTTACAGCCGCTTTCCCTCCGCTAGAGGGGGTGACCGCTTTACAGTCATCATGTGATGTTTTTATAAGTGCATTGCCCACCCTCTATGATGATCACATGTAAGCAAGGTTATTGCCTGGCATACACTTATTCACTCACTTGTCTGGTTAAACGTCAATCTTAAACATAAATCTTGAAATGCAACATACTGTGGAAAATAATGCCTTCTTTTGTTTATAGAATGTTTATACATGAATTATACTGCACCCGTGAGAAAAAAAATAGTAATTTCATGCATAAATCTATACTGTAAATAAAAATTACAGTATTTTGTTTTATTGCACAGTCTAATGGCGACCAGGGGGCACCAGGATTGTGATTATTACATCAGACCAATGAGCATGCAGCTGCTAATGCCACATAACTTAGGTGTATATGCATCCCTTTTAACTACCAGTATGCCTCATGGTGGCTTTCATTTTGTCTCCCTTTCTTCACGCAATATTTGAGATCTTTATAGTTTTATGTACTGGTAGTAGCTATAGTAAAATTTAAGCCGTTTTGTCGTGCAATGAAGTTCGTGTATGGCAGGTCTATTTGTAAAATATCATTGGTTTCAGCTGACATCTCAGATCGTTCCGGAATAATCCAGAACTACTCATCTCTAATGGTTTACTTACCAGGCAATCCCTCGAGACGATAGCTGATAGAAATGAATGGAAGATTACATGCCAATGATAATGATGCCAATCGCAATAATAAGCCCTTCGATGAGTATTTATGTATACCATTTTTATCACATCTCTTATGAGAATTAACACTGGTTATAAGAAAAAATATACTGAATATATCCATAAAAACTTACAGAATCAGGGTGCTGCATGGTGCGTAGACAGACGCCGCTGTGCGCCTGCCACAACTTGATAGTGTGATCATAGCCACCCGTCACCAGCGCTACCGCTGACCCGCCGCCGCTGCCATCCCCCGACATCTCTGCACCGCGTCCCACAACCCACAATTATCACCCACTATTAAATAAATCCGTCACATCAAATTACCTACCATAACCTCAAATGCCTTTTCAATTATAAGCTAATGCAAATAGGGCTCGAAATATATTGCCCTCAGTTCTATGATGAAAAATCTATTTAGGACTTTAGATCATGCAGATATTCATTCACAGATTTACGGGTTAAATATTGTATTGTTTTGTTTATTTATTTTAGAGAACATCACGTACTTCGAATTAGTGATGGACGGTATCACTTGTAAACATTCGATTACACAATAATCGATTATGATTAGTTATGATTTACGGAATTGAAAACAATCATAAAATAGTACTCGAAGTTACCTTTGCAACAGTAAATTTTTGAACGCCCATTTATAGAGTATTAATAAGTAGCACTGTGTGACAGAGTCACAGTTAGGCCTGGGTCATATCGCTTTTTATGAGAATCGTATCTAAATCAGATTTCGAGATTCAATATCGGGTTTCAAAACTATATATTACAAAAACTAGATATTGTGCGCATACAGATTGTTGAAATTGAATACGATATTGTAGGTATTCGATGCGAATCAGGATTTTTGATCTGTAAAATCCGTCCTTATAATATATCTTTAAGTAGGTTAAGCAGATGCTGTAGAGTACTCGTAGTTTTCTTTATTTTTATTCAATTGTGTACTAACTTGTCACAGAAGAAATCCTAGCGTGGGGCAACGTTTTATATATACAATAAATATTTAATTTCAAGGTACTGCTATAAAATACTAGTCAAGCGCGAGTCACTATTGCGCTGAAGGTTTCGTCCGTTGATTTAATAAAAAGTATACATACATGTACATATATAGTGTCCATTTTACAATCTTATAATATAGTTTTCGCCTTGTATGTACATATTATATAATGTAATACAGTGTAGACTTTTATGTACTATGCCTATTTATAAATGTAGCATACTGGTCACAATCAAATGACATCAAGTATGTGTATGATGAGTGAAACTATCAACATGGGAACTCTTTTATTTTTCAAATGTAATTATTCAAACATCGTCAAAATTAAATAATATTTATTTAAATTGAATCTCTAACTGGCATGTTTCGAACTTATCTCGTATCATATACTCAAGCAAAATGAAAAAACCTTCTAATTTAAGTTCCATTTGTCCCCAATATTCTTCAAATATTATTTCAATTTTAATCTCTTTGTCGCAACAAAACCATAACCATCCAAACCATACTCCAAAAATACATTTTCGCCTACCAGTGATATGTACGTATGTATGTTATCCCTGCATTTGTAAGAACCATAGATGGTTTTTATTTATGAAGACTCCTTCATTCGGTATCCAAGCGGTAGAACTACGGGAACAGCTAATTTGTGATTATGAAATACATATGATACTAAGGGTAAGATTCAGAAACGAGTCTTAGCGTGAACTTACGCTTCCTTCTGTCAAAATTAGGGGCGTAAGTAGTGCATTTTGACAGACGGAATCGTAAGATCACGCTTTGACTCGTTTCTGAATCTCACCCTACAGCCGGTTTCCGAAACGAAAATTATGGCAAAAATTACGTAAAAAGCTAATAATCTCGAATTAAAAGTGTTTTGGTTTTCTGAACAACAAATGTGACAAGCTTTTAAAATTTGTTAACAATGTGTCAAATCTCCAAATAACATGAGTAAAAGGTTGATAAATGTCGGAGAAAACTCGAGTAAGCTCAGTAATTATAAAGCAGGTTAGTAAACCAGCATGAATGTTTAAATAATAATAATTAAAAATAAACTGAATGCATAATTTATTGGTAGGTAATAGCAAAGACATTTATTTCATTTGAACAGCTTAGTAGATAATACTACTGATTTTTTCCACTATTGTTAGAAATTCGCTTTTTTCTGTAAGTATAATTTTTTAGAGACTATTATATGCGAATCCCAACTTTAACTCTTGATTAGTGACTACACATTTGGCAATAACACGTCCCGTGTGCGTTATGCATCAACCTAGACCGTTTGAACTTCGAACTTATTAGAAGTTGAACGCTGCGAGTCGTGCGAGAGGGTGTAGTACTTTTTGTCGTTCCGTCGCCCTCTTTTATATACTCGAATATTTGGTGACACATCAAGATATACAAAACCTGTTTAGTTTGAGCGCACGACACGCCCCACCATGCGGTGCTCTATCCATAATATACATATACATACGTATCATATATGCATATATTTTATAAGCAAGTTTAGCCAGTCTCGTACTCGAGTCTTAATACACTGTTATTGATTTGCGCTGCGCCTGAGCGCCTATACATCTATTATTATTTATTATGAATGATTATAGATTTATAGAATTAGCACAAACTATGGCTATTAAGGAAATGTCGCTAAAGGATTTGAATTTAATTTAAAATAAAACAGCCTATTACTGTCCCAATGCTGGGTACGGGCCTTTTCTCAGGATGAGAAAGGTTACGCCTTAGTCCACCGCGCTGGCCTGGTGCGGGTAGGCAGACCATACACACCATTGAGAACACTATAGGAGCCCTCTCAGTTGTGCAGGCTTCCACCCGATGTTTTCCTTGACCGTAAACGCAAATGATAATCAAATTCTGATCCGCACATGAATCCAAACAGTGCCAATTGCCAGTATAATCTGGCCTCGCTTTGTATATACTTTCCGTACAGTGCGAGATCAGCTTATATGTAGCCATGTGTACTATGATAGACCATCAAATGAAGGGGTTTGTACAATGAAAATAATTTTGGGAAACAGACTCTGGCAATAAGTATCACTCCTTGGCAGGACCACTAAAACGGGGAAGCAAAACAATTCGTGTGTATGTGTCGGACATCAACTATGTAACTTACTTCAGAAGTTGATCATATGTATGTTTGGCTATTTTTATTACGCCAAACTTGTCTCTTCTTTACATTTTGTGTTACGCTTATTTTCCATTATTGGGTCTCACAAAAACCTACTTAATAACTTTTACGTCGTACCGTCGCATCTTGTTGCCTGATCGAGTGCTGAGCGGGCGGTTGGGCGGCAAGATGGCTCCAAAAAGCGATATTTTAGATATTTTCTTTTTACAGTGAAAATAATGGTAATTTTTTTGGGCTATATTTTTTACAATAAAAAATATAGCCTCTGCTTTATATGTTAGTTTAGTTATGTTATTATGCAAAGTTTCATGATTGAATACAAGGTAGTTTTTGAATACTAGCGGTTTATTGTACGGTTTAGAGGTAACTTTGTAATTTCTTTCGGTCTAGTTTTTTTATGGAATGATGTTTTCCCCAAACATAGTACTTAGCATTAATCCTCAACTTTACTATATATTTATTACAAAGTGAATGCTGCAGTGTTTATGTTTATATACATACATGTAATTTGGATATAGCCCTCCCATTTTCAAAGTACAAGAGGGAGTTAAACATCATACTTTCCAATGACATTTAGATGTGTCTTCGACGTCTTCGTCAACGCTTCTAATATTATTTGACTGTATTAATTATTTTGGTATTGTTAATCTTTTTTCTGTTATTTATTATATTCTAGTTTTGTTTTCTTTGGAAGTGTTTTGAAAATGTTCCTAATCAAATGATTGCATGTTTATTTAGTTTTGTTTGCATGTTAAGTATTTACATTTTAATGTAAAAGATCTACTGTTTCAATTTAATTTAAATGTTGTTAATTTTTCTATGTTGGTTCACCTAGATATACAAGAGCACGCTGTGGCTTCCTATAATTGGAGGTGCACACCAAACACAAACTTATATACCAATTTGTAATAGCCCATGTATGTGTGTATCCTCTGTTGGAAGTCCATAATAATAAATAAATAAATAACAGAGGATCACACTAATCAATTTGAGGTAGTAAAGGCTCTTAATTTTTTTATTAATTTACTTATGTAAGGGAGTTCAAGTTATATGCCTAAGTTAAATACAATACCTAAAATCGCAAATTTATCATCGTTCCTTTGTAGCTGTACAGATCGCCACATATATTGCCCTTTTATCGGCGTCATTAATTTTGTCGAAATTCTCCCATTAATTTAATTCGCGACATTTTTATTATTTACAACAGAATCATTTATTTATAAAGGATACAAAAGATTTATTACTTACTTACAGCTCTATATGAAGTCCACTGCTGGACATAGGCCTCCCCCAAAGATCACCACAACGATCGATATGGGTGTGTTGTGGGCTCATTGGGGGGTTTTTGCCATAATCGCCACGCTTGGCAGGCGGGTTGGCGATCGCAGTTGAGTTGTTAATGTATGTCGACTTTTACGATACCCACAGGAGGAGATGGGGTGGTGGTATTCTGAGCCGGCACCATACGGCTTATTTGTTAATGATGAATTAGAATTGGCCAAATTAGTCATGAATAAATATGTTGATACGAGAATTTCATATCTAGCTAAGAAAACCGATCCTAAGAAATGCATAAGACACATTTATACAAAATTAATCCACTTAAAGAATCAATAAATAACTGTAGGAGATTTTTAATAAACCTATTTTGACGTATGGTTATTATTTTATTGAATACTTCCTAATTCCCAAGAGTAACTGAAACTATCAATATAACTTATTAAAAGAAATCGAAACCAGAAATCGATACTGGTCCTTCCCTATAATTCCGGCTGTCTTATAGTCGTGATTTTTGTATGTTGACATATTTGTTCTATTAGTGTGCATAAAATGTTCTAGTGTTGAAGATTTCTATATGTGTGCATTTATAAGGACACAAAATATTTTTGAGTAAGTGTGCGACAATATCTTTATTTATTTATGCTTAATGTACAAGTGTACAAAGGCGGTCTTAATGCCGTAGGCATTTTCTACCAGACAACCTTTAGGTGATGCAGAGAACAACAAGGTAGATGCACCAATAAAATATGACAGGCAAGATGTGAAGACATGAAAACAAAAGTGTAATAATAATATATAAACTTACATAACCATTACACACACATATATATATATGTATATATACTAAATAAACACGTACATACATATATATAATAAATATATACCAATGAGATGAGAAAGATATGTATTTATACCAGAATCAGAGCCGAGCTAAATCTGCCGAAGTCTTGTCAAGAAGTAATTTTCGCACTTTTCTTTTAAAGCAATGCCGATTTTCAGCCATCCTGATTTCAAGGGGCAGCGCATTCCACAGTAAAACAGATTGGATGAAGAAGGTAGAATGAATAAAGTCAGAGTGATGAGTAGGACATTGAAGAAGACGATTACTGGTAGAACGAAGATTTTTATCGTGGTTGGAACACAGATATTGGAAGTGCGAAGACAAGTAAGAAGGAGAATTGGGAGAGTACAGTATTGAAAACAGGGTGGTCAGTGCCCTCATGTTTCTGCGCTGCCGAATGGGCAACCAATTTAAAAGAGATCGATATGCAGAAACATGATCATATTTTCGGAGATTAAAGACGAATCGAATGCAATTATTGAGAAGACGGTCAAGTTTGTCGAGTAGATCTGCATTCAGGTCAAAGTAGCACACATCACCGTAGTCGATTATGGGTAAAATTAAGGCCTGCACAAGCATTTTCTTCGTACGAGACGGGAGAAAGTTTTTGAGGCGATAGAGAGACCGCAGGATTCCCGTCACTTTTTGGCTCACATTTGAAACCTGGGACCGCCAATTTAGATTAGGATCAAGATTTAGCCCAAGATCTTTAACGCTAGAGCTGAAAGGAATTACTGTGCCTTTGTACGTAAGAGGTGGGACAGTAGCAATGTCCACTTTGCAGATGTTTCTATGGCTTCCTAAAATAATGGCTTGGCATTTAGTGGGGTTTACTGCCACACCAAACATCTCAGCCCAGTTCTTTATAGCTTCCAGATCTTGGTTAACGGCTTTGACTGCGTCGGTTAAATCTTCCACTCTAGCTTGAGAGTACAGCTGCAGGTCATCGGCATAAAGATGATACGAACACTGAAGCTTTCGGGTAATAAGATTTATAAAAACAGAAAAAAGAAGAGGAGATAGTATACCGCCTTGTGGAACGCCAGTTTCCAGGTTGCACCAAGTTGAGGAAGACTCCTCAACGTGGACTGATTGCTGACGCTCCCGAAGATATGATGAAAACCATTCCAGTGCTTCAGGAGAGACCATAAGATGGGAGAGGACGGATAGAAGGATGTCGTGACTGACGGTATTAAAAGCATTGGAGAAGTCAACCAATACTAGTACAGTGATCTTAGTGTCCTCCATGCCAGATCTAATATCGCCAGTCACTTTAAGGAGGGCGGAGACAGTGCTATGGCCTGGCCGAAAACCAGACTGCAGAGGACTTAAAAGATTATTGGCTTAAATGAAGCGGGAGAATTGTTTGTGGACACAGGCCTCTAGCACTTTAGACAGAAAAGGAAGAATAGAAATTGGACGGTAATGACTGGGAAGACAGGGGTTAGGAATCTTAGGCAAGGGTAAAACATAGGCATTTCGCCACAAAGATGGAAAAATACCGGAAACAAGTGAAAAATTTAAGGTGTGGGAGATTGCCGGAAGGAGGTGGTCTAATATTAAGAAGATCATATTACGACTGATGTTGTCACATCCAACGGATATCTTTCCCGAGTCAACTGGAGAAAAATTAAAGGGATTGTTGTTGGGACGCGTTAGAAAATCTATGATATTGATAGTTTGATCTTTGGTTAGACGATCTAGTGAGGAAGAAGTTGAGAAGTGGTTGTTGAGGTCGTCTAAGCCAATGGAATTTGGTAGGTCTAAGTATCGCGATTTACCAATACCTAGAGTTCTAAGGAACTTCCAAATATCGGCAGAAGAGGAAGTAGAGACATTATCCAGAATGTGGCGGCGTTTGGCATTGCGTATCATCTGATTACACCGATTCCTAGCAGCCTTGAAGAGCTTCCAGTTATCCTCGACACGGTCTCTCTTATATTTATGGAAAGCGCGGTTCCTCCGCCTCATCGCCATTAAAATTCCCCTAGTCAACCATGGCGCTGGAGGTCTTTTTAATATATATATCAATGTTTACCTCGTCCCCCTTCAAAATTGACAGAATGTTTTGTTCGTAGAATTGTGCGCGTTACTAGTCCATTGGTTATATGGTCTAAGTTAGATACGGATACCAAATTGGGAAAAGTTCTTACATTTATTTACACTAAAAAGAAACAAATAAACTTTTTAATAAAAAAATGCCGACTTCAAAATTCAATACCATATTAAAACCACTATTATATTGTACCAATATCTGATTTTGTATCTATATATATAGAAGATATATACAAACATATTTAGTACAGTTTTAATTTTATTATTACATTATTGTATTTATTTTAGTACTCAGAATTGATTACATGGCTACTACACATATCTTATCTCTTTAAATGAGCAATTCTTGTATGTAATTAGAATCTCGGAATCGGCTCCAACGATTTTCATAAAATTTTGTATATAGGGGGTTTCGGGGGCGATAAATCGATCTAGCTAGGAATCATTTTTAGAAAATGTCATTTTATAGGCGTTTGAGTAGTCTCAACTGAAAAATATGACTCTTCCTGACATCTATTGGCGAATAATAATACTATTTTTTGTGAGCAACTAATTGCTTTAACGACACAACAGCAGATGGCGTTGTTAAGTAACACGAAAATACCGAGCAAAGCTCGGTCATCCAGGTATATTAATAATCGAGCATAACACCATGTTCATTTTATACTATAATGTCAAGTATTGTTTCACATTATAGTATAAAAGTTAATTATAATGGAAGTATTATAATTTTGTTTAGGTACCACTGACATTCAATATTAAATACTTTGTCCAAAAAAATTAATTTGGAGAAGTAGCATCTGTTACATACTCTAAGAACTATTTTATGAGGTTAGCTATGTAGTCTAATTTTGAGACAATGGAGTGCTTAGTGGTACCACTACTGCCGCATAGATGGCGCTAAACTCAAAATATTGAAGTTCAAGTTTTCTTAATCTTATATCTTTAAATTTGAGTAGTCTCAACTGAAAAATATGACTCTTCCAGACATCTATTGGCGAATAATAATACTATATATATATATACTTACGTAATTGATTGATAAACTGTAAAAAATTAAGTATTTGTTTCTAATATAAGATTAAACTAATTGCACTCATGATTTTTTTCTTTAAATAACTAGTTCATATTTTTTATTATTCTATCGGTAAGATCGAAAAATATTATTCATATTTCATTATTTTATTAGTAATTCGTACTTAAATATAATTTCCAGAAAACACAATTTAAAAATAAAAAAATACCGAGCAAAGCTCGGTCAAACATCTAGTAAGTAATAAAAGTAACTACCGGATAATCAAATTTCCAAATTCCCAATTCTAGTTTTATCGTGTAAAAACCTAAGAGGTATAATTATGAAAATTATGAGCGTAAGTAGTGCATTTTGACAGATGGAAGCTTAAATTCAGGCTTAAACTCGTTTCTGAATCTCACCCTTAATGAGGTTTTGTAAGTTCCATAAATAACAGCTTTATTCAAGTTTGTGACATCCCTGATTTGTTACACACATTGTCTAACCAAATACCAGTCTCCCGGCTGACATTCGTTACTTCAAACATATTGTATATCTTATTACAGCCAGGTCAATTCTCACTGATGTAGTAGAAAACTCTTGTAAATCAATTTCAAAATCTATGCAATGATGTTTCTGGAGTATACCTACTCCAGAAATATCATTGCATGCATCATACATGCCTGCTACAATGTGTACAGATGAAATAATGCGAAATATAACTTATTAATATAATATATTATTAATAAACTATATTATTGCAGCTCCAAAAGTTACACGAAACATACCTAATGGGTGACTTCCTTCGTACATCACGGTTTGAAATACGATTTACGCTGACGTAGTCATGATACTGCTACCTTTGGCTTTCACATGAGACAAGTGCATTCCAATTTTCTTGCTCTGCCTACATAGCCGATCGGCTAGGATCTGCCACTCGGCAGCTCACACAGGGCATGCCTCGAGCGTGTGCTGTGCGGGATCCTGGTTGCTATCACAATGGTGGCAATGTGCCGTGGCCTCGCGTCCTATCCTCTGCAGGTACGCACCGAAAGAACCCTGCCTGGTGAACACCTGCGTCAGGCGTTAGGTGATGCACTCGCTCCTTCTGATCTAGGCTCTAAAGGGCGGCAGGACGGCCTCGACGATGCGCTTGGACGCAAACTGTAACGCCGCTTGTAAGTGCGCGCTGCCAAGCTAGCCGCCTCAGCCTGTCAAACACTCCTAGAGGCGCGCCTTCGCCGTTCTGGTGGTGGGAGCGTATCATCGTAGACCCACGCATCCGTCTCCACCAGGATATCGAAAGGCGGAACACGCGCCAGGGGAGTTGCCACCTCGTAGGACACTATTCGGTATCCTCGTGCAATCCGTGTAGCCACATTTCGCTGCAGATCGTGAAGTTTGGTTCTGCAGCGCTGGGCACCTGACAGTCCAGCTGACTATACGAGTGCCCTGTAGAGAGCCACAGACCGCACGACCCCCCGTAGAGACGGCGAACTTCACATAGTCCCCCGAGATTGGCCAGCAGCCGGTGTACTGCACTCACAACCATCCCGACTAGTGGCTACTTTGAATTTTAAAACGGCATTTTTTATGTTCGATTCACTTTCCCTTTTTTCGATCTAATGTCGCAGACAACACAAACCAATTGAAAGCAAAAAAAATAGTGATTAAAATTATTTAAAGTATACGGTCGATAAACTAGGTGGGTATACCGACGTTTTTAGAAACAATATGTAACGAGCACCAATTTGTGAGGAATCATCAAATTTTTGTCCCCAATTTGGGGAATTAGACTTGGATTATTGGGGATTTGATAAATTGGCATTGGCAACCTTGATATCTTTACATTATTTTTGGACTTTTTGGCGGGAAGTCAAATAGGGCGGCAAATTTTATTTTGTGTTTAATTTAATTTTAATTTAAATAGCTTAAATCCTTGTTTTAGTGCATAGTATTACCTAATTGCACGAAAAAACGTCCAAGATGAGTCCTCACAGTGATGGTGAGGACACCGGAGATCCGAAAAAGAAACGAAAGTATAGTAAAATATCGCGGGAATCGGACAATAAAATAGACAACACACAAAAATACAAAGCATATATAAAGCCTAACTACAAAAGATTATTTATTGAGAACGGAAGCAAAGAATTCATTGTTTATGTAGAATCTACGGAAAATGAAAAAGTTGGAAACAAGAACCCCATTACACTTACCAATATTTTCTGTGACAATGTTAAAGGCATTCTTGGAGTACACAGACTCAATGCACACAAAATAGGCATCACTTTTAAAACTGCAGCAAATGCTAACAATTTTATTAAGATGGAAGACTTTTTACTTAACCATAAATTGAAAGCATTCATACCATCATATATAACCGAAAAAATCGGTGTTCTGAGATATGTTCCAAAAGAAATGAACAACGAAGAAATATATAAGAATATCAGTTGCGACGCTGAAGTCATTTCTGTAAAGAGAATGATGAAGAAAGTTGATGGTACACTAACACCTCTTAACACTGTAGTGGTAACATTTGCTACAACTTCTTTACCACAGCACGCATATATTAAACTATTCAGATACCAAGTCCATGTCTATATACCACCGCTACTGCAGTGTTTCAAATGTCTGAAATTTAATCACTCGGCTAAGGTATGCAGAGGAGTCCAGAGTTGTTCCTCATGTGCAGGACAACATTCTTACAAAGATTGCGACGTAGAAGAGATAGTCTGTATTAATTGTAGTGGGAATCACCTGGCGGTGTCGAGAGATTGCCCGATTAAGAAAAAGAAGATTGAAGAAAAGAAAAATAAATATAAGCAAAATTCGTATGCCACTGTGGTGAGTACACCCCCGACCTTTAATGAGACATCTTTTCCAGCGTTGCCTACAAAAGTAAATACAAATAATTCCAATGTTAAAGAGCTGAATGCTCAACAAATAGCAAATAATGAAATTATTCTTAACGCTATAGTAAAATCCCTTGTAGCTCTAGGTAATAACTCAGATAACACACCATTAACTACTAAGAAAATTAAAGAGATATTTTTGTCTAACCTATTTTAATGGAAAATTATTTACATATTTTACAGTATAATATACAAAGCTTACAGAGTAAAAAGGCCTTATTACAAAATTTATTACTTGAAAAATCAATTGATATTTGTTTACTTAATGAGACATGGATTAAATCTAACACTAGAATTCAAAATTTTCCATCCTATAACTTTATTTACAAAATATCTGAAAACCCTCACAATGGGGTAGGTATCCTAATAAGATATGGTTTACAATACAGTGTAATTGACACAATATATCATGAGTCCATTCAAAATATATGTATTTCATTAAAAACATGTACTGGTATTATATACATACTTTGTGTTTATTGTCCACCCAATAATAGATTATATAGCTTGAAACTAAAGAGGCTTGTTAATTCTATACCCAAACCATGTATAATTATGGGTGACTTCAATGCTCATCATATAGCTTTTGGATGTAATAATGATAACAATAGAGGTATTTGTTTATACAATATTATAGATGACTGTGATTTGTGTATTCTAAATGATGGTTCTCCAACAACTGTTCCTTATCCTGGTAGACAGCCTGCTGCTTTAGATTTGGCTCTTGTTAGTTCTTCCATTGCTCATCTATGTAATTGGTCTGTTCATGATGATCCAATGGGTAGTTATCACCTTCCAACTTTTCTTGAAATAAATGTACAATCATCATCACACTGTGTCCTTCCTGAAAATGAAAAAAAGTACATTTATCGCAAAGCAAATTGGGATGGCTATCTCTCTTTAAGTGAAAATAGTTTTTCCCATTTGGATCTTATTAGTCTTAGTAGTAGACCTTTAACATTGTATAATGATTTTGTTCAAATATTAAATAATATAAGAGATAAAACGATACCTAAAGTAAAAAGGAAATTAAATGCTATCCTATCAAGGAAACCAGTACCATGGTGGAACCAAAAATGTACTGATGCTGTAAATAATTCAAAATGTGCACTAAAGGATTACTTTTCTCAGCCTACAATAGACAATTGGATCAAATATAAAAAGTTGGATGCTGCAAAGAAAATAATATTGAAGGAGGAGAAAACTGCTTCTTGGCAGAACTTATGTGGTAGTTTCAACAGATTAACACCAATTTCTCGAATATGGAATTACATTAAAAAATTCAAGAGAATTGGATATAGTAACGTAAACAAAAACTTTGATGATGACTGGATTCCTGATTTCTTAGATAATCTAGCAGACACAACAGAAATAAATCAGGATAGGATAGCTTATCTATTTGAAAATACAAATAAAAAGGATATTCACCTATTTCTCAATAAAAAATTTACCTTAGATGAATTGTTAATTTCTTTAAAAAGTAGAAAAGATACTACACCTGGATTGGACGACATACCATACATGTTAATTAAAAAACTACATTTGAATGCACAAATCATATTGCTTAATATATATAATAGACTATGGGAGGAACTAGTAATACCAGAGTCCTGGAAAACTCAGTGTGTCATTCCTGTATTAAAACCTGACAAACCAATTAATAATGCATCTTCATATAGACCTATTTCACTATCTTCATGTCTGGGTAAGCTTTTCGAGAATATGTTAAAGTTAAGATTAGAATTTTTAACAGAGTCTACTAACATAATTCCTCCTATACAGTTTGGTTTTAGAAAAGGCAAGAGTTGCTCTGAAAGTTTTGTTTCATTAATATCCGATATAAAACAGGTTAAATTAAGTCATTCTAATATAATATGCGTATTTTTAGATGTGAAAGGTGCTTTTGATAATGTGAATATAGAAGAGCTCATCCAAGTGCTTTATGACATAGATATACCAGCCCATGTTTTAAAATGGCTTTACCATTTTATGAGTAATAGAACTCTATTTGTGAAGTACAATAATAAATTGTATGGGCCTAAGTCTGTAAATAAAGGAACAATGCAAGGAGCCACTTTATCTCCATTGCTATACAATTTATACACATCTCAAATATTACAGTATGTGGATACATCCAATGTTAAAATCCTACAATTTGCTGATGACTTGCTTTTGTATAGCATAAACCAAAATATAGATATTGCTCAAAAGAATGTTGATACAGCATTGAAGCAGTTGTATAACTACTATCATAATAAGCTTAAGTTAGACATTAGCCCTGGAAAAAGTTCAGTATTAATTTTCAGTAAGCATTATAATGTAAAACCTAACATTAATATTGTTTATAATACAACTCAGATCCCAATAGTAAAACATCATAAATATTTAGGAGTAGTCATTGATGATAAGCTTAAATTTGATGAGCACATTAAGCACATAAGCAGAAATGCACTAAAGGGCATCAATTTACTACGACACTTGGCAGGATCTTTCTGGGGTTCTGACCCAAAAACAATGGCCATGCTATATAAAAGTATAGTTAGAAGTCATTTTGACTATAGTAGTTTAGCATATATGAATGCTAACAACACCCTTTTAAGAAAATTGGATGTAATTCAAAACATGGGATTGAGATTAATATGTGGGGCAATGCGATCCACACCTATTAATTCATTAGAGATAGAGACTTGCATACCCCCTCTGGCTTTACGCAGATTACAGTTAGCTCAAACATTTTATTTGAAAGTTTTGTCCTTAAATAATTGTATTCTCCATAGTAACCTTGAATTAAATCCTATAGTCTCTGAATCTATTCCATCCAATATTATCACAGGATCGTCTCTTGTTCATGGAACATTACCTGAAATTGTAACAATTTATAACTATGTTAAAACTAATTCTGAGAACATAAAAAAATATGATAATTGGCCATTGTATACATATTCTTTTAAAGCTCTTGTAGATTCCTCAATCATTATTTATGACAATGTTATCCACAATAAAACAGATTTTTTAGAATATAGTGACAGGAAAATTAATTATTACTTCATTTATTCAGATGGTTCTAAATCTAATGATAGTTGTACAGCAGCCTTTTATGACCCACAACAAAATTTCACTAAATGTATTAGGATAAATTCGAGTTGTAGCATATTTACAGCAGAATCTTATGCTGTATATTGTTCATTAATTCATGTAAATAGTACTGTAAATAGTGTAAATAATATTGTGATTATAACAGACGCAAAAAGTGTTCTGTGTGCATTAGCTAATGTAAACATAACCTATAAAACAAATTACTTAATTTATACAATTAGAAATATGTTATTACAATTAAAAGACGACAAACATATAAATGTAGAATTTTGGTGGGTGCCCTCACACTGTGGCATACATGGAAATGAAGTGGTAGATAAGGCAACCCGTTCAGCCCCTGATGAAGACCACTCGGAATCGTTGCAAGTTCCGTTCACTGACTTTTATTATAAATTCAAGTTAACTAATAGGCAGTTATGGAAGGAATACTGGGATGTAACTTTAGAAAAGAAGGGCAAGTGGTATAAACGGATACAAAAGGACTTGCCAACGAAACCTTGGTTCTGTAAATACAAGTACATAAATAGAAAATTCATAACAATAATATCACGCATGCGGTTGGGACACTGCTTAACTCCAGCTCACCTGAATAGGCTACATATTATCGCAGATAGCAGATGTTCTCATTGTAATCAAGGTGATGCCGATTTAAATCACATTGTGCTTCATTGTCCTGCATTCAAAATTGACCGTTTAATATTAGTAAGTGAATTGAGTGACATTTGTAACCAAAGTGCTACTAGTAATAGTAATAGTGTCGGAAGTGTACCCCGCCGCGTTGAAGATATACTAGCTAACCCAGAATATTTTAGGGCATTGTTTAGTTATATAAGTAATACTATAAAGAAAATTTAAGTAGTATAAGTCAAGTATACCTACTGTGTTAGACGATTGACTAATTTTCATTTTATTATTTTAATGTTATGGTTTTTTTTTATTTTTTTATTCTTCTCTATTGTTATTTGATTGTCATAATGTTTATTAGAATATGTTTTGTGTATCCTTAAATGAATTTTAATTTTCTATGTATACGACTGAAGGACAATGTATCCATGGTCAAGAAATAAATAAAAAAAAAAAAAAAAAAATACATTATTTTTGGACTTTTTGGCGGGAAGTCAAATAGGGCGGCAAATTTTATTTTGTGTTTAATTTAATTTTAATTTAAATAGCTTAAATCCTTGTTTTAGTGCATAGTATTACCTAATTGCACGAAAAAACGTCCAAGATGAGTCCTCACAGTGATGGTGAGGACACCGGAGATCCGAAAAAGAAACGAAAGTATAGTAAAATATCGCGGGAATCGGACAATAAAATAGACAACACACAAAAATACAAAGCATATATAAAGCCTAACTACAAAAGATTATTTATTGAGAACGGAAGCAAAGAATTCATTGTTTATGTAGAATCTACGGAAAATGAAAAAGTTGGAAACAAGAACCCCATTACACTTACCAATATTTTCTGTGACAATGTTAAAGGCATTCTTGGAGTACACAGACTCAATGCACACAAAATAGGCATCACTTTTAAAACTGCAGCAAATGCTAACAATTTTATTAAGATGGAAGACTTTTTACTTAACCATAAATTGAAAGCATTCATACCATCATATATAACCGAAAAAATCGGTGTTCTGAGATATGTTCCAAAAGAAATGAACAACGAAGAAATATATAAGAATATCAGTTGCGACGCTGAAGTCATTTCTGTAAAGAGAATGATGAAGAAAGTTGATGGTACACTAACACCTCTTAACACTGTAGTGGTAACATTTGCTACAACTTCTTTACCACAGCACGCATATATTAAACTATTCAGATACCAAGTCCATGTCTATATACCACCGCTACTGCAGTGTTTCAAATGTCTGAAATTTAATCACTCGGCTAAGGTATGCAGAGGAGTCCAGAGTTGTTCCTCATGTGCAGGACAACATTCTTACAAAGATTGCGACGTAGAAGAGATAGTCTGTATTAATTGTAGTGGGAATCACCTGGCGGTGTCGAGAGATTGCCCGATTAAGAAAAAGAAGATTGAAGAAAAGAAAAATAAATATAAGCAAAATTCGTATGCCACTGTGGTGAGTACACCCCCGACCTTTAATGAGACATCTTTTCCAGCGTTGCCTACAAAAGTAAATACAAATAATTCCAATGTTAAAGAGCTGAATGCTCAACAAATAGCAAATAATGAAATTATTCTTAACGCTATAGTAAAATCCCTTGTAGCTCTAGGTAATAACTCAGATAACACACCATTAACTACTAAGAAAATTAAAGAGATATTTTTGTCTAACCTATTTTAATGGAAAATTATTTACATATTTTACAGTATAATATACAAAGCTTACAGAGTAAAAAGGCCTTATTACAAAATTTATTACTTGAAAAATCAATTGATATTTGTTTACTTAATGAGACATGGATTAAATCTAACACTAGAATTCAAAATTTTCCATCCTATAACTTTATTTACAAAATATCTGAAAACCCTCACAATGGGGTAGGTATCCTAATAAGATATGGTTTACAATACAGTGTAATTGACACAATATATCATGAGTCCATTCAAAATATATGTATTTCATTAAAAACATGTACTGGTATTATATACATACTTTGTGTTTATTGTCCACCCAATAATAGATTATATAGCTTGAAACTAAAGAGGCTTGTTAATTCTATACCCAAACCATGTATAATTATGGGTGACTTCAATGCTCATCATATAGCTTTTGGATGTAATAATGATAACAATAGAGGTATTTGTTTATACAATATTATAGATGACTGTGATTTGTGTATTCTAAATGATGGTTCTCCAACAACTGTTCCTTATCCTGGTAGACAGCCTGCTGCTTTAGATTTGGCTCTTGTTAGTTCTTCCATTGCTCATCTATGTAATTGGTCTGTTCATGATGATCCAATGGGTAGTTATCACCTTCCAACTTTTCTTGAAATAAATGTACAATCATCATCACACTGTGTCCTTCCTGAAAATGAAAAAAAGTACATTTATCGCAAAGCAAATTGGGATGGCTATCTCTCTTTAAGTGAAAATAGTTTTTCCCATTTGGATCTTATTAGTCTTAGTAGTAGACCTTTAACATTGTATAATGATTTTGTTCAAATATTAAATAATATAAGAGATAAAACGATACCTAAAGTAAAAAGGAAATTAAATGCTATCCTATCAAGGAAACCAGTACCATGGTGGAACCAAAAATGTACTGATGCTGTAAATAATTCAAAATGTGCACTAAAGGATTACTTTTCTCAGCCTACAATAGACAATTGGATCAAATATAAAAAGTTGGATGCTGCAAAGAAAATAATATTGAAGGAGGAGAAAACTGCTTCTTGGCAGAACTTATGTGGTAGTTTCAACAGATTAACACCAATTTCTCGAATATGGAATTACATTAAAAAATTCAAGAGAATTGGATATAGTAACGTAAACAAAAACTTTGATGATGACTGGATTCCTGATTTCTTAGATAATCTAGCAGACACAACAGAAATAAATCAGGATAGGATAGCTTATCTATTTGAAAATACAAATAAAAAGGATATTCACCTATTTCTCAATAAAAAATTTACCTTAGATGAATTGTTAATTTCTTTAAAAAGTAGAAAAGATACTACACCTGGATTGGACGACATACCATACATGTTAATTAAAAAACTACATTTGAATGCACAAATCATATTGCTTAATATATATAATAGACTATGGGAGGAACTAGTAATACCAGAGTCCTGGAAAACTCAGTGTGTCATTCCTGTATTAAAACCTGACAAACCAATTAATAATGCATCTTCATATAGACCTATTTCACTATCTTCATGTCTGGGTAAGCTTTTCGAGAATATGTTAAAGTTAAGATTAGAATTTTTAACAGAGTCTACTAACATAATTCCTCCTATACAGTTTGGTTTTAGAAAAGGCAAGAGTTGCTCTGAAAGTTTTGTTTCATTAATATCCGATATAAAACAGGTTAAATTAAGTCATTCTAATATAATATGCGTATTTTTAGATGTGAAAGGTGCTTTTGATAATGTGAATATAGAAGAGCTCATCCAAGTGCTTTATGACATAGATATACCAGCCCATGTTTTAAAATGGCTTTACCATTTTATGAGTAATAGAACTCTATTTGTGAAGTACAATAATAAATTGTATGGGCCTAAGTCTGTAAATAAAGGAACAATGCAAGGAGCCACTTTATCTCCATTGCTATACAATTTATACACATCTCAAATATTACAGTATGTGGATACATCCAATGTTAAAATCCTACAATTTGCTGATGACTTGCTTTTGTATAGCATAAACCAAAATATAGATATTGCTCAAAAGAATGTTGATACAGCATTGAAGCAGTTGTATAACTACTATCATAATAAGCTTAAGTTAGACATTAGCCCTGGAAAAAGTTCAGTATTAATTTTCAGTAAGCATTATAATGTAAAACCTAACATTAATATTGTTTATAATACAACTCAGATCCCAATAGTAAAACATCATAAATATTTAGGAGTAGTCATTGATGATAAGCTTAAATTTGATGAGCACATTAAGCACATAAGCAGAAATGCACTAAAGGGCATCAATTTACTACGACACTTGGCAGGATCTTTCTGGGGTTCTGACCCAAAAACAATGGCCATGCTATATAAAAGTATAGTTAGAAGTCATTTTGACTATAGTAGTTTAGCATATATGAATGCTAACAACACCCTTTTAAGAAAATTGGATGTAATTCAAAACATGGGATTGAGATTAATATGTGGGGCAATGCGATCCACACCTATTAATTCATTAGAGATAGAGACTTGCATACCCCCTCTGGCTTTACGCAGATTACAGTTAGCTCAAACATTTTATTTGAAAGTTTTGTCCTTAAATAATTGTATTCTCCATAGTAACCTTGAATTAAATCCTATAGTCTCTGAATCTATTCCATCCAATATTATCACAGGATCGTCTCTTGTTCATGGAACATTACCTGAAATTGTAACAATTTATAACTATGTTAAAACTAATTCTGAGAACATAAAAAAATATGATAATTGGCCATTGTATACATATTCTTTTAAAGCTCTTGTAGATTCCTCAATCATTATTTATGACAATGTTATCCACAATAAAACAGATTTTTTAGAATATAGTGACAGGAAAATTAATTATTACTTCATTTATTCAGATGGTTCTAAATCTAATGATAGTTGTACAGCAGCCTTTTATGACCCACAACAAAATTTCACTAAATGTATTAGGATAAATTCGAGTTGTAGCATATTTACAGCAGAATCTTATGCTGTATATTGTTCATTAATTCATGTAAATAGTACTGTAAATAGTGTAAATAATATTGTGATTATAACAGACGCAAAAAGTGTTCTGTGTGCATTAGCTAATGTAAACATAACCTATAAAACAAATTACTTAATTTATACAATTAGAAATATGTTATTACAATTAAAAGACGACAAACATATAAATGTAGAATTTTGGTGGGTGCCCTCACACTGTGGCATACATGGAAATGAAGTGGTAGATAAGGCAACCCGTTCAGCCCCTGATGAAGACCACTCGGAATCGTTGCAAGTTCCGTTCACTGACTTTTATTATAAATTCAAGTTAACTAATAGGCAGTTATGGAAGGAATACTGGGATGTAACTTTAGAAAAGAAGGGCAAGTGGTATAAACGGATACAAAAGGACTTGCCAACGAAACCTTGGTTCTGTAAATACAAGTACATAAATAGAAAATTCATAACAATAATATCACGCATGCGGTTGGGACACTGCTTAACTCCAGCTCACCTGAATAGGCTACATATTATCGCAGATAGCAGATGTTCTCATTGTAATCAAGGTGATGCCGATTTAAATCACATTGTGCTTCATTGTCCTGCATTCAAAATTGACCGTTTAATATTAGTAAGTGAATTGAGTGACATTTGTAACCAAAGTGCTACTAGTAATAGTAATAGTGTCGGAAGTGTACCCCGCCGCGTTGAAGATATACTAGCTAACCCAGAATATTTTAGGGCATTGTTTAGTTATATAAGTAATACTATAAAGAAAATTTAAGTAGTATAAGTCAAGTATACCTACTGTGTTAGACGATTGACTAATTTTCATTTTATTATTTTAATGTTATGGTTTTTTTTATTTTTTTATTCTTCTCTATTGTTATTTGATTGTCATAATGTTTATTAGAATATGTTTTGTGTATCCTTAAATGAATTTTAATTTTCTATGTATACGACTGAAGGACAATGTATCCATGGTCAAGAAATAAATAAAAAAAAAAAAAAAATACATTATTTTTACCGACTTCGAAAAGGAGGAGGTTCTCAATTCGACGCGTATTTTTTTTTATTTTCTTTTATGTATGTACACCGATTACTCCGAGATTTGTCAACCGATTTGAGCAATTCTATTTTTAACTGGTGCAGAATGCCTTCGAGTTGGTCCCATATAAATTTCATTACATATGATGGAGTAGTTTTTTAAATAGCTTCAATAAACAGGTTAATTTGACTGCGCTTATCTAGATGATGTCTTAATAGTTTCGATTCCTCTCAGATCAGAGAACCGATTTGAGTCATTTTTATTTTTAGTCTTAAATACTGATACCATGTTAGAAAAAGTTCTTACATATAATTACACTAAAAAGAAATAAATAAAATAAACAGAAAAAATACAGACTTCAAAAAGGAAAATAAACTTTATGAAGTCGGGTGGGGCCAGATATAAAATATAACTTCTCGTTGGTCTGCATGAACCATGGTTGGAACCTAAAGTTTTTTTTTCCTTTTTGAAGTCGGTATTTTTTTTTGTTAAAATGTTTTATTCGCAGACTTTTCGTCATAGCGGAGAACAATGTTCAAGTTAAAAATGGGCGCTATGGCTTACCGACCAAAAATTCCTTTCAGAAATATTGTATCTATGATTTGTATATAATAAGGTATAGCTATAGTATGGCCCAAGAGCTTGGTAAGAATATTATGATAGAAAAAATGATGATGATGATGAATGATTGTGCATTTGCGGTAATTTTACTCTGTCTAAGGTTGATACGAACAGCCTTCATTTATACGTTATCTATGGACTGATAACGCCCCATGAGTCATGACATCACCTTGTCTGTTGTCAATTATAACCATATTTATACGAAGTATCTTACTACCTAGTCTGTGATTATAACTAAAGCCGAAAGCGTCGTAGCGCTGAGCTCCTCCAGAGTATATTACCTTGGTTGACTCTTTGAACTAGGTATACCTTAGCAGAAATAATTAGGCTAGGTATCTATAGAAACAGGTATAATCCTACAACCAATACGGTACACTATTTACTCGATGAACATGCCATTGATTTGATCAAGCAATTTAAGGTCATGTTGATAACGAAGGAAACGCCTTCTAGTAGGCACTTACCTAGAAAATTAAAGTTGCCGATAAAGCACTTTCGCACGCAAAGCGAGGTTATAATAAATCCATAGTACCTAGCTGTCGCACACGAAGCGCTACATAGGTTAAAATAGATCTTCAGTATCTGTCAACGTGGCATAAGTCACTATCGATGCCCCTCGATTATTTGCCACGCGGTATCGTCACGTGCCTTATACTATAATTTGAAAGTACGACATTTAGCATTTAGCCTAGACTTCAATCTGGAAAGTACAGAATTACTACAAGATATGGAATAAAATTAGGTTGTCGAAGAAACTAGCTGAAGAGAATAGAATGAAAAGACAAATTGAAAAATAGAATATTTTATATGAAATTACTTTATTGAACATGTAAAATCCGTATTGACATGAGGAATGCTAATTCTCATTACAAAATAACACAAATGTAAAATTTGAGAGACAAATCACATCGAAACCTACCTATGAACTAACTAAAAATACAACATACACATCAATTTCCTAGTGGGATCTTAGCTTACAGTTTGGTACCATTATCAGCATTGAAATTTACAATGAGAAGAGGTAGGTTTTATTAAAATAAGCCGCCACATACGTTCATGAAATGGTCTCTAATTTTACATGTTGGTATAGTTTGACCAAAACTTTTATGTCCAAAATTAATGCACACAACTTATCAATACACAAGAAATTAAAAATATGGTAGGTATATTTAAATCAAAGCACAGCTTCAAAATAAATGTTATACAGCAAATCAGGTAATATTGCAGACATACTAGTTTTGATGAAACCAGCTGAGGTACATCTTAAAAGTGAGCATCCAGTAGTCACAGCGAACTTAACGAGGGAGGGCTAACTGTACAATTCCCCGGTGTATACATGCTAACACTTAAACATTATTTTTTTTGAGGCTTAGAAACCTAGACCCTAGCCAGCGGCAGAACTTTCCAAACTCTGCAATGCTTCTTACATACATATCTATAATTACTATTAATACTAAAAAACTAAGTAGAAGATAAACAACACACTGAAACAATCAACAAATTCCATGTGTAGACCAAAATTATTGTTATAATGCATCAGAAACATGAGCCAAAAATGAATAAATTCAACTCAGTAAAATATTAATAAAAAAATGTGAAATGTCATACAGACTTTGGAAAGTCAGTCCCATTTTACTTTGTAATAAATTAAGTCCAAGTAAATTATTCAATATGAACAGTAATGTCGTATATGGGTTGGGAGATCATTCGCTTTCCTCCTCCTCTTCCTCACCCTCCTCATCTTCAGACTCTTCCTTCTTTTTCTTGGATTTCTACAAACATAATACTGGTCAGTCAATTGATGGATTAAATTATAATTGTAAGTGTACAAAAGGTTATTAAAAGCAAAAGTAATGTGCTTGTGAAACTATACTACTATGCCGCTGTGATACTTACAGCAGGTGCTGCTTTCTTGCCCTTCTTCCCTCGCTTCTGTGCCTTTTTGCCGCCACCCTCACCACCACCACCATTTGCATTGTATGACTCTAGGTCTTTCGCATACTGCTCCTTGGCTTTAGCAGCTTTCTCTTCCCATTCCTAAATAAAACAATTGTATGAGCTTATGTACATAACAAAGACAATTAAATGGTGACGAAATTCAACATACAGTCTTGTCTTTCATAGACTTCCATAGCTCGCCTCCTTTTTTAGCAATATCGGTGACTTTCATGCCGGGGTTCTCGGACTTGATCTGTTCTCTTGCACTGTTCAGCCACAGCATATAAGCTGACATAGGACGCTTGGGCTTGTCCGTCATTTTAACTTTTTTCCTGCAAGCAAACAAAGAAAATATCAATAAAATCTAAGGCAAAAGGTTGTGCGGGGCATGCTTTGAAGAATCCGATCGGTAGCTAGCCTTCACACTGCATATATGGCACAGTAGGGCGGCGTTTTGGCGGGAAACACGTTTACGCATCTTGTACCTATAAAAATGTATTACGGTATTGATTAAATAATATTCTAGCTTAAAATGATAAGCATTGCTACTTTAAATCATAATATCATGTAATAATTAACAAAAATAGTTATCTCCCCATGTAACGAGTTCACTGTCCTAGGCTTGGGTCGAAAGAGCCATTTTGTTTTCACGGATTGTGTTGAAAATACGCAATAACTAAAGATGACCCAATTACCAAATAATCCCACGACTATTTAACTAAAACTTATGGAAGAATTGTTTCGGTCCTTCAATAGTAAAGATCCGAGAAATTAATTATTGAAATAAGGCGTCCTTTCCATACCCACGCGTACTAAGGAAAGTACGACGATGACTATAGCCATGTTTGAATGCGAATTCCAACGTGGAATGAAAATTATTTTATTGAATCTTGGCGTAAGAAACACGAATACACTTATTAAATCACTTAACTT
The DNA here is from genome assembly GCA_947459985.1 of Diloba caeruleocephala. Taxonomy (NCBI): domain Eukaryota; kingdom Metazoa; phylum Arthropoda; class Insecta; order Lepidoptera; family Noctuidae; genus Diloba; species Diloba caeruleocephala. Next base: position 20,420,526 of record OX381616.1, read on the forward strand.
TAGTTGGAAAAATAATTGTACTTACCTGATGGCAAAAATTTTGAAATTATTTTTGAACTGGTGCACAACCAAACTATAGACGTAGAGAACCAGAAGAAAATGTATGGAGCTCGAAGCAAATGTTCCCAGAGCAAGCTAGCTTGGGTCGACTCGCGTCGGTACAAAAGCGACATCTATCTCGAACGTGATTGGCCAGCAGACACAATACTACCAACAGCACGGATTTTACAAAGCATCGTGCACACGTATATCCGTGACGTATTGATTGCTTTGTACATTTCAATTTAAACCCTAATCCGGTGAGTTAAGTTATCTTTTCTGTTTATCCTATCGGCCTAGAACATTTCCTTCATAAATTTATTTCGTCGTAATCCGCTGAAAATACGCATAGATATGGAAAGATTTTGACATTTTGGGGTCATAAACCCTACACAAAATATTTATCACAAGTACATTGAATATATTTACATAAGAAGTATATCAAAAAATTACCCAGTCCACTCAACACAAGACTCCTATCGAAATCAACTCGCGCCTTATTTTAAATGCCGCCAACGTTAATTTCTCAACCGTAAAAAGCGCGGTAAACGTTAGCGGGAAAGGGACGCCAATAAAACATAGCGCTTGAATGGCAGACACGTTTGTTTACGATTTGATATTTTGTGGGAACCGGATAAATAGCTTTTATTTCAAAGATATAAGGGTGTGGGGTCTGTAGTTGTAAAGACCAATATGACCATACATTCTTGAACACGATGAATGATTGGAAGTTACTGTCATTCAAATTTTATTACGTACCTACTTAATACTTTTCTTTTTCGATACAAATACAGATACCGAGGATGAGCAAGAGTATGGCTTATAATCAGCCCATTACTGGCCCACTGCTGGGCACGGGCCTTTTCTCGCGATAAGAAAAGGCCCGTCGGAGTATGGCTTAGTCACAATAACTGCGATCACTAACCAGTAATCTGTTTGCTAAGCGTGATGCTTACGTATGGCAGTGGAGAATGTGGAGAATCATGACCGTACATTGTTGATGGGAAAATAAATAGGAATATAAAGGAAGTTAGGTACTAATTTGTTTACAAAGTAGGTCAAGTAGTTAAAGGAAGTAAAAAATAGCAAGCAATAAGCAATATTATAAAGCAATATTACGATATATTTTCTATAATAATTACTTAACAATCAGCTTTCCCTCAGGTCCTGCACACTGCGACTATCTGGCACTGTCTAATTTATAATAATACTCGTATAATGTTTGACACAAGTTTGACATGACTAAAGTGTAACTTGACGTTCAAGGTTTTATATTTACAAATTATAATTAAGTAATATAGCAGTAATAGCCAAAGATTTTAATCTTTGGTGATAGTCTAGTGGTTGAACGCTTGCCTACCATACAGGAGGGTCTGAGTTCGACCCGGCCCGCACCTTGTGAGTTTTCAGATTCATGTGCGGGTCATAGTTTGCATTAACGGTGAAGGAAATTATCAAGAGGAGACTACACAGCTGAGGGGGCTCCAAACGTTAATGGTGTGTAGTCCACAAATCCGCACTAGGCCAACTTGGTGGACTAAGGCCTGAATCTTCTCATCGTGAAAAAAAGGCCCGTGCCGTGAAAGGCAGTGGGACAATAATGGGCTTATTATGAAAATATTATTAACGTAAAAATAACTAGACATTTGACTTGACTTATTAATAAATTGTATTTTTTTGTGAATTATTATTATGACATTGATTTACTGTTATTTATTGTTGGTAATACATACAAATACATTATAACTGAAGTGCTATTTGTACTGTATAGCTGTAGGTTTCTTTTTCATCAATGTATAGATAAAGTTTTAAAATCCTTGTATAAGTTCTTAATATCTTGTTCAAAGAGTATCCATGGAGTTTCTTGCCTGCTCCATAGGATCAAATAATTAAAACGATGCAACCGTGAAAACCTAAATTCTGACGTTTCATAAGTACCAGTAACTGATTTATTTGAAACTAGCTGTGCCCCGTGGATACACCCGCTGTTTAATTTAAAAGAAATCGGATATTTGATTATTTAAGTATATAGGTAGGTATGTTAGTTATATTGACAGACATTAAGGCATATTGGATTTTATTCTTTCCCCCCCCCGACCTTAGCTCGCGGTCGGCCCGTGCCGAGAAATACGAGTAGTAACAAAAGATTCCTATAAACCCCAATTAATCTTTGACCCAGTCCCTTGCGATTATTACTGTCCCAGTAACTCACTGAGCCGAGGACCGTGTCCCGCAGGGGACGCCCTCAGGTGCAGTTACTTAAATATAAATGAAAGCTAGGCTAGAGGCTTGTTCTCCCGTTGGACATGGCGTGCCGCAGGGTAGCATTCTCGGTCCCACACTATTCCTGACTTACATCAACGACCTATGTGAGCTCAATTTGCCCAGTAGTAGGATCATAACTTTTGCTACCGACACAGCGCTTTTGTTTGAAGCCGATACATGGTCACAAGTATACACGTGTGCACAGATGGGCCTGAATTTGGTATTGTCATGGTTAGCAAACAATAAGCTTGCCCTTAATGTCGACAAGACAAAATACATGGCTTTCACCATTAAAAAGCCTAATTGCTCACATGATGAATTCGATTTGATCGCTCATTCATGCTCTTGCACCATGTGTCATAGTACCTGTTGTTCATGTCCCGTCTACAAGAAACAGACAAAATTAAGTATCTGGGCGTAATATTGGACAATATGCTTACTTTTAATCCACACATAAATGTTCTCGCCAAAAGAACCAGAAAGCCTATATACATTTTCAAAAATCTTCGTCATGTAGCAGACACCAAAATAATGAAAATGGTTTATTTTGCTTTGTGCCAGCCACTAATTTCATACTGCATTACGATATGGGGTAGCGCAACAAAAACATCCATGCTCAGACTAGCACGAGCCCAAAGAGCAATTTTGAAAGTAAGCTATTTTTGCCATTTTTGCACCCCACAAAAGATCTCTATGTACTTACTGGAATGTTAACTGTTCGCCAACTCTTCATCTATACAAATAAATAAAATTGAAGTGTCTGTTTGTAATGTCAAAATAACAGCTTTTTACTAAATGCATATGAAAGTATATACGGGACACATAACATAAAAACCATTTTTAATTTTTTTGTCTGTCTGTCTGTCTGTCTGTTTGTTCCGGGTAATCTCCGAAACGGCTGGACCGATTTTGACGGGACTTTCACTGGCAGATAGCTGATGTTATAAGGAATAACTTAGGCTACTTTAATTTAAGAAAAATAATTAGGGTTCCGCGCAACAAAATAAAAGCCCTTGAAATCCAATATATATATTTTCTATGTCAAGTGTCTATATTGAAGTACTCTAAATTCCTTTTAAATTAAACGCGGGTGAAACCGCGGGTCCCAGCTAGTTCAAAATATTATTCTGCGCAAACATTCCCTCCTTGATTATAATCCTGTCCTCTTTGAAGGTAAGCGACGTAAACATGCAGTTTGTCCATCAGTACGGTTCAATACAGCTTTCTCTCATAGAACTTTGCTTTCCTTGGCAATCATTTGTATAACAAACTTAATTAAATATTGTCAATATACGCCCTATCCACACCACTTTGTAAAAAAAAACTATCAGCATGGCTACAGAAGTTGGACTACGGAGCAATTACTTATTGTTCCTTCTTAGTAAATACGAAACTACACAAAAGTAAGAATATCGATAATTACACCCCACACAGACACATCTTCCACGCGTACGCGCACCACACAGACATACACACAGCACACAATCATCCCCTTACACACCAACACCTTCAACATGGCCCACCCCACACGCCCAAAAACGCACCTCCATACCTGCATACACACATAAACACGCTTTACTAACACCATGCCATGTTTGTTTATTTTTTCTTCTTTTCCATATCAATACTTCATGCTTGAACACGGCATATTTAATTACTATAAATTCGGGGTGAGGGCCTGGTGATCCATCACACAGGGTATCCTAGTATGGACTCCAGTCTCTCACAAAGGGTTGTAATCTAATATTTTTAGACTAATGTAACAATTATAAACGTTTGTGAACCTTTTGTGCTAAAGGTAGTCAAGGATTCCTCACTCTGGTGAAATCACTTCAGAAAAAGTGGCCTAAACAAGACTACTTATTGCGTTCTATATCAGGCCCTTAATCCGGCCGCTAAGCGAAAGCTTTACAAGTTAGAAGTTGGTAAGTCGTTAAATTTTCATTTCTTTTGAGTGTGTATCGGTCATTGCGACCGCCGTACACTAGTTTTCTATTCTGTGATTGCGACTTACAATACTTAGACCTTGTCCAGATAGCGTAAAATACGCGCATACGGACGCGTGTTGTTGACATAGGATGAGGTAGGATAGATAGACTCTAATACTAGAGTTTAGTAGTAGTAGAAGCTAATAATTCATTGTATCCACATCATGTCCACATGCAATGTGCGTATAGTTACGCCCGTGTTTCGCTAGCACCTCGTGCGGGCATCATACGCGCGTTTTTGCAATCTGTCATCTGGAAAAGGTCTTACACGACGCACGATGAATGCGCGGTTTATTAGCTGTAACAATCATGACCAATATCGACATTCTAAAACTAGGTAGTTCGTGGTGATACGATAAGGTGGGAATAGAACCTAAGTATCTATGCTCAATTCACAACAATGAAGGGCAAGTTGGCTTTACTAGATGGCGGGGCTACCAGGTCTTATCTATCCAGGTATTTGCCGTTACCAAAAAAATTACATCCTGAAACGGCATGCCGCATGCATAATAGACTCACTGGGACTATGAGATGTAGTACCTATATAGTACTTATAAAGTTATAAATTATGATAATGCTCCTTGCAACTTTGTGAAAGTTCTAACGTATCTTAATCTTGATAACTCAGCCCATAGTTGCAAAGACAAAGGGCACGAGTGTATATATGTATATTATATATGTGCATATAATGAGCGTAGCATGCTCGTCTTCGCTTGACGCGAAGGTCCGGCTTCGGTGCCGTTATCCCAGATCGATATTATTCTCAATTACTATTGGAGTACGAATTCAGATATTTGTGTAACAGAGGCCCCAATATGTGTACTACGGGGCTATGAACAAGTCGAGAATATATAGGTTGTTCCAGTAGAACCTGAAGACTGCCTATCTGTAATCGCATAGTGCCACGCTGAGTTTATAACCGGGTTGATGACCGCAGAACCAAACCGTGCGCACCGCCCGCCACCCGCCTGTGACACTCAACTGCTGTCAATGGCTCGGTGTATTGGCATAGGTAGTTAAGTTGACTGATACGAACTAACGGAATCAATCTAATCCAAAACCTTTAGATTTAAGATTTTGAACTTAATCCGTTTTTGTGTTAAGATCACATTTAACACAAAAAATAGACAAATCCTTAATCCAAAACCCAAATATTTTTTGGTTAGGATTGATTATTAATTTTGGCCGTTAGAGTATAATGTATACTTTATGGATACGAATATAAGTTACCTACTACATATTTAGTAATTGCACAATTTCTATTTTAGAATTACTCTCATAGTTCAGAAATATGGAAATCTGATCTGATTGTAACAATCATGTCGGTGACCAATATCAACATTCTAAAACTAGGTAGTTCGTGGTGATACGATAAGGTGGGAATAGAACCTAAGTATCTATGCTCAATTCACAACAATGAAAGGCAAGTTGGCTTTACTAGATGGCGGGGCTACCAGGTCTCATCAATCCAGGTATTTGCCGTTACCAAAAAAATCTGATCAGGATTTTGTGCCTTTAATAGTTAAGACATGATTTTATTTATCTTACACATAAAGAAGTAATAGCTGATAATAGATTTGTAATATAGTTGCTCCTCAAAATGACATTTGTCGCCAAGGTAAAACATAATATCCTTTAATACGAGGGTGGTTTGATAAGTCCATGATTTTGGAAAGAAGAAACACTCTTTTTACATATACATTTTTTTATTTTTCTACATAATCTCCCTTCAACTCTACGCACTTAGTCCAGCGATGTTCCAACCTCTTCAACCCATCAAAAAAATATTTTTTATCTATCTAACAATGCAGCATAGTAAGCTCCGGTTATTGTCTTGCCTTTATCCAAAAAATCGATGTAAACAACCCCTTGACTGTGAAGAAAAAACTGTGACCATCACTTTACCAGCCGAGCAAACAGTTTTTGCCTTCTTTGGGACACGTTCCCCGGTAGAAGTCCATTGCTTCGACTGTTGCTTAGTCTCTGGCGTATAATGATGGACCCACGTTTCGTCAACTGTTATGTACCGACGCATAAACTCACTCGGATTGCGATTATATATATATATATTCCTCAGAAGCTGTTACACAATTTCGTTTCTGGTCGACTGTTAGTAAACGCGGCACCCATCTTGCAGAAAGCTTTTTCATGCCCAGAATATCATGCAAAATATAAAAAACTCGTTCAGTCGAGATGTGCACAGCATCACTTATTTCGCGTATCTTCACTCGACGGTCTGCCAAAACAATATCATGTATTTTATCAACCATGCCCTCCGTAGTGACCTCAATCGGCCTTCACTTCCTGGGCGCTCCGCGTCATTAGTGGTAGTACGTCCACAACGAAATTCAGTGAACCACTTATGTACCATCCCATGAGAAGGCGCAGAATCACCATAATACTTATTCAATTTGTCTTCGGCCTGCTTAATAGTTTTACCACGTAAAAAATAGTGTTTACTTAGCACTCGAAACTCGCTTTTCTCCATTTTCAAAGAATACTTAGAAGTCGCCTAGCTTTTTTGTTCCTAAAAAGCTTGTTTTCGCGCCAAATTTGAAAAAAGAACGGCATGCGCTTCGTAGTGAGTTTCCAAACGTGAGACAAAAAATATATTAAAAAAGTTTTTCTTCAACCTTAAAGTCATTGAGTTGCCAAACTGCCCTCGTAGCTATTGCTGTCTTAGGTTTTCGCAATTATGTAATACGCATTACAATAAAAAATATGGAAAAACAATTGAACCGTACGACGTTGCAGACATATTTTTTAGAATTATTTTCATTTTTGAATAATATATATATTATATATATAATTGAATAAATATTTTATGAATATGTAAAGAATTATTCATATAAACACCGTACGACGTTGCCTTATACTTGACATTGGCGAAATTGTGGAAGATACTCTACAGAAGCCATAATCTAAGAGAAGAAGAATAAAAAACATACCAAAGATGTTCAAACGGTACGTAGATGATACTTTTACCATCTTGCCTCACAATAGCATTAGCAAAACCCTGCATTTTTAAAACACCTAAATTCAATACACAGTAAAATTCAATTTACTATGGAATTAGAGGACAACAAATCCTTGGCCTTTCTTGACATACTTCTCATCCATAATCCTGATCATTCTGTTAGTCACACTTACCTTAACGGTGCATCTCACCACCATCCTTGTCAGTTAGCTACGGTGGCTAAATCTTTGTTACAGAGAGCACATGGCATCTGCGATGCTGACCATCTGGCAGGGGAGCTTCACCATGTTAAGGAAGTGCTTCAACATAACAATTTAAAAGCACCACATCAGTGTCGCAGAAGCCGCCCGAAACCCACCACGGTTGATCGAAGACCTGCTGTTTTGCCATTCATTTAGGCAGTCACCGACAGAATTGGTCATATCTTGAAGCGTGCTTCCATCAAAACTTATTTCAAGCCGCATATGAAGATCAGCCAACTTCTCAAATGGGTGAAATGTCACATACCTTTACAAGATGCAGGGGTCTACAAGATTGACTGTGATTGTGGTTTGTCATACATAGGGCAAACAAAGCGTAGTATAGCCACCCGAATAAAAGAGCACATAGCTGACGTCAAGCATAGACGCTCCACAAAGTCTGCTGTGTGCGAACATGCCTTAGGTAAACCGAACATTATCTTCGTTTTGATCAACCTCAAGTCCTCTCAAAAGAGAACCGATATGTGCCTAGAATGTTTCGTGAGGCTATTGAAATTAAAAAAACATCCTAAATTTAATAGAGAAGATGGTTGGCAGGTACCACCTGTTTGGAATCCGGTTATTAAATTAATAAAGTCCCAAACAACATACCGCACTAAAAACATCAAGACACTGTGAGTGATTAGTGATTACTGCGTGTGCATCGAAACTAAGTTTTGATTAATATTGTACGGTAGATAAATAAAATAACTTAAAATCTGTAACGACGCCTGTCACCTTAGTCATCCTGCGACCACGAACCCTGCAAAGTGTTCGAAACGTCAGGAAAAACAAAAATCTATAATATACGCGATATAATCCGTTTACAAGTGTTTTTATTTAATTAAAAAACTTTTAAACAGATGACATCGTACATAATATATCATAGATGTTAGGTAGTTTTCCTGAAAATCTTTAATATACGCGATGTAATCCGTTTCTTTTTTTATTATAATTGCTGTTGCTATTTATAAAAATAAGATAACTACTCCCACTATTCTGGTAAGCATATATTAAATTTAATGTCGATTCATAATTAAAATTCTCTTCCAGTTAGTAGGTACCTGTGCGATTATGATAACTAAATAAAATACCTTCTTTGAAACTAGCCTGATCCTACTTATGGCCTATGCTAAGAAAATATTGAGAGTGCATTACAAGGCCGAGATACGTTTTGATACCGAGTTACCGACTGACGACTCACCGAGTTATCATCGCAATGACCGGCGCCACCTAATTTAAGTATGGTATTATAATATCTGTGGTATGGTTGACCTGTTGTTAATTGACTTGATCATTTCATATTTCAAACTGATAAGCATCGCGTGATGTGTACAATTAAATTTAGGGTTTATAATGTTTATAGTATCGTACTTATCCGTATATACCGTTTTGCTGTAGTTTATACAGAGCCTTAGATGAATGAACAAAACGTATTTATTTATTTAATTACTATGTACTCTTTTTAATACACCATTTATCAAACAAAATACAAACACATATGATATATGTTTATACTTACCTATTACCGTATGCCTATAGGCTTTCATAGTTTTTGTTTTTTTAGTTGCTACAGGCTATAATGTAGGTATAGTTATTACAAGCGTATCAAAAAGCCATAATATCAAAACTTAGTTATAAAATAATCTTTATTTTACGGTGGGTGTAGACTGTTGGGTGTACCCGGGCAGTCGTCGCCGCGGACCAATAGTACCTATCTATATTATGTTGTAGGTACATAAAAAAACGAACTAAATGTGAAATGAAAATGAACATGTAGGTACTCGTTTGGCACGTTATACCTTTGGTATCCGTTACCTCATCGGTTAAAGTGAATACCATCATACTAAGCACTTAGGACGTCGCTAGTCGTATGTCTAGTAGGTACAAATTAATCTTAACATCTTCATACTTATTCCGTCCAAGTCGATTATGCAGTTTATTGCTAGCAAGAAATTACCATGTTACATTGTTATGAAATATGTATTTATTTATTCTGATTCTAAGGCCCGTTTTACAGATCGAGAATCACACCTCAATTAGAATTTTTTTTACCTTAGACTTGCCTAGCAGGTAAACACAAAGCGTTTAATACTAAAGCAATTGCTAATTTCTCAGTATATCCTTTACAAAATATATTACCGTTCATCCTAACGATAAAGGTACGTGCGTCGGTTACATCCAAAGATATTGGTAGAAGAAGTATTATTTCCTATTTCTGTGGTCACATCGCTGTTCCGCTCAGCGAGCCCTGTAAAAAGTAACAAAAAAGCACATTTCTATAGCGTCGAAATACTGGGGAATATGGAGTAGCGCCGAAACAACTAGCCGATCCGTTTTTCGCCGCCTTTTTATAGGAAACCCTTTTGTGTTATCCGGATAGCAATTCTCAAGAACAGATCATTTGGCGCATTTGGTTAGGGTACAATTTTTTTACAATAAATTAGACTGTACAGCAAATAACTTTAACTTGTAGGCTAGTTCTAGTGTTAGGCAAAAACGAGTACCTAATAGGAAAGAGAATATATAAAAAAATGAAACTTCAAAGATCTGTTGCAATTGTTAGCATTTTACACCGATTTGACATAGGTACTTAATTCATTTTAGTCTTTATAAATTGATAATAAATTATAGAATGCTAGGGAAACAAAATGGTACTAAAGGAATTCTTGGGGGCCCACTCAACTCCGTTGTTTGTCCGTCCGGGCGTTTATTTCAGTCAGTCAGTAGGTACCTAAATAGTCTAAATACTCTCGAGTGTGATCTTGCGAGGACCTGGAGCTCCCCTTCGGTGCCGAAGATGACCGCTCCAATGGTTTACCCAGAAAGAGTCATACCCCTTCGCCCTTCCCCGGGGCGAGAAAGTACATGATGAAATTTCAATACCAATAAAACGAAAGAAAAAATAGGTATCTAAATACTCATCGTATCAGCCAAAGAACGTCCACTTCTGAATAGGGAATTTGCCAGTACTCACCACGCTTAGCAGGCGGGTTGGTGAGCGCAGAATAGCTACTGTTCCACAGCAGGGACGGCCTGCCCATCCCTCTGGTTTAGAAGTCCCTTAGTAGCCTTTTATTACATCAACAGTTGCTCTTTTTAATTTTTTATACTGAATCTGTTGCTCTGTTTTATTTCGTGCCTCTGTGTTGTGATCAAATAAATCTGGCTTTCTTTCTTTCTTACATACTTCTCTGTCAAGAAAGTAACGGGAAAAGATCAATAATACACAAAATGTTTGTTATTCGTCCAAATTTATTTTATCACCTTCAACGTATGCTCCTTCAGAAACGATACACTTACGCCAACGAATAATTCAATCATCAAAACATTTTTAAAACGCTGTTTCCGGAAATGAGTTCAGTTCTCGCCGCGAATTCTCCTTTATGTCTTCTACCGATTGAAAACGGGTAAACGCCACGAAGTGGTAATTTGAGTTTAGGGAAAAGAAAGAAGTCCGCTGGAGCCATATCTGGTGAATATGGTGGTTGCTCGATGGTATTTGTTGAGTGTTTGGTCAAAAATTCTTTCACAATGATGGCCGTGTGTGAAGGCGCATTATCGTGGTGCAAAATCCAAGAATGGTCTTTCCACAAATCTGGCCTTTTTCTTCGAATTTGCTCTCTTAAATGCCGCATAACGCTCAAATAATATTCTTTATTTACCGTTTGACATTCCGGCAAGAATTCCGAGTGCACAACACCGCGATAGTCAAAGAAAACAGTCAACATGATTTTTGATCGACTTTGGCGTTGTTTTTTCGGTTACGGTTCAGTTGGAAGGCGCCACTCCGAAGCTTGTTGACTAGTTTGCATGTCAAACTCGTAAACCCACGTCTCGTCACCAGTAACAATGCGTTTCATGAATGTTGGGTCGGAATTGACTCGTTCTAGCATGTCCTCAGCGACTCTCATGCGATTGAGTTTTTGAAGAAAATCCAGGTCTTTTGGTACTAGCCGAGCGGTAACATGTTTCATATCCAAATGATTAGTTAAAATGGTACGGACTCGTGAGATACAGAAAGTTCGGCGGCTATCTCTCTCAAAGTTAAATGAGGATTTTCAGTCACTATTTCCTTCACTTTTGCGATTTTAACTTCAGTTGCAGACGTCGATGGCCTACCAGAGCGAGGCAAATCGTCCATCACATCTCGACCGTTTTGAACGCTTTGTACCACTCATAAGCATGTGTTTTTGATAAAGTCGATTCACCGTAAGCCTTCTGTAACATTTTCAGTGACTCCGAACACGAAATTCTATTGGCTATGCAAAATTTAAAACCAACTCTTTGTTTGGTATTTTTGTCCATTATTAAATTCGCTATACACACTAGATATGATATAACTAAAAACAGCACTGTATTTAATATAAATAACAGATGCAACTCAAACTCCGTGCCAAAATGGAAAACAGTTGTGCCAATCTAACAACAACAATAAAAACGAAAATTTGAATTTGGAACCATAAACAAATCATCCATTCCCGATACTTTTTTGACTGAATGTATGTACATAATCAAAATAATAAATAATAATAATTGCCGTGTGGTGCCGGCTTGCCGTGTGGTGCCAGCTCAGAATGCCACCACCCCATCTCCTCCCATGGGTGTCGTAAAAGTCGACTAAGGGATTAGCCGGAGGATGGGCAGCAGCGTCCTTTCGAGTACATTAACAACTCAACTGCGATCGCCAACCCGTCTGCCAAGCGTGGCGATTATGGCAAGGCCCCCCAATGAGCCCAGAACACATCCATATCGGTGGTTGTGGTGAACTTTGGGGGAGGCCTGTGTCCAGCAGTGGACTTCACTCGGCCGAAATGATGATGTACATAATCAGCCACTGTCCCACTGCTGGAAACGGGCCTTTTCTCACGATGAGAAAGGCTAGGCAATAGTCTACCCCGCACGCATCACAGGTTGCGATTGCGATAATATTTTTTTTTAAACCTACGGTTGGGCAGGTTTCCTCTCGATGTTTTCCTTCACCGTTAACGCAAGGTGATAATCAAACTCTGAACCGGGCATGAATTCGAAAAGTAATAGGAGCGGGCTGGGATCTAACTCAGACGCTCCTGTATGGCAGGCACGCGTTCAACCACTAGGCCCCCCTTCGGTGCCGAAGATGACCGCTCCAGTGGTTTTAGCCGGTAGGAGTCCTGTTTGATTATCACCTTGCGTTAACGGTGAAGGAAAACATCGAGAGGAAACCTGCCCAACCGTAGGTTTAAATTTTTTTTTTATCGCAATCGCAACCTGTGATGCGTGCGGGGTAGACTATTACCCCTTCGCCCTTCCCCGGGGTGAAGGAAGTTCCATGTAGAATTTCCACTGGACATCAATAAAAAAAAAGGCTGTCACTGCCTATTTAGTCTATTTCGAGTGAAATAATTCCAGCGATATTGTTATTTATTCCTATAGCTGTTAAAGGTGCTAAAATAGTGGTATAGAAGGGTTCCCACTTGTGTGTGAGAGCAAGGCTTAATGAAATTCAAGATTTAATGTAAGTAATTGTTGTATTAACATTAACATAAACCTACGGTTACATGCGGCATGTGGCATCATATAAAAAGGCTTTAATGCAATGATGTTATACCATAGATATGTTACGTCCATATTAAATGGCGCGCAAAATACAGTCTCGCTTGCACAACCAAGTCGTGAGGAAGAAGATACAAAAACAACAAGAGTAAAAGAGATAACTATATAGGCGAACCGATTGCGAGGTGCTACAATTGGGGGAGTTTTGGTTCTTACTTTGCCACGCATGTCACATATCTACTTTTTAATATATAATATCGTTGCTTTAATGTTAGCAAATTCCAAATATTATTTTATATATTTAATAATTGTTAGCACTTATACACTTACCTAGTATTCAAACCATGAAAATTACTGTTGCCTAATATCAAAAGATTTCTAGTTAAAAAGATATAAAACGAAACCGAAAAAACCACGCAAAAGTCGATCAAAAGTCAAAGTCATGTTGACTGTTTTCTTTGACTATCGCGGTGTTGTGCACTCGGAATTCTTGCCGGAAGGTCAATTGCAAGATAAAACTGACTGTGACTACAATTAATGTTTTTCATAAAATTGCTAATTTGTTTTAAGGTTTATGGATGCAGTTAGCGTTAGTCTTATTATTGGTATGCCTCGTCTCCCGAGTCGAGAAGGTAGTGGGTGCATTACTTATTGTGCATTCTCGGGGGACCGAGAGAAGTTTTGCGTCGCCTCTACAGCCCCAGTCGTGTGGCTCTCTATGGGGCGCCTGTATAGTTTTCTTCACTGTCGGGTGTACATCGCTGCAGAACCTAGATTCGCAGTCTACAGCGCAGAGCGGCTATACGGATTGCACGACGATACCGAACAGTACATCTCTATAGATGCGCTTTCCGCCTAGCGGTATCCTGGCGGAGATGGATGCGTGGATGTATCACATGTTACCGCAGTTCACGCAAAAGCGCGTTGTCGAGGCCTGGCCCGAAAGAAATGAGTGCGTCACATTCCGCCTGACGCAGGTATTCACCGGACACAGTTGTTTGTGTGTGTACCTACACAGGATAGGACGCGAGGAGTGCCCTGTGTGAGCTGCCGAGTGGCGGATCCTAGTCGATCAGGTCGGGCAAGATCTCCCTCTGCCAGCAGTAGTGTCAATGGCAATGTTGACAGAGCATGAAAATTTGAGTGCTTTGGTCTCTTTCTGTGAGAGCGTTATGTTCCAAAAGGGAATCCGCAGAGCGGGATCGGACGATGGCCGAAACGTAGCTTTTTTTTTATTGATGTTCAGTGGAAATTTACATGGAACTTCCGGGTAAGGGCGAAGGGGTATGCCGGCCTCCTACCGGCTAAAACCACTGGAGCGGTCATCTTCGGCACCGAAGGGGGGCTCCAGGTCCCCGTAAGATCACACTAGAGCCGCCCATTGGTGCCACGCCTTTATGCACATCTCGCCTTTAAAGCGGTCACCCCCTCTAGCGGAGGGTAAGCGGCTGTAAAAAGGCCGCCCCCCAGGCACTTCTCAGGGAGGACTGTAGGATCCCCCCAAGTCTCGCTGTGCTGCGCATACGGCCACACGTGACCACGTGCGCGCCACCGTCTTCCCGGGGGTCACTCGGTATGAGCACGCAGACTCCCCAATCTGCGCGCCCGTGACCAAGGCCGATACGTCCCTATCGTCGCTTACTGGCGGGGGGTCTCAGGGGTCACGGGCGTGCAGATCGGGTAAAATGCTTGTTCATGACATCACGTACGACCGTGTGCGCCACACAGTGCAAAGCTAGCGAGGGATACTTTACAACTCCCCCCGAGATGTGCATGGGGAAGCGGCCTTTTTACATTCGCTTCGCCTCCGCTAGAAGGTTTGCGTAACATTCATATACTGCGACATGTGCCGGTTTATACAAAAGACCTACCTTCTTTCCTAAGGAAAATCACGAGTGTTATTTTCAGATGATAATTCACGTTTATTTAAACTCATAGGCACGTCAAGATCTGGCTTATCGCAATATCAACAGTGGTCTACTGGTTTAATGTTAACAATTGACTGTTGAATGAGAAAAAACTAAATATAGGTATGAAATTCACAACACCTAATGATAGGTATGAATATAAAATAAAGATGAATGTAGGTACAGTAAAATATATTTATTAGATATTTTTGTTTTAATTATTTTATAAATCTTAATAAACTAGAAAACTCTATAAAATAAATAGTTGGAAGACGTTTTAAGTTTCCTCTTGCTATTTGCGACAGATTTTTTGGTTTAAAAAAATTGCTGCCACATTTTTAAGCATGAAAATCTTAACTTGACACTGGCAAAATGTATCACAATTGCCAAAAAAAAAAAAAGCATGTAAATGGCAATAAGGTTTAATGGTTCATTTTTTAACAACGTCAAGAGTAATTTTTTATAGCTTAGTCCATAGAAAATATTTAGAATATGAATAGGTTAATTTTACTTTCTATAGTCAAGTTGATCCTGCAGAAAAGTATCAGCTCCTAAGGCTTTTATGGTTGTCTATAAAACTTAGTGCTTGTAACGATTTATTCTTTTCACAGTCTAACTAATCCTTATTCGGTTAAAGTTGTTATTACAAATTGCGGAGTCATCATCATCATCATACCAGCCAAAGGACGTCCACTGCTGAACAAAGCCTTCCCATAGATTTCCACAACTGTGTTGTCATTTTGGGGGGAATATGCCAGTTTTCACCACGCTTGGCAGGCGGGTGGGTTGGTGAGTGCAGCCTTGCTACTTTTCCAGGACACTGCTGCCCATCCCTCTGGTATAGAAACCCTTAGTTGCCTTTTACGGCATCTACGGAAGGAGATGGAGTGCTGGAATATTCTTAATCCGGACACTACACGGTTACTGCAGCCTATTTGTTGACTATCGGTATATCCAAGTGTTTATACAAAAACCTTTAAGGTATCCCCGAGAAAACTTTACAACCGACTTTTTTAACTTTCCCACAGTGTACATTTGTGGCTTCACTTATAAATTTATCAAACAGCTCGCTTTTGCAGCATAAAAGTATTTTCGACCAATATCGGCAGCTTCCCCCAACACAGGATACCGTACGACATAACACTATGAAAATAACTAAAATATACAAGTCGGGTCTGTTAGCGAATTATCATTACGCGTTTGCTGCAGAGCTAAGCCTTTTCGACAATTTAAGTACCAATGTGCGAGCCCCACTGCAGCCCAGAATCTAAAGTACTACCTATAAACACTGTGGTGTCGACAGGGTCCAACTTTGCACCATTCATTAGTATATAGATTTTTACTTTTTTTACAATATGTGTTATGAATTTCGTATGTTTAGTTTGTTTCTCGTTTAAGAGTAAATTGTTAACATTATACCAGTGAACCACCCTAGAGATAGCGCTATTTACATCGTCAGTTGCCAAATGTTGGCTCTTGGGTTACAATAAAAGTAAAGCTCGTGCTTAACCCTTGTGATGTAACGTATTTAGATAATCTATAAGATCCAAAGGGGCCAAGAATTGAGGCCTGTGGTACTCCCTATTTTGACTAGAGATCCAGGACAGCTCTTTTCATTTAAGTCGTCTCGTAATCAAGTCATAAACTTGAATAATCCTATTAAATTGTAACTGCAAACTCTTGTATTAATATCAAAGATATCACTTAATAGGAAAAGAAACTTCTACATTATCTTTCAAGCAAATATCATGTTTACGTTCTTTGATGTAAAAAATCTACCTATCTATGTAATTTTCCTTCATTCATTCTTCTTACTTCCAATAAACGATAAATTTATCCGAATTTAAATAAACTGAGGAACAGTTCTAAAACATTAACACTTTTTCGAAATAGTGTAGTTGAAAGAAAGAAAGAAAGAAAGAAAGAAAGAAACATTTATTTGTTGCAATACATGAGACACAATAGATTAGGTAGGTAGTAAGTATTAGTGAAGCTATACAATATTATGTATCTCACGGTTGCACCAAATAGGTGTCCAGTTCAGCATGTGCCAGGCAGCTAGTGCCAGGCGCTGGTTTTCAACTGGAACCCGCTTTGAAGATGACACACGGACGTCAAACAGAGCATACAGCCTTACTTACGTGCAAATTTTGCGTTGTAATTTGTGTGTTGTGTGTAGTGTATCGTGTGCTACATAGACTATATTGCACTTTAAGTGCAGTCAGTACAGTGAACACAATATAAACAATAAAAACATAAACAAATTAAACACTATTTAAAATAACTAGGTACTTTACTTACAGGTGTCCAGTTATAACTACAGTTACACATGGCCAACGAAGTGCAGTCCATAGCAGAGAGAAATCGAAATACAGTTTTTTTTTTTACTATCCTCCCTATTCGTCTATGCCAAACTCACAAAAATTTACCTCAAACAATAGAAATATTAATATTAACGTCATTTAGCTCCCGTTGCGCATCCAATAAATATTGCCGTAAATGTTTTTTAAATGTAACAGTAGAATTAACTGCTCTCAGAGGTGGCGGGATGTTATTCCATATTTTGGACGCGGCGTAACGGAAGCTGCCTCTGAACGATGCGGATTTGTGCGGCTGTATACAGAGCTGTTTCGAGCACTGTCTTCTAGCGCATTCTCTTCTGCCAGTGACCCAGCCGAGCTTGTCATATAGGTATTGCGGCTCCCTAAATTTGACGACCCCAAAAAGAAGACATGCCAAATGTAACTTGCGCCTTGTTTTCATTTTAAGGATGGAGTTCTTACTAAGAAAGGGAGTGACATGGCTTCTATTAGGTATCGAAAAACAGAAGCGCGCACAAGCATTTTGTACCCTTTGAATTAACCGATCTGTTCGAGCTAATAAACGTGGCCCATAAACAACATCTCCATAATTAAGTTTAGCTAAAACTAAGGCTTCAACTAATTGCACCCTTAGTTCCTCTGATAGGTATGGTCTCATTTTATAAAGGACTTTAAGTCGATAAAAACAGTTTTGCACAGATTCGGCTACGTGCTTTTCAAATCTCAGGTTGGTATCTACATTCAAACCTAGATTGCGAGCTTCACCAACTCTGTCAATCGGCTTTCCCATCAAAGTAAGGTTCAATGCAGGTGGCAGTCTACTCAGCTGATTTTTTGTCCCAAATATCATATACTTAGTTTTTGCTGGATTTAAAACTAAACAATTACTGTCCGACCACCTAGTTATCCGGTCTAAATCATCATTTAGTTCCCTAACAGCACTTTGGTATTCATTGGGCTTAAACGAGATATAAACTTGCACATCGTCCGCATATATGTGATATCTTGCATTTTTAAGACAGCTAACTATATCCGCGCAGTACAGAATGAACAGAATCGGTCCTAATATCGAGCCCTGTGGTACGCCCCTTTTCAGGGGGGTAAGCGCCGATGTGCGACAAGTCCCATCGCAAAACTTAAGTTCCACAAACTGCTTTCGGTTATCTAGATAGCTTTGGAACCATAGCAATGTCCTATGGTCGAATCCATAGTAATTCAGTTTAGACAGAAGTAATCCGGTATTTATGGCGTCAAATGCGCGGGAAAAATCGAGCAATACCAACAATGTGCACATACCCTTATCTTGCGCAAACAAGATATTATCAGTTACATCAATCAGAGCAGTAGAAGTACTGCGTTTTTTCCTAAAACCCGATTGAAGTAGAGGTAGAATGTTGTTTTTTTCAAGGTGGTCAGTTAGCTGTTTACAGACTACCTTCTCTATAACCTTAGATAGGCATGGCAAAATACTAATTGGCCGTAGATCTCTGACATCAGATGGGTTTACTATTTTGGGCAAGGGTCGAACAATAGCTATTTTCCATTGTTCAGGGAATTTAGATGACAATATTGATTGACTAATAATATTTGTTATATATGGTAACGTGTAGGGTAGTGTCAAAAGTAACATATTAAGGGATATTTTATCGTGACCCTCAGCATTAGATTTAAGGTCCAATATAATTTTTGATATATAATTTTGATTAACAGGCGCAATGCTGAAGGTAGCGTCATTGTGTTTGTTAAATTCATAAAAAGTCATGTATGAGATGCTAGTCATTGTATTACCTGGAACATCAAGAAAGTGATTGTTTATTTGATCCGGATCAGTGAAGTGAGAGGGTAAATCCTGATTTTGTTTTGCCGGCAGTATAACACTTTTTAAGTTTTTCCAGAGTGATTTGGGGTCATTAATTTTAGTGTTAATATTATATTTAAAGTAAGCAGTTTTTTCATTATATAAAGAGGTATTGACCAGAGACTTTAATTGTTTATAGTATAGCCTTTTTGTTTCACTTTTGGTATTTCGATATTTAGATAAAGCATTATCCCGCAACCTCATCATCAGTTTTATGGTGTCTGTGATCCAAGGATATGATGGTTCTTTAATAAGACTAGTTTTAATCGGTGCTACAACATCAAACACTGATAAGATGTTTCGATTAAATGAGTCAACCATATCACTCACTGGGTTTGTTGCATATAGACCGTTCCAGTTTAATTCCGCCAAATGATGAAAAATAATGTCCTGGGATATATTTTTTAATGGCCTAAACTTAACAACATAGGGCCCACATTTCTCACGCTTAATATTGAACTCACAGGTAATAACCGAATGGCTATTTATAGTATTAAATGACTCAACTGTTATGTATCTTGCCCGCAAATCAGTACAAACCAGATCTATTAACGTTGCACTGGTATCCGTGTAATGAGTAGGTGACGAAACTAATTGTTTTAGGCTAAGGCAGTGAAGAATCTCATTTATTTTCTTTGTCTTGCCTTCACTGATATTTAGCATATTGACGTTAAAATCCCCCAATAAAAGGCAGTGATCGCAGTGACTTAAGGCACTCAAAGTATCAGTGACAGCATCTAAGAAAAGCTGTAAATCTAGCCAGGGTGGTCGGTATGCAGTGCCGACTGCAATTTTATTACCGTTTACTGTAAGTGTTAACCACATTTGCTCGACCGACTCGTACTTGGTATCAACGGGTTGATTCCATGTTCGTATATTCAGGCCACGCCTGAGATAAAAACCGACGCCCCCCCCACGGCCCGAGCGCACACTCATCGGTCGCGGTGTGTGACGCAAACGATATCCAGGTACAACAGGCGCGCGTCCGTCCTCACCAGGTCGCAGCCACGTCTCGTTTACCGCCATAATATCGAAATGATGCCTATCAAATAGTGAGATAAAATCGTCATGGTTTGTACCCAGGGAGCCAGTGTTATGGAAACCAACCTTTAAAAATTTCTCAGTCATTGCAAATACGTTTCACCTCGGTAATTGTAAACATTGGATAACTATTAGAGTTCATAAAAAGAGAAATAACATTTAGTAATAGATCCATTTTATAATCATTGTTATGTGTTTTGTAAACTGTACTAATTGTAATGTCTAAATTGATATTACACGTATAGTGATTCATATATAAAGGAATAAGGCTTGTAAATATAACATAGTTGTAATTGTAGTATATATAAGTGTAAACTGTAATTGTAAATATAATATTAACTTTTAGGTATGCATATAAAATAATAATAATGTATGTATGTAATATATTCACATATTCCTTCATTATAATATTTGTTAGTGTGAGTTTATGTACAGTATATGACGTGTATGTATTCGCATCTTTATCATATACCCCAATAATAATACGACTGTTTGATTTCGTGCCATCGTATATGCCACAAAAATTAACCGTGAGATACACAACAGTAGGACTTAGAGACAAAATGCCATAAAAGCTATGACTAAAAAACATGTACAAACTATCGCAGTATAAAATTAGTGACATGCAGATCGCTAACATATACATATTCAAACTAAGCTGGGTCAAAAAAAATTTGAAATGTCCCGTTCGCAACGAATTTGAATTGCCTGTTGGCCTTCTATTTTACGGGCCAAAACTTTACCGTCCCTAGTCCAGACGAACTTCCAGTTATGTTGACCAGCAGCCTGCCGAGCGAGGAAGAATATACGTCGATTTGCCCTGGTGAGGCGCTCATTAATATAGATACGTCCCGGAGGCCCGGTAACATCGACGTCAGCAGTGGTGAGGACGCGACGCACGCGAGCGGCGGACAACCAGTAGTCGCGTGTAGCACGGCGAGCAAAACGAATTGCAACTGAACGCGGCCGCTGCGCTGTGGGGTCGGCAGCAGTGGAGCCAGTGAAACTTGCATCCACTCGGTTTCGGCGCGTTGACCCAACTCGCTCCACATGTACTACGTCCCTGTCCTCAATCTCTAATCCAATTTTGATGGAAAATAATTTGACCACATGCATTAGATGTTCATCCCTCTGCTCAGGTATCCCCGATAGTTCCAGGTAGTTGGACAAAAACTGTTGTTGCTTTCTTTTCCGCAAAGAAAAACATTTTTTATTTGACTTAGAGAAGAATTCCTATAATTATCTTCCCAATTTATATTACCACAAATCCAATTGGCTGTGACACAGACGAATAGACACACACACTAATCAGCCCGTAAGTAAACGTCCACTGCTGAAGATGGTCCTCACAATATCACTACAATGACGGTCATATTGTCACATTCACCACGCTTGGCAGGCGAATTGGTGATCACTGTATCTGACAGACGGATAGACACCAAGGTTAATCAATGTGTTCCGTTTTGCCAGTTTCGGTATGGAACACTAAAAATATATTATGAATAAGCTACACCTGTTCAATCGTGTTGATCTGAATTCTAACGCTAGTTTGTTATGATTGCAACGTTAAAATACCTTCAGACACATTGTTTAATTTAACATCGGTAGATATAAGCGTGTCAAGTACTGTTTTGAACGCCACGCAATACCCAATGAGTTCACCTAAATAACCCAACGCATTGTGAGTCATCGGTCGCCACATACTCACACAACACGCACGCACACCCCAAACACACAGAGACAGACACAAGGCGCGCGACGCGGGACAATTTGTTTTGATTTGGTGTTCACCAATTTCCAGTCAGAATTAAAAAAACAGCAAATAAAAATTATGTTATTATAATAAAACGGAATACACTAATATTACACTAAACTGGGACTTCCAATGTTGACATCGCGGACATAACTATTATAACTAATCTTAACACATATATATAATTAGTTTTAATGTGTAAATCTTAACACATATATTTACAATTATGAAATCCACCAAGGATTCATATCACTACACATAAAACACTAGTATATTTGCACGAATCAATAACTGCATGGGAATATTATAGTACCAAAATATCACATATGACAAATTCCCACAGTGGAAGAAAACTCGAATACAAGGCGGGAAAAAATAAGATGTCTGCACAAGCACACAACATAGATGCAGACTTTGGGAAATTATCTTTATTTCAAAGTAACATGCATGTATAAAGACCTTATATTTACCTTAAACTAAAACTCATGACACAAATTATAAACATTACATTATTTTTCCATATTCCACACAACGAGACAAACAAAATATTGGTCAGTAAATCAGTTGTTGAGTAAACTCAGAATAGTCTATCTATTATATTTTAATCACTCCCACTTCCGCTTCCGCTCTCGTCCCCAGATCCTCCTGAGGATGCCTCCGCTTCTGATGAAGAACTTTTTGCTTTTTCTTTCTTCGACTCTTTAGTCTGAAAGTAGAATAACATACTAATGAGTACTTTGAGTGCTTTCATGATGTATTAGGTACTATTCATTTTGGGTGGTGTTATAATCTGTCTATTAATCGGATCGTTGAGAAAAGTGGTTCGGTTAGATAAACTGTTCGAAGAATGAACAGATTCTAAACGTCGATGATACTTTGCCGGGGAAGCGGCGAATACGCAAGCGAACCCTGTACTACCAGCGATAGGTACGTGTGGCTCTACTAGGGGCTCCAGGACTTCAGGCACTATTTACTTGCAGGGTCAAAACCCTAATGTAACAATGTAACTTTTTAAATGTCATACTTTCTTAGTTAATCTCAAGAGTCTAGTGACTAAAGGAAAACATCGTGAGAAAACCTGGATCTAATGATTTGAAATCTCCAACAAAAAGTGAGCAAGCATGGTGTGACCAATGCTCATTGTTCTCTATCCGAAGAGGCAGTTTTCCTTCTGTAGGACTGCTGCAGACTGATTATTATAAACACGTGATTTCCATACTTGACACACGCACAAATACGCAACGCTATTAGCGTCATACAATTAATTCTGAAGAAGTTACGGAGTGGATGAATTTATTTTCTCGCAACAAGTTTCTCCATAGTAGAAAGTATATAACTTACACTTCCTCTATATTATTCTGACACGATAACTATACTGTCTTCGATTACCGTTATATTATCTATAGTAATTTTAATTTCTTATATACTCGTAAGTGTATGCCGATTAAATACCCAGTCAGGAATACGCTTGATAAAAATCTACGCTTACTATTAAAATCACTTGCGCGTGACCGAGACAGCACGTGAGTAGGCGCAGTGTGAATGAATGGTAAAATTGGTATCAACAGCGTTTTCCATAAGCAATTTTGAAAATATATATCTAAACAAATGGGAATCACAAAGTTTGCATTTGAATTGTTTTGTTTAATGATGAAAAAGAATTAATATTTCCTCTTACTCATCCAACAGAGATTTTTACATGAAAATGAATGTATAACAAGTCTATGTTGACAATGCATGATGGATTTGGTATTTCGCTGCACGTACGAGTGCCTCATGAACACACAAACGTTGAGAAATGAAGTTTCAGAAAAACTTACATCTTTGGTGTCCTTTTTCTTCTTATCCTTCTCTTTATCGGAGTCAGAGGAACTGTCGTCATCCTCTATATACTCCTTGCTGGTAAACTTGCCACTAGAGCCAGTTCCAATATTGGTCTTTGCTTTTTTGGTAGCTGCTGGCGCCTTGGTCTTCTTCTCTGCAGCTTTTCTGTCCTTCTCTGCTTGTTTCTTCTTCTGTTTAAATTCGTCCGCGGCACCACTGTCTTTGTACTTCTTCATCGCGGTGTTGTACTCTTCTTTAGATTTGTTGGCTTTTTCTTCCCATTCCTGTATAATGAAGATAAGTATTAATATCAGAATCAGTTGGTGAAGTACATAGTAAGAAATTAAAACCCTAGGAAATTTTCGGGTATATAGGTAATCATATATATAATCACAGGTAATCATAATCAGTTCTGTATGTTGTTGGGATTTACAATATAGTTCCACTCTTATCTCTTTCCGTAGTGACGTAAAAGGCGATAAAGGACCATAAATTAGTGGGATGGGTAGCAGCATCCCTTGTGTTGAACAGTCGCCCTTCTGCGCTGACCAAGCTGCCTACCAAGCATGGTGAGTACTGGCGAATTCCACCAAAATGACAATTGTGGTAATCTATGGGAGGGAGCCTTTGTTCAGCAGTGGATGTCCTTTTGACTGGACAATGGGATGGAATTTCTGCACTTCCTTTTCTCCCCGGGTACCGCAATGTTAGGTATCAAAATGACAAATGTACGCACAGACTTATCTTTGAGATCGCGCCACAGCTCGCCACCTCTCTTAGCGATCTCTGTGACCTTGATGCCAGGGTTCTCCTCCATGATACTCTTGCGGTTCTCGTTGAGCCACAACATGAACGCAGTTGCGGGGCGCTTGGGTGCGTTTTCGTCTTTTTCGCGTTTCTTTGATTTTTCCTTGCGCTTTCGTGGTGCTTCGGGCTGGAATGACAGGCAAGCATCGTGTTAAAAAACCATCGACTGAAACTAAATAAATGTCGACGATAGATAAAAACATATTACATTATTTATAACGAAGTTCGTACTTTTGAAAATTACAAGAAACGACTACTTAGCGTTTTTTTTACTTAGCGACATTTTACATAAGAAATTTGTTTGTTATGTAGACCTTTTACTTATGATATTTAATGTCACCAACATTTGTAAAATCTATAATTATATAATAAGGAGCCTCAGCCTATAAAATATAAATGTGTTATCTGTCTTTCTTTCTTTCGATTTTTAACTGATTGTAATTTGACGGCACAGTTGGTGCAGTCGACTACTGCGCTCTGGGTCGCGGGTTCGATTCCCGCACGGAAATAATATTTGTCTGATCTGCAGGTAGTTATTCCGGGTCTGGGTGTATTGTGTGTGGAATTTGTGTCTGAAAACGCACCCACGACACAGGAGAAATCCTAGTAGGGCAACGTTTTTCATATAAAAAAAAGGTGAAGTGCATACAAAAAGTATTTATTATATTGAATTATATATAATGATAGATGAACTTTAATTTTTCTAACAAAACTCAATTCCTGCTTGATTATTTAAAAAATTGACTACATAAACACAACTTTAAGATATCGTGTCGGTATAAAATAACAAAGATTTAAATCGTTAGATAGGCCCTCATGCACAAAATCCGTGGTATTTTATTTAGACGCGTGCGTATATTACTCACACAAGTTTGTCGTATAACTTATTCAATAGCATACACACTGTGTCGATGACTTGCAATGTCACGCATAATAATTTCGGCACTGTATCGAGAAATGGAAAACGTGTAGTTCGGACAAGGGATTATTATTGTATTCTTGACGATGTACGGAACTATCTTTGTCACTGTCCTTCTCATTATAATCCAAATAGTTCGTTCGCTACCTAGACCATAATAAACATGGCATTATGAATTGTGACAGATTGTGAAATTTAACTTAAACATTGAAAACATTACCTGTTATAATTTAATTACAAGTGAAATGTAATGCCTTTATCATTATTTTGCTCGTATTTCTGGTGATTTAAGTACACATATTTACATTTTTTTAATGCGCATGACGGTGTAATTTATATTATTTTCTTATTAATGTAAGATAACATTCTCAAACGGGCACTCGATCGCGTCTGAAGTCAAATACACTCGTGTACTCGTTTGAGAGATACTTATGCAATGTATGGTAAAGGCCTATCTAACGATTCAAATCTTTGAGAATAGGGATGTTATGAACGTGGTTTTATTGGAGGTGAATCGGATACGGAGAGTAAAATCCCTACTATATGAAATGAGATACCGTTTATTCAAAATAGAGCAAAAATTTATTATTTTTGAACGCCAACATAAGATAGCACCCATATAAGCCCACCTTTCACCTTATAGAAGATAAAAACAATGATGTAGGATTTAGTTTACTTACTATAGTGACAGCTTTCTTGGGTTTCTTTTCTTTCTTCTTTTCCTTCTTGCCATCATCATCCGACGCAGCTGACGCATCGGAATCCTCCGAAGACGAGGGGTTGGTGTCATACCTGAAAACATTTTTCATTGATAAAAAGAATTTGTTTTAAATTTCATTTGGTATAACAGCCGTGTATGTATTTTTATTTGCATGGAAAGAAATCAAATATGTATGTTTCTAACCGATTTTAAAAAGGAGGAGGAAAAAAGAAAAAAATACGAATTTCTCAATTCGATGCGTATTTTTTTTATGTATGTACACCGATTACTCCGTTATTTGTAGACCGATTTGAGCAATTTTTTTTTACTGGTGCAGACTGCTTTCTATTTGGTGCCTTGTAAATTTCATTACATTAGATTGAGTAGTTTTTAACCAGCTTCAATAAACAGGTTAATCTGACTGCGCTTATTTAGATGCGGTCTTAATAGTTTCGATTCCTCTCAGATCAGAGAACCGATTTGAGTCAATTCTTATTTTTTGTTTTAAATACTGATACCAAATAGGAAAAAGATCTTACATTTATTTACACTAAAAAGAAACAAACATCACTTTTTAACAAAAAAAAAATACCGACTTCAAAACACCTACACAATATAAAAATATTAAAACCACTGAAAAGGAAAATAAACTTTATTTATGAAATCGGGCGGGGTCAGGTATAAAATATAAATTCTCGTTAGCTAGTTAACTCTTCTCGACCACTCTGTCTACTGATTAATGCGCATAAGTTACTTCAGTCTTTCAAAACTTCTAACAAAAGGTTGAACAAATTTATCACATTCTGAAAGTATAGGTATTTTGGGGGTTGGACATTTTGACTCTAAACATTATATCACATCAGCCGAAGGACATTCATTGCACAAAGGGCTCCCCCATCTATTTCCACAATTACTTGTAACATGCCAAATCCAACGACTCCCAGATACCTTCACCAGGTCATCCGTCCATCTCGTTAGAGCTTCGATTTCCGGTGTGTGGTTTCCACTCGAGAACCTCCCTGGCCCAACGGCTATCAGTGCTACGAGCTATGTGCCCAGCTTACTAAGCCTTTGAGCTATGTCGGCAACTTTAGTTCTTCAACGGACCTGCTTTTTTTTGTTCTCATTCGAGTTCGTAGTCAAATACCAAGCATAGTTTTTCCCATAGCTCACTGAGTGACCTTGGACTTTCTCATGAGCCTTATAAGATACTAACTGGGACCCGCGGTTTCACCCGCAATAGAAGAAATCAAAGTCAAAGGTTTTTATTTCAAATAAACCAAATATTGGCACTTATGAAACGTCAGAATTTAAGTTGCACGGTCCCAAATAGTTGATCTCATGGAGAAGAGGAGTGTTAGAGAAAATTTAGAGTACTTCCACATAGACACTTGACATAGAATATATATATTGGATTTCAAGGGTTATGTTTTGTGCGAGAGAGATTAGAGTCCCGATCATTTTTCTAAAATAAAAGTAGCCTGAGTTGCCTGAGATTACAAACAGATACATCAATTTTATTTATTTGTATAGATTTGTATCCATTTGGCATCTGTGCTTAACTATATATCGATCCAGCTGAAAACCAGCGTCGGGCATTATTCGTCCGGCTTATGCTGAGCTGGTCAACCTTTTGGTACAAACTCAGGACACAATGTGTACGTGTGTCTATAAGTTCGATTGTTATTTGTTTTACACTTATTATTATTTTTAATTCAAATTTTTCGCTATATCTTTTACGTGTCTCTGTTTGTGGCAAATAAATGTTTCTTTCTTTACTAAGTTATTCCTTATAACATCAGCTGAGAGTGAAAGTCCCGTAGAAATCGGTCTAGCCGTTTCGGAGATTAGCGGGAACAGACAGACAGACAAAAAATAAGTTTTTTTTTGTTGTAGGTACCGTGTATACTTTAATATGCATTTAGTAATAAGCTGTTATTTTGGTATTACAAACAGACACTTCAATTTTATTTATTTGTATGTATAGATAGAAGTTATAGATATTTTTAAGTTATTATATTATTAGTACGTAGGAGTATGCTGCCCGAACTTTTGATCTAATAAGGGTGAAATTATAATACTGAGAAATAATTGTAGCTGTAGACAGACATAAAAAATATAACTCACTCTTCAGCAACATCGCTCTCCTTGGCTTTGTCCGGGTTGAAGTCTTCGTCCGTGCTCTCGTCATCGTCGGAGTCACCAGAGTCGCGCTCCTTGGCCTCGGCCTTCACGCGCTCCAGGTACGCGTCCGGTTCCTTCTCCGTATCCGAGTCACCGAAATCGTCGTCGTATAGCGCCTTGTCCTGTGGGGAAAATGGGCGAAGAAATGTATAAAGTAACAACGTTTATTTTAATAAAGAAAAAAAAAAGAAAAAAACAGTTGTACGCCCGCATTTTTTGCTGTCTATAAAGGAAGGAGTCGGGTTAGGTATTGTAATAAATGAGTGGTGATCTTTGAGGCAGGCCTGTGTCCAGCAGTGGACTTCATTCGGCAGAAATGATGATGATGATGACCAGTTAAAAAAAGATAGTGGGTGAGTTTTGAGCCCGCCAATCTGGGCACAAAACCAATTTATGAATGACAAATCTTATATCTGCGTGATAAGTGCTTTTCAAGTAGGCTTTATTGTGTATATTTTAATGCACCATTGGATAGGGCCCTAAAAAATAATGAACTATATTTGAAGGGGTCACTGAGAAGGATATAGAGAATTTGTTTATTAAATTACAAGTTATAAAATTTGTTTGCAATATTTAATAGAATTTATAAATATAGGTACTATTTGAGCACTAAAAATATATTATTTGTTTCATTTGGTAACAGCAGCGGGGTTTCTTTGTGTGCGTTTTAGTAATAAAATGGTAAACAAATTTCCCCTGTTTTGCTCAAATATTATAAATTATTACAAAAAAATACGGAAATTACAACTTGTTTTTTATAGTCGCGATCTCTATAACCGATTGTCCCCTTAAAAACTATTTTGTGGGAACCAATATTTATTATATATTCTGCATGTAATTGTGGTCAACAACTTACATTTTTGCCAGTGTTCTTGACGTGGAGTTTCTTAGAGGTAATGTAGTCAAAGAGCTTGTCATATTCACCCTTCTCAATACTGCTGAATGTATGTATGCTGCCTAACTTCAATTCTATTTCAAAGTCGAAGGATCTGTGGATAATATATTTATACAAAATTAGTTACAGTCATTTCATTAGCGGCAAAAGCCAGCGATTTCGTTCGCATGAAACGACCAACCTATCACGACATTTGTATTTGTACGATATCAAGTTCTGCTGAACCCATTGGGATGAAACAAGCCTTCAACAACTCTCTATACAATGCCAAAACTACCAGCAATGTGTTCATACGTGATGTGTGAACAATCAGATGTATACTATGTAAAAACGTACGGGCACTGCGAAGATGTTTGGTACCTACTACCCGATCATATGGTAGGCTGGTGTTTTGATTGACTTTGTATTCAGAAATATGGTGAAAAAATAAGGACCAATTTTTTTACTGATTTGGGCACAGAATCGTGGTCTGATTCACCTTGTAAAAGGTTTCAGGTAATTAAATCGGCACCCAGTTCAAAAGTATAATTTTACCAACATAACAGCGAGATGTTGGTGCGAAAAATATGGCACAATCTAAAAAAGTTGAAATGAGACAACATGGAACGAGACTGGAAAACATTGCCATATTCACTGCGCTTGGCAGATGGATTGATGATTGAAGGGATTCTACAACTGGATCCTTTTACCTAGTAATATGCCTTAGGAGCAGACTAAACACAGATTTTTTTTGTGTCATGTACTTATTTGTTTCATCATCATAAACTGATCAAGTTGAGTTCAATGGCGAAATTGGCTCTTATTAGCCGATATTTGTAGCCGATCGTCGACTATCGATATTCGACTACGTGCAGTATCTCTGCCGGATTGTATAGTGTGAATGTTTGCAGAGCCGATAAATATCGATAAATATTGATAAATATCGGGCAGGGCCCTGTAAGCAGGGCTTTGAGTAGGCCGTTTTCATCATCATCATATCAGCCATAGTACGTCCACTGCTGAACAAAGGCCATAGATTTCCACAATTGTGTTGTAATTTTGGGGCAATTTGCCAGTACTCACCACGCTTGGCAGGCGGGTTGGTGAGCGCAGTATAGCTAGCTGCTGTTTCAAAAAAGGAACGCTGCGAAGGACTCTTAGCCATATATATGGCTAAGAGTCCCTTAGTCGCCTTTTACAATATTAAATATTATATATTGACGGCACAGTTGGTGCAGTGGCTGATACAGTCGGCTGTTGCGCTCCGGGTCGTGGGTTCTATTCCCGCACGGAACAAATATTCGTATGATCTGCAGGTAGTTGTTCCGGGTCTGGGTGTATTGTATGTGGAATTCATGTGTGTAAAACGCACCCACGACTCAGCAAAAATCGTAGTGTGGGGCAATGTATTCTAAAAAATTAAAATAAAAAATATCAACGGGAGGAGATGCGAGTGGTGCTATATTGTTTAACGAGACAACATATCGCCATATGTTTGCATATATACGTATGACGCCGCGGACGCCGATGTGGAGCCCACCGCTGGTATTGCCACGCTTCACACGCCGTCTCCATGAACGGAGAATAGTGTCGCTTCACACTATTCTGTGATATCCGCGTGATGCAACATACAACGTGGCGGGAATCGCGTCGCGTCTCTATGATTGAGCCCAGGCATGTAGCCGTTGCACCGCACCCATACCCGTACCCGGTGCGTAGATTGGGCAATCTGCGTGCCCACACCGAGCGACCCAAGAGAAGACGGTAGCAAGCATGGGGTCACGCGCTGCCGTGGGACGCTTTGGGGGATCCTTTACAATCCCCCCGGGGGGGTGACCACTTTACAGTCACCCTCTCCGAGATGTGCCTATAGGCGTGGCACCAGTGGGCGGCTCTAGTGTGATCATACGAGGACCTGGAGCCTCCCTTAGGTGCCGAAGATGACCGCTCCAGGTTTTAACCGGTAGGAGTCCGGCATACCCCTTCGCCCTTCCCCGGGGCGAAGGAAGTTCATGAAGAATTTCCACTGGGCATCAATAAAGAAAAAAGGCACGTAGCCGTTACTCGTTGACGTGGATAAGTTGGACTTCACAGACTAACTATATTGTTTGCACATTTTCGATGCGGGTTTATGTTGTTCATAATAATTCATTGCAATATCATATTTTCCTAAGATAAAAAAATTATAATAGATTTTGCTTTTCTTTTTGTTTCATTATCCTACTAATAGTAATTTTTGCTCTATTCTATTATATTATATATAAGTAAGGAAACACTATTTAAATGCTTTTTATTATATCTTTTATGCGACATTCCATGTAATTCATGCAATTTATATTATTTTTTCCTTTTATAACAGTATTATGACATTTTAGTTATCTCAACCCTAATGATAATGTGTGTTTATTCGTGAACGTTTTAGCGCGTACTTCCAAAGCACATGCATAGCAAATATTGAGGAATGCTATGCAATGTGAGCGTCTGGTCTGATATCGACGTGTGATATTTGGCTGTATGAAGGATGTGTATTTAATTATGTGTGTACATAGTTGTGAAATTTGGTGTGACACTGGGACGCGAAGAAATCATGCTAGTAAACCTTTTCGTTTACATTTTTACTATTGTATAGATAATTATTTAGAATAAGAACTTCTATGTAAACTACCTACGGATTTTCTGATTATCTTTTCAACTGTCGGACTAAAATATACAGAAAAACGTTTAGTATAGAACAGACACACAATTAATGCGAGACGATCGATCAACCAAATAGGTGCGAGATCATTAAGAGTCAGTACTAGATTACATGTCGAAGCAAACTCACTTGGTAGACGATGCGCCTCCTCGAGCGAAGTTGACCGAAGCGATCTCTTCGAAGCGAATATGCACAGGTGGCTTGTGCACGTAGATGAACCCTTTCTCTAGAGGGTAAAGGTAGCCAGCGGCAGCTTTGTATGAACACGCAATCGCAGGCGTTTTGTGATGGCTATAACAAAAAATCATCATCATATTTATCAACCGAAGGACGTCCACTGCGGAACAATTCAATTCCATGAAGACCAGTTACATGCCGCCCACATCCAAAGACTCCCAGCGACCTTAACCAGGTCGTCTGCCCATCTTGTTGGAGGCTGTCCCACCGTACACTCGATTAACTTTAGCCCAACGGCCATCAGTTCTAAGAACTATATAACTCGCCCACTCCCACTTCTGTTAAATAAAGCGACATATCTAAAAGTAGCTATTACGTTTGCCATAGATGCTAAATTTCACAATAATCATGCATTACATTTGCAAATCACTATTCCGTTTCTTAAAATTCAAATTATTTTTAGAAATAAAGGATTGACCTGGTATTATTACTGCGCATAGATAATATAAATACTTTATAGATATTCGGAGACTAACTTAACTAATAAAAATATACTTGAAAACAATGCTGGATACAAATGTGTTCAATGAATTTCTTATATAGCTCCCACAATATAAATGGATTCATCATATCAGGCAAAGGACATCCACTGCTGAACAAAGGCCTCCCCATAGATGTCCACGAGCGGTCGCATGCCGCCCGTATCCAACGACTCCCAGCTACCTTCACCAGGTCGTCTGTCCACCTCGCTGCTCGTCCTACGCTGCGCTATCCGGTCACCACTCGAGAACCTTTTTACCCCAACGGCCATCAATTCTAAGAGCAGTTTACCCCGCCGTTTGCCACTTCAGTTTACTAATCCTTTCAGCTATGTCGGCAACATTAGTTCTCTCTCAATCTCCTCATTTCTGGTCCGATCTCTCAGAGAAATACCAAGCATAGTTCTCTCCATAGCTCGCTGAGTGACCTTGAGCTTTCATATGGATAAATGTATTGCACCTCATAAATAAAAAATTGAGAAACACGATTACAGAGTTCAATATGTTAAACCAATTGTAAATGTCTTACCCTAAGAAATCTCCAGGGCCCGTCACTCTCCTGCTGATGATAACCTTCATAATTTTGGCAAGCACTTCGTAAGTAGGACCAGATAACTCCTTGGTAATCTTACCTTCATACTTTTCTTTTAGTTCTTCCCTGTAACACGTTAATTAATTACGAGATCAAACATAATGACCACCAAAAATATCTCAGCAGACCAAAATTAGTAAATGACCACCAAATCTTAGTGCACATCAAATAAAGTTAAACCAAATATTGTCACAGTACGTTAAGGAGCTTGCCGTGTGGTGCCGGCTCAGAATGCCACCACCCCATCTCCTCCCATGGGTGTCGTAAAAGTCGACTAAGGGATTAGTCGGAGGATGGGCAGCAGCGTCCTTCGAGTACATTAACAACTCAACTGCGATCGCCAACCCGCCTGCCAAGCGTGGCGATTATGGCAAAACCCCCCAATGAGCTCAAAACACATCCATATCGGTGGTTGTGATGATCTTTGGGGGAGGCGTGTGTCCAACAGTGGACTTCATTAGGCCGAAATGATGACGTTAAGGAGCGACTGAGGTGGCCCCTAGGCCGCTAGGTTAAATTTTGCTAAGGGCAAGGTAAGTTTAGTTTTCCTTTATCCGTTGGGCAGTTAAACATAAGCTATTCATTACTGTCAACAACTTTTGAAGTATCTACTTCATACAAAAACAGCTAGCACAAAGAATGAATTAACTACATTTAAGTAATTTAAAAAGAGAATGTTCACTTACTCAGTAAAAGGCAGCTCCAGGCTGGTCTCCTCTTCAATACCAAACAACAGTACCAAGTAATGGTACCTGGTCTGGCCCTGCTTAATGGGTGGATCCAGAGAGACCACAAAAAACATCTGCCTTGTATCTTTGTGCGGGAGGAGGAAGAGACGGAGGACCGTGGACATAGGGATTTTGTAGTCGAAAGTTTTACCGTGGAGTTGGAAGAACGTCTGGAACACTTTGATATCATAGCGACCACTGTGGAATAAAATTACAATTTGTTAGAGTTGTGTTATAAGGCAAAACCCCCCAATGAGCACAGAAAACACCCAGAACGGTCGTTGTGGCCATCTTTGGGGGAGGCTTGTGTCCAGCTGTGGACTTTATTCGGCTGAAACAATCATAATCTGGGCGGGCCAACTTAATTTCTGTGACGGGCTATTTAGCCGCGGGATAATCACGCTCCGGTTTACTATATAAAGCGCTTTACCGACCAAGCAGCGTATACCGGCAGCTAAATCAGATTACAACTCATCATCGTCATCATATCAGCCAAAAGACGCCTACGGATAAAGCCACCCCCATTATCTTCCACAATTGTATCGTTATTTTAGGAGGAAATTTCCAGTACGCACCACGCTTGGCGGGCGAGTTGGTGAGTGTAGTAAGGCTAGTGCTCAGAAGAGACGCTGCTACCCATCCGTCGGGTTCAGAGTTCATTAGTCGCGTTTTACCACTTCCATGGGAGGAGATTGGTGCTATATTCTTAGTCGTAACACCATACGGGACACTTATTACGACTGGTGCGCAACAATTAAACCAAGACTGTACTTTTTTTATTGCACCTGGTGTAAATACTTCATGAAGTTCTTTCGCCCTGCGGAAGGGCGAAGGGGCATGCTGCAAAACCGCTGGGACGGTCATATTCGGTAACTAAGGGGGGCTCCGGGACCTCGCATGATCACTCTACCCCCCGGGGAGATTGTAAAGAAAGCCGAAGCCTCACTGGGCACCATCGTCTCCTCGTGGGTCACCGTATGGGTCCGCAGATTCCCCAATCTGCGCGCCCGCAACCTCCGAGGCCCCCCCCCGCCACATAGCGACGACAGGGGGCAAACCACGACTGTCCTGTTTCATACATACCGAGGCGTAAGACACTGGAGCTCCCTGAAGATGGCAATAGCATCACCAGACACGGATATGACGCTGGCTTTGTTCATAACTTGCTGGTGGAATGCCTCTACCGCGTCCAATTCACCTCCCACCTCGCTCATAGGGATGTGGAAGCGCATCTCCATCAAGGATACTGGGGTGTCATCATTCTGTAGACAAAAACATAGTAGATTCAAAAGATGTTGTAGGTCAATGTTTTTCAGAGCCCAATGGAATGTTTAGCGTCTGACATCGTGATGATGAGTCAAACATCGACAGCACGGTTGCCGTAGTGGCTAAGCGATTAGCTTTCTGCGCTACGTGTCGCAGGTTCGATCCCCGCACGGAACAAATATTTGCATGATCTGCAGATAGTTGCTTCGGGTCTGTGCATGTGAGATTATTGTCTGTAAACTGTACCCACGACACAGGAGAAATACTAGAGCGGGACAATGTTTTAATTAAACAAAAAATCCTTTTGTGTTTGTCGATCTTCGATAAAAGCAAATCCCCATCGTGTTTTATTATTGAGATTTTTTACCGTCGTAAACAGTGGCGGTTCCTTCAACCTTCATGAAAAGAAAATACGACCGATAGTTGTTCCGGGTCTTAATGATGGTGTATGTGAGATTTATGTATGTTAACTGTACCCCTATGGAGGAGAAATGTTGTATGGAGCATGATAAAACAGATTAAATTAAATGGTATATACTGAGCCAGCAAGAATTCTCCGAAGACAACACAACATTTTAATCACCCAAAAAAAAATGTTCACCTTTGCACTTTATATACCTACAGATGCTTAATATCGACCATTGACCGGCTTCCTGCCACGCATACGCCAGGTCGGAGGTTCTGGCACTTTTAACGTGCGCAACACCACATCTCGCCCTCCACAGGATCATCAATGGTGTGCTTGAGAGATGTCATCATCATATCAGCCACAGGACGTCCACTGCTGAACAAAGGCCTCCCCCTTAGATTTCCACAACGAGCGGTCACATGCCGCTCTCATCCAACGACTCCCAGCGACCTTCACCAGATCGTCTGTCCACCTCGTTGGAGGTCGTCCCACGCTGCGTTTTCCGGTGCGCGGTCTCCATTCGAGAACCTTTGTGCCCCAACGGCCATCAGTTCTACGAGCAATGTGCCCTGCCCATTGCCACTTCAGTTTACTAATCCTTTCAGCTATGTCGACAACTTTAGTTCTTCTACGGATCTCCTCATTTCTGATTCGATCTCGTAGAGAAATACCAAGCATAGCTCTCTCCATAGCTCGCTGAGTGACCTTGAGCTTTCTTATGAGGCCCATTGTGAGTGACCACGTCTCTGTTCCATATGTCATCACTGGTAACACACACTGGTTAAAGACTTGCGGCATTGCGGTATTGTTGACGAAAAGAGAGAGATGTAGTTACATCAATAGTGTAGGGGAGACATAGGGTAGGTAGTCGTAGGTCGTGGGCGATTTGAACCCGTGGGTGACCGAAATTTGCCCCGGCCCCGGATTTGCCGGAGGGGGTACTTTCAACGATCTTTCCGTTTGCATGCTCATACCGTGCGGCCCTGGGAAGACGGCGGCGCCACAGCGCCCTGCGAGTCTTGGGTATCCTTTACAATTCTCCCCGAGACGTGCCTGGGGGGCGGCCTTATTACGGTCGCCGTCCCTGCACTGGAGGGGATGACCGCTTTAGAGTCGTACCCAGAAGTGCCTAAAGGCGTGGCGGCTCTAGTGTGATCTTACGAGGACTTGGGGGTGGTTTAGTTTTAGCCGGTAGTATCCCGGCATGCCCCTTCACCTTTCCCCGGGGCGGAGGAAATTCAAGATGAATTTCCACTTGCGCCCAACAAAAAAAAAAAAAAGGTACGTCAATAGTGATGATGAATTTGGTATAAAATATAAATTAGTTTCTTGATCAACTTTTTATGAATCTATCTAACAATGCAGCATAGTAAGCTCCGGTTATTGTCTTGCCTTTATCCAAAAAAACGATGAAAATAACCCCTTGGCTGTCCCAAAAGACTGTGGCCATCACTTTACCAGCCGAGCAAACAGTTTTTGCCTTCTTTGGGGCACGTTCCCCGGTAGAAGTCCATTGCTTCGACTGTTGCTTAGTCTCTGGTGTATAATGATGGACCCACGTTTCGTCAACTGTTATGTACCGACGCATAAACTCACTCGGATTGCGATTATACATGGCTAGGCATTCCTCAGAAGCTGTTACACGATTTCATTTCTGGTCGACTGTTAGTAAACGCGGCACCCATCTTGCAGAAAGCTTTTTCATGCCCAGAATAACATGCAAAATATAAAAAACTCGTACAGTCGAGATGTGCACAGCATCACTTATTTCGCGTATCTTCACTCGACGCTCTGCCAAATAGTACCAGTATCATGTATTTTATTAACCATGCCCTCCGTAGTGACCTCAATCGGCCTTCCTGGGCGCTCCGCGTCATTAGTGGTAGTACGTCCACAACGAAATTTAGTGAACCACTTATGTACCATCTCATGAGAAGGCGCAGAATCACCATAATACTTTTTCAATTTGTCTTCGGTCTGCTTAATAGTTTTACCACGTAAAAAATAGTGTTTAATTAGCACTCGAAACTCGCTTTTCTCCATTTTCAAAGAATACTTAGAAGTCGCCTAACTTTTTTGTTTCTAAAAAGCTTGTTTTCGCGCCAAAATTGAAAAAATAACGGCATGCGCTTCGTAGTGAGTTTCCAAATACGAGACAAAAAAATAAAATTAAAATAGTTTTTATTCAACCTTAAAGTCATTGAGTTGCCAAACTGCCCTCGTATAGTGCATGTTGACACCGGAAATCATAATTATCATATCTCAAAACAATGCAATTATGAGTTATGTATATCATTGGAATCGGAAAATTCTTGTGATTATACATAACTCATATTTGCATTTTTTCGAGATTCAACAATTAGGCTTTCCTGTATCAATATATGTATGCCAAGGTTAACGGAATGAATGGCCCAAGCATAGTTTATTTCTTTAAGGTTGTTTCAATTCAAAGTTTATTTCTTATAGCATTGTTAATATTTACCTGATGGAACTCAAGTGTGACCTCATTCTTGCCAGTGTTGCACTGTGATACATAGTGCAGTGGGATCTCAAATGCTGTGTTGGATCCAACATTAAAGTTCAGCACTGCTCCATTAAACTTAGCTGTACCCCAATTCCATCCTTTTAAGGATAATTCCTTCTCTAACATATCTTTATTGTAGTTTGTCTTGAAAAATTTCGCCACTTTCTCTTGTTCCTGTAATAGATCATGAAAATAGTTACAGAGTTACAGGCTGCCTTTCAATTCAGTAATCCGACTTATAAATACATTTCTTCCTTTTGGAAGGAGCAATCATAAATTATTAGGTCATTGTTTGAATTGTCTTTACAGTAGAAGTAAATAATGAATTTAAGTCTATTCTTCTGATTATATTATTCTACTAGTTGTGTCCCGCGGTTTCACCTACCATTTAATTTAAAAGAAATCAGATTATTTCATCATCATCATTTCGGCCGAATGAAGTCCACTGCTGGACACAGGCCTCCCCCAAAGATCACCACAACCACCGATATGGATGTGTTGTGGGCTCATTGGGGGGTTTTGCCATAATCGCCACGCTTGGCAGACGGGTTGGCGATCGCAGTTGAGTTGTTAATGTACTCGGAGGACGCTGCTGCCCAACCTCCGGCTAATCCCTTAGTCGACTTTTACGACACCCACGGGAGGAGATGGGGTGGTGGCATTCTGAGCCGGCACCACACGGTATTGAGCCGGCACCACACGGTTATTTATTAATAACTAAATATATTATATATATATAATATATATATTGGGTTTTAATATTATTTCGCAGAACCCTAATTCTTTTTTCCTAAAACAAAAGTAGCCTAAGTTACTCCTTATAACATAAACTATCTGCCAGTGAAAGTCCCATCAAAATCGGTCCTGCCGTTTCGGAGATAAGCTAGAACAAACAGACAGAAAGACAGACAACATTTTTGTATTTTTATTTTGTTAATAGACCGTATATAATACTTTTATATGCATTTAGTAAAAAACTGTTATTTTGACATTACAGAGACTTCAATTTTATTTATTTGTATAGATAAAAATCTTTACCTGACTGGTCAAAATCTATGCAGAATTTATCTATTAAAATTCCCTTCAACTATCCTTGAAGCAGAACCAAAAATGTTTTTTACAACCCAGCCATGAAAACAACACTAGGTCTTGATTCCCCTTCCATAAAATAGTCAATAAATACTTTAGCTGCAAATATGCCTGATTTGGATGTGTTCCATGATAAACTCTACAGTTTCAAAAAGATCAAATGTTTGTTGCTTGAGGGCTTGTTTTAATTTTTCTTGCCTTTCCTTTAATTATTAATAGTTCACTATCTTGTTTTGGTTTGGCTCTAAGTTTGAATTTATTTCAACTGATAATTATCTAATATTTTAGTAGCATTATCATTTTCTTCTTACGTTCTTATTATTATTCTTTTTCTTACTAACATAGCCAACTAATTTAAGTGTTATGTATGCCATTATTGTCATGTACATCAGACAAAATACTGTTTTACATTAACTTTAAAATATGTGATCTTGGCAGTACACGAATAAATAAATATGAACTTACCCCGTCTTTAAAGCCACTGTATCTATGTAAGGTACCGTTCTTCAGGAACAATCTCAAACCCCACGAACCTATAAACTTCTGGAAGTTAACCAACTCGATCTCATTAGCGTGTATTTGTTCAACCTTGCCGGTCTTGCTGTTTTTGAAGACTATGTTCTGGTCCGTCATTTTTAACCGTCCAGGCACCTAAGATTTAAATAATTACAATTGTTTCAAAAATGTTTTACGATTTAGAAATACATCAAATTATTCGTCAAAACCTACCATTGCACCCTTGATTTCGGCTTGCACATCATTGTACTCGAGAAACTCCATTGTTCAGCAAGTTAATAAATCAGTAAGAGTCGTGTTAGGTCTTATAATAGTCGCAAAATGTGCTAAGATATGTCCACGCGCTAATTGCTGTAAAAATATAGCGGCATGAAGAGAACGCTCATACAAAAATCAAATTTGAAGTTTGTGTTTGACAGTGCCAGAGTATAGGGATGTTCGATATTCATCGATGTTAAATAAACATCGATATTTAACTCAAAAACATCGATATTATTACATCGATGCTTTGGGGTGAGATTCAGAAACGAATCTAAGCGTGAACTTACGCTTCCATCTGTCAAAATTAGGGGCGTAAGTGGTGCATTTTGGCAGATGGAAGAGTAAGTTCACGCTTAGACTCGTTTCTGAATCTCACCCAAAGTCCTTAAAAACATCGATACATCGCTGGGATGAGCGTAATATCGGAACATCGATATTAACATATTCCACTACAGTCAAATTCCAATAAGTATTCACCCAATGAGTAGCCGCTTCCCCTCAATTTTCACCTCCACTATGAACTACGATGTCACCCACCCAATGCTAAACATTTTCATTATTCATATGTATGTAATAGCGCATGCGTTATATAACGTGTATATAGCTTGCTGTTCAAAGGAGAAGGGTCGTTTTGTAAGTACGAATTTCCAGATTTTTTTTTTACTGTTCAATGTTTATCGTACATCGATACTGATGAATCGATGTCAACATCGATGTTTTTCTAATATCAAACATCCCTATGCCAGTGTGACCAACTTTGGCAACTTAACGTGGACTAATAAATATTAGAGATAAGGCCGAGATAAGGTATTCTATAGCGGCTATCATTAGGACATTTCACTATTCATAAAACCAGAATTGAAAATTTGCATCAGTGCATATTGTGTATATATCAGATGCATTTTGGTCAGATTTTATTGAATTTATTATATATATATATATTGTTTTTACCGTACAATTATACCTATACTTGACATTGACCATTGTAATCTTATTCTTATATCTATAAATGAGCAATTCTTGTATATATATAATTGGAATCTCGGAATCGGCTCCAACGATTTTCATAAAATTTTGTATATAGGGGGTTTCGGGGGCGATAAATCGATCTAGCTAGGAATCATTTTTAGAAAATGTCATTTTATAGGCGTTTGAGTAGTCTCAACTGAAAAATATGACTCTTCCTGACATCTATTGGCGAATAATAATACTATTTTTTGTGAGCAACTAATTGCTTTAACGACACAACAGCAGATGGCGTTGTTAAGTAACACGAAAATACCGAGCTAAGCTCGGTCATCCAGGTACTATATATTACTAGAATCATCGTCAAAGCGATTGAGCCGTTGAACTAAAATTGGAAATGGAATTGGATTGGCAATCATCACCAGAAAGATATATCAAAATGTTTGGGGCCCCGACCACCTCTTTGTGCACTATACTCAAAACTAGTATATATTACTATAGTAACGTAAAGTAGTTGTTTTTAAAATACAAAATAAAAGACGGAATTTGGACAA
Source organism: Diloba caeruleocephala (assembly GCA_947459985.1). Taxonomy (NCBI): domain Eukaryota; kingdom Metazoa; phylum Arthropoda; class Insecta; order Lepidoptera; family Noctuidae; genus Diloba; species Diloba caeruleocephala. Next base: position 20,462,073 of record OX381616.1, read on the forward strand.
CCACCAATACATAGACAAACAGAATCTACTAAAACTTATTGAGCTGGAAACATACACGCATAATGGACGCATGCCACATGCCGCATCAGCCACAGGACGTCCACTGCTGAACAAAGGCCTCCCCCTTAGATTTCCACAGGGAGCGGTCACATGCCACTCTCATCCAACGACTCCCAGCGACCTTCACCAGGTCCTGTGTCCACCTCGTTGAAGGTCGTCCCACGCTGCGTTTTCCGGTGCGCGGTCTCCATTCGAGAACCTTTGTGCCCCATAGGGCCATCAGTTCTACGAGCAATGTGCCCTGCCCATTGCCACTTCAGTTTACTAATCCTTACAGCTATGTCGACAACCTTAGTTCTTCTACGGATCTCCACATTTCTCATTCGATCTCGTAGAGAAATACCAAGCATAGCTCTCTCCATAGCTCGCTGAGTGACCTTGAGCTTTCTTATGAGGCCCATTGTGAGTGACCACGTCTCTGTTCCATATGTCATCACTGGTAACACACACTGGTTAAAGACTTGCGTCTTGAGGCATTGCGGTATTGTTGACGAAAAGACGTTGCGAAGTTTCCCGAACGCTGCCCAGCCGAGTCGGATTCGACGATTGACCTCTTTCTCGAAGTTGGACCTACCTAACTGGACAGTTTGTCCCAGTTAGACATACTCGTCTACAACTTCGAGAACAGAGCTCCCAACGGGTATTGGGATGGGCACGACATGGGCATTTGACATGACTTTTGTTTTGCCCATGTTCATTTTAAGGCCCACCTGTTGGGAAACTCTGTTGAGATCACCGAGCATTGTGCTGAGCTCTTGCAGCGATTCTGCCATGACTACGATGTCATCGGCAAATTGAAGGTGAGTGATATACTCGCCATTGATCTTAACAAATAATAATAATAATAATCGTTTATTTCAGATTACAGAGATCCATAGTGTTAGTAAATAAAAAATAAAAATAAACTAATGTTAATATAATCTAAACTAATGTTATGTCTCTCTATTACACGGGTTTATATCCCCTGTAAGGGGGAACCCGGTCTTTTGATAGGCTTACGCGGGGACATGGGTCCAACACGCAGAGGCCCTTTAGAGAATTTTAAGCTAAAATGTAATGGGACACTAACCGGGAACTCTCCATGGCTACACTATAAAATGCAGTTTCGGATTGTCCCCGGAGGTGTAAAACTATTGTATAAGATGGAAACTACAATTATAAGGTCTATTGTAATGGATGCTAAATGGATTATATACCTTCTAAAAACGGAAACAACGGCGTCTGCCTTTCAACCTTTAAAGTGAAATTCTGTGGCAGACGGTGACTCGCCACTCACAAGATGGGCCCCCTAAATGGCCACCACTACAGGCGACAAGGAGCAACACCGGTGTGAGCGGCTAGGGGTGTAGAGAGGTGCGGCACCGGTTTCACCATCGCGCGTCTCGAAGACTCGGAGCGGGTTTCCCCGTTATTACGCCATTAGACACTTCCACCCCCGAGCATATAGCTCTGGCGGCCCCTCTCTGATCGGCCAACTTAACGCCAACGTTAACGTTAACGCCGAATCCTTTCCACTCCAGTAGCTTGAAGGCATACTCCATTGCAGCGGTGAACAGTTTCGGGGAAATTACGTCCCCCTGTCTCACACCTCTCTGCAATGGAATTGTCCCCGTGCTCTGTTCATGTACTCGGACCGACATGGTGGCGTTTCTGTATAAGCACTTCAACACTTCAATGTACCGATAGTCAATCTGGCACCGCTGCAGAGATTGCAGCACTGCCCAGGTTTCGACCGAATCGAAGGCTTTCTGATAGTCCAAGCCGCCAAGCATAGTGGCAGATTATACTCCTCGGTCTTCTGTATAACCTGCCGCAGCGTATGGATGTCGTCTATGGTACTGAAACCTTTTCGGAAACCGGTTTGTACGGGAGGCTGGAAACCTGCGCTCGAGACGATTCGTGATGACCCTTGAAAACAGCTTTTAAACATGGCTCAGAAGTGAGATCGATCTATAATTCTTCAATATGGTGTTATCATCCTTTTTGAAGAAGAGCACCACCTCACCTCTGTTCCAGGCTTCCGGTGTTGTGCCCTCGAGTAAGACGGAATTGAATAGCTTCTGAAGGACTTTAAGTACCGGTGTGCCACCCGCTTTCAGAAGCTCTGTGGTAATTCCATCCCCACCCGGCGCCTTGTTATTTTTAAGCTGTTTCAAGGCCATCCTAATCTCGTACAGGCTGATGTCCGGGATATCCTCGGTATAGTGTCGGGTTAGTTTGGCTCGCGGGTCTTTGTCAGAGCCAATGGTAGGTATAGTAACCGAGGTGTATAACTGCTGGTAGAAGTTCTCAATCTCTTTCAAAACCTCTGGCTTAGTCGACGCTACACTGCCGTCCTCGGTCTTCAGCTTCATAATATGACTTTGCCCAATAAGTCTATTCTCTCGTCTAGTCTCTTGCGAACACTTTGGAGCCTTGATTCCGCTCAATCGCCTGTTTAACACTGTTGGTGTTAAAGGTGCGGGTATCGTGACGCAAGGACTTCCATAACCGTCTACTGAGCAGTCGGTATGCTTCAGCGTCACCGGAGGACTGCAGCGCGTCTTTCTGCCATGAGGTCGAGAGTGTGAACGGAGAACTTTTTTGGTCTACCTTTACGGTGGGTTTTAAAGAACTTAGACCCAACCGTTTGGACAGTTTCTACAAACCTACCATTTAAATCGTCCACAGATACGCAATGTTCTAGGCACTCGAAGCGGTTTTGGAGTTCGAGTTGAAAGCTCTCGGGGTTTTGGATATGAGCACTAGAGGGCCGGAGCGTAGAGCTCATCAGACGAGACCTCTCAACTTTGAGATTAATATTCAATGTGCCTCTTACTTACCATTCGGTGATCACTACCAGTTTTCACCAGGTGGATCACAGAGATATCAATGACTATTTGTCTGTTATTGGTCATGATGAAGTCAATCTCATTCTTAGTGGAACCATCGGGACTCATCCAAGTCCACTTCCTGTGAGGCGGCTTTTGGAATAAGAAGTTCATTACAAAGAGCCCCTCCTTTTCCAAATAGTCGGCCGGCCTCTGTCCCCTGGGGTTCCGTTGCCCATATCCAAATTGCCCCACCTTAACTCACTATCGCAACGAGTGCCCAGCTTTGCGTTGAAGTCCCCCATCACAACAGTGAAGTGTGTCTTCGAGGTATGTATGGACCTACTTACGTCCTCATACATACTCTCTACTTCATCATCTGGGTGTGTCGAGGTCGGTGCGTAGACCTGTATGACCTTCAACGAATACCTCTTGGATATTCTGAGTATAAGGTACGCTACCCTACTCGACACACTTTCGATGGCCACTATGCTGTTAATGAGGGACCTGCGGACGAGAAACCCGACACCACCTTGAGACAGATGTTCGCCTTCCCAGTAGTAGAATAAGTTGCCGGATTTCAGGGTAATCGTGTCCTCCCCCTCTCTTCGGACTTCTGATAGACCCATGATATCCCAGTGCAATTTATCTATTTCTTCTTCCAGCTCAACAATCTTTTCGTCTGCCCTCAGTGTGCGTGTGTTATACCAGGGCCAGGTTTCTTTTAGGGTGGTAGCCGGATCCCATCCGGAGATTCTTAGCACCCCCTGCCCCGCCGTTTCCGTGGCCACTATCATGACCAGGAATGGCCGGGGCTGCCGGGAACTGGGGGCTGGTGCTTATGTTGTGTTGTCATTTTGGGGGGAATTTGCCGATACTCACCACGCTTGGCAAGCGTGTTGGTAAGCGCAGAATTGCTACTGCTCAGCAAAAGGAACGCTGCTGCCCATCCCTCTGGATAAGAGTCCCTTAGTCGACTTTTACGACCTCCACGGGAGGAGATGGAGTGGTGCTATATTCTTAATCCCGCCCGCACAAATATACATATATTTTTTAAGCAAGTTTAGCTAGTTTCGTCATACATTGTTTTTGATTTGCGCTGCGCCTGTGCGTGTGTGTTAATAATAATAGATGTATAGCATCTATTATTATTAATTATTAATTATTCTAAATTTATAGAATTAGCAAAAACGATGATGAGCGATGAACGAACGATATTAAGATAATGTCGCCAAAGTCTATAAGAGTGAATAGATATTATTAAAAAACAGCCTATTACTGTCCCACTGCTAGGCACGGGCCTTTATCAGGATGAGAAAGCTTACGCCTCAGTCCACCATGCTGGCCTAGTGCGGGTTGGCAGACTACACACACCACTGAGAACATTATTGGAGCCCTCTCAGGTGTGCAGGTTTCCTCACGATGTTTTCCTTCACCGTTAAATCCGCACATGAATCCGAAAAGTTAGAGGTGCGGGCGGGGATCGCACACAGATCTGTGGAACACAAGCGTTCAACTACTAGGCCATCACTGCTAAATATGTTATTGGTTTGTATATTATTTATATATTATTATTAATGTTATAAATGCGAATGTGTTTCTGTCTGTCTGTTTGTTACGTTGTCACGGCTGAAACCCAGAACCGATTTTGATGCACTTTGTGTGAGATAGCTTGAACCATGGGGAAAGACATAGGCATAATAGTCATCCCCTACAGAGGTTAAATGGGGTGTTGTAGTTTGTTTGGGAAATTCTTAATTTTAAGAGACGGCACGGTTGGTGCAGTGGCTGATACAGTCGGCTGCTGCGCTCCGGGTCGTGGGTTCGATTCCCACACGGAACAATTATTTGTATGATCTGCAGGTACTTGTTCCGGGTCTGGGTGTATTGTATGTGGAATTTATGTCCGTAAACGCACCCACGACACAGGAGAAATCCTAGGGAGAGGCAACGTTTTAAAAAAAATACAAATGACAAAAATGACAAAAATATAGAGTCCCGGTCAAAGCGCTAGTTATTGAATAAATAGAATAAATACGTTTAAATTATCTAAATTGTAATTGTAGTAATGTAAATTATGTGTGTGAGACCTGCATTGCGTAATTACATCAGAGCAATGTGTCAACGTGATGTTGCACAGACATCGGAAGCTTGGGAACATATTCCCAATGGAAATCCCTAATAATATCAAAACATTTGTCTATCTGTTAAATATATCTGTATGATACATTTATACAGCAAAACTACTGAACTGATTAGAGATAGCTTCAACCCAAAGCTAAAGGCCTATTCAGATATAAGTGATATTCGCTACCACTGTGGGTGGCGAAAATACCAAGCGGTATTCCGCTGGGTAGGTATTTGTATTCTGGCTTCGTGCTACCCGTGGAAGTTCATACAAATACTTGGCGGAATACTTCGGTGTCGTTCGGAGTTTTTAGCTATCCACAGCGGTATCTTCGAAGATCGCTTATATCTAAATAGTCTTTTGTGCATGTTGCCTAAGCTAGTCACTCGTTGTATTTATCAATGTGTCTTCAAAATTACCTGACAGGAAACGGAAGCAGTCGAAGAAAGTCTAAATTGAATTAACTCTCCAAAATTGTTTAATTCACACGTGGCCACGCGTGGACCGCGGTGGGCACGATAGTATAGAAAAATTTCTCATTATTTAATGTTTGAAACGTTAACATAAAATAACTATCAAAATCTAAACACACCTACATGTTTACCTTAGGATCTATCATAATTAAAAATCTAAATCAACAATACCACAATAACAACACAGGTAAAATTAATGTGAGCATTTTAATCAATACGATATTTAAAATATATTAAATCATATTCATCTAGTGACACCTTTATAAAATCAAGTATGGCAAATAAAACTTGACTACTAATAGGTATGAGAAATATCTTCACGCTTTTATGTAATATACAGTCGAATACTCAAACGCCACTTAATATTAAGTCCCGCTATAACTATTCGAGAAACCCGTTTTCGGTAGGAATTTAGTATTCGGCCGTTAGTTAGATAATTGTATTTATGACTTCCAAAAGACAGACCGTTAGCTGTATTAACGTAAAAAGATAGTTAAGTACTAACAACCAAATAATACTATATATCAAGAGCAGTGATGGCATAGTAGTTGAGTGTTTCCATACAGGAGAGTCTGAGTTCGATTCCGGGCCACACCTCTGACTTTTAGAATTCATGTGCGGATCAGAATTTGATTATCACTTGCGTTAACGGTAAAGGAAAACATCGCCATCGCCAGCGTGATAGACTAAGGCCAAGCGGTGGGACAATAATGGGCTGATTATATATACTATAACAGACTATAAAAATGAATATATAAGTTATGTGTACCTCGGTATTCAACAATAGTAACAGATATAAAAATTGACAATATAAATAAAATAATAGTTGGTTAGCAATTGGATCAATAAAACTATGACTTTGGCTCGACTACCTACTATGCTAAGTAAAGTAAACGTTCATATGAATATGAACATTATTTATATGAAGATAATATTCATATTTATATAAACGCTGTGCGGCGAGCTAGACACTCGACATTTGTGCAACATAGCTAAAGCTCTGCAAGAATCAAATAAAAGACGCGTTTGTATTTAACGTGTCTAGCTTCCGTTCTGAATCGATAAGATACCACCGTAGATGTTTTCTAAAATCATTTATCGTGGTTTATTTCTCTTCGATAGGTACGCTTTATTTAGCCACTTAATATTTTTGAAGGCAAAATCATTTCAACATGTTACGGTGTTTCCTGGCATAAAGTCGTTTTGATTGTTTGCGTGAGTTGTGTCATGTGTGAGTTTATTGTTTTTGACGTTATTTACGTTATTGAATGCTAGGTGTCATAAAATACCGATGAAGCACATTAACTCGGAGTACGAACTATGACATGATGTGCTGGTAGACATGGGTAACTCAACAAATCAGCATGAGCTGCAGGTCAGATCACGGTTCAAGCTCTTGAACCGGAGCTGCGAGCCGGCTCGCAGGTCAGCTCAAGTAGGTACTTTTACTATACTGTGAACTGTGACTCGGCGCGCACTCTATTGGTTCGAACAGGTTTAACCGCCACTTTTCACTTTTCATCTCTTTCATATTATAGGTTTAAAACATAATAGGCGATTTTTCTTTTTTATGTTAGGTATGTTAAATATAAACGCACCTTCCCATTTTTTTAAAATATTTAATAATATATATGTTATGCTTCGCGTTTTATTTATGCACCTTTAATCATTCAGCTACTAATACGTCAGCTCACAGAACGAATTAGATTTAACCATAGATCAACAGCTCAAAGCAGCTCAAAGGGACTACTTGAGCGAATATAGACTCAAAAACGATTAGCAAAGCTTTCATTATGCTCTGTGAGCTGTCAATGAGCCGTGAGCTGTCTATGTTGCATTTGAACCGCAGCTCAGCAGCTCAAGTCTCTGTGATCTGAATAATTGAACCGGCTCAGACCTGAGTATGTATATCATCAACCTGTGTATCGTCAACGCTGTACTAACCATCAAGTCCCATCGTACCGGTGTTTTCACAATTTAATGCTTTGGCTACCTATTTTACACGGGACTGTTAAGCGGACCTCTTCATTCGGGTCTTACACGCAGGGTCGCTTAAGCGCTAGGTAACTACAACCGTGTACGACGCCTTTTTCAGCATTGGTGTCTAAACAGAGCTGCGCAATAATAAACTAAAAAAGATGAATTTACTTTTGTATGACACTTTAGTACACCCTTTATTTATATAAGAGATTAAAATTAAAATCGATGTTTATTAAAAAGACATATCGAAATACATAATATCGATATATTTGGCCAAGCCTAATTCATTCATTCAATATTTGAATTCAGATTCACTCATTTTTTGTGGGTTGACGGATACTAGACGTGTTTTATGTTGTGGATTTCGAAACTAAATATTTACGATACTTTTTCTTAAAAACTCCCCAATATATGGGCTAGGCTACATTGCAAATGATTTTTTTAAAACTAGTTAAATTGTACTTGGTAATTGTGTGGAAGCAGTGATAAAGTTACCAATAACTCCGCCCTCATTTATAAATTCAATCCTATAGTGTTTGCTCGTACCTCCGCCAGTTATTATTTTCAAAGGTGTATTTGCATGTGTGTAATCCATGGCGTCGTTGTCCTTGCCAAGAGTCCTACAACTCAAGAAGAACAGCTTAGATGTTGAACGTGAGCACTTCGAGAAGTTTCAGGTAAATTTGTTATCCTTTAAAACTTGCAATTTCTTACCTTGACTTGTTTCCTGTTGTTTTTATATCTTAAGCCTACAGACATTTGCTGGCACTTTATTGCAAGAGTCCGGCTAGGCGGCAAGCTGAAACTGGACATTATTGTGTTCTGTTTTGAAGGGCACTGTAGCAGTGAAATGACTGGACTAAATAACTAATTTCTGAAGGTGACAAGCATAGTGTGGTCACTTGGAGCTAGTTCTGCGATCATTTTGTTATGGGCAAGCATCACGCTTACCACCAGGCGAATGTCTTGCTGGTCTTGTCAAAAAGAGACTCATTATTTTGTGTGAGTGTTCTTATACAAGATTTTTAAATATGATTATGATAAGCAAAATTGTTTGTAATTTTTTTCTATTTAATGTTTATACATGCCTAAAGTCATAGAGCAAAATAGCATTATGGAAACCCAAAGTTTAAAAATGTTAAAGCCTTAAAACTGATGAAGTCTAGTGTATAACCACTGTGCCGATTGGGTCATAACATTATTACTAAACTTAGTAGTAATAATATCTAGTTATATGATTATAAGTCCATGTAGTGTCCGGATTAAGAATATAGCACCACTCCATCTCATCCCATAGATGTTGTGAAAGGCGACTAAAGGAAAACCAGACCAAGTCTAAACCAGAGGGATGGGCGGCAGCGTCCCTTTTGTAGAACAATAGGCATACTGCGCTCGCCAACCCAAGGGTGGTAAGTATTGGCGAATTCCCACCAGTATGATGATACACAGATTGTGGAAATCTAGGGAGGCCTTTGTTCAGTAGTGGACTTGTATTGGCTGATATGATTGATAAGATTATAAGAATATATTAGTACATTAATTTTTAATAAAATCATAATTTGTCATTCAAAATTAAACTAAGCTATTGCTACTGTAGTTTAAAATCTTACAATTAAATTTCATCATTTCAGCCAAATGAAGTCCACTGCTGGACACAGGCCTCCCCGCAAGATCACCACAACTACCGATATGGGTGTGTTGTGGGCTCATTGGGGGGGTTTTGCCATAATCACCACACTTGGCAGACGGGTTGGCGATCGCAGTTGAGCTATTAATGTACTTGAAAGTTGCTGCTTCCCATCCTCCAGCTAATCCCTTAGTCAACTTGAATGACACCCACGGGAGAAGATGGGGTGGTGGTATTCTGAGTTGGCACCAGGCGTCACTTTTACACAATTAAATCTACTCTTATATTATTAATAATCTTTTAATCTGAAGGCCAATTCTCGTAATTTAAAAATGTTCAAAATATAGTTCCGATCTAGTCTCAGTGTCATAAATGTCACAAATGGTATTCTCCTAAACTAACAAACAACGTCAAACGTGAAATTACACTGTGATGAGATCGAAAATGAATCGAAAGTTGATCGAAGTCAAAACGGTATTCTGCTAACATTTCGAACTGTCACATGTACTAAATTGTCATTAGATAAACGTCAAAATTGAGATCGAAATGAGACTAGACCGAGATTATACCGAAATCCGACTGAACTTTAAGAGTAGCAGAATACCATTTTTTCGGTCAATTCATAATTTAATCTCAGTTCGGTCAAGTTTCAGTCACAGTGTCAATTAATTACGAGAATTGGCCCTCTGACTTCAGATTTATTTATTTTTCTTATTGATGTTACTTATATGTGCTTTAGTAAGTAGATATGTGAAAATATGAGCACATTTTAGCATATAAGGCACATAATACTGTAAGGAAAAACTTCAATATGGTGCAGCTTAGTTTTGTTGTATCTCTTTTGAATTTCAGTCTATTATAGAGAACATCAGAAATTATTTTATCTGAGATGGAGGGGACACTCAGTTTCTACAACAGTATCTGTACTTTTTTACAGTAGTATTTACTTAGAAAACCTGCAATGCAAATGTCAGCCAGACTGACAATGACCCTATTGATATCATAAATCATGAAGCCACAGCACAAACTAATTGTACGTCATAGAAATATTTGTTTCATGCACGGATCAAACCTGTGACATGCGACATAGAAACCCAAGCATTTAAAAACGACACCAAACATATAATTATATCAGTCATCACCACTGCTGAACAAAGGCCTCCCCCATAGATTTCCACAACGCTGCGGGTGACCAGGGGTGCAATTATCTAAGCTCAAACATCCATACATCCTTGAATACAGAATTGAAATAACAGTAGTAACCCAATTTGGTATTCCCTAAGACTCATGGTCCTGATGGCTTACCTTCTGCAACGTGTCCTTGAATAGCTTCAATCATATCTTAGAGAATACCGAATTGGTCTTACACCGTTATTTCGATTCTGTATTTATGGATGTGTGGATGTTTGAGCTGTTTAAGGAATTGCACCCCAGGTTGTCCGTCCATCTTGTTGGAAATCGTCCCACGCTGTGTTTTCCGGTGCGCAGTGTCCACTCGAGTACCTTTTTGCCCCAATTCATTTCTACGAGGAATTTGTCCCGCCCATTACCACTTGAGCTTACTTATCCTCTCAGCTATATCGGCAACTTTAGTTCTTCTTTGGATCTCTTCATTCCTGATTTGATTTCGTAGAAAAATACCAAGAGCAGCTCTCTTCGTAACTCTCGCTAAGTAACTTTGAGCTTTCTTACGAGGCTCATAGTGACCACGTGTCTGCGCCATATATCATCGCTGGTAACCCACACACTGGTTAAAAACTTTCGGCTTGAGGTATTGCGTTATAGTTGACGAAAAGACTTTGCGAAATTTCCCGAACGCTGCCCAGCCAAGTCGGATTCGACGATTGACTTGGACTGCCAATCAATGTCACCTGGATAGATTACCTTAGCTTCTGCCAACTTTCTTTTGTAACTTTTTGGTACTAAAATTCGTGCAGCGGTGTAACAAAAATTAAATCATTACATGTCCGCTAGCAAAAATATACTGCTTTTGTGCTAAGTTTGCTTTGTAGTAATACACCTTCCGCTCAATTAAACTTGTTCCATTTTAGTAAATGGGTACTTGCGTTTACTATGCGGACATACCAAATTGGAGGGAAATTGTCAGTTGCGCCACAGTTGCGGATACGCGGCGACACGCTTGTCGTGAACCATGTCGGTTACGTCACCTGCCGGTTCCGCCACCTGTGTATACAAACACTGACATAACTTAGCATACAAATGGAAACAAACATAGTTATCGAACCATCTATCTTTTTGTCTATGTCATATTGTACCCACAAGTCTAATCACTGCCATTCTTTGTTACATCAATGTTTCCGGCCGCATATAGCATTGACTTTATCTATCCTACTGTCCTCAGTCCGTTAGATCGTTTCTAACTATTTGTATTGGCTGCATATAGCAGACTCCTGGTCCTGGCCTAAGTCCTATTAACGCTTCCACCATGCGTCGCGTCTCTTCCATACAAATATTAATTGCTCAAAATAATATTACTACTTTACTAAATATTGCTCAAATCTCTAAACATCCCAACTTTTTTCGACTGAATAATTTGTATGTCCGTGTGGTGTCCGGATTAAGAATATAGCACCACTCCGTCTCCTCCCGTGGATGTCGTAAAAGGCGACTAAGGGATTTAAACCAGAGGGATGGGCAGCAGCGTCCCTTCTGTGAAACGGTAGCCATACTGCGCTCACCAACCCGCCTGCCAAGCGTGGTGAGTATTGGCAAATACCCCACAAAATGATGACACAGTTGTGAAAATCAATGGGGGAGGCCTTTGTTCAGCAGTGGACGTATAAATGGCCGATATGATGAATTTGTATTTACATAATTCAGCCCGTTACTGTCCCAGTGATAGGCATGGGCCTTTTTTCACGATCAGAAGATCAGAATGGTTAGGCCTTAGTACCCCGCCGTCTCTACGGGGGGGTCGTGCGGTCCGTGGCCAGCTACGGGGCGCCTGTATGGTCAGCTCGAATGTCAGGTGCCCAGCGCTGTAGAACCAAAATTCACGGTCTGTAGTTTGCAACCAAGCGCGTCGTCGAGGCCGTCCTGCCGCTCTTTGGAGCTTGACTCAGAAGGAGCGAGCGCATCACCTACCGCCTGACACCGGGCACGGTTCGTTCGGTGCGTACCTGCACAGGATAGCACGCGAGGCCACGGCACAATGCCACCATTGTGATAGCGACCAGGACACCGCACAGCACTGCGGATACTGGTCGATCGGATCGGGCAAGATCTCTCTCTCTACCAGCAGTAGTGTCTGCTATGTTGGAAAAGCACGAAAACTGGAATGCAGTGGTCTCCTTCTGTGAGAGCGTCATGCGCAGAGCGGGATCGGGAGAGGGGCCGATCCTGCTCGAAGAAGGAGGAGACGGCGCCAGTATAAGAACCGCCCTAGCGCCTAATCCCTGTAGCCTGAAACCCCCTGCCGTCGCTATAAGGCCCCCGCCTTTGGTTTCGCGGATGCGTGATTGGGGAATCTGCGTGCCCACACCGAGCAACCCACGAGAAGACGGTGGCGCGCATGTGGTCACGCGCTGCCGTATGCGCATAGCACAGTGCACAGGGCTTCGGGGGATCCTTTACAATCCCCCTGGGGGGTGACCGCTTTACAGTAACCCTCTCAGAGATGTGCCTATAGGCGTGGCACCAGTGGACGGTTCTAGTGTGCTCGTACGAGGACCTGGAGCCTTCCTTAGATGCCGAAGATGACCCCAGTGGTTTTAGCCGGGGAAGGACGGAGGCGCATGCCGGCCTCTTACCGGCTAAATCCCCACGCTGTTCCTTCTACTAACCTGGCTGGCTGGGCTGGGGGTGCGGAGTTCTAAATAGCTCGCGTATGCAAGCTTCTGGTTTTGATCTCGTTCTAACGAGATTCTGCCTACCTTTTGTTTTATTATATCTTAAGAACGCAATCTGTGCGAGCATGAAGCTTCATTGTTTTCTCGGTATAAGATAGGTCCATGTATAAGACTAGAATAAATTCGATAAGTGTAGTAAATGTTACTAGTCTGCCAAGCAATTACTGAGTGCTATCTCACTGAAGATGACGATTTGGTGCAGTAGCTTCTGATAACAGCAATAATAAGGGTGGTATGTCACTCCCATCCGTCTACCTACTGGATACTAAGCAAGTGTCAAATAGGTGCGTAAAGCATTTTTTTGTTATCAAACAGATAATGATTGTTGTGTATGAAGACTTGACGCGTTCGATAACTTATCTACAGCGATACCCAGACCGCTAAAAACACTCAATTTAGTTACAAATAGATTCCAAGGATTATACTTGTGCTATCAGAATTTTTTTTGGTGGAAAAAGACCACGGTGTGTTTTTGCCATTTTTACTTTCCTGTTTATTTGGTAAGTATTTTTTTTACTATCCAAGATTCGTAACCGGCCGTAAGAGCAGTGATGGGTTGATGAACTTTATTTTGAAGATAAATATAGTTCTTTGTTTCGTCTTACGTTCAAGCTCTGGCGAAGGAAAACTAAATACAGTTTCGTAATTAATATCTATACTGAAGTGGCAATACGGCTACCATTTCTTTAGGGAAAATTAAGGTACCTCTTACCACGAAATGCGATATCACGGTATGACGTTACTCAAAATCGTTTGAGTTAGGTACAGCTCGCAAGTGAAGACCATGCATTGGAAAACGCAGCAGTGGACGGCCTCCAACAAGATGGACAGACGACCTGGTGAAGGTAACTAGGAGTTGGATGCAGGGGGCAAGTAACCAGTCGTTTGGAAATCTATAGGGGAAGTCTTTGTTCAACCTCGACACGCAAGTTAACAGTGCTAATGTGTGGGTGGTTTCTATCAGTACCCATACATTTATCGTGATGTTCTATTATAACGGGGGAGTGATTCTCGCGCGTCTCGAGATAATTCTATTATAAAGATAATCTCTTTCTCGCGCATTTCGAGTTACTCTATTTTAGAGGTGATGATAATAAAGACTTGTTCCCGTCGAATTGACCGAACGTTTCGCTTCATGCTAATCAAAACATTTCATTGTCATATTACTTAGCGAAGTATGAAATCTTGCTAAAAATTAAGGATACTCATCCGATTACTGATAAAATATATTGAAAGTATTAAAATTTAGCCGTGTGTTGCCGGCTAACAATACCACCACCCCATCTCATCCTGTGGGTGTCGTAAAAGGCGACTATGGTATCTATTAGCCGGAGGATGGGCAGCTGCAGCCTTCGACTATATTTATAAGTTCACTGCGATCGCCAACCCGTCTGCCAAGCGTGGCGATTATGGCAAAACCCCAACTCAATGAGCACACAACATAAACCCATACCGGTCCTTGTGGTAATCTTTGAGGGAAGCCTCTGTCCAGCAGTGGACAATTCATATTTTAGGTAAGTATGTCTAAATGTCGCAATTGTTACAACGTAATCGAGAGAAACGGACCGTGTGTTAGTAGAGATTCCATATTAAAACCACGACATTGTCTATTATTTATTTCCTGACTTTTCCCTTTGACATAGCGGGTTAGAGATTATATCTAAAGTGGAGTTATCTCGAAACGCGCGAGAATACAGAAGACCCGGAAATAGAGAAATTAAAACTGACAAGCTTCAACATCATCATAACCTTTCCGAACTTTTAGTTCGCTGGTGCCTGGTTTAAATTGGTGGAATTTGATTATGTATTGAGATTTATTATTATGAAAGCAAGTTTCAAAACTGCATGTTTTCAAAAGTATACATATGTACTTACATGTCCTTAAGGGTGCTAGAGAGTGAATTATTAAGCGTCAGCTATATTTATTTATTGATTGTCAGTTATTCAGAATGGTCCAGTAAAACGGTCATGATTGTCCGTTTCCGCCCACAGTATGCTCTGAATTCACACTTGAAATCGTATGAATATCACTTTGTAGCTACTCGCATCCAAGTAATAAATGTCCCCCTCGATGGGAGAGCCACAAAACATCAATTATCCAAAAATATTCGTGTGTAGAAGGAAGTATACTTTTAAATGTTGCATAGATGAATATCACATTGATCGATTCGATCGACTGAAAGTGGTGCATACGTGACTAGATAAAATAGCAAATAAAAAATAATAGTTTAAAAAACTAAAAAAACACGCTGACACAAAAAAACAACTGAGTGCCCGAAAGAGCAAGTCTGGAACAGCACGCATACGTAGTTCGCGCACTAGCTCTGTATCTCTTACTCGCATGCAAAGGATGCGGAAAGAAATTAATTAATCCTGGCGAATCTAATTAGGATAATCGGATATTTTGATCGGATTATTGCATTGTCATCGACCTTTGACAGGTGTGCAAAGTTTGAATCAAATCTGATCGTTCAAAGTAGGGCAAAATCGAGCTCAAAGGAGTCTGTTACAAACAAACATACATACAGGTGAAGCTAATAAAAGCGTGTTAAAAAGATTCGCACCGTCTGACTGGATTGCCAATGATGATGTAATTTATTGAATTGAGTTTTCTTTCTGTACAAGGTTTCTCACATAAAGGGCAATAACACAGTACGTAACAGCCTCTTTGTTTATAGAAAGAGTTATTTGCGTCATAACAAACCTAGTAGCAAATATGGATACCAGAAGATTCTTTTTATAATCCATCTATGTTGTAGTGTATCGAGTCGCAGTATCGTACTTATCAGTGACGTGATTTAACACTAAAGTATTGGTCGTAGGTATGTCCTTTAGTTATTTTGTATTATGACTTATGATTCATGCTATGAGTATTAACTTATCTAATATGACGTACAGAAATATAATACATAAGGTTAAAACTAGTCCGATCTATGAGAGAGCACTAGGTAAATAAGAAATGAGCAGTACATTCGCTATGTTATTCCGGTATGGGGAGGCACATATAAAACCACCATGCTCAGGCAAGAGCGAGCGCAGAGAGCTGTCCTGAAAGTTATGCTCAATAAACCATACCGTTACCCCACAACCGAATTATACAAGGACGTTTCTGTGCTGACTGTCAGGCAACTCTCGGCGCTTCATATAATGATATATATAATGATACGCAAACACTCATCATTACGATATGACCCTCACCTTCTTACAAGCAGACGGCGTGAAGACCGTATATGCCCCGCCTTACCTACCAAGACCTCATTAGTTAGTCGCCATTATCAGTGCCTGAGTAGTCGCTTATACAATAGAATTAATAAAGTGAGTAACATAGTATATCCCCTGCCGAAACGAAAGTGTAAAGACAAACTAAAAGAATCCCTACTAGAACTGACATACGCTGAAACTGAAAGTTTATTCATCAGTGAATTATAGTAAACATTACAAAAATTCACAACGCAGCCATGCACGCCATCACACACACACACACGCGCCCACTCACTCAAATAAACATACACATACCCAACTACAGACACACACTCAGACACATACCTACACTCACATTTAATTTTAGTTATTTTTATTTTTTATATATTAATGAAATTCTGTTTAATATTGTAATATATAACAAAACTTTAAATACCTTATTTAAAAATTACTCAAAAGGAACCTGTAACTCTGTCTTCGTTGTAATCCGATACTTATAAGTTGTTGGAGGAGGGCGTTGGTGTCTATAACACAGTTTATACTAGTCTAGCACAGACACCGTCGTTAACTCTATCTGAAAATGCTGATTGTTAATTATAGTTAATTTATGTGTTGATAGACGAACTGTACTTCTATTTTTGGTAGTAAATATTTTATTATTATATGGTGCATCCTGAAATATATATATATATATTTTGTATTTTATAACAACAAAAAAGCGAAGTATCTGACTGGAAACTACAACAAAACACCCACGCACCGTTATCAATTGAGTAAAGGAATGATGTTCTTTTTATATTATTAACTAAACATCTGGAAATGTACCTCGAAGACGTTAAATAGGTAAGAGGTCAAGATTTCGATAGCAGTGAAGTCGGCCTTGTAACCTGCCTTATAAGAAACGTTAATTCCCGCGCCAGCGATATCTCGATGTCGCGCAAATGCCACGGACGTATTGCAATTCAGACCTTATAGGAAGTACCTACTCAGAAAAATGAATTTACTTACGAGAAATCGACCACGAGTAGTTTAGTAGATTCAGCTACTGGAAAAGGTGGTTATATTACATTTTGGGTGCCTAGCAAGAATTAAAATGCCTGCTACGAACGCGTTCATAACAAATTTATACCTACGTACGATGACATTTTACAAACCTTAGCCTACGTATGATATAATATGTTGAATAACACAACAATTTTAAAAAATATTTAGATTTCATTCTTTCCATACAAACCAACCTATTTTCTTATTTTACTAACATAGCTGTGTCCTCCAAACTCTGAAAAGGGACAACCTCTTTGACCTTTTGACCTTATTTGCATCTCCGTCGCCTTCCATCGAACCTATTCTGTACAATTATATCACTAAATATTGGCAATTTGCGTAGCTATAGAATAAGTGGCTGGAGTTTTCCAGTTCCTACGTATAGTTGATACTTGCTGGGTATGACTAAGGATGTATGAATGTTTGCTCCACAGGCACTAATGCTGCCATGCGAACAGAACCGGTTCTGTGACGGAGGGAATATTACCGCACTGACCCAGTGTGGCGATGCTTAATATTTTGCAATACATACCTAGATATCAATTCTAGTAAGTATATCATTGCGACCTATTTGTGTACTAATAATATAGTAGAAGATTAGTGTGCGCAGCTCAATGTGTTTGACGTTATCATTATCTTTCTTTTAACAAATACTCAGGCATTGTGTATGTCCCTTGTGTTTATAGCTTTACGAAAGCCCCCAATGCGAGTATTTTATTAATCCTACCCCCAAGAGATCAGCCATTCACACTTCGCCGAAGTCTAAACTCCGTACTTATTAAACAACAAAACATAATAAATTAGATCGCCTGGGCTGACGAAGGTGATAAATAAATCAATGAAATATTTTCTATACTATCATGTTCACGGCTCAAAATAGTACCTACATAGCTTTCTTTTAACGCATGCTGCAGTGTAAGTTGCCATTTCAAGTAAGGTACTTGGTTTTACGGCCAACTTTCTATAGCATTTTCTCCTGAACTATAGTTTCTCATATTTCTGCTCCACTTTTATTTTATCGCACAATGTTATGTGGAGCATGGTGTCTATTTAGATGGTTATCACACTTATCAAATCCCCACTAATGTCATAGAAACGTATGAAGGTATCAAAAAGTGGATTCATGATCGAGGTCGTGATATTATTAATGTATTCTGAGCTTTTAAATTAATTAGCACTGTGTTTGTTTTGTTCGCTTGCTAGCAATACAAATGAAATGTTCTGTCGTACTCATGTAAAAATTATGGTTATGTTTACTATACAATAGATATCAGAATTGTTTCATTCAACAAATCAAGGGCAATCTCACAGCCTTGCTATTTTGATAGGCACCAATTTTATCATTTTAATTATTACCAAATCTCATTACCGAAGTGCCGTTTACAAGTACTGGTTCAGTCTATTCCATTTACCATAAACAACTCTCGAATAGTTTTTTCGTTTCATTCCCATTGAACATTTAAAAGCGTAGTCCAATTAGCGTAGTTCAATATTGGCGCAAGCACTATAATGTTGCGAGCGGTCCCGCCAGATGGGAAGTGGATTGGTCCGGGAGCAATCACCGCAGCATCCTCTTCCGCCCAGGCTCTTCATCTACCTACATATGTTTATACCATTACGTGCTTCGTAAATGCTCTCAACTACACTATTTTAAATTCCATCGCTTTATTTGCTTTTGCCAATGTCAGTGTGAAACATGATATTATTTTTTATTATAATGCACACTACCTGTGCCTGTACTGTCAAATCATGATTTTTCAGCTATGAAAATCAATTGATTTCAATTCTCAACATTGATTAAAACTACATTAATATCATACTGTGCTAATATACGCGAGGAAATAGTATGTACCTTTAAATAAGCGGGTCTAATATAATCGTTAGGTGGTTAAATCGTCCTAGTCATTAGTCCATCGCATTAACTATACCGAAACGTATATTATGAGTCTAGTTCGTTGGTGTCGTGGGTCGCAATCAGACCATTTCAAATTGCTATTTCCTCTGGTTAGGTACGTATTGTGCAGAAATATAAAGGTATTCCGTTTATGCTTTTTCTAAAATTAAATACAAAACAAATTTGGCATTGTTGCTAGCTTTTTTACCTGCTACATTACCCTTCGAATACATTATAATATAGCCAAAAAAAGTAAAACATCGGTTTTAGTATTTAAATACAATATACTCCAGAAAACCAACTTGCCGTACAAAGATTCGTGTCCATACAATGTTTTAACTGTTTTCAAAAGTGTTGTAAGTATTAATGTTTCAGCAGTTTCTCTTACACATTTTTTATTTCAAAGATTGGATTTAAATAATAGTTACATATATGGTAGATTCGCTTCGTCTGTCGATTCGCTACGCATTGTGTGCGACTGTTATCGCGTCGGCGACCATCTCAGACGTATATTCACAATTTTTCTTGCACCGGTAACGGATTGACGATAGGCTCATGTAACTGGTTACGTGTTATTACTTGTAATAGCAGAGCTGCGACAATTGGAGCATAACAGTGATGTATGCGATGTATACTTGGAACTGATCGTTGCTTTCCTGTTGACTGACTATGTCGTCTAATGTGCAATTGATGATGTCTGAATTACCTAGACAAATATCGTAGGTACTGTTTAATGGAGGAATTACCGGAGAGGCGGCACGGTGCCCGGATGACGCAGGTGCTTTGAATCATGGGTGTTTCGAGAAATATCTGTGTCACATAGGCCGAGAAAAATAGACGCCCAGTTGTCATCACTGCGGAGACTCCCCGGAGAACACGGCACAGCACACGTTGGAGGAGTGCCCAGCTTGGGCATTGCAGCGCCATGATCTCGTCGCGGGGGTCGAAGAGGGTGACTTCTCGCTTTCGGCCGTGGTTCAGTTCATCGTCCGGAGTGAGAGCGAGGGTGGGTGTGGGATGCCGTCGTCACATTTTGTGAGGACGTGATGCAAGCAAAGGAGGTGGCAGAGCGGGGACGGGACGAGACCACCTCTGATCCTCGTCGCAGAAAACACACCGGGTGCGGGCGCTGAAGGTATGGCGGCCTGCGAACAGAAACTGGCCCGAAACGACGGCGCGTGTGTTCTGCGCGCGCCTCTCTGCTGATATGTGCGGCCGGCCAGGTTGCACACAGACGGAGCCCATCGAACGGTGAAGGGCCGATACCTGCCGAGGGTGCGGTCTAATGCTGACAAGGTGAACACCTCACCCCCTAGCCAGAGACAAGTGGAAGGACACCGTGGCGTTTTAGCCGGTTAGAGTCCGGCGTGCCCCTGCGCCCTTAGCGGAGAAAGGCGGAGGAAGTCCATGAGCATCTCCCCCCGGCAAAAAAAGGGTGTGGTCTAATGATGATAAGGCGAGCACCTCACCCCTGGCCCTAGCGGTAAGAGTCTGGCCCTCCCAAGGTGAAGGAATTACACGAGGGTTTCCCCACGACAAAAAAGGTATTGTTCGGTGTGGTGTCCGGATTAAGAATATACCAACACTCCATCTCCGTGACGAATAAAGGACTAAACAAGAGGGATAGGCAGCAGCATCCCTTCTGTGGAACAGCAGCCAGTAGTTACAAATCCGCTGGTCAGCTGGCATGATTATGGGTTTGCATAAACAGTAGAGATACAAACAAATTTAATTCCGGTTCCTACGCATATACCGAGTATGGTAATAAAATACCGTTCAATTCCCAATTGCGTGTAATTTCGACATTTAAAGAAAATGAAGCCGATGGCAGAGAAAAAATAAAATCGCTTTAATGGTTTCATGAAACGTTATCATTGAACTTTCTCATCGCAATGTCGGTGAAAGTAAATTAATTTATAATTATTTAGATTTACTAGTTAAGCGGACATGGCGAGAATTTTGCGAAGCAAGTTGCGTGCTACGTCTCGTCCAAACTTACCATTCGTTATGGGTAGATAGCGTGTAAGGCTAAGACTAGATTGGTGACAGGTGTTCAGTCAGTCGCTGGAAGGTTTTCTAACACTGCCATGTACATGTGAACAACTCTAATTGTGTTTGTCGCTAATGTTAATGAAGTGTGTTAATTTTGTAATTCAGATTAGTTGTACGCATATTATGACGAAACTTTGTACTAGGTAGTATTTGTTTACAACTGCTACACACATTACGCTTTCGTCTATATGGATTCTCCTCCGAGCTCGTTCAGAGTACCAGCAGTTCGTTCGACCGTCGAACAAATTACTGCTCGCAAAGTACAGTCGAACGAACTGTTGGTAGTTTAACCGCCAAAGACGTTATATGTTTGTTTATCAATTTATCGCGAAACAAACATGTCAAATAAAATCGGAGATCTTAAATGAAGGCAAAAGGCATATCTTAAGATGATCCTCAATCATATAATCCTCAGTAAGTCGGCTCATGACACCCACGAAGTCATGTACCTAGTAAGTTTATCTAACTGTGGCTAACACGGAGCAGTCATGTAATGGTTCTATATGTTCATCAAATCTCATAGTTGCATTATTAATTACACTTCGTACTTGTATTATGTAAGTAGCGATGGGAATTTTAATTCAGCTTTGTCCAGTATCTTTATGTTCATTTTACAATGGCGTGGTTGTGAAATCCTCACCATTGTGAATGTGCGATTGTCTTGGCAACCGGCATGGTGTGGGTGAAACCGGGTCCAACATTATAATATGATAACTGGCTTACGTGGGTTTAATGTAGGTAATACTTCCTCTCCCAAGAGGCTTAATTTCTAATGATATAAATTATTGATTAATACAAATGATTGAATTTTAATTACAATTAGCTACGGCGCTCGTTACAAATCGATGATGATTGAATATTACGACAAAGCTATCATGTTGCCAGGAAAATAAATGAAATGCATGAGATCAGAGGCAACGTGATCGGCACAAATATTAAACACATATCATTTCATTATATGTACCTTATATATGCGGATATAATCATAGTAATTAAATTAAATAAAAAAGTACGCCGTGGCCTGGATACAGGATCATCATCATCATTTTAGCCGAGTAAAGTCCACTGCTGGACACAAGCCTCCCCCAAAGATCGCCACAACGACCGGTCTGGGTGTGTTGTATGCTCATTGGGGGGTTTTGCCATAATCGCCACGCTTGGTCTTTAGTCGCCTTTTACGAAACCTTAGGGATGAGATGGGTACAGGATATTATCGTATAAATATGAACGTAATAACTGCACAGTACAGGATAATAATTACGGCTAAAGTGATCACAAATGTCGAATTTCAATCAATTTGAATTTTAGCTATCATTGCTGGCTATTCCGGGCAGGAAAATACATTAGATCTATAGTAAAAACATCCTGATTTTAACATGCTCCGAAACTAAATATTTATCTCCTTAAATTAAGTCGCAGATATCTGTTTAAGGACTTATGGTGACATATGGTAATAAAATTGTAGATAATTTGGGGCACTGCTGCAGCCATCAAACAGATCAGTGTGTTCGAACCGAACGGAGATTGTATCTCATAAAGTGCAGTTTCCTGATTTAGACATGCGCCGACGCACGGTCGACGTCCGCAGCGTGGGATACGCGTTATTATTGTAAACTATTTATATGTTACATACGTATAGTATAAAACTGTAGGGTACAAGGGTAAATGCTGGTATATGTGATAATGATGTTTGTATGCCTACTCCTTACGGTAGACTATCTGCCGCCGACTCCGTTTGCGAGGGATTTAGATGATCGTGAAAGAGTCTGCTGAAAAGCGTGTTAATACTTAATAATTGCAATATTCGTTTAAAAATTATGTAAAAGTATACTGTATTATAAAAGTGTATGTAAAACTACTTTCTTAATTTATGGTGGTGTTAATTTAATGTAGTGGCCCGAGGTTTACAGATTCTTTTCGTAAGCACAAGGTTGCGGGTTCAACTTCAAAACCTGACACGTACTACATATCAAGCTATACATTTCCAGTATAAGCTGATCTCACATTGTGTAGGGTTTCCGTACGATGAGAGATCAGCTTAAACTAGAACATATCACTTGATGTCTAGCCGTGTGTACCAATGTAATTTTGTCAATGTCATATGTACTTTCTTGGTTAATCTAAGACACCGCTGATTTTAACGGTGAAGGCAAACATCGTGGAGGAAACCTGGATCTTATGGACTGAAATCGCTAACATGGAGTAAACAACCGTGGTGGTGGTGATCAAGCTAGAGTGGTGATTAACGCCCGTTCTTTCTCTGTGTGGGGGCGTTTGCCCTGGGTTGGACAGTTACTGGCTGATATTATAATTTAGTGATAAAAAAATATAATATCAAATATTATAATCTCTTTATGCACGGATTTATATCCCCTGTTAGAGGGAACCCGTTATTTTGATAGGCTAACAAGAAGACATGGGCCCAACACGTAGAGGCCCTTTAGAGAATTTAATCTAAAATGTTGTAATAAATAAATATTATTATGATAGGTAAATATTTTGAGGAAACACGAACGTGCAATAAATAAATTCGAAATCTTTTTTTGAACTTGAATACTAAATTTAGTTCACTTGTTTACTAGTTGGCCCTGCTTTATTCATATATTTGCGGCAAGAATTGATACCAAGAGTTTGACTAACTAATTCTTAGTTCACCAACATAATTAAAGTTTATTCATGTTTGACAAATGTTGCGGCCCTCTTGAATTCGGGGGTGTGCTGGCATAGACAATGTAGTTTAAAATGACGGTAGTTTCGTGCACTTAGTGCGACTCATTGACTCCAGCTTGGGACATATGATTATATATGATTACCTGCCGGGGGAGCGGTCCAATGCAGAAAAGCGTACAACTCACCCCCGGCTAGAGGTAAGAAGAAGGACACCGTGGGGTTTTAGCCGGTTTGATCCCGGCATGCCCCTCCGCCCTTCCCAAGCCGGAGGAAGTCCAAGAGGATTTCCCCACGATAAAAAAAAAAAAAAGAAAAAAGCTTGGGACATATGATACCAATATAGGTGAATGCTTTCCGTCCCCATATTGTTGGGTACGATATACGCTGCACCAAAAGGACTCAAAAATAACCATACGTTATAATCGTTCTACCCTACCTGCGTGAAAATTTGAGTAAAATCACTTCGTTATTTAGCAAACAATGTCGTGTGCCAAGGTTTGTTTAGTCTAAAGTAATTCCGCAAATCAGCCGAAGGTATTTAAGTTTAATAAATTTTAATAAAAGCTTTCAGTGTGATAACATTTTTTAAAATATATTTTATTTTAAAAAATGCCTGTTTGGTACATATAACTTAATTTATTCTATACTTTTTACCAGCGATCTAGTTATATTCTAGTTATGTATGTACATTGTTTATTCGTTAAGCAAGTATGAGGCTATTTGCTCGCCTGGTAATGCAAATATGTACTCATAATATTCTTTAATGAAAACATAGCATTTGTGTATGGAACCTTCAGTTATGTATAATATGAGAACGCCTGCTCGCCACATTGGTATTTAACATAAAAAGCATTAAAAAATCGTCTAGATTAAGAATATAGCACCACTTTATCTCCTCCCAGGGATGTCGTGAAAGGCGACTAAGGGATTCTAAACCAGAGGGATAGGCAGCAGCGTCCCTTCTGTGAAGCAGCCATTTTCCTCTTACCAACCCGCCTGCTAATTGTGGCAAGTACTGGAAAATTCCCCCCAAAACGACGACACAATTGTGGAAATGTTGGGCTTTGTTTAGCAGTAAACGTCTTTAGGCTAATATGATGATGATAACAAAAAAAACCCGTACCTAGTCCCTGACTTGGCTTATGCCCATGAAGTTTGCTTCATGCTTATACCTATATTGCAGCTCGGTTCTTCCCAGACCAACTCCCGAGTTATGGTCGTCTATGGGGCTTTGCAAGGCGAAGTTATTTACCTACATATGTACCTCCAATTCAAAAGCCACGGTGAAGTTTTGTACGGAACGAAAACAAAGAGCTTGTGATTCGAGAGCAGACTTACTGGTGCAGTTCGTTCGCATTTGGCCAACAATTTGTTATTTAACGAGACCTACATTTTCCAACATAATATCATATGTTATATTTACCGTATTCAGGTTAAAAATTCAATGTGATTGGACGGCAAACGGAGCCTAATCTTCCGAAACAGGTTATTGAAGTGTGCCAGCTGAAGCCCTGCCTGGCTTATCGCACTACCTATGTGACGTTCACTTATTGATTTTGTACCGCCTGTTTCGGTACAAACGTGCTTACAGTAATATACACTTAGTAGGAATTTACAAGGGCTTCGAATAATATACCGAGGGAAAGGATACATTTTAAAGAAATGTTTATCAACTTGTACCTTGCTTACGGCTTTAATAACAAATTACAAATTCTACGACTAACGTGATGTGTAACCTCAGCTTCCCAAAAAACGTAAAACGAGTGCTTAAAGCATTTTTTTTAGTTTGAAACGGTGCAGCTCTGTGCTAGAGCTACACCAATCGCCAATACGCAATGAGCAAGGGCGATAAATTCTTGATTCTTTGTATGAGAAGAGGCCTTTGCTCTGCAGTGGGACAGTTACAGAGGGATATATCTTTTCTTTTCTTAAAAAAAACGCTGCCTTGCACTAGAATCTCTCCTGTGTCGTGCGTACAGCTTACAAACATAAATCTCACATGCACAGACCCGAAACGACTATCTGTAGATTATAAAAATACTTTGTTCTGTGTGGAACACGTAGCGCAGTAAACCAATCGCTTAGCCACCTGTGCCAACCTTGTCGTCAAGAAGAATATTTTTGTGAATATTCTTGTATACTTTAAAAGACTGATAATTTTAAATTAGAAAAATCAACTGCCCAAGAGACTGTTAGAACAGCCGTAGTCGGATTACATCTGTCGACTGCTTCAAACCCACCCGCATGGATCCTTTTTTCTTTCTTTGTTGCGCTCAGCTGCTGTAATCTAAGTTAGTAATAACATAATAATAACATAATTATGTTAGATTTACATTGCTGTAAATATTACAATAATATTATAGCAAAATTGTTATTTACATTGCCGAGCACCGACGTAACAACACTATCCTTTTATTTGTTTCTTAAAATAGTACACACTGCTTACAACATTTGCATTCATCATGAAACAAACTGTTAAAGTTTATTAAAGCAACCTTTAACAACGGATACCCGTGGCTAAGAAAAAAGGCGGGAGGCTGTAGTTGTGTTGCGAATGCGCAAGCGCACAACGGATGTTGGATAGAATACTATAAAAAACTATGCATTTTACACGCATGAAATTATAGTTCAAGATCTAGGTTCAAGAGAATCATGGTTAAGAAGGTAAACAAGGGTCGCGTTTAGATTACGTGATAGTGACAGTTGTCTTACTATTGCTTAGGTATGAGTACAACTCCTGCGAGAGCGTTATGCTCCAGAAGGAGACGGCAGAGCGTGATCGGGAGAGGGCCAATCCCGCACGGAGAAAGACACAAGGTAACAACCGTCCCGGCACCCAGGTCCAACACGCCTGGGCCTCTTGCCGT
This sequence comes from Diloba caeruleocephala, assembly GCA_947459985.1. Classification (NCBI taxonomy): domain Eukaryota; kingdom Metazoa; phylum Arthropoda; class Insecta; order Lepidoptera; family Noctuidae; genus Diloba; species Diloba caeruleocephala. The sequence goes on from OX381616.1 coordinate 20,488,748, forward strand.
CGCTACACGGTGGGGGGGCCTCAGGGGTCGCGGGCTCGCAATTTGGGGAGTCTGCGTATTGACACCGAGCGACCCCCGGGAAGACAGTGGTCACGTGCCGCCATGTGCGCAGCACAGCGCACAGCGAAGCTTGGGCGGATCCTTTGTAAGCCTCTCCGAAAAGTGCCTGCAGGGCGACCTTTTTACAGTCGCCTTCCCTCCGCTAGAGGGGGTGACCGCTTTACAGTCAGCCCCTCCGTGATGTACCTCAAGGCGTGGCACCAATGGGCGGCTCTAGTGTGATCTTACGAGGACTTGGAGCCCTCCTTCGGTGCCGAAGATGACCGCTCCAGTGGTTTTAGCTGGTAGGAGTCGGGCGAAGGGATGCCGCTACGTCCTTCCCTGGAGCGAAGGAAGTTCATGTAGAATTTCCACTGGAGACCAATAAAAAATAAATTTAAGAAAGTATGAATTCGAAATAATCAATTTATTTACATTTGCCTGAGAAGCTGGATAGCCTACTGTGTAAGCTGAATATCCTAACAAGGAGTAAAACCTTGTTTGATATGACGCCCCTTATTTTTGTATTTGGTAAGCACAGTTATCATAGTCGCTTCTGAGTGGTAACAGTGAGGAATTAAATTCATTCTCACAGTAGTAGGAAAATTAATCAATATTGATTTATTTCAGAACTCGAAATTCGAGCGTCACATAAAAAAATGTCGCTTAAAAAATTTGGATGCGTCCCATATTTTGGCGCCTCTCAGCCTAAGTCCGTTCCTGAGCTCATACTGAGCCTATCCATTGGTCGAGGAGGACGATACATTTACTATTAACATAATTGGTGTTACTAAATGTCTGACAATGGGCTACAAGTTGTTTTAAGAACTAGAATTAAACCCTCGTGTTTGGTGCTAATTTTTCGGCTTCAAAATAGTGGCACCGATTGCTTACGTTAAATATTCTCGCAACGCACCAATTCTTATATACTTTTTGTTTGTTGCAGGTAAGTTGTTCCGTTCCAATGGACTGGTGATTTTTTGCAATAAACTTTGTTCACACCTGCATGAACGCTTGGTGCAAGAAACGGCAGCCGAGAACTGTCTGTCAATAACTGTGGCAGTTTTTGTCGATCTGATTTTTTCACTCTCAATGTATAGACAAGCCATGTAATATTTTCATCATAAGACCACTGTGGTTTATTTACTTATTTATATTGATTTTGCAAACATTTATCGATGGAGCACCCTCAGTGGTAATAAATTGTTTCGCGTCTAACATAACGTCCTATACAATAATCTGTGACTTTATATTGCGTCTTCGATAGCGCTCGTCTTTTTGCATGACCCAGAGTTTTATTAGGCTGGGCCACACTGGATGGAGCAATGCGTTATGTAGATGCTCACTGCGCAGGCAAGGCTTATGCTGCAAAATGCTCAGAATTCAGTGTGACATGTCTGATCTCGTATACAGATTCATATTCAGTTACAACCCTTACTGGATTAAACGTGTGGGCAGCTACGAAAATATGTAATCACTTAGCGAAATTCATCTGTAAATCTCAGAAGTGTTACACAAACTGAATCTTATGTTTTCGGTTATGTGTAGTTTGTATTCAGATTATGAACTTAATGAAAATAAAACGTCAGTTTGCTGACAGACGTTGGGTTCGGGCCGCATGTGACGGGTCGTTGTGGAAATCTAGAGGAGGCCTTTGTTTAGGAGTATATCCATCGGCTGAAATGAAACTTTAGTTCTGAATTTCGATAACTGTGTACATATTTTCGTTGATGGCTGCACACGCGTTGCAGCTGCATTTGATGTGGACCAGTCATCTTCACTAACAGTACTAACCGAGTGTGGCGCGTGTTCGTTTCAGCGCCACAACTCAGCACTTAACTAATGCATGCAGCTGATTCCGTCACCGCTGTCCACTAACCGCACGCTATGGCCAACCCCAACGACAAGCGCTTCTATCAACTGGTGAGTCCACATTGTTTTTATACACACAAACAACACATTAAGTTTACCATTAACTAATAATAGAAGACAGAAGAACGAACTAATTGAGATGCTTACGCGCTAATGCGATTTATGGATGTGGTCACATCTTTTTACCAGGTTACAGTTCTCAAATTAGTTCCTTATACTCAAGTTTTGAGCAGGGCGGCGTGTGTATGCAAGCAGCATTAAAGATAATTGTAATTTTCTTACAGTTAGGATGAAATAAGTTTATTTCTATTTCCATTTCCCTACATTTTACCGCAGACATCAACGAACATTTTTATGTAAGAAAACACAAAGTTGTCTCACGTTTCTGTATCGATACCCAACAATGCACTTGTTATCACGCGTCATCGATTATTTCTATCATTGTTCCGTTTAGTTTTACAATAGCCCAACGTGAAATAAAAACTCATTTAATTCCCTTACAAAAGATTCCTAAGGAGAGGTATTCTCGAAGTTCTTACAGAAGCGGGCGTCGAGTCACGACTTCGGTTTGTAAAACGACAAAATCGTCGCCCTTATTGCACGGAACGGCAGTTAATCTAAAACTATCTCCTCGCTTCGTGCCTCGATTTAGCTGAAAAATATTATAGAAATGTGGATAAAAAGACTGATTGATCTTTCATATGTACAACGTAGTTTCTTTCGTATTTAGGCAAAAAATTATAATAGTGTGCTGAATCCGTTTCCCATTTGTGGTGATTATAGTGTCTGATTGTAACTATGCTCTGGTGTAGACATTCTCGGTCTGATATGACTTGTGTAGTGTATTTTACTTTAAATATATTTTTACTGTCTTATCTAGTTTTGCGTTACTTTTAGTTCATTACTTATTCAGTTGTCGAATATTTTGTCATTGAATAACGTCTTTCTTATGCACAAGAAGTTATTACATTCCAAAACTTATTCGATTGGCGTAATTCATATGTTTGCGCAAAAACAATCCTTTCTGCATCCATGGAATTATTTGAATTCACAAGCTTGAATGCGCGACAAACATTCCCCGCTTTTCTTGTTTTCTTCTTACCTGTTTTAGGTATGGACTCGAATTTATAATGTTATTCATAAATAGTTCTTCAGAATATATAATAAAAAAGGCTAGTACAGATAAGCTACACAAATGTCAATGATATTGACGGGGCGTTGACCTCCCCAAAATAAGGCTGACCTACACGATGAGTGATTCATGCTTGCCTTCTGACAGGATACGTCATCCCAAAACTGCTATGGATGGATGGCTTTCTTCAAAAGACCATTCCAGACGTTTTCTCAAATAATGTTGTATCTAAATATGTCCTGACTTTAAAACAGAAACCAGAAAGAGTTTGTTTCCGCATTTCTTCTCAGAGGCAGTCAGAAGGAAATTCCGGTGTCATCTAAATTTATTGACGGGTAAAAGTGTTTTTTAAACCTTGCTGAAATAAAGATCATTTCAATTAATTCATTTCATAAAGTCTGTAATACTCACATGGGTTCCAATAAGGGTGACCATAAAAAAAAACCTGGATGATCACAGAATAAAACGATGAATTGTGCTTCTCATAATATTTTTGGATTATTTTCAATATAGATTGTAAATCAGATGTTTTGGGTGAACTTCTTGCATATAAATAAAAGTACTTTAAAGAAAAATAAATATCAATGACATTCGTAATGTTGTTAATTTGTACTCTATTTACACTCTACTAACTACTACAGTCCAATATATTTGTACTCTATTTACACTCTACTAACTACTACAGTCCAATATATTTGTACTCTATTTACACTCTACTAACTACTACAGTTTAGCCGTGTGGTGCCGGCTAGCCGTGTGGTGCCGGCTCAGAATGCCACCACCCCATCTCCTCCCATGGGTGTCGTAAAAGTCGACTAAGGGATTAGCCGGAGGATGGGTAGCAGCGTCCTTCGAGTACATTAACAACTCAACTGCGATCGCCAACCCGCCTGCCAAGCGTGGCGATTATGGCAAAACCCCCCAATGAGCCTACAACACATCCATATCGGTGGTTGTGGTGATCTTTGGGGGAGGCCTGTGTCCAGCAGTGGACTTCATTCGGCCGAAATGATGAACTACTACAGTCTACAATTAATACAGATTAATATAACATTCAATAATGAATGTTCCACAGTTGTAATTCAGACAACACGTGTAGGATGATTTCATATATTCATTATCATTATGAATGAATGCGATTGCTCTTTTCCTTATATATATATAACTAGGTAATTCCACAAATAAATGATAATGATATGAATCAGCGTGTATTATAGATAAATTATATCCCGCTGTTATTTACCTTGACCCTTCGTAAGATTGACCATTGGTGTGGTGCCGGCTCAGAATACCACCACCCCATTTCCTCCCGTGGCTGTCGTAAAAGTCGACTAAGGGATTAGCCGGAGGATGGGCAGCAGTGTCCTTCGAGTACATTAACAACTCAACTGCGATCGCCAACCCGTCTGCCAAGCGTGGCGATTATGGCAAAACCCCCCAATGAGCCCACAACACACCCATATCGATCGTTGTGGTGATCTTTGGGGGAGGCCTGTGTCCACAGTGGCCTCATTCGCCGAAATGATGAAGATTGACCAATGTAAGCATAAGTCCTAGGGAAGTAAACCCCTGATTCCAAACTTAATAAAGTAAATCGAGTACACACAGAAATCTGTCTAGCATGTTGGTAAAACTTCAGAAGTTTTCTTTTTTAAGTTGTGCTCTATCAGTGTGTTCTTTTTTGTAGTTAGGTGCCTTACACACAAGTCACAAATGAAATAATTAAGCGCAAGATATACCTAAGCACAATTCCTACAAAATCTTTATCTTGTCAGACACGTAACACATTTGAATAGTGTGTCGGCCAAGGTTAGGTTCAATGTATATATCTTATTGTTATAGAATCCACTTACTTTATTTTCTTGGACACAAATAAAAAGTTTATATCTTCTATAAATAGTTAATTTTTACGTGTTTGTCAATGTATCTAATGTCTAAATATAGGCAGGTCCGCGCAAAGCAACATGTGTTCGGTGCTTACACCGTGCTTCTTGTTTACATACACTTTGGAGAGTTTGTTTATTTGTATTAATTCTGGAAACGTCGATAGCATTTTCGGTACATTTCGGTTCGATAGTAGTGTTTAAGAAAAAGTTAAGACTGAACAGAAATTGATATTTTAATTGAGGTATTTTGAGAGTGGAGTGGATCGGTAAACCACCGGATAGCTATAAAGATAAAAGGTCATACCCGTCTTAAAGTTAATGCGTAGATAACTAAATTACCTTCGAGAATCGTGTGGCCTATGTTGTAGTAGCGCTATGGATATATATTTTTTTTGAACTGGTGGAAATACATCATGTGCTTCCGCCGCCCTTTCCCGGGGTATGCCTCCTACCATGTAAAACCACCGGTGTGGTCATCTTCGGCACCGTAGAAACTCGAATTAATCTCTATCTAGTGCCAGCCATTGGTACCACGCCTTTAGGCACATCTTGTAGGAGATGATTGTAAAGCGGTCACCCCATCTAGTGAAGGGAAGGCGACTGTAATGAGGCCACCCCCCAAGGAGGTGGGATTGTAAAGGATTCCCCCGAAGCCTCGGTATGCACTGTTCTGCGAACATGGCTACATGTCATCATATGCACAGCGTCGTCTTCCCGGGGGTCGCTCAGTATGAGCACGCAGATTCCCCAATAAGCTCACTCGCGACCCCCAAGGCCCCAATAGATACAACCTGCGATCTGACAAAACGATAACTTCTTAAATTAGTATAGATACACGGTTTAAATCTATCCCAGTCTTACAGATACTCTCTGAAGTAAATACCACACATGCACAACATCCCATAAAGGTCTACTGCCGAGCATGGGCCACCCAGTCATCATTACAATGAGCGTTATATTGCCATAATCATAACACTTGCTAGGAGGATCGGTGATCGCAGGATGTTGTTATTAGCTCACAGGAGGATGTTGCTGCCCATCCTCATGATAACTTTTGTTGCCTTTTACGATACCCATAGGGTAGAGAGGCGAGGTTTATTCATTGCCGGCAACTACACGGACAATACGCACTATGTTGAAATAGATAAGTTATGAAATTAGATTTGAGTTTCATTTTCATTTTTAAAGGCTCCATCGTTGTCGGTGATTCTGCCAATGTCAAGGTTGAATAAAAAACAATGTAATAAAATAGCACCAATAATTAAAATTGCCCTTGAATATAATATATGTTATTATACTCGTAATATATAAGTACATGAACAAAAGAAGATTTTTAGTCAATTCGCAATATTTATATTGTAAATGGAAGTCCCGATCTATAAATATCTGAGATAAATATACTTAAAATATGTAGATTAAAGCTTTATATTGTTTTTCTAATAATTTTATTCTGATCTTTAATATATTTTTAGCGATGTCCTAACTTTTTATTAAAAAAACGATCGAAACGACAAGATTTATTTGCATTAACAATTACAATTAATATTAACTAAGTATTTAAGAACTTTATTAATAATCAAAGCATGTAGGTAATCAATTTTAAATAAACTGACAAGAGTTTCGCTTAACAAGTTAACGCTGCGTGTGCCCGGTACGAAGTGAGCTCTTCGTGGCGTGCGCGCAGTGTGGCCAACCCCTACAGAATTTTTCCCCTAAAATCATTTCAAAAACCCCTAAGTATTTTTTTAGTACCTATATCTATGTTTTTTGAATATTTAAAGTTTATACAAGAACCAGAACTGAAAGAACAATCTTAATTCTTAACTCATGAACTCTTGAGACTAACAAATTAAATAACACCCAACTTATTTCTTTTAACTAAAGGATAGAAGGAACCCAAACAACAAAATGAGACGATTTCATTGAATTCAAGCGAACGAAAAAAGCGAAACAATAAATAAATAATGAATGAATGAACAGCGTAGTTTGTATTTTCTTTGGAATGAGCTGCGCGGAATGAACTCTACAGGCGTACCGCTCAATCGTTCTAGGCTGCGTTCAAAACTATATATAAACAAGTGCAAATTGGTAGCGTTCAGAAATATAAGAACTTTTAGTTTAAATTATTTTTAATGATCCTTCCCCCCTAAAAAAAACCCCAAAGAAATCCTGCCCCTAAAAACGCCCCTTTCAATACTTATTGCCCCTAAATTTAGGGGGAAAACCCCCAAGTTGCGCGCTGCCTTCCTCGGTTCAGGTGACGCCTGCATCGCGTGAGGATAGCCACGCCTATCGTACCCCTCTTCGACGAAATTCGACGATAACAATATAATATTTTAACTTAGGATGATTCGCCAAAGTTATGAATGGATGGAATATTAATAGATATGGGAAAATATCATACAAGGGGACTACAAGATTGGGACAGGAGAAAAATTAGTGCTCTAAAGTACCTTCTCTCATGCCACATTCGCAGAGACAATTGCTACGTATACGGAGCTTAGCTAAAAACGCTGGAAAGCAAACATGTCCTAAGCGCAGACGACAAAAAACTAAGGTTATTACTACACACAACCGGAATCTAGAGTCGCGACGAATAAGTATAAGGATATTGTCATACATGTATTAGTATTTATTTATGTAGGCAGTAATAAGGAAAGAACCATCTATAAGTGCAGTGTGTGTATCCCAATGCCATACTCGCGATGTCTTTTTCAATGACTAAGCCTTGTCTCATGATAATCATCATATCAGCCAAAAAACGTCCACTGCTGTACCACGGCGTCTCCCATATATTTCTACAAAGATCGATTACATACCTACCGTGTGTATTTTAGGGGGAACTAGAATATGCTAGTTCTCGCCACGCTTGGCAGGCGCCTTGGTGAGCTCAGAATGGCTGCTGTTCCTCAGAAGAGACGCTGCCATCCCTCTGGTTTAGTGTCCTTTAACCGTCTTTTACGACATCCACGTCAGGAGATGAATTGGTGCTATATTGTTAACCCAGACAAATCTGTAAAAAATATATCCTTAGGTATTGAATGATAATAAAATATGTCTTTATGATTGACAGATAATTTTTAATCTCGAAAGTATCTTTCTACATGTCGCACAATTATGATATCCTCACTTCGTAGAATAAATCAATTTTAAAGTTACCCATTCAAGAGGGTACTTAGCAGGATTCAGATAGAATAATCATTTCAGCAACTCTAGTAGATTGCCTATTTCTGCTTTGTTAGTTTCTAGTCTCACTTGTATTTTGAGGAACTAGGTTTGGTTCTTTATTGACCTTATGTGTACAGTGTTTTAGAAGTCGGTAGACTCTGTGTTTCCTGTTTCAATAATTTGCCAAGTTATTAGACAAAGATAAATTGTTAAAAGGATGAGTCGTTGGTCTAAAGAATTAATTATTATTTTTATCAAGCTAGTTGCAAATTTTGCCACACTTTAATAACTATTATTATTATGGTTTCTTTGAAATGTTTTCTTCTTTATGAGTTGTCGTATTGTGACCCTTAATGTGCATCTGTGTGAATATTTGAGAACATTGACTACGTCATTTTCATATCATTATTGGTTTACAGTGAATTCCCATCATTCATCAGAATGTAGATAGCTACTGATTTGCTTTAAGTTTTGGTTATATTATCAGGTGACTCACACTAATGCTCTTTTTAAAATTCTAACAGCAATAAATATAGTCACTGTAGGCGTCAAGTACACTGACATTATTTATGTATATTATTATACTTATGTACAAACAGCAACTAAAAGATTTATACGATTCTAACTGATTTGTTGAACATTTTATTTTGACATTATATTATTTAAATTCGCCTCTGTAACGGGGAACCCGCATTGACTACACTCTTAATACAGATTTTAAGTCTTGATAGCCTTACGCGGGGTCATGGGTCCAACACGCGGAGGCCCTTTAGAGAATATTAATCTATTATGGAATGGAATAACCGGGGCCTCTCCATGATTGCACTATAATAAAGCCGTCTCAAATTGTTCCCGGAGGTGTAAGACTATTATTGGTATGCGATGTCAATTCGGTGAAAAACGATGACGTGAGTGCGATCACGAGATGGATGCCCTACATGGCCACCACTACGGCTGGCAGGGAGCAACGCCGACATGAGCGGCTGGAGCTGTCGAGACATGCGGCACCGTCTCGAAAACTTGGAGTGGATTTTCCAATTATTGAGCACGCCATTTGTCGTAAACAACGCGATCAAAACGCTAACCCTGATCTCTCATCATACCGAAAGCCTATACAATGCGAGATCAGCGTATACTGGTTTTGTATAGCTTGATGTGTAGCCGTGTGTATTATTATATGATAGTATTATGCTACTGCGAGCGATGATCCCGTCCGTGAATTGTAACGAAATAACCGCCGTTTAGTTTTTATTTACATTGCAGTTTTGAAATAGACAACAATTATTTAATACTGAAACCAGCGCAATGAACTGAAAAAACTAAACTTTAATGAAAAGACCGACGCAAAGTTCTAACGCTGAGGCTTTCAAAACATGTAGTGAATCCATTGTATCAGATTTACTATGTCACTTACACCCGTTAAGTATATAGGGTCTTTATTTTAAGGGGATATTTAATATGTAAAAAGTTGTAATTTCCAATTTATTTGCAATGGTTTTGAATAACAATGAATTAAGTTTGAAATTAAGCACAAAAAGTCATGTTGATCATTTTATTACGAAAACGCACATTCCTTAAAAACACGAGCCTCCATAATCGAGCGGCTATATGCCATGTATCGTAATTTTGAGGGAATTTGCCAGTACTCACCACGCTTGGCAGGCGGGTTGGTGAGCGCAGAATGGATGCTGTTCCACAGAAGGGACGCTGCTACCCTCTGGCTTAGAGTCCTCTAGACGCCTTTTACGACATCCACGGGAGGAGATGGAGTGGTGCTATATTTTCAATCCGGACACGACACGGTTATCTTAATCCTAACTACCACACACCTATAGTAAAATAGTGCAATGTACCGTTTTAATAAAATTGAGAATTTTCTTTTCTTTTTAGTGCTCTCGTAGTAACTTTGCTCAATAAATATTGCGAAAAAAAGAAGTTTCGACGACGATCGACCCATAAAAAAGTTCACTGTTTTTGTAGGACTATCTATGATATATTTAAATTTCACAATCCAAGCATTGGCATGAGTTTGCAGATTCAGCGTGTATAATATAATATGTTGATATATAATATTAAAATAATACAAACCCTACTTTATAAACTCTTAAAATTTTCATAAATTATGTAAAGTCGTTGGTCAATGTAAAGTCCGACAAAACGCGGATGAAGAAATGTTGACTTCAGACCGTAAATTCAGTATTTATCAATGGTATTTCAGACGTTCTTAATTAGTCTGAAGTTCTTAGTTGTAGAAGTCAAAGTACCTACCTAATCAGCGAGGCGAGGTATTAAACAGTTTTTTGTGACATCGTCCAACAATTTATCAATTTCAATGTTCATTCAGTGTTGTTGTAAATGCGTGTTCCTCCGAATATTCTAAGAAGTCTCCGGTTAACGTTAGAAATGTATGCAACGACATTTGCGATGACGCAAACTCCAATCGTCATAGCATACGAATATGCTTGTTTGTTGAGAATTTTTACGCATACAATTTTGTCATTACATTCCATACCTTCTAAGTTTGACACATAATAAATAGCGTAGCTTTGTATTCTTTCGTTTTATATGATTAAAACTTCATAAATTTAAATTATCGTGGTGGCCTAGAGGTTTACGGGCGCGCTTCTTACGCACTAGGTGGCGGGTTCAAAACCTGGCATGTGTATGTGCCATTTCCAATCCGGTATGTTCTTTCTTAGTTAATGTAAGACGCTACAGACTTAAGGTGAAGCAAAACATTAGGGAGGTTACGGAGCCTCGACTCCGAATCGGATTTGTAGGAATCTCCGGTTGAAATCTTACCTCCGAATCCGGCTCCGGTGCGAATCCGGCTCCGGTGCCGATACTGTCAAAACGGAGGTTTACCACAGCCTTAGTGGTTCACCGACGACCAACGAAGAGGTCTAGTGTCTTGCTAGTTGAAACTGCGTTTAAAGTGAATAAAAGACCAAAGCACGAGTGGCTAGATAATTTACCAATTTAAATATTTGATTATTAATTTGTTCTTACAAATACAAACTATGGAAGTTTTGTTTATAGATTGGGGCCATCTAGTAATGTTACTCTTCTTTTTTATTTTCGAAGTACATGTGGTTTTCTACTAACATTCATTCGATTTTGTAACCTCCGATGCACCTCCGTCTCTGCGGTGTTCATTATGAGATCTCCGACTCCGCTTCCGATAAACCCTACCTCCGAAATATCCCTAGAAAACATCGTGATGAAATCTGAATGTGTATTATTGTATTATAAAAACTAAGCTCTTATCATTATTCTTACTAACAAATTGGACCTCTGCTTTTTGTTTCGTGTTCAACGGTTTCATCAAAATAAAGAACCGAGTACCTACTTGGAAAGCCTTTTAAAGTGAGACACCACACATGCTTTATTTAGGTTAACCTTCAACACGTACTATTAAATCAGGTTAATGGACTTTACAAACAATAAACAGCATTTCTCCATTTGATTTGAAATGCACGTTAAGAATTTTTATTGTTTACTGTAAAACCCCGTTCACATTACGACTCAAGTAAGCACCTTAACATTAACCTCCTTACAGTACTTAACTTTACATCTATCGCTCGATAAATGGTACATTCTGATCATTTTTTTTACGTCCGAGTGTTTTACTCACGAAACGGGTTTCATGAATTGTGGAGCGTTGTCAATGATCATTAATTTTCCAGTTTTTTTAGGGATCCGTACATCACAATCGAAAAACGGACCCCTTTTGTCCTATGTGGGTTCCTGTCCGTGTGATAAAGCTCTTTTTCATAGAAACGGCTTGAGGTATCAACTTGAAGTTGCCAGTACTCACCACGCTTGGCAGGCGGGTTGGTGCATTACGGCTACTTATGTTCCACAAGATGGGTGCTGCTGCCCATCCCTCTGGTTAAGTAACCCTTAGTCGCCTTTTAAGACATCAATGGGAGGAGATGGAGTGGTTTTACATTGTTAATCCGGACAAATCCAAATATCATTATTGGGTGATAAAATATGTTTCTAGTTGACAGATTATTTTATCGAAAATATCTTTAAACATATAGGAAAATTATTATGCCGTTCGTTTTAATTATTTTTAGACGTAAGCTTACCTTCCCTTAATTTTGTAGAATAAATCAATTCCAAAGTTTACCCGTTCAAGAGAGGTACTTAGCAAGTATGCTGAATCTTGCTACGTAGGTACCTCTTTTGAATTAGTAATCGTTTCAGCAATTCTTGTAGATTGTCTAATCGATTGCTTGTCTTTGGTGCTATATTCATAATCCGAACACCACACGGAATGATGTAGGTACCACATACACATGTTTACTATATCGGTTTCTTTGTTGTACAGACACTAGCTATACAGAAAGCGATCAATGCTATCGAGACGCCGGTGAAAGAGAAACATGTTCGGAGCACCCTCATCGGCACCTTCAAGGAGCAGAGCGCCATCACATATTGGGTAAGAAATACTTAGAATTTTTGAGAAAAGAAAATATTAGGGTAACAAAATCAGACAAAACGTTGTTATCATCGTCAATCGTAGGTCATCGATTATCAGTAGAAAATTAAATTAACAGGTTAACTTCACGATTTTTATTTACCAAAGCCTCTTTTCTAGAATTATCTTATTATTATTAATACAAATGTTTGTGTCAAAAAAGTATTGCCATTGAAGCACGATGGGTTCTAGAGAATTACTGTAAACTTGAACCTTCTTGATATTTGACACATTCTGAATCGGTTCGTTCAGAGACTGTCGAAATGTCTTTGTTTACAAAAATACGCTATTTTTAGTCTGACCCATTAAGGTAAATGTCGAAGAAGTAAGTCGTGTCGTTACGTGTCTTTATTCCTCACGTAGGTAGTGCTAATGTGACCGGCGGTACTTGACAAAGATCTCGTCCATAGAACAATACAATTCTGCGCCAGGTATTACTTCCTGTGGTTATGTTACTGGCCCGAGACTCAATTTTGACGGCACGGTTGGTGCAGTGGTTGATACAGTCGACTGCTGCGCTCCGGGTCGTGGGTTCGATTCCCGCACGGAACAAATATTTCTACGATCTGCAGGTAGTTGTTCCGGGTCTGGGTGTATTGTGTGTGGAATTCATGTCTGTAAACGCACCCACGACACAGGAGAAATCCTAGTGTGGGGCAACGTATTTTAAAAAGAAAAAAAAATTGAACCGATCTAGCGTCGACGCGGTTATTTAAATTTGTTGGTTTTGGTGCAATAATATAGAAATCATGACGTAGCTTGGAGCTATCGCAGGAACAGAATACCTTGTTTTATTCCGCCATGATCTCGCGCCAGATACTATCAAGGAAGCAATTTCTTATCAGGAAGGATATTTTGTGACAGCTAGGTCACGTGACTAAAGCGGCTTACTCAAAGCTATGTCTGAATTGTATAGTGTGAATGTTTGCAGAGTTTGCAAATATCGATATTTATCGGCTATGCATATACATACAATCCGGCAGAGATACTGCATGTAGGGCCCTGCAGGTAGGGTTTTGAGTAGGCCGCTTTAATACGACGAATCAAGCAGCGCTGTAATAAAACGGTGGTTTTTGGGGAACTAATGTACCGTATCGCGACGTAGTCTCGGGCCATCGCAGGAACAGAATACCTTGCCTTATTCGGCTATGATCTCGTCGGTAAATTAGAGCCCGTCCTCGGGCTTCGCTATTCGCATAGAGTTCGAGACTTTTAATCATTTTGCATCATATTCAGATGGTGGCGGTACGTCTTCCGTTACAAGAGAACCGCATTGTGGCATGGAAGTTCTGCCACGTGACGCACAAGCTGCTGCGCGAAGGACACCCCGCCTGCCTCGACGACTCGCAGCGACACATCGGCATGATCGAGAACTTGGGCAAGCTATGGGTAACACTTTGAATTCTGAATAAAGTAAGATAAGAGATGCAAGGCTAAGAACAATCATTTCGGCCGTGTGAAGGGGTGAAGGGATTCGATGGTTGGATGGCATGGGCCACCTTAACTAAATTAATTATTTATTTATTAATAAAAATCAGAATGACAATAAGTCAATTACACTGATTACTTAAACAATTAAGACTTTCACTCAGTTTTTCACAACACCGCAAACATTCCAACAGTATCACCTTCCACTCATCAGCAAACATATCCAGTTCAGGATTGGTTTCCAGGAGTGCGTTGAGCGTCTTCAACATACGCGGTATGAGTGACATTGCTAGCGCAACCGTGCGACAACGCGGTATCGCAAACAAGTTATTAATAATGTAAATATAAATCCTTATTAAGACAATTACATTTTCCGTAGACTGTATTCTGTTTTTACAAAGGAAAGTCAGGAGTTACTCTAGCAAACTATTTTAATATTTGGATTGATCAGCGCACAATCCTTCATCCTTTTTCATCGATAGGGGTCTTCAAAGACGACTAGAGACGTATAAAATTATGCATAAGCACGGTTGGAGCAGTGCTTGGAGGCTTTGGATATTGGCTTACATTGGTCCGCACCGAACAGAATTAATATTTGTATAGCCTATAGATGATAGTTCCTGGGGGCCTAAAAAGGCCGCTTTAGGCGAATCATAATATGAATTACATTAGAAATGACAAAATGGTCACGTTAATAGTCAGTTATGATTAAGTGACCATTTTGTGTTTTCTAATGTAAATCGTATTGAGATCATTATTATACCTTATAAATAAAACCTAAAACGGTCTTTTTAGGCCTTCTGGACCATTTGGTGATATTTAATGTGATTCATATTATGATTCTAGCAGAAAGCGGCCTTTTTAGGCCCTCAGGTCTGGGTGCTTGTGCATGAGACATTGATATATACCCACGATACAGATTAATCATCATTATGGAGATATGTTTCTGTCTATTTATTGTATAATGGTTATTAAGAGGCCCGTGTTCTGCAGTGGGCATTTACGAACTGATATTTATTTATCAATTAGTTTATATTTTTATGTACAAGTCCGACTTAATACCATGTGGTATTCTCTACCAGTGAACTTAATAGTCAATTTCCAATATACTGGGTCTCTTCAAAAATAATTGTCGTTTTATGTAATCAAATTCCCGATAATTCAATCCATCACCTTCCAAGTAAAAATTATGTACTTGTCACGAGTATTTCTTGGAATAATGTGTGCACATTTTGGACTTGATATTAATGAACTTTACTGTGGTGTCTGTTTATAGGTATTTGGTAAGCCTTTGTTTGTTGTTCTTAGTAAATCTAAGGGTGATTCATTTTATATCTTTGACATTTTTACTGTTTTAACGCAAATGACATAAAAATAAACATTTAAGCAAGTCTAAAAAATATCATTTATGGTAATTTCAAACGGGGGAAGATGTATGCATCATGTCCCATAAAACTATTTTTTGTTACTTTCACTTGTTGCACGCGTGTTGTAAGGCAGTTGTAAAATTTCTGAGGGTCTATTCTCGTAATTTAAATTGTACAAAATAAAGTTCCGATCTCGTCTTCAATGTTGTAAATGTCACAAATTGTATTCTCCTAAACTAACAAACAACAAACGAGAATTACTACTGCGACGAGATCGAAAGTTGATCGAAGCCAAAACGGTATCTTGCTAATTAATTCTGAACTGACACAGGTTAATCAAAGTTCGGTCAACTTTCGGTCATAGTGTAAATTAATTACGAGAATTAACCCTCTGATGTCATCTCGGCTGAAGTCTTTCATATTTATTGAAGTTTCTCAATCTTACGGAAAGGCTATATTAACACATCCCCATATCCTCAGGTACACTTACGCGAAGGCTACGGCAAGCTGGTTCACCTGTATAGCAACCTGCTGGTATGCAAGCTCAAGTTCCACTCGCGCAACCCTCGCTTCCCCGGCAATATGCAGCTGACTGCCGATGAACTGGACGCCATTGCCGAGAACGACGTCAACAACTAGTGAGTTACACGAAACAGCTAGCGCCCCCTGCCGCTGACAGATCGTAGTTCTGGGAATTAAGGTATTCGGGCTGATTCTTAAATCTTACTTCTCTGTCGTTTTTTTTTTGTTACAGTTTCCAACTGTGCGTGGAACTATTTGACTACATGGAAGAAATCCTCAACTTACAGGCGTCAGGTTGGTATTAACCTAACTTGTTATTTATAACTTTGTTATTCATGTATTTTCGTGGTAATAGTATAAAAGTATGTGATAGAGTGATACTCAAAAGGCATAAGAACTGACATAAATAGTATAATTTTAATCAACATCATCGAGGCTGTCTGAATTGTTTACTTAAGAGCGTTAACTATAGACGCACTCCAAATATAAGATCTCGATAATAATCTTATACAAAGATAAATCGACAAAAACATCTATCGCCTATTGATTTGTTCCTGCTTTTTGCTAGTTTCGCTCAGGGTGATATGTGGATATCGAACATAATTTTTACTCTACTCTCTGCCAGTGTTTGACAGCCTTGGAAACGCGCGAGCCAACTCCATGACAGCCAGCGGCCAGTGCCGCCTAGCAGCATTGATACCGTGTGCGCAAGATGCTTCTCAAATTTACGACTGCAACGTGCGCCTTCTCTTCCGCCTACATGCCTCGTTGCCTGCCGACACTCTCTCCGGACACCGCGAGAGGTAACGTTATTATAGCAACGAAGTTGTGATGTGCAACACGTCGCAGGTTTATTGTGTGGGACGGCCTAGTTTCAGTCATTGGTTCAACTCATAAATGGGCTGGGTCGACCGGGAAGTACTACGCCGTCACATTATACCGGCGTGAAGCAGCAATATTGTTGCGTTTCGTACGGTGACGAGTACCAGAAACCCAAACCCCAAAATTTTGGCAGATATACATCCCGACCTTTAAGGACTAAGTGTATGTCTGTACTAAAGGTCGGCAGCGCATCAGCAGCTCCTCTGGTTTTGTTGTTTGAGGCTAAGCACCTAATACCTATAGCACCAACCTATCTCCGAGATGACTTCCGTGGGTTACGTATAAGGCTTTTGTAGCCAGACGATGGGCAGTAGCGTCCTTAGAGTACATTAACAACTCAACTGCGATCGCCAATCCGCCTGGCTGAGGCGTGGCGCTTATGGCAAACCCAAAAAATAAGCACACAACACACCCAGTGTGATCTTTGGGGAGGCCTGTGTCTAGCAGTGCAACTTGTGTTGGCTGAAACACAAGCTCGGGTCTTGCAAACTATATGATGTCTTTGTTGAGGAACCCCTGTTTCGCTTTTGCCATAATTTCGGAGCTTTAGTGAGCTCCGAAATTATGGCAGTTGTATGTTGTAGAGAGAGATAGAGAGAGAGAGTGAGAAGCAAACTTCAAGCGTTACTACAACATACTTGTTTATTCTAGATTCCGACAACAATTCAAGAAGCTGAGCTCGTTCTACAAGCACGCCAGCAGTCTCCAGTACTACAGGAACCTGCTATCGCTGCCTGTATTACCCTCCAATCCTCCCAACTTCTTGTTACAGGTACAACAGCCCTCTAAAATTAAGAGTTCCTTTTGTAAAGTGCTAAGTCGTATGTTCAGACGCCGCACTTGTTGGTACTTTCACAAGCCATAGTCGATACGTAGATAATTATAATTTATTATCTGTTCCAAAGCCAATTCATTCGAATTTATTTTTAATTTTGTTATATGAAATGCGACTACAATTAGGGAACATGTTCACTGACAGTAAACAAAAAACAACGTTATGTCTTTACACTACGGTTGATAATTTATTAACTGCCTACTATATGCTGTAATTGTAATGTTCGAATGCAACATTAAATGCACTGATTTTGCTTTCTTAAATATGAGATTAACTTAAAAACAAAACGCACTTCTTAATAAGAGTTTTCAACATCGGCCCTAAGAATGTAAAATAATCTTTATTGAATACTTTATTATTTTACTCCTTGAGATCAGTTCATATATATTATTAATTATTTCGAGCACTGAGCTATTACACGGCCATTGTTACTCAAAAATTATTAGTTAAATTAAATACGAAATTGACCCAATATGATTTTTCTCAGACACGTAGTAATCGCAGTTTAATATGCGTGCAGTTCTTACGCTGTCACGAACTCAACTGACGCACTCAATGCGCCGCCCTATTGTCATTAAAGCGGGAAATAAATCGAATACGATTGGTCGTCGCTCAGGTACATCCGTGAAACCTCAGGGTTGTGTTGTACTATTCGAGTGACCTTTGCTAATGCATGTACTAGGTATATTACCTACATAGTATGACTAAGTACGCTTATGAATCTTGTTTTATAGAATTATGTTAATTCGCAAGCTGAATGTATGTCCGGTCTAGCACGTAAACTTATGACAATTGATATGGTCTTATATGGGCTGACAGAGTGAAACAAAGCTATATGACAGCTCAGCGCTAAAAAAGAGAGCAAACTTCAAGCGACGAGTTTTGTCTGAGATTAATAGTACCTTGCTACGGCCGTGCTTAGAAGGGTTACCTCTTTACAGTCACCCACTCCGAGATGTGCCTATAGGCATGAAACGAATAGGTGGCTCCGGAGCGTTCGTTCTCGAGATCCCGGAGCACCTATTCGGTGCTGAAGATGACTGCTCACATGGCATGGCTGGCACAAGTCCCCGGAATGCCCCGGGGAGGGCGGGAGAAGCAGATTTTTCCGCATCAGTGAGAAAAAAGATCTCATCATCATCATCATATCAGCCACAGGACGTCCACTGCTGAACAAAGGCCTCCCCCTTAGATTTCCACAACGAGCGGTCACATGCCGCTCTCATCCAACGACTCCCAGCGACCTTCACCAGATCGTCTGTCCACCTCGTTGGAGGTCGTCCCACGCTGCGTTTTCCGGTGCGCGGTCTCCATTCGAGAACCTTTGTGCCCCAACGGCCATCAGTTCTACGAGCAATGTGCCCTGCCCATTGCCACTTCAGTTTACTAATCCTTTCAGCTATGTCGACAACTTTAGTTCTTCTACGGATCTCCTCATTTCTGATTCGATCTCGTAGAGAAATACCAAGCATAGCTCTCTCCATAGCTCGCTGTGTGACCTTGAGCTTTCTTATGAGGCCCATTGTGAGTGACCACGTCTCTGTTCCATATGTCATCACTGGTAACACACACTGGTTAAAGACTTGCGTCTTGAGGCATTGCGGTATTGTTGACGAAAAGACGTTGCGAAGTTTCCCGAACGCTGCCCAGCCGAGTCGGATTCGACGATTGACCTCTTTCTCGAAGTTGGACCTACCTAACTGGACAGTTTGTCCTAGGTAGACATACTCGTCAACAACTTCGAGAACAGAGCTCCCAACGGATATTGGGGTGGGCACGACATGGACATTTGACATGACTTTTGTCTTGCCCATGTTCATTTTAAGGCCCACCTGTTGGGAAACTCTGTTGAGATCATCGAGCATTGTGCTGAGCTCTTGCAGCGATTCTGCCATGACTACGATGTCATCGGCAAATCGAAGGTGAGTGATATACTCGCCATTGATGTTAATGCCGAATCCTTTCCACTCCAGTAGCTTGAAGGCATCCTCCAGTGCAGCGGTGAACAGTTTCGGGGAAATGACGTCCCCCTGTCTCACACCTCTCTGCAATGGAATTGCCCCCGTGCTCTGTTCATGTACTCGGACCGACATGGTGGCGTTTCTGTATAAGCACTTCAACACTTCAATGTACCGATAGTCAATCTGGCACCGCTGCAGAGATTGCAGCACTGCCCAGGTTTCGATCGAATCGAAGGCTTTCTCATAGTCCACAAACGCCAAGCATAGTGGCAGATTATACTCCTCAGTCTTCTGTATAACCTGCCGCAGCGTATGGATGTGGTCTATGGTACTGAAACCTTTTCGGAAACCGGCTTGTTCGGGAGGCTGGAAGTCATCAAACCTGCGCTCGAGACGATTCGTGATGACCCTTGAAAACAGCTTATAAACATGGCTCAGAAGTGAGATGGGTCTATAATTCTTCAATAGGGTGTTAACACCCTTTTTGAAGAAGAGCACCACCTCACCTCTGTTCCACGCTTCCGGCGTTGTGCCCTCGAGTAAGACGGAATTGAATAGCTTCTGAAGGACTTTAAGTACCGGTGTTCCACCCGCTTTCAGAAGCTCTGTCGTAATTCCGTCTCCACCCGGCGCCTTGTTATTTTTAAGCTGTTTCAAGGCCATCCTAATCTCGTACAGGCTGATGTCCGGGATATCATCGGTATAGTGTCGGGTTAGTTTGGCTCGCGGGTCTTTGTCAGAGCCAATGGTAGGTATAGTAACCGAGGTGTATAACTGCCGGTAGAAGTTCTCAATCTCTCTCAAAACCTCTGGCTTAGTCGACGCTACACTGCCGTCCTCGGTCTTCAGCTTCATAATACGACTTTGCCCAATAGACTTGTCTCTTGCGAACACTTTGGAGCCTTGATTCCGCTCAATCGCCTCTTTAACACCGTTAGTGTTAAAGGTGCGGATATCGTGCCGCAAGGACTTCCATATCCGTCTATTGAGCAGTCGGTATGCTTCAGCATCATCGGAAGACTGCAGCGTCATGGCGCGTCTTTCTGCCATAAGGTCGAGAGTGTGATCGGAGAACTTTTTTGGTCTACCTTTACGGTGGGCTTTAAAGAACTTAGACCCAACCGTTTGGACAGTTTCTACAAACCTACCATTTAAATCGTCCACAGATACGCAATGTTCCAGGCACTCGAAGCGGTTTTGGAGTTCGAGTTGAAAGCTCTCGGGGTTTTGGATATGAGCACTAGAGGGCCGGAGCGTAGACCTCATCAGACGAGACCTCTCAACTTTGAGATTAATATTCAATGTGCCTCTTACCATTCGGTGATCACTACCGGTTTTCACCCTGTGGATCACAGAGACATCATTGAATATTTGTCTTTTATTGGTCATGATGAAGTCAATCTCATTCCTCGTGGAACCATCGGGACTCATCCAGGTCCACTTCCTGTGAGGCGGCTTTTGGAAAAAGGAGTTCATCATAAAGAGTCCCTCCTTTTCCAAAAAGTCGGCCAGCCTCTGTCCCCTGGGGTTCCGTTGCCCATATCCAAATTGCCCCACTCTCAACTCACCATCGCATCGAGTGCCCAGTTTTGCGTTGAAGTCCCCCATCACAACAGTGAAATGTGTCTTCGAGGTATGTATGGCCCTACTTACGTCCTCATACATACTCTCTACTTCATCATCTGGGTGTGTCGAGGTCGGTGCGTAGGCCTGTATGACCTTCAACGAATATCTCTTGGATATTCTGAGTATAAGGTACGCTACCCTGCTCGACACACTTTCGATGGCCACTATACTGTTAATGAGGGACCTGCGGACGAGAAACCCGACACCACCTTGAGACAGATGTTCGCCTTCCCGGTAGTAGAATAAGTTGCCGGATTTCAGGGTTATCGTGTCCTCCCCCTCTCTTCGGACTTCTGATAGACCCATGATATCCCAGTGCAACTTAGCTATTTCTTCTTCCAGCTCAACAATCTTTTCGTCTGCCCTCAGTGTGCGTGTGTTATATGTCACCAGGGCCAGTTTTCGGTTTGGGTGGTAGCCGGATCCCATCCGGAGATTCAAAAGAAAAAAGATCTACGGCCATAGATAATATAACAATCTCTGGCCGCGAAGGAATAGAAATGCCATTGACATGTCCAGTACATTTTCAGCTGTAAACTAATCACATGATCGATGCCTGTCATTCTGATCGGTTTTATGCATATTTATCTGAGAATATTAGGCTGTTTCTTGATGTGAAGTTGGTATTAGAAGAAGTAGACATTTAAGACAACTTATCATGTGTATTTATTTGTGTGTAGAGCGACTTCGGCACTTATGTGACACCAGTGGTGACCATCCCTGAGCCGCCGCCGGACGAGGTTGACTCCGTCGGGTCCCTCATCGACACATCTGATACAATGAGTCAGGTAAAACTTGATCCTTAAGTAATTTTTAACGTAACCTATAAAATTTTCTAGAGTGTTTGATTCGAGTCTGCTGCGACTGTATTTTTGTTAGAAATTAATTCCGTGTGCTGTCCGGATTAAAAATATAGCTCCACTCGCATGTCGTAAGGGGCTGATCATCATATCAGCCAAATTACGTCCAAATATTTGTATGATCTGCAAGTAGTTGTTCCGGGTGGGTGTATTGTATGTGGAATTCATGTCTGTAAACCCACCCACGACACAGGACAAATCATAGAGTGGGGCAACGTTTAAAAATAAAAGAGAGCGGCGTCTGCGCGATGTATGCCTGTCGCAAACCGTCTGCGACATACGTACCTACGTAATAGTACCACCGGCCTTGGAAACTTCATCATCATCATCATATCAGCCAAAAGACGTCCACTGTTGAACAAACTCCTCCCCCTTAGATTTCCACAACGAGCGGTTACATGCCGCTCTCATCCAACGTCTCCGAGCGACCTTCACCAGGTCGTCTGTCCATCTTGTTGGAGGTTTTCGCCGCGTTTTCCAGTGCGCGAAGGCGACTCTAAACCAAAGAGTTGTGCAGCAGCGCCTCTCTGTGGAACAGCAGCCATTCTGCGCTTAATAGCTCGTCAGCCAAAGTGTGCAAATTCCCCTCAAAATGACCATACGGCCTATGACCGGTCATTGTGGAAATCTACTGGGGAGGCTTTTGTTCAACAGTGGACGTACTTTGGCTGTCATGATGATGATTTCAACATGTTGTTTCTAACAAAATGGTGTCCCCAGACTTACTACTTAAATGTTAGGCCGAACAAAAACATCATCATTTCGGCCGAATGAAGTCCACTGCTGGACACAGGCCTCCCCCAAAGATCACCACAACGACCGATATGAGTGTGTTGTGGGCTCATTGGGAGGTTTTGCCATAATCGCCACGCTTAGCAGACGGGTTGGCGATCGCAGTTGAGTTGTTTATGTACTCGAAGGACGCTGCTGCCCATCCTCCGGCTAATCCCTTAGTCGTCTTTTACGACACCCACGGGAGGAGATGGGGTGGCGGTATTCTGAGCGGGCACCACACGGCATGTCACAACAAAAACATACTAACATGTTATCCGAGACATAAATAACCCTGCAGGGCCAGTGGAATATCAGAAGTCGCAGGAATTTTTCACTCGTGACAGTAACATAAGCCTGTGGGGGTTCCAAAAGGAGCTTGTATCTATTATTTCAGATACATTACTTAAACGTATCTTGCATCTTGTATTCCAGATACTTTTTTTAAGTATCTTGTACATCTCTGGCATTGTCTCATGTCCATATTTCTGCGTTTATAGTGCACTAGCCTAGCCCAATCTCAATTTGGCTACTTTCATCACTTACGCGGTATTCACTAATGCTAGGTACGAGGTATTGTATTATTCCCGACGATATAGTTCTTGTTGTAACACGATCTGGAAGAGTTGGTCTTATATATAACTCTCAGGGCCAGTCGTACCAAATGAACCAATTTTTCAGCAATCTCATCAATAGTTCACGCTCCATGCAAAAAAAACACAGGTGTCATATGTTGGTAACCGAACATTTGCAAAAGCATTTGCAATTAGCTTTCGCGAAATTCGGTGCAAATGATGAGCGCCATACGATGATAGCCCAGTGGTTGAACGTTTGCTTTCCATACAGGGGGGTCTGAGTTCGAACCCGACAGACAATCTCCGACTTTTCCAATTCATGTGCGGATCAGTATTTGATTATTACTTGTATTAACGGTGAAGGAAAACATCGTGAGGAAGCTTGCAACCCTGAGAGGGCTATGGGAAATGGTGTGTGTGGAGTATACAACCCAACCCGCACTAGATCGGCGGTCGGATTAAGGCCAAACCTATCTGATCCTAAGAAAAGGCCCGCGCCCAGCAGTGACATTAAAAAACGAAGGAATGTATAAAGAAAGTCCATTTTCAATTTCTTTCAGGCAAGTGTGCGGCATTTGCCTTCACCGGCTAAGTTTCGTTGTTGCCCAACGATGCACTCTTATTGTAATCAACACATACAATTATAATAATACTCTACATAAATATCAATTAATTTCCATACAGGTCACGGACCATCTGGAAGACTTCGATGCTCGACCCACGCCGTCCCCACAACCTGACCCCGTTGTTGAGCGGGATAGACTTATAGATCACCTGCAGAATGAACTCAAGAGAATGAGGTATGTAATGAACATTGTTACGTTGTCTTTAGGATCATTTGATTTGATTTGATGGAATAGGAAAAGATATCTAAGGGTTAATATTTCGAAATGCCTCTTATTCTGAAGCCTACTAAACATGGCGCACAGCTTCGTCGCACACATATATTTTTTCACTACATGTAAGCTGCCGTGTAGTGTCCGGATGAGGAATATAGCTGAATATATATATATATATACAGGGTGTCCAGTAAATAGCACGACATACTGCAGGGGGTGAGAGCTTGGGTCAATACAATACCTACCAAAAAAACAATATATGTTCAGCAAAATCTTACGGATTTACAGTAGTACAAAATTTTAAGATAAGAAAATTGTACAGTAAAAATTTAAATAAAAATTGTATTTCTTGAAAACATTTTAGTTTTTAATAGAATAAAGACTTATCAATGATTAAAGTAACTATTCACAAATAATTTGAGGTAAAAAAAAAACTAGAAAAGGAATTTTTCATCACGAGATGCTTAAAAATAAGTGTCAAGGTAGAGATTTTTCGATATTTCGGAAAATTTTGTGCTACTGTAAATCCGTAAGATTTTGCTGAACATATATTGTTTTTTGGTAGGTATTGACCCAAGCTCTCACCCCCTGCAGTAAGTCGTGCTATTTACTGGACACCTGTATATATATATGTCATCCTGTGGATGTAGTATAATAATAATTATAATCCTACCTAATGACAAAAAAAAGTATATCATAAGAAGAAAAAAAAAGTAATTAAGTATATTAAGTAGCTTACAGAACGCAGGGCAGTTGGTGGCGAGCTGAATGTGAGTGGCGACACTGCGTACCCGAATGCTCCAGAGAGTCGGTCAGGGCCTCGTCTCCGGCTTGCCTTTATTGGTTGGTTGGAGTGGTACCCCATGAGTGCCCGAAGGATTTTCAACTCTGGCTTGCCTTAGTTGGCCGATCAGAGGGGGCTATATATAGCTCGGGGGTGGAAGTGTCTAATGGCGTGCAATATGCAATATGCACTGTTACGGACTGTAGATCAAACAAACATGTGTTCCGAGCCTAACCTGTTACAGGCAGCGCAGAAAGCCGATTGCTTAGCCACTGTACTGTGCCAACCGTGCCGTCAACGCTACGCGGTCACCTATCCATAGACTTACCTCGCAAGACGTTTACCGATCAGTGAATGCAGCTGACTATGCGTCTGGGATATATTAGCTCTAGTAATAACTTTTCTAATCCGAGTCGTTTTTTAAACAGATCAGAAGTATCACAGCTTGTCCAAGAGCGAAACACAATGCTAGGTTCCATGAGAGAGCATTGTACGCGTTTGGAATCACAACTACAGACTGCCAAGGTACCAATTATCATACATAAAACGAACTGTACACTGTAATTATAGGATATATATCTCAACTGCATATGTTGTTGTTTATAGGTAGAATTGGAAGAGGAAAAACAAAAAGCAGAAATACTATCCGTACAAACACCAGAAATGAAACGTGAGTAAACAATATTATAGGCACTGTATGTGACATCATCATTTCAGCCGAAAAACGTCCACTGCTGAACATTGGCCTGTCTGGGTTTTCTGTTGTGTGTTTATTAGGGGGTTTTACTGCTCTAGTGTGATCTTACGAGGACCTAGAGCCCCCCTTCGGTGCCGAAGATGACCGCTCCAGTGGTTTTAGCCGGTAGGAGTCCGGCATACCCCTTCGCCTTTCCCCGGGGTGAAGGAAGTTCCATGTAGAATTTCCACTGGACATCAATATAAAAAAGGGGATTTTACTATCGCCCGCGAAGACGGCGGTGCGCACGTGGTCACGTGCCGCAGTGTGCGCAGCACAGCGCGAAGTGAGGCTTGGGGGGAATCCGTTACAATCCCGAGATGTGCCTGAGGCGGCGACCTTTTCATAGTCGCCTTCCCTCCGCTAGAGGGGGTGACCGCTTTACAGTCATCCCCTCCGTGATGTGCCTAAAGGCGTGGCACTAATGGGCGGCTCTAGTGTAATCTTACGAGGACCTAGAGCCCCCCTTCGGTGCCGAAGATGACCAATCCGGTGGTTTTATCCGGTAGGAGTCCGGCATACCCCTTCGCCCTTCCCCGGGGCGAAGGAAGTTCCATGTAGAATTGCCACTGGACACAAAAAAAGGGGGTTTTACTATAATCGCCACGCTTGGTAGGCTGCTGCTGTCCCTCCTTCGGCTAATCCCATAGTCTCATCTTACGAAACCCACGGGAATTTTATATTAAAATACCGGAGACCGTGCTGCAATTACCGCAAAATAAATTTAAAATATTTGTAAAAAATACTCCATGTAAACAAGCATATTATACATTAGAGGATTACCTTAGAGATATAAATGTTTGGCAGAGTGCTTGTCCAGCTCCGCAAGACCACTATAAGAAATAATTCAAATTTTTCATTTTTGACTTATCGACATGCCATCTTGTTGTTGCATGTTTTGTGACATCAATTTATTCAGATTTACTTTTCTGAAATTTCAATTATTATTTTTTGACATGTCATTATTATTATTAATTATTTACACCTGAATTTATTATTGTATAATTTTTTATATTCAACTGGTTTATGATTTGATATTGACACTTTTAAGAGGTTTAGACTTTACATGTTTAATGTAGGAACATTGTCTTTGTGTAACCTGAATTTTCAAGAAAATTGTACACTTAAATGTAACATGATTTTAAAAGAGTAACCATGGAGTTTCTTGCCTGTTCTTCTCCATAGGAAATCTTCATCTTGGAATGTGGCAACTAAAGTTTTGACGATTTATAAGTGAATGGTTTAAATGAATAAAAATATTTTTATCTGTGCTATTTTTTGCCGGCACACGATCAACAATGCATGTGGAATATAATTGAATTAATTCGATTCCAATATTATTCAAACCTGATTGTATCATCATTTCGGCCGAATGAAGTCCACTGCTGAACACAGGCCTCCCCAAAGGTCACCACAACGACCGATATGGTGGGTATGATGTGGGATCATTGGGGGGTTTTGCCATAATCGCCACGCTGGGCAGACGGGTTGGCGATCGCAGTAAAGTTGTTAATGTACTCGAAGGACGCTGCTGCCCATCCTCCGGCTAATCCCTTAGTCGACTTTTACGACACCCATGGGAGGAGATGGGGTGGTGGCATTCTGAGCCGGCACCACACGGCATAACCTGATTGTATATATATTTCAGAAAAACTCACTGAGACCGAAGAGAAAGCCAAAGTTACAGACGAAAAATTCCAGAAGTTAAAAGGAGCGTACACGCAGCTGAGAGAAGAACATATAACGTTGATTAGACAGGTTTGTACCGATTTATAACTATATCTGTATGTAATATTTATCACTAAAATTGTCTGCGTTGCACTATTTGTTATACCTATTTTTCCTGCGTTGTGAACCCTTCATGGACCTACTGTCGGGGAAGGGCTGAGGGCTGTGCCGGATTCTTGCCGACAAAAATACCTGGACGGCCATATTCGGCACTGAAGGGAGGTTCTAGGTTCTCGAGAACGAACACACCGGAGCCGCACATTGGTGCTACGCTTTTAGGTACGTCTTGGAGGCGGTGGCGGTAAAAGGGCACCCTACCGAGGCACATTCAAGGGCAGCCATCTGTTACACCAAGTATGATGTTTAGCCCCATTTACGTCCCTAGTAAGTTCATAACAGAGTTTGTGTTTATGGTTAAAATATTTTTTTTAATTATACCAGTCGTACGTTATTTACACGTTTCGAGTCACTAACGGTCGAATACTGAAACGCCCCTCAATATTTAAGACTCACTAAGCTGGCTAAGACGCCCTTTTTCAGTAGGGTAGCGGGCGTCTCAAATACTTGAGCGGATTTAAATATTGTGTAGTGTTTCAGTATTCGGCCGTAAGTTTTATTAACTACTAAAGACTGGAGACGTATACATCGGGTGTAAGTCGCGACTAATGGATAATTGTTATAAGAAGGCAGTGTTTATGTTACTTCGTTGACTTGCCAAGCGATTATTTAGCAAGTTTTTATTGTAGTAAAGGGAAATTTGGATATACAGCAGACAACAACTGAGGCCCTACAAACATAATGAACTTTATTTGAAGGGGCAATAAGTTAATATCGACCAAAGGACGTCTACTGCTGAACAAAGGGTGTGTCGTCATATTGGGGGAACTTGCCAGTACTCAGTGAGTACTACTCAGCTACTCACCACGGGATGGTAAGCGCAGTGTGGCTATTGTTACATCGAAGGGACTTGTTATATAGGGAGCCTGCTGCCCATCTCTTTGGTTTACAGTCCCTTAGTCGCGTTCCGCTACATCTACGGGAGGAGATGGAGTGGTGCTATATCCTTAATCCGAATGTGATACGGAAACGACAATCAGTTGGTTATGTTGTAATAATTATATACAATCAGTATCATGTTTATTAATAAATTGCTATTTTTTTACATACAATACTTATATTTTTAATTATGTCTGGCTTTGTGACAGTTAATGGGATAATCAGCCTGTTACTGTCCCACTGCTGGGCACGGACCTTTTCTCACAATAAGAAAGGTTTATTACTTAGATTATTGACATATAAATAATCTAAGGTTTATTACAATAATTAGGTTAATGTAAAAATTAACTTGTTTATCGAGCACCAAAAATATTGGTGCTTTTTTTCGCCAGTTTATTATTTATTTATTTATATACCCTATTGTACACCAAAAAAAGTCACAGAAGTTTTGAATTAAGTTAAAGTACAATAGGCGGCCTTATTTTATAACATATTAACGTTTATTACAGAGGCGCGTGTTCTTGTTTGTTTGCGTTTACGTAATAAAATCATAAGAACACGTTTTAGTGCTTGTTTATTATTATTGCAAAAAAGGAAATTGAACGTTGTTTTTTAATAAACGCGACACTGATTGTCCTCTTGAAATGAAGGTTTTTGTTGAACATAATATATATAAGCCTAGAGCTAGTCACTGCGTAAAACAAGGTTTATTTTTTAAATAGAAAGCTGATGTGGATAAATTGTCAGCAAACTTAAGAGCGGCCGCCGCGCAGCACGAGAGTGCTAAAGTAGCGTTACAGCAACAATTAAACGACAGGATAAAGTAAGTAGCACGAATCAGTACTACGTACTACATAGGTCGAGGGTATATATGGGTTCAATCTTTTTGTTTTTATTGAAACCCAAAGTCCTAAAAGTAATTTGTTCTAGTCAAATGATATGTTTGTTTATTTGTTTTTCATCATTTCGGCCGAATGGAGTCCACTCCTGGACACAGGCCACCCCCAAAGATCACCACAACGACCGATATGGGTGTGTAGTGTGCACATTGGGGGGTCTTGCCATAATCGCCACGCTTGGCAGGCGGGTTGGCGATCGCAGTTGAGTTGTTAATGTACTCGAAGGACGCTGCTGCCCATCCTCCGGTTAATCCCTTAGTCGACTTTTACGACACCCACGGGATGAAATGGGGTGGTGGCATTCTGAGCCGGCTGATATTTGTTTTTACCGAAACATAATGGGTTACAGTTATGATTTTTTTTAATGACGCTCGATTTATATTGTATTTTAGCATAGCTTTGCCTACTAGGGTAATTAAATAATGTTGTAAATGCGCGTTACAATGGCATTGTATAATAAACTATGAGATGACTCGAGCTGTTTTGAACGTCGCTACAGCGCGCAATATACTACACTTGCACATTCACATATTATGAAGGGAATAATAAAGTATTATTCACTCGGTATATTTATTGTTATCATTGTTTATTGCTATCATTGTCTATTGCTATAATTTTAGAGACGTCGAGTTGTTACAACAAAGCGCATCATCAAGCGAAGAGATAGAGGCTTACAAATCTGAGATATTGAACCTCCGCGCCGACCTTGAACAGTCCAGGCAAAAAGAAGTTGAATTGGAGACTATAAAAGCTTCCATGGAGGCCTTGGAAATCGAACACAAAACAGCGACAAAGGAACAAGAAGAACAACTAACAACAATAACCAATGACTTCAAAGAAGCTAAAGAAAACTTTGACAAAATCAAACAAGAAAAAGAAGAAAGAGAAATTGAATTGAGTAGGGTTAAAGAAGAATTACTAAGACTTCAGGAGAGCAGCGGAGATGAATATAAAAAGGTAGTAGAAGAAAAAGAAGCTGCGTTTAATCAGGTAGCTGAGTTGAAACAACAGTATTTACTGGAAAAGGAGGTCAGTATTGGAGAATGTTCTTTAATTTATTTAGAGGCGTATATATAGGCTTGCTACAGGTTACTGATTGCATGTTTAAGGCATGACGTCCTATGACATTGATTTAATATGCTTATTAACATAATGGCGGCTATTAAGGGCTAGACTGTAGATTCTGTTTCCTGTATAATATTCGTGTGTAACAATAAAATAAATATTTGTAACCAGTAATATTTGTATATTGTTAAGGATGGTACGGTTGACATTTGT
Source organism: Diloba caeruleocephala (assembly GCA_947459985.1). Lineage (NCBI taxonomy): Eukaryota > Metazoa > Arthropoda > Insecta > Lepidoptera > Noctuidae > Diloba > Diloba caeruleocephala. The sequence goes on from OX381616.1 coordinate 20,519,418, forward strand.
CGGGCATGCCACCGTCCGGGTGAATCCATCAGACATATTATTTCTGGTTGTTCTCGTCTTGCTAACGGCGAGTACTTGCACAGGCACAACCAAGTAGCCAGGGTTATACACCAGCAACTTGCGCTGAAATATAAACTTGTGGCCTTTGAGGTACCATACTACAAGTATATGCCCGACCCAGTTCTCGAAAATAGTCATATCACATTGTACTGGGACCGGTCTATCATCACTGATAGGACTATTGTCGCTAATAAGCCTGATATAGTGATGATAGATCGAGTAGAGCGCCGCGCAATGATTATTGATGTTACCATCCCGCATGATGAGAATCTCGTGAAAGCCGAGAAAGAGAAACAAAGAAAGTATCTTGACTTGGCACACGAGATTGTCGACATGTGGGATGTTGACTCAGCAATCATTGTGCCGATAGTCGTTACGGTCAACGGCTTGATCGCCAAGAGCCTCGACGAACATCTTAAGAGGCTCTTGTTAGGCGGCTGGATCAAGGGCCTGATACAGAAAGTGGTTCTCCTTGACACGGCACGTATTGTCAGGAGGTTCCTCTCTCTGGAGCCCTAACCACCGGCAGCTTGGACCCTGTTCCCGATGCCGGTTGGTCACTATTTTTATATTTTTAAATATATGTTTTTATTTTTGTTTTATATATATATTTAAAAATGTAATACATATGTATACTAAGAAAATAAAGGATAAAAATAAATATTTGTAACCAGTCCAATATCATATTGTTCACATAATAATTATAACCAAACTCATTCAATTTTGTGATTTAATAGGAATTAACCCGATTAAACAATAACATTATTGAATTACATGCAGAAATAGATAGCTTACAGCATAAACTAACTATTTCGGAAACGGACTTTAACATTCGGTATCAAACATTGAGACAAGATTCAATAGCTAAGAACCAAGAATTGGATCATATGTTTAGTGCAAAAGAATCTGAAATTAAAGAGGCACTAGATAAACTTAATTGTTTGCAACTTGCGTTAGAAAATACTAAAAGTAACAATGAAATTAAAATCATTGAAAATATCACTGAGATTTCTAAACTTCAAGAAGAAAATAATGTGCTAGTCAAGTATAAAAATACTGCTGAGACTATGACAATAGAACTGACAAAGGAAAGAGATCAAATAAGTTTACAACTGGCGGAAATATTGAAAGAGAAACAAACAATACAAGATAATTTTACTGAAAAGTTGACAGAAATATCCAATCTCGAAAATAAGTTGAGTAATTTAGAATGTAGTACAAATCAAGAGGTGTTGGAATTGAAAAAGGAGTTACGAAAAACGATTGATAGGAAAGATCTTGAAATTAATGACTTGAAAAATACCCTTAATGAGATCTCTGAATTTGGTAACAGGCAACAATCTGAAAGAGAAAATTTGGCGCAAAATATCATGGAACTTAATACTACAATAGCAGAAATAAATAATAAATTACAGGTACAGAAAATATCGTATGAAGATCGTATAAAAGAAAGTAACAGTGAAATTAAAATGCTCAAAGATAAATTACAAATTTTAACGGAGAGTAAAAACGAAATTATTGGTAATTTGAAAAGTATGGTCGCTGAAAAAGATGTACAAGTTATATCTCTGAATGTAGAAGTGACTCAGCTGGCGGACGATAACTTGAGGCTTAAAGAAGAGTTGAAAGAAACACAGGCAGAATTGGAAATAGGCAACGATGAACTATTAACTTTGAGGGAAGAACATGAAAAAATTGTTGAAACTAATGAATGCAATTTGGCGTTAAAAAATAACGAATTAAGAGAATTACATGATAAAATTAATGAGCTTAGTAATCAAAAAGTTGAGCTCATGGGAGAAAAGGAAACACTAGTTAACAAGTTGAAGTTAGAAAAAGAGGTTTGTCTAGTATTTCTGTTTAATTTGTGACGTCGTACAAACTCTATGTTTTAATATATTTTGTCTTTAAATAGGTATTAGAAAGTAAAATTTTGGAACTCGCGGTTGCACATGATAATATAATAAAGGATTATGATGATTTGAAATCTGAAAAGGAATCTTTGACGCTTGAGCTGAGTAGTGAAATAAACAAATTGAACTTGGAATATGAACAATTACGAGATAAAAAAGAAAATGAAATTCAGTTTTTAAGTAAAGAAGTACAAGATCGAGAATCTTCTTTCTCTGAACATGTTGCTCGAAAAGACGAAACTATCGCTGCGGCTGAAAGAAATGTACAAAAGTTAAAGGATGACTTGGATGCATTACATAAACTAAAGAAAAACGAGAAAGAAGATATGGATGTCGTAATATTAAAGAGTGAACGAGAGAGACAGGTTAGGAAAACAGCCTTTGAATGAAATATGTGTCGAATTACACAGCGTTCAGTTTCACGGACACCTACACTTTCAGTTTATTTGGTGGTGGTCATTGTGCTTCACGTATGTTGTTATTATCAAGAATATCATTGTCACTACTTACTGTGTCCTATAGGATTCGGAATAAATTTATGGTTGCGGTCATGTGTCTTTTGTCTATCGTAGTTTTTATTTTATTCATAGATAGCGTTTAGAACTGTACTCAAAGTTACCCAGTGTTATGTTTTGGAGTGATTTTATGATTTTTTTAATGCGTCCTGTAGGTATGTAGGTCATACTGTTTTATTTGCATTTGTTTTTCTTTCTGTAGACGCGCTTGCCTGTATTTGCATGATACAATATCTAAACCGCATGTTTTATTTCTTTTCTCTACGTCTACGCAACCTGCCGCGCTGTGCATGGATTACTTTCGGACTGCGCTCTTGGACCCGCTTGGAACCTTGGGACTTGCGTACATACTTCTTCTATGGTGGTATAGTCATTGGAGACTAGGCTAGGCCTAGCGGAGAGTAGGAGATTGAATGCAGAGTGTGAATTACAGGATATGTTGCAACACAATACTGTGCTCGAAGCCGATTTGTTGGCTGCAAGGAAACAGTTGGAAGAGGCGCAAGAGGCTTTGGGGAAGCGTTAGTATACTTTATTGTATATATTATTTATAATTTGATTCGATTTTTCTTTGCGTGGATATTGATTAAAAAAATTATCACTCTAGAGTTTATTAAAGCTTTAAACACTTTATTAAAGCTTTCGTAGATTACGAATTATTTCAAGCATTGTTCTTTTGTTTTCGGCTTTATAATCTTATAAAGCAGAGACAAGAAAGTATTGCAATAGAATCTGGCACGTTTTATCGTTGAGCTAAAAGATACATGTTTAGGGCTATATTCACGTGATATAATACGCACAATATTTGGGTGTACAGAAACATCACGACTAGTAACGTGTGCGGGCGAGGCAGCGCTCGAGGTCGCCAGCGGAGCGCTGGCCTCGTTCGAGCACGCCCACGCGCACGACACCGTCAGGGCGGTCGCGGAGCTCGCCGCTAATGCGCTCGATGAACTAGCCAGGCATAGTGACGTAAGTAATAATGCAATGCAATGCACATAATGGTAGCTCGGACGTTCACGGACTCTTTTCTGCAGCACAAGGTTGTTGTGGTTGGTGGTTTAAATACCCGCATGTACCAATTTGACCTTTTCAATGTAATATGTACTTTCTTAGTTAATCTAAGGTCCGTATTACACAATAATGTCTTAGGTTTTCGCGAGTATTACACATTATAATAAAACAGTTTTAAACGGATTCTATCGCGTATATTTTAGATTTGAACCACGAATGCTGCAAAGCATTCGAAACGTCAGGAAAAACAAAAATCTAAAATATACGCGATAAAATCTGTTTAAAAGTGTTTTATTATAATCCGTATTACACATCAAGAATCAAACCTGAAGTAGAACTTGAGTGGAGATTGCGGTCATCAAATATGAACCCTAGGCATAAGGTCCAGCATTTATATTCAATTGATGCAATATTTTATTTTTTATTTATCCGACTGGAAATTTATCATGAATATCCTCCGCCCGGGGAAGGACGAAGAGGCAAGCCGGACTCCTACCGGGTAAAAGCACTGGGGCGGTCATCTTCGGCATCTAAGGGGGGCTCCAGGTCCTCGTATTATCACACTAGAGCCACCCCCTGATGCCACGCCTATAGGCAAATCTCGGAGAAAGTAACTGTAAAGCGTTTACTCTCCCCGGGCTGTAAACCACTGAGTTAACCTGAAGAAAAACAGCGTAAGGAAAGCTGAATTTAATGGTCAGGGTTTTGTCATAATCGCCACGCTTGGCAAGCGGGTTGGCGCATTGGGATCGCAATTGAGTTGTTGATGTACTCGAAGGACGCTGCTGCCCATCCTCCGGCTAATATCATAGTACCCTTTAACGAAACCCATGGGATGAGATGGGTTAGTTATTCGTAGTCAGCACCACACGGCTAGTAGGACGCCCCGTAGGACAGTTATGCTGATATTATTATAATATTTTATGCATCTTTATTAAGTCTTGTGAGAGATATTTACTATGATTTTAATTGAAGCAACACTGGCGTACTTAATTATTTTATACTTATCTCAATGGTAAAAAGGCCAGGGTCTAGATAGCTAACGAAATCTATTTCTCGCTCAGACGACAGGAAACGAGGAGTCAGTTGCCAAGTCAGCGATAGTCGCAGCACACAACACGGCGCAGCTGTCCGTGTATGTCGCTGACGTGTCCAATGTGTCCACTGACTTAACGCTCTCTGACAGTAAGTAGCAAAAGGAACCTTGCTCCAATATGTTTACTAATGAAAATAATTTGATCGAAGCCAAAACGGTATTCTGCTAACATTCCCAACTGAGACAGGTAATAAAATTCGTGATCTCGTCCTTAATTATAAAAACGTCAAAACTGACTTAAAACCAGACTGAAAACAGAACAGAAAACCAAGTTTACTAATTTGTAATTTTATCTCAGATCGGTCAACTTACACTCATAGTGTAAATTAATTACGCGAATGGGCCTTCGAAAGATCTATTATTGGATAGGCTTAGATTAATCGACACTAACCCTATTCGTATTAAATTCTAATAGTTTGACAGGAAAAGTTACATGCATACAAAGAAGATGTCTATATACCTGAGATATCTTCAGCTCCTCATTTTCCGTTTGGTTATGATCGTGGAGTTTAACTCCTCATGGATTTCCTCCGCCCTAGGAAGATACACAGACACAACAGCACAAAATAGTAACATTTCAACTGTGTAGCTTAATAGACACAATATTGGGCATTCGATTAAAAGTAAATTGTAAATTATCAATATATGTTAACCTATTTACTCTAACAATACATCAATATCATAACACAGAATTGACAGGCACATCCAGTTTTAATACCCAGCGTCCTTTAATAAAGCTCTAATGCTAGTTAAAACTATTTTATTGTAATTTCTTTCAGAACTAAACACTGAATGTCGGTCAATGTTGACTGCGACGAAGGAATGCTTAGAATCCATTAAGGGTGGGTCTGTAGTGAGCTCTCATTGCTCTGAGGCAAGGAGTCGACTGCGGAGCTTGATGACCGCTGCTGTTGCCGCCGATAGACTGAACAGTGGCGCTAGGAGTGTTGATGATGAACTGGCAGACATGGACCGGGCTATTGAAGAGGCGGCCTCTCAGATTGAGGTCAGTAAAGTAAAAGGAATGTTTGTTCGGACGTAACAATGTTCGAGGGTTTGAGGTCGTGTACATCGTAACGGCCGAAATTAATAATCAATCTAATCCCAAATATTTGGATTTGGGATTAAGGATTTGTCTGTTTTTTTGTGTTAAATATGATCTCAACACAAAAACGGGTAAAGCTCAAAATCTTAAATCTGAAGATTTTGGATTAGATTGATTATTAATTTCGGCCGTAAATCACAACAAGACACCGAGCTCTGACATATCTGAACATTAGTATATTTTATTTCTTACCCTAGATTGCTTTTTACTATTATGAATTAAATTCACAGGGCCTGCTAGCGGCAACTCGCGCCGCTGGCTCAGGTGTCAAACTCGAAGTTAACAGCAAGATCCTCGATGCTTGCACTACCCTCATGGGAGCTGTCAAGATCTTGGTCCAGGACGCGCGCAAATTGCAGAACGAGCTCGGGGACCCCAAGACCAGGCAGAAGATGTACAGGAAAAACCCGCAGTGGTCCGAGGGACTTATATCTGCAGCTAAGGCCGTTGTGTTTGCCGCTAAACTGCTAGTGTATGTATTAATGATTTGTTTGAATTTGATAGTTTTAATAGGTGCTGCATATCGTGTTTCTTAAAATGCAATTTATTACTGATACATATGAAAGAATCCTATAATTTATTTTTAATTGGTAATAGGTAGTGGATCTACGTGTTTTTTATGAAGAGCTAATTACAGTATATAAGTTTTTTAAAACGAAATGCTACAGTACCTACGTGCATGCTACAGTAACTACGTGCATGCTACAGTACCTACGTGCGTGAGTTCATCACGGTATCGGGGTCTGAGGCGAAGCATGGCAACACTTCCCCACACCAGCCCGCCACAGCCTGCCGTCCTCAATCGAGTCCTTAACGTCAGTCGCGCATTTATCGACACGTAAACTAGTCCTTAATAAAACTATATGCGTGCCATGTAAATCAGGTTCAACAAGAAAAATATCTTTTATAATACATCGACACACACGTGAAATTCGAGACGCGTGCTACAGATGTTGGAGAGACAGTGTATTGGAGAGAAAAGGAAGAACAAAACCTTCCCTATTAAATTTAATTTAATTAAATTTGAATCTAGCGGTTAACTAAGAGGGGCTAAAGACTATAGAACAGTGGCGAAGGGTGGATATTTGCAGAAATAAGCCGTTTCCAAAAAATCTCACTCACCAGTAGCATTTAACGTCTTAGTGTCGATAATTTGCGTTATTTGTTAAATTATTTTCAAGATGGCGTTTAAAGTTCTATAATGTATTATTTGATGGGTGTTACACCTCTTTTTTATTTGTCCATTCCATAGCCACAGAATACTAAATATTAATTGCCAGCCATAGTTATCGTCGACTAACAGTTGCTTCATGTGGGAAACAAAGACAGAAATATAGTCCTATCGCATTTTCGGTGTACACTGACAAATAGACAGAGATTTAGCGTGTTATTTAATGCATGTAGTGGCCACATGCATTAAATAACGCGCTAAATCTCTTTGATGTGCCCTAAAAACTGCTATCTGAGTAGTCAAGCGTTCTCTAGTGGCATGATGATTGCCATTACAAAAAAATACCAGCGAGCCATACAGTAGTCACATATGATGTGTAACATCTGACATCTCTTCCTTCTTCTTCCTGGATTTGCCCCGTATCGTAATGGAAAACAAAAAATGTATTATGACATTATTTTGTTATAGAAAAAGTGTTATAATTTTAAAATCTGCCTTGGCTTCGTGTTGCACACTTCCGTCCCTTTTCACGAAATCACTCCCAGAGATTGCAGGAAAGCGAGATGAAAGATGTTACACATCAATTAGCGCGTTAAGTCATGGCTACATCTGTCTTGTGTACATTAACGCGATAACTAGCGGCGTTAAACTTTAGTGTGGCCTCAGCAAAAGAAAAGTATGATAGTAGTTTGTAAACGCGTGTCCTGCAGCACGTCGGCGGACGAGGCGGTGGGCGCGGCGGGGCAGGTGGAGGGCGTGTCGGCCGCGGCGCACGAGGTGGCGGGCAGCACGGCGCAGCTGGTGGCGGCGTCGCGGGCGCGCGCCCCGCCCGAGTCGGCCGGCCTGGCCAGCCTCACGCGCGCCAGCCGCCACGTGGCCGCCGCCACCGGCGCGCTCGTCGCCGCCGTCAAGGCCGGCTCCGCGCTGGTGCTCGAACAAGGTATGCACACTAGTGTTGCTTAAAAATCGATCTATCGATAGGACTACCCCTAAAACATTCATACTATCGATTGGCCTATCGATATTATCAATAGTATCGATACTATCAATAGTATTTACGACCCAGTTCGATAGTATCGGCACTATCGATACTATCGATAGTATTGTTGCAAAGCTCCCAATCAATACTATTGATACTATCGATAGGGCAATCGATAGTATGAGTGTTTTTTTTTTTCGATTGACTATCGATAGCCTATCGATTTTTAAGCAACACTAATGCACACAGTTACATCCAGTTTGTGTCGCGGGACACGCGTGCCAACACTAGACAATATCGTGCTTACTATTACGTTGTACTTTATTTGTTAAAACAGTATTCAGTATTCGCTGAGCTAGAATCATCGATTATAAAATCGTGAAAATACCATTTCGAGTTACTCTCGACTGCAGAATCAAAAGCTGTGAAGTGAGAAGTGAGATTCACACTCAAGATTAATTATTTACAGCAAAAATTACATGTAAAAAATATGTGTGCTAAAAAATTCGTCGCGGTCACTACTTTCAATTACTACTAAAAACTTTAATTGTGGAACAGTATTTTTAGTGCTACTTTACAAGTTTTTATTTGAATAAAAGAGATATTTAATCAAAATAATAGTTTCTTTTAATTTATTTAACACCGAATTTATTTTATTTATTATTCTTTAGTAATGTTAAGGCGAATAGTTTAGTTGAAATACCAAGCATGGCTCTCTTCATACTCGTTGAGTGACCTTGAGCTTCCTTATGAAGCCCATAGTTAGTGACCACGTCTCTGTTCCATATGTCATCACTGCACACACTGGTTATAAAGTTTCGTCTTGATAGTTGACAAAAAAAGGTTCTCGAACGCTGCCCAGCCGAGTCTGATCTGACGATTGACCTCTTTCTCGAAGTTGGACAGCTTGTCCCAGGTAGAACTACTAGTTAACAATTTCGAGAACAGAGCTCCCAACGGATATTGGGATGGGCACGACATGGGCATTTGACATGACTTTCGACTTGCCATGTTCATTTTAAAGCCCATCTGTTGGGAAACTGTTGAGATCATCGAGCATTGTGCTGAGCACTTGCAGCGATTCTGCGATGACAACGATACGATATCGTCGACAAATCGAAGGTGAGTGAAATACTCGTCATTGACGTAAATGCCTAATCCTTTCCACTCTAGTAACTTGAAGGCATCCTCCATTGCAGCGGTGAACAGTTTCGGGGAAACGGAATGGAATGGAATTGCCCCCGTGCTCTGTTCATGTACTCGGACCGACATGGTGGCATTTCTGTATAAGCACTTCAACACTTCTATGTACCCATACTCCATATGGCACCGCTGCAAAACTGCCCAGATTTTGATCGAATCCAAGGCTAACCATAGTGGCAGATGATACTCCTCGGTCTTCTGTATAACCTGCCGCAGCGTATGGATGTGGTCTATGGTACTAAAACCCTTTCAGAAACCGACTTTTTCGGGAGGCTGGAAGTCATCAAACCTGCGCTCGAGACGATTCGTGATGACCCTGGAAAACAGCTTATAAACATGGCTCAGCAGCTAGAGGGTTCATAATTCTTCAACAGGGTGTTGTCACCCTTTTGAAGAAGAGCACCACCTCGCCTCTGTTCCACGCTTCCGGCGTTGTTCCCTAGAGTAAGACGGAACTGAATAGCTTTTGCAGGACTTTAAGAACCGGTGTGCCATCCGATTTCAGAAGCTCTGTCGGAATTCCGTCACCACGCGGCGGCTTGTTATTTTTAAACGTCACGTACAGGCTGATGTCCGGGATATCCTCGGTACAGTGGCAGGTAAGTTTGGCTCGCGGGTCTTTGTCAGATCCAATGGTAGGTATAGTTACCGAGGTGTAGAGCTGTCGGTAGAAGTTCTCAATCTTTCTCAAAACCTCTTGCATACTCGACGCTACACTGCCGTCCTCGGTCTTCAGCTTCATAATACGATTTTGCCCAATAGACTTATCTCTTGCGAACACTTTGGAGCCCTGATTCCGCTTAATCGTCTCTTTAGCACCATTGGTGTTAAAGGTATCGTGACGCAAGGACATCCATATCCGTCTATTGAGCAGTCGATATGCTTCAGCATGGAGGGTCATGGCGCGTCTTGATGTGGAGTGGAGTGTGATTGGAGAACTGTTTTGTCTACTTTACGGTGGGTTTTAAATGACTCCAGTTGGACAGTTTGGACAGTTTCTACAAACGTATCATTTAAATCGTCCACAAATACGCAATGTTCTAGACACTCGAAGTGATTTTGGAGTTCAAGTTGAAAGCTTTTGGCATTTGGATATGAGCGCTAGAGGGCCGGAACGTAGATTTCATCAGACGAGGCCTCTTAACTTTGAGATTAATATTCAATATGCCTCTTAACATTCGATGACCACTACCGGTTTTCACCCTAAGGATCACAGAGACATCATTGAATATTTGTATTTTATTAGTCATAAATTGAATCTCATTCTTTGTGGAATCTTCGGGTATCATCCAGGTCCATTTCCTGTGAGGCGGCTTTTGGAAAAAGGAGTTTATCATGAAGAGTCTCTCCTTTTCCAAAAGTTGGCCAGTCTCTGGTTCCTGGGGTTCCGTTGCCCATACCCAAATTGCCCCACTCTTCCAACTAATCATCGCGTCGTGTGCCCAGCTTTCCGGGAACTCCCCCATTACAACAATGAAGTGTGTATTGGAGGTATGTATGGCCCTACTTACGTCCTCGTACATACTCTCTTCTTCACTTCATCATCTGGGTGTGTCAAGTTCGGTGCGTAGACCTGTATGACCTTCAACGAATACCTCTTGGAAAGTCTGAGTATAAGGTACGCTACCCTGTTCGACTCACTTGCAATGGCCACTACGTTGTTAATGAGGGACCTGTGGACGAGGAACCCAACACCACCTTGAGACAGATAGTCCCTGTCCCGGTAGTAGAATATGTTGCCGGATTTCAGGGTTATCGTGCCCCTACCCTCTTCTGTTAAACTTCTGAGATCCCAGTACTTATCTATTTCTTCTTCCAGCTCAACGATCTTTTCGTTTATCCTCAGTGTGCGTGCGTTGTATGTTACCAGGGCCAGTTTTCGTTTGGGGTGGCAGCAGAATCCCATATGGAGATTCTTACCATAGCGACATCTATTTACAATATATTATTTACATTTCTACAAAATTAATTAGTAAAGTGTCGCGTAGCATTAAGATGTCCCTCCGGCTTACCGAACACCACACGGAACACGTTACTATTTTCTTCATGCTTTTCATAAAAGTTGTGTGTTAATAACCTACTTTAATCTGACAGAGGCGTTGGACACGTCATCACTATCGTTAACGGCGACGCGACGTCTTGAGATGGAGAGCAAGGTGCGCTCGCTCAAGTTGGAGACGGCCCTGGACGCGGAACGAGCTCGCCTCGCTGCGCTGCGCAAGAGACATTACCAGCTCGCGCAGTTAGAAGAGGTCAGTACTTGTATACCCTAAGAAGACTGATGACAACCGGCTGCATCTATATGTTCTCTTAGAGGCGATGGTGGTACAAAACAAATTCAATATTAAATCTTGTTTCCCAGTGGAGAGACGACAATTTAGAACATTTTAGCTTCGAAAACTTTGCGCGCGCTTTTTTGGCGCGTTTTCACAGCAAAAAGGAGTCCGTTTCAATTGACTCCTACTTTCCGAAGTGCATCTGTTCCTATTACTGACCGCTTGAAGCTTTTGGGCATGGGCTGACATCAAACCTCTACTTCGGCACTACCCGCTACCGTTGAGTCAAAAGCACGAACTGCAGCCAAAACGTTGGGAGTCCTTAACCAAGTGAAGCGAATTTGGAATTCGAGTTGTATATGTTCTTCGCTAAGACATTATTGAAGGACACATTGCAGATGGTGAGCCATGAGGACGAGTGTTAGCGGAATACTAAACTGGTTTATCACCGTTATTTAAATTCTGTATTCAAGGATGTATGGATGTTTGAGCTTAGAGGATTGAACTTCTGGACAGCTTCTTAACCATTACTAATACAGGTCAGGCCTTGTATGGGACGGCTCAGCGAAGTATCAGCTTGCTGCTGCACTCGATACGCAGAGCTAAAAGTCTCAGGCGCCGAGGCTCTGGTGGCCAAGCTTCATAGCCTAGCACATTGCTTGCCTCTCAGTCGTCTACAGATTGTACTTCGGGGAGTGTGCGCGGGAGCTGCACGAACTGTGCACTGCAGATTTACCATCCGCACTTGGTTGATATTCCGATATGTCGTTCTCAGCGCTTCTCAACCTCCATAAAGCGCACAGCCAAGGAATCCGTGTGGTGCCGGCTCATAATGCCACCACCCCATCTCCTCCTGTGGGTGTCGTAAAAGTCGATTAAAGGATTGGCCGGAGGATGGGCAGCAGCGTCCTTCGAGTACATTAACAACTCAACTGCGATCGCCAACCCGTCTGCCAAGCGTGGCGATTATGGCAAAACCCCCCAATGCGCCCACAGCACACCCATATCGGTCGTTGTGGTGATCTTTGGGGGAGGCCTGTGTCCAGCAGTGGACTTCATTCGGCCGAAAAGATGAAGGAGTGAAACTTCTTGCCAGCGTCTGTATTCCCTGCTACATATAACCTTTAAAGTAAGAGTAAATAGGCATATTCTGGGTGCGCTCGTTCATCGTAGACTTCGCTTTACATCTGGCGTAGTCGAGGTAATGAGCCAACCGACACAATCATGAATAAAGAATATAAAAAATCTCCAACATTGTAAGAAATCTAGTGCGATCACCCTTTCACTCAGCGTATTGATCAAGGGTAATTTATGCGGGCCCCTACTTGATTGACCCGTTTCTCTCCTTTATATTGATCCATTATAATTATTGTCAATGCCGTGATTTGGGGGCGCTGATAAGTTCGCGATCTCAGGTCAAGTACCTTAGGTCACGAACTTATCAGCGCATGCACGTAGCTCATATCATTACATAATAATAGATAATTTATATTTTTTTAATATAATCCCCTCGATAATTATACGTTGTGAAAATAGTGCCTTTGTGCCATTGTTTTTTTTTTGTTTTCGGTCTGGCTAAACATAGTTGCTGCGGTCACGCAAGCCTTTGTGAGAAGTCAGACTTTTATGTCAAAGCGCCCAGTATACTTAAACATCTGAGTAACACTGCAAAGGTCAGATATTGACCGTTTGACTGGAAGGCTTCCTCAACGTAATTCTCTCAAAATGTTGGTCTAGTATCACAGTTGTATAAGAAAAAAGAAATTGTAATTTAATAAACTATCCATAGTTTTTTCCCACTCTACTCCATAGGACAGACAACTTGGAACTTTATTTATAGGCGTACCACAAGTGCCTGTGAAAGCCCAATTTAAATTAAAAAGTTTGAACGTGTTTTATTTTTGTTACAGAACGGGAACATGGAAAACGGCAAAGATTGAACATCTGTCAAATTGTAAAAGTGAAATAAACCATCAGCTGACATTAATGTTGTACATTTTAGTATTCTTTAGTTAAGTTCTTTTTTTGGGGACTTGTACTTTCAATTTAATACCATACAACGATTTTTTTAATTGAATAACTTGCGTATTGCTCAGTTTACTAATGTAACGCATTTTGCCGACGAAAATAAATAATTATTATTATATTGTTTACTGTATGAGATGTGGCATAGTAATCCAAGAGAGAGATCCTACTTAAAATTATTCATAGTGGAATTTGTATTAAATGTTAATGTAATTGATACAGAAATAATGATAGAAACTATAAAGTAGAAGTTATACACATTCTCAGTAAAAAAAACTACAAACAAAGAAGAATTAACCGCCTCACAATGTCGATTAACCTTGGATACACTGCGACAGTGTGACGCATCAAGATAACTGCGGTTTACAAATTAGACTGATTTTAGTGAACTGATCACACTAGTTACAGAGTGGCTGTAACTAGTGTGATCAGTTAAGATAACGATCAATTATGATAGCCTATCCATTTAACCAAGGATCGTAAAAATTGTAGATTGTAGAATATGTGCATATAAACCCTTGTGACCTTAATGAACGGCCGAGGCATACGTCAGGCTCGACAAGCCTTTAAACTGGTCTGATCCCCACGACGATTGAATAGGTACGCATGATCACGAGACTATAAGCTTTAAGCGAAGAGACTAAAGGTAAGAAATTGTGAATTGTCTACGTACCTTTCTATATACATAGACATTTAATAAATAATTATTAAGTTAGTTTTTACATGTGTGATGTAACACGGGAATTGCTCGAGCGTGTCATAAATACATCAATTTACAATTTTTCTGTAGAATAATTAGGTAGGTACATAACTCGTGCATAGGATTTAGCCCTTAATTTGTAAGTGTACCTATTGGATTTATATACATTTACTTTTGAATCGATACCAACTGCCTTTCATGGCTCATTTGTATTATTTATTCTTTGTATTTTATATTGACTAATAAAATATACGTATGTGAAAAATATTTTAGTTTCATTAAAAAATAAGATTTTTAGGTACTCGGACGTAGATATGTGCATCCATGTTATCTAAAATTATATTATAATGCCGTGTGGTTCCGGCTACGAATAGAACCAACCCATCTCATCCCGTGGGTTTCGTAAAAGGCGACTAAGGGATTAGCCGGAGGAGGCAGCAGCGTCCTTCGAATACATTAACAACTCAACTGCGATCGCCAACCCGCGCCAAGCGTGGCGATTATTGCAAAACCCCTCAATGAGCACACAACACCGATATCGGTCGTTGTGGTGATCTTTGAGGGAGGCCTGTGTCCAGCAGTGGAATTTATTCGGCCGAAATGATGATGATGGTGATATTATAATATAGCTATATTTCAGCGATCGACAAGTAAATGCAATTTACTGTCAATCGATGCTTTATATTCGATCGTAGAGATTCAATGTCGCCAAAGTCTCCCCCCCATAAGACGACCATCGTCATTTTAGAGGAATTTGCCGCCACTCACTACACTTGGCAGGTGGCATAATGAGCGCAGAATGGCTACTGTTCCACAGAAGGGACGCTGCTGCCATCCCTCTGGTTTAGAGTCCTTTAGTCGCCTTTTACGACATCCACGGGAGAAGATGGAGTGGTGCTATATCATTGATCCGGACGATACACGGAGCTTTGTTCATGTGCTCAATATCGTGTTCCCTTGCGATGCGGTAATATTACTACATTAATAGCTATCAAGCGCTATACGCAATTGTATTTGATTGCCTCCTGAAGTCAACGCTCGACGTGGGAATCGTGAGGTAGACACCTTGATGATCTGCAATATGGTGGTATCGTCGAAGACGAAGCGGGCAATGGCCATCACGGTGGTAAGGGGATACCGACCTCCTTCAAGGCGGCTACCCTCATTGCCGGATCCACCACCCTGGCTATATTGATAGCGCGAATTGCTGATCCGGAATGAACGGCCAGTACCTGGAGATCTCCATCACAAGGTTTACCAAAATTTTATATAATTTACCGATTACATTCGTATTTGGATTAAATAAACTGCATGCTTAGGCAACAAAGGAAGTCCTGAAGCCCCAGCTTTTTTAGTTTAATCTATACATACAGCTTGCAGTTCTCAGTGGTCGCTACCTCGAAGCACAAATAGGCCCTTCCTAGTCACTTTAACTAGAAACACGAGATCAGTATGTTGTGTTTGGAAAATAAAGGATTATTAACCTTTATCACAATGAAGTACATAAACACTAAAATTGACAAACAGTCGTTATCAGATTACCGTGAAACACGCGATACCGCGACCGTTTGTCATAGCAACAGTAACTTGTGATAATTGGCACGACGATAGAATAATGAAACAACCTTATTGCTTACACATATTTCATATATTCGCTGTATTAACTAATACTGGTATCAACTAAAGACAAAGCATAGCGAACGAATTGATTACATCATTTAATAAAAATACTTTCTGCGTTCAGGCCTGGGACAAGACAGTATCAAAATAGAATATGTCATTAAATAATAACTAAGCGTTACAGTATTCTGCACATCTACGGAAGATGCTTGAGCTGTGGAATGCTAGTTCATAACTTGCGATTATATTTGCACTTAAATACAAAAAGGTAAAAACAACGTAGCCGATGAAAAACAAATTAAAATGAGATTATTATCGTTTGCCGACAACGTGAACAACAAATCACTCCTTAAATCAGATCGCAAATCACTAACCGGTGGTACGTTGCATATTTTGTGCAAAACTACATGCTATTATAATATAGTTGATACATGATGCTTAATTAAGTACAGATAAGTAAAATGAAATATTAAAATTAGGCCAATAACGTCGATTATGCAATTTTTTAAATCAATATCATATAGCTGTAAATCTAATCTTTTGTGCAAGAAGCCAATAACCATTCACTGTGTGAAATACATGATATCAAAATCTTAAAACCTTCGAAAATTTAGCACCACATGTTGGCTTCTCACTATCTTTAAAATACTGAATTCAATTTGTAATTATTATTCATACGCAAATGCTTACAACCTTGGTATGTTCATTGTCATGATCTAAAAATTAATGAGCAGTAGATTTATTTATTTGTTACCAATTACCAATAGATTGACATTATAGACATGTACAATTGACACAGTTGCATTCGATTCTGTCGACAATAACTTAATACGACACAATATAATAATATATAGTAATACAATCCTAGAAAGTAAAAATACAACTGGCATAATACACATTAATATGATGGAGTAGGGGGTAAGGTATGACAAGAGGAGAGAGATTTGGGGGAGCAAGTGAACCTTGCAAATATATCGGAGATAACGGTAGAAGAGGTTCATGAGGTGGACGAAACGCGTTACAGTGGGGGTTCGTCCCACTTGAGGTGCTTCTCTGGTGTTAGGTGAACGATGCGGACATGGACAGCTTGGTTCTTTTCAAACTTAGGAGGGATTGGACAGAGTCGGTATATTACTTCGTCACCCGGTTGTGGCACATACTCGCCTTCGATGCTGTAAAAATAAAATATTCCGTTTTAGTCGTGTTTGTGACAGAAGCACAAATAATGATGTTGTCTCTGTTATTATCAGTTTTAGTACCCTAAGATCGGACGTGATCCACAACCTTTCTGTGACTCCTAAATATTAATTCTGGGTATGTTGCAAATGCTGTGAGCTGAAAGCCCTTTGACCCAACACATTAGTAATGTAATAATTTGATCCCCCTATTGCCCCTTGGGAAATATACCTATTAATTTTGCGCTCTCAGTGCAGTCCCAATTTGGATAGTCAAAATTGATTCAAACTTTTTGGAAATAATAGTCATTGTTGAAGAGAAGACTGACACTGTGGTCAAATGTTTTGAGAAATTTGTGTTATACTTCCTTTGAGATAGTTGAATCTCATAGTGCATTAAACCTGGTTCCATCTACACTCACCAACAGTATTTTACTATTATTATATTATATTATTACACACAAAAGTCTTACTAAAATCTGTCAAGTAGCTTATTGAATAATGCAACTATAAAACAGAGAAACAAAGTACTGTAATAGAGTACAAACTCTTTGGGAGAAAATCCTAGCCGCAAAGAATAAAAAGATATTATTTAAAATAATTACATGAGAACATTTTGACAGAGAAAATAAATGAAGAGAATGAATTCGGCCGGCCATATGTACGGTGGTCGAATGTAGAAAAACCGAAGTGTATTATTTTCTATATAAATAAATTTATATAGAAATAATAAGTGTTTCTATACCAAGCTCATACATAAGTTCTTTCCCGTACCTATAAACACGCCTACCCAATCAATCAGAATTATAGTTTCTACAGTACATACTAAATACCGAATTCATCTTTTGTTTTTTCATTTACTTCACACTAGGATTTCTTCTGTATCGTGGGTAGACTTTACAGACACAAATTTCACATGCACCAGACCCGAAACAACTAGCTAACGTCACATTATGGATCAAATAGTTTTATTGGTGGTTAGATCAAAATTATATATATTATTATTTTAAAATCTGTAGGTCATACTAATATTTGTTCTATGGATCGATCTCGCGACACAGCGCAGAAAGCCAATTGCTTCGCTACTGCACCAACCGTGCCGACAGGTGGTAGTTGTATAGTTATGTATCACCCGTGATTCGGATTGTCGAAACGACCATCCCATATCTTTGCTTTGAGTTGGACCACATACCCATCAATGGGCTAAATCCGCGGGCTGCTAGACACAACAGATTTTTAATTGTCTGGCATTGTGCCAGTTAATGAGATACTATGGCAAGTTAAAGCTTAAGTCTACACCACAAATCGATACGTCTGCGATTTCTTGTCGGATTTATTTACTTTTGAAAGACAGAATCATCATCATTTCAATCAATTAAATACACTACTGGACAGCCTCACCCGAAGATCGCCACAACGACCTATATGGGTTTGTGTTATGCGTAAATTGGGGGTTTCTGCCATAGTTTCGCTTGACAGGCGGGTTGTAGATTGCAATTGAGTTTTAATGAATATAGGTACTCGAAGGACACTGCTGCACTTACTCCGTATCTTCTGGCTAACCCCATATTCGTCTTTTACGACACCTTCAGAAAGAGATGGGGCGGAGCTATTCTTAGCCCGCACTACACGCTTTGACAAAGACAGAATACTAATATATTATTATAAATTTTATATAATTAACTACATTTTTTTATACGAGTATTTTCAGTAGTACGTAAGACTTTAAATACAACATAATATTATTTTTAAGCAGTCTTTAAGTTTAATTTTCAACTTAATGATGATCACACACCTATAGACACAATAAAAGTCACATTGAAATCCATCCCACTATTTTCATGCAAGTGTAAACAATTAGTCAGCCATAAAGGAATTTTTGTTGTTACAGCTTCTATGAGACCTGACTTGAAAAATATCCAATTTGTATATGAATACCTATGAATAGCCTTGTATATTAAGAGAAGTGATTTTATTTTTATTATATAGTACTATAATCATACACTTTCTGTGTCATTAAATACCTAGGTTTTTACATTTTGGCCATTTTTATGCACTGTTATGAAACATCTAGAAACAAGACAATGATAAAGTTAAACAATTATCACCTACATTTGACCTTCAAAACTGCTAATTCAAGCACATAGCAAAAATTTATTAATATATCTGTTATCAGCCTTGAATTGGCACAATGTATGTATGAAGTACATTATAAATAGGTGATTCAATTTACTTTTGTTGAAATATTGTAGCAAGCCCATATATTTATTATAGTAATTTATGGGTTACATTAATTAAATCTGTCTCGAGAATCCATAACAAATCTTATAACACCATGATAGTAAAAAATCACAAATCATAATTGAGGTACTCATAGCCAGTTGCACTCACTGATCAGTAATCAATCAGTAAGGTTTAACAATGCTTGGCGTGGTCAGTCAGTGGATGGGTGACCACATATTTGAACTAAGTGCCTCAATGCTTCGGAGGGCATGTTTAATCATTGGTCCTGGTTGTGGTCATTAGACAGCAGTTGATAAGCCGATTAGGGGCTTTTGGGCTTTAGAGTTCTAACCAAGTTTGGCCTTACCACACAAGAGGAACGCAAAATATGAAGTGTGTTTATTTTATAGGTTCCTGAAATATGTAAGCATGTTTATCGAGGGTAATATAATTTACATCCAGAGGATGCCTACAAATAATGAAGATGGAGGGGCTACAATATTTTATTGCACTAAGGAAACATCTACAAAAGCATTAGCATTCAATCCAATAACTGTGTTATTGTGTATGTTAAATTAAGTAAATATAATGTGGTTGTCTTATATCCCTTTTATGGAACAGCAGCCATTGTATGCTCACCAAATGTGGTGAGTACTGGCAAATTGTCGACAATTGGAAATCTTTGGGAGAGGCCTTGTTCAGTAATGCACATCCTTTGGCTGATATCATGATGATAAAGGTGGTCATTCAGTATTAATACTTATCAATAATCACAACAGTGATTTATTAATCAGATGATCATTTATTGACAAAATATTGTTATCATTTCGGCTGAATGAAGTCCACTGCTAGAACCAGGCCTAAGATCACCACAACCACTGATATGTGTTGTGGGCTCATTGAGGGGTTTTGCCATAATCGCCATGCTTGGCAGGTGGGTAGGCAATCACAGTTGAGTTGTTAATGTACTCAAAGGATGCTGCTGCCCATCCTCCTGCTAATCCCTTAGTCAACTTTTACGACAACCATGGGAGGAGATGGGGTGGTGGCATTCTGAGCCCCACACAGCAACTAATCAAAAATATTGTTGACCACTGTTCTAATTAGAATAAGGGAAATTAAGTTGCTATATCTAGAAATAACTTGTCTATAAACACAATTATTTAATAAGCATTTCAATGAAAACTTAACTAAGGCTGTCTGTAAGTTTGTGTGATAAATGGATTCTAATGTACATATTCCCTTGGTACTCTCATCAGTCAAAGATAATCAAGTAACAAATGAAAGTAATACTTTGGCAATGTGTTGTATAGTTTAGAATAAAAACAAACTTACTCGGAGATATGTAAGAATATATCTTCGCCGCCTCTTTCTGGAGTAACGAAACCGTGACCTTTTGCTCGACAAAAAGATTTTATTTTACCACTTTCAATTGGGTTGCCTAGTGCCCTTTCTGACCTGTAAATATAATAAAATAATAGTTTCTTCCAATTACTCCAACAATCACCATTTTATAGTATCCTCTCGCGTGTCAATTGCCGGCAGCCGTGTAGACACAATAGATTTTTATTTGTGTCTCGTTTTGCGGCATACAATGAGGTATTCTAGACTCCAAAACTTACGTTGATGCTGTTCGGTTCCGCCGCGTAATTATCGGGCTCGGCAACTGTAGATGTGAATTTGTTTTATTGGGCGAATCATCACTGTTGAAACCGTAATCATTAGACATGATTACTGTAGAATTCGTACTTCCCGAAAGAAATTGTAAATAAGATGAACTTCGCAAGAAGGAAGAAAAACAAAATGTCACTTTCCCACTTTTGTGAAACGTCAAGACTTAACCACAGAACAATAATACTCAGAGCGTACAATCGTACATGCGTCCGGAAACTAAGGGTGAGATTATAGAGTAGAGATTCAGAAACGAGTCTAAGCTAAGTTGACACTTCCATCTGTCAAAATTAGGGGCGTAAGTGGTGCATTTTGACTTATGGAAGCGTAAGTTCAAGCTTAGACTCGTTTCTGAATGTCACCCTAAGTCTGTATCGATTGTGATCAGAGATGGCAATAACGGCTACATTTCAATAATGAATTACACTGCTGTGTTATTTTACAACAACTGTTATTGTAAACTGCTGTCAGTTATCCTGTTATCCTGCTGTTGAGTCGTTTTGCAACATTATAATGAATTATATGTAGCTTGTTTATATACAGTACATTACTTAGTAATTACTTAAAATAATTTAAAAGACTATATACTGTACTAAAATGATTTGGTAATTACAATAATCTAAAACACCAAACTCAACTTTTCAACTATCACCGGACAGCGACAGCGGATAATGACAATCGTGTTCGTGATCGCAATGACAACAATAACGATAACATTTACATTATTCGCAACTCGCATTACATTATTGTCTCACTGTTGTCAAATTTTCGTTAACCGTTGTTTAGTTATTGCCTCAGTTAAATATTAAAATCGACATTATTCCAATGGAGTAAAACATAAATTCGAAAAATAAAACATGTGACTCTCTACATTAAGATAACAGACAACGATAAAAATAAAAGTGAACTTTATGACGTGCCCTTAAGGACTATAATCGTATGATTTGTAATTCTTTAGCAATGCGAAGTACGTCATATGTCACGCCTATTGGTTGCGCATAATGCTTTCTTATTCGCCACGTAGCCGTGCGATATTAGCTGCGAGTGTGCGCGCACTGCCTGGCTAGTGGCTGTTGTCAATAACAATAACGAAAAACGACAACAGGATAATTCGTTGTTCAATAATGTGTTATACATTGCGTAAGAATAATGCATTACATTATCCGTTATTGAAATAATGACCACCTCTGATTGTGATTATAAAAGTAAATATAATATACACAATTTATCATTTAAAAAATATATAAAGAAGTGGCAGATGCACTTAGGTGTCAAAGAACTCCTCATCACTGTCCGCTGATAATGTTCGCAAAAGACTAGCACCATTGCCGCGTTGAACGGCAATGCTAAGTCTTTGGCCAAAGACCAGACCTGCGAAGTGTCATGCATTTAGTAAGAAGCTGTTATTTTGACATTAAAATCAGACACTTCAATTTTATTTAATTGTATAGATTGCCTATATTTAGTACCTGTACCGATTTGTTACTGGCAACGAATAGTCTACCCATCTCTACCCATAGGTTTCGTAAAGGATTGATATCAAGAGAATGAGCAGCAGTATTCTTCCGTGTCATCATCATATCGGCCATTTATACGTCCACTGCTGAACAAAGGCCTCCCCCATAGATTTCACAACTGTGTCATCATTTTGGGGGGTCTTTGCCAATACTCACCACGCTTGGCAGGCGGGTTGGTGAGCGCAGTATGGCTATCGGTTCACAAAAGGGACGCTGCTGCCCAGCCCCCTGGTTTAGATTCCCTTAGTCGCCTTTTACGACATCCACGGGAGGAGATGGAGTGGTGCTATATTCTTAATCCGTGTACTAATAACAAATATACTGCTATCACCAATTAATGATGAGATAAGAGCATAAGTTTACGTTGCTTATGTTTCCGCCTCGTTATACATCCGGCCACCGGTGTAATGCCACTTAATACGTCACGTGAACCTCCACGCACTAGTACACATATTCACTCAATACTAGCTTTATTAGTAAATCGCAACAAACGCTTCTGCATTAACCCATAAATCGACATGTTTAATATTACGCTCTCTTCCAAACTCATAAGCGAGGCCTTCTATTTAGGCATACCAAAAACGTAAATCAGCGATTAAAATAAACAACATTTAAGAGGGTTAATTTGGGATGAAAGTTTTTATTAAAATCCGTCGGTTATGATGTTAGGTAAATGAAAGCTGACATTTCATCATCATCATCAGCCTATCGCAGTCCACTGCTGAACATAGGCCTCTTCAAGTGCATGCTACTGATCGCGATCCTCGGCTACTCTCATCCAGCTACTGCCAGCCACCTTGCGCAGGTCATCACTCCACCGAGCTTGGGGGTGTCCTACACTACGTTTACCAAGACGCGGTCTTCACTCAAGAAACGTTTTCCCCAACGGTTGTCGGTTCTACGACTAATATGGCCAGCCCACTGCCACTTCAGTTTACTAATCCTATGAGCTATGTCGGTAACTTTGGTTCTCTGTCGGATCACTTCATTACTGATTTTATCCTTCAGAGAGACTCCGAGCATAGCCCCCTCCATTGCTTGCTGAGCGACTTTAAACTTGTGGACCAGCCCTACCGTGAGTGTCCACGTCTCGCTGATATTTGGTTTTGATTAAAAATAAAGAAATATGTTTCAGTGTTTATGGAAATCAATCCTGAAGTGGGTATAATAGTTAGTGGGTGTATTCATGTATTGGAAACCAGTTATTTTTTTTAATGAATCCATGGCAAATATATTAAGAAATTATGTATAAAAATTAAAATGAAGCCGTGTAATGCCGGCGAAGAATAACACCAAACCGTCTCATCCCGTGGGTGTCTGAAAAGGCGACTATGGAATTAACCGAGGGATGGGCAGCAGCGCCCTTCGAGTACATTTACACCTCAACTGTGATTGTCAACCCGCCTGCCAAGCGTGGCAATTATAGCAAAACCCCCCAACGAGCACACAACACAAACCCAGAGTCTTCGTTGATCGTGTTTTGGGGGAGGCTTATGTCCAGCAGTGGGCGTCTTTCAGACCAATATTCGCTGTAATGATGATAGAAAAAGCTTGACATGTACACTTGAGCTGCAATTATTCAAGGGACAAGAAATAGTGTACAATTTCATAGACTCGGTGGTAAATAAAAATGAAGCTGTTTATTATCGAATGGGATTTTTAACACTTTTAAATCCACCGGGTCTCCCGCGCCATAAGATTGCGTGGGTACTCCTATACTACAGAGAAATTTTAAGCCGCCCTAATTGTGTAACGGCACTAGGCTCCAAGTCAAAATTTCAAGTAGTTTTTTTAATGGTTTCTAGCAAACATTGCCTTGAATTGTGGCTGCTTATCCGGACAATTTCTGGTGAAGCCAAAAGAGGCCTCCAGCCAGGCTTAAACTTAATATTATAAACTAAGCAACTGATACTAAGGGCGCCCCCTGCGGGACTCAAACCTCAGCTTAGGCTTTAGGGCGTTTCTGGGGATACAAGCTATGTAGGGACAGCTGGATCGGTATGATTGAAATATTTTAGGGAATATTTAAGACTGTGACCGTTTAGGGCCGTGCCGAGCCTACAGGCTGGTATGTAGGCCTGGCCCACGGTGGGCAACGGAACGGGGGGGAGAAGTTATTTGAACGGGACGGTGTCGTGACGACAGGGCTCCGCGGCGTCGGTGGCGAGGGTGGTTTAACGGTATGTTAAGTGAACAAGACTGCGTGAGTCTCTTCATGTGATCTACGGTAATTTTACCATCCGGGTCGATCAGTACGTTCCTCGGTCGGCGTACGCTACTGATACGGGAGGGTCGGCATTCAGCGCCACGAGGAGATTCGAGTGGGTCAGGTCAGTGTCAAAGAAGCGTTTAGTCGCTTTTTCATTAATTGCCTGATGGTCGGCAAGTTCCCATCGATATGTAGTTGATCATTGGACATGTCCATCGCCATGTGATGGAGGCCATTATTTTATAAACATTGCCCGACTCTAGGATTTCTCCTATGTCGTGGGTGCGTTTGCAAACACAAATTCCAGACACAATACACCCAGAACACCCGGAACAACTACCTGCAGATCGTACAAATATTTGTCCGTGTGGGAATCAAACCCACGAACCAGAGCGCAGCAGCCGACTGTATCAGCCACTGCACCAACCTTCCGTCAAAAAAGCCGTATGAACTGAACCAGCTCAGGAGGACACTGTCTTATCATATCACTTATATCATGTATTGCCAACGACTTCCAGTTAATGTAAGAGACTACAATCCTCTATGAAAGTGAGTTTCGCGATAAGTCACAAGATCAAACGTTTACGTTCGCGGGAGTTGACTTGAGACATGATCACATGACAGTTTCTCCCATAGATATCCCAGTTTATCCGGTCCCATAGTCAGTTTTATGTGGCGTGGTCACGTATTAGCTTACTACGGCATATGACTATTCTGGTGCCACCTAAAAATGTGGTAGGTACTTATACAAAGAAATATAAACATCATAATTTCACAATTTGGTAATACTTATGTATATGTACCTCGAGTCCCGTTTAACTATCTTAGCATTGGGAACCTCACATGTTTTTCGCTGATGCCGTAATCAGTGTCATGTACTAGGTGGCATACTTATTGCAATTTACGGGACACTTCCAAATTCCGGGCTGTTACTGATAATTTTCTTACAGAAAACCGTCTTATGGCTGCCCGACCAGGAAATCGAACCCCGGATCTCACGTTGAGCAGTTGTGCTGTATTGTATGGATTTGCTCATCTGTACTCATATTATAAATATATTTTGTTTGGTTTTTTTGTATGTAGGGATGGTAGGGGGTTGAGTCAAGTAGTAAGCACTGTAGAGCCTACTGGAAAAGTGGGCCGTCGGCACACGTGCCCCGTTTCCACCTTGATTTATTTCTGTGCTGTGAACCTACAATAGGATTTCTTTTCTTTTTTTCTTTTTAAAAAACGTTGCCCCACACTAGGATTTCTCCTGTGTCGTGGGTGCGTTTACAGACACAAATTCCACACACAATACACCCAGACCCGGAACAACTACTTGCAGATCGTACAAATATTTGTTCCGTGCGGGAATCGAACCCACAACCCGGTGCGCAGCAGTCGACTGTATCAACCACTGCACCAACCGTGCCGTGCCGAGGATAGAGTTAGAAAGAGATTTTTTTTGAAAAATAAGACGCATTCGAGTTTTTATTGTTTTATTCCGACGATATATACATAAGTACTTACATAATTTGCATGATTATTTATTATTGCATTTGTCACTCTTTTTTTCAAATTACCTACACCTACATTTATTACTAATAGGTAGTAGACATTCAAGGTCAACATTACTGTGTTGACAATATATTAAACAACAAATAATTTTTTTGATATTACAACTCAATGGATCCACCACACATTACTTGCTGACATTAAATACCAAACACAACAACTATATAACATTTTTGTTAAAGCTCTACCTATAGCTATGCATACACAGGTCTACAATCAAACATTAAAGGTAAATAAGTGGTATATTTTCCGTAAGACCTACTTTTGAATGCCATTTAACATATCGGGACATATTCGTTGCTCGGCCGGCAAAGGTAATTTGATCCTTGGTATCAGAATTCCTTCCCAGTCGCCCTGAAAAATTAATATATTAGTATTAATAGTTACATCATTACCTTCGTTAATTCAACAGAGTTCTCAAATAGCATACGAAGCCAATATACAGGGCCAACGTTTAGGGAAATAATAAGTACTGGGGGGAGATGCCTAGCCCTCCGGCCCACTGCAATAATTATATTTTTAAGTAGACATTTTTCCTCTATTTATTTATGTGGTTCATTGCAATTATTATATTTTTAAGTAGAAATTGTTCCTCTATTGTATTTTTTTCTGATATTTATATTTATACCTACCTGGAATCGACTACCATCTGATTTGTTGCACTGCATCGATATGGGAGACTCAGTATAAAGAGCGTGCAGTGTGTTAGCTCTCAAATACGTCCACGGCTTAATAGACAAGTAGTTCTTCCGAGGTGGGGCCTTATACGAAATAGACATGTTGTCCCACCTAAAACGGAAGTCCGATTAATTATGTACATTGCAAAATAATAAACCTCCTTAACACGCCTGTTGGCATCATCTGAATATCCAGGCCAGTCTAAAAAGCACTTCAAGCGTCTTGTCCCCTAGATCGAGATGGTAGTGGCTGCCTTGCACCGGCTGCTGCCCAATCTCCGGGGCCGAGGGAGTAAGTTCGCCGCCTCTACGGCGGAGTTGTGCGATCCTTGGCTCTCTACGTAGCGCCTGTATGGTAATTTCGACTGTCAGGTGTCCAGGGCTGCAGTAAAAAGAGCTTCATGGTCTGCAGCGCAAAGTGGTAATACGGATCGCGCGAGGATACAGGACTGTATGCTACGAGGCTGTAAGTCTCCTGGCGCGCTTTCCGGCTTTCGACATCCTGATTGAGACGGATGGGTGGGTCTACGATTAGACACGCTCCGTCCACCAGAGCGGTGACAGCACGCCTTCAGGGGCATTCGATAGGCTGATGCGGCTGGCTCGGCGGCACATGATATGTATAAGTGGCGAGAGCGCTAGGATTGTAGTTTGTCAAGCGCGTGGTCGCGGCCAACCTGCCGTTCTGCAAAACATGGCTCTAGAGGAGTGAGAGTGCGTCACCTACCACAGGTATTCACTTGTCACAGTTGTTTTGGTGCATACCTGGACAGGTGAGGGCGCGAGGTCACGGCACGGTGTCACCACTGTGATAGCAACCAGAATACCAAGATTTGCGTAAAACAACGTCTTTCTTTTTAATAATCAATAAAGACCTACAGCATACAACATGCATATTAGCCACATGACGTCCGCTGCTGAAAAAAGGTCTCCGCCATACGTTTTCAAAATTGTGTCGTGATTTTGGGGGGAATTTGCCTGTACTCACCACGCTTGGCAAGCGGCTTGGTTAGTGCAGAATGGTAGCTGTTCCACAGAAAGGACGCCGCTGCCAATCCGCCTGGTTAACAGTCCCTTATGCATCTTCTACGACATCCACGAGAGGAGATAGAGTGGTGCTATATTCTTAATTCGGACACCACACAACATAAATTCATTAAATGCATTTTGATAAATCGTCAATATTGGGTGTATCAGAACCATAATATACACATTTTATTAGAACAGTGAGTTTATTGTTATATCAAGATGTTGTCTGCAGCGAAAGTGCGCATTCATGTGATGCAAGATTATAACTGGGTTATAAAGTACAAAATCAACCAGTATCGGGGCCTGATAAAGTTATATCAAAGTATTGGAGATACTTTGATATAACTTTATTTTTTAAAGAATACATCAAGAGAACTTTAACAAGAGGAAACAACTTGATAGAATCAGATAACAAAGAAAAAGAAAATGGAAATTTATTGCCAGGCACAGATTATTATAAAGAGCAAAATTGGACTTCTGGGTGACCTGAAACACAGGCTTCAGCCTAGCTTAGGCACCAGTCTCTCACAATAAATTTGAATAATACTATAACTAAGCAAAATTGTATTTTGTTGCAACTTTTTCATTATTGTGGTGAGAAAATAAATTGCTTAATTACTTACTTACTTACCTAGCCCCGAAATTATTTCGGCGTATCTTATCAGAGGTTGTCATGTAGCGACATGCCCTCCATTGTTTCAATATGACGTGTAAAATAGACTGTTAGGACCTAACTCCTGAATAAATCATTCTATTCTACATGATGTATTTCCACCAGGTTAGTAAGCATAATTAAAAATAAATTTAAAAAGGGGGAGCCTAAAAAGTACAGTTTGGGATTTCACTACCACGTTTGTAAAGGTAGGTACTTCTTGCTTCATTATTATTACTACAAATGTCCTCAGTTAACATAAGTGACGCACATGAACAACAAGCCTATAACAACATAACTTTTAAGGGCAGAGTTAGAGACAGCACTCTTGCAGACGTCGAGCTGTGTGACATGCGAGAATAGTGCTCTACTTGACTTCATCTATACAAATAAATAAAATTGAAGTGTATGTTTGGTATATCAAAATAACAGCTTTTTACTAAATGCATATGAAAGTATATAGGATACATATAATAAAAAAACAAATTTTAAATTTTTTGTCTGTCTGTCTGTTTGTTCCAGGTAATCTCTGACACCGCTGGACCGATTTTCACTGAATCGGGACTTTCACTGGCAGATAGCTGATGTTATAAGGAATAACTTAGGCTACTTTTATCTTAGAAAAATAATTAGGTACGCAAAAAAAAAAACGCTTGAATACCAATATATATATATTCTATGTTAAGTGTCTATGTCGAAGTACTCTAAATTTCTTTTAAATTAAACGCAGGTGAAACCGCGGGTCCCAGCTAGTTATTAATAATATCTTACCGACGTTCGAACTTGAAGTAGTTTTCTAGGGCAGCGTTCGAGACAGCACTCTTGCAGACCTCCAGCTGTGTGGCAGGGTAGTAGTGCATGTAGTTAACGCACATCTCATCGGTGATTGCGTGGCCACCAATTGTGGCGTTGTCTTTGTCCTCAGTGTCGTAAATGCATGTCGTTTCTAAATAATCATCCTAAAAATGAAGTATTGTGGAAATAAAACCCTGAGCATAGAGATAGCAAGTAAGGCCAATTGCCATGACGTAACTGCGACCGCGTCACAAAGTATAGTCACCTTTTACTTAACAGTATGCGCAAGATCATTTACTACAAGTAACCGATACCTTTTTTATTAATTATGAACGACATTTGTCAATTCGTTTTGGCAAAACTACACTTCAGAAATTCATTAGTAACTGATATTTTTATTTCATATCTAAAATAACAAGCGAACATCTGATCATCAAGCTAGACAAAACCAGTATAAGCTGATCTCGTATTGTAAAGGCTTTCAGTATGATCAGAGATCAGGGTAAACTGGTTAGTTAACCTGATGTGTAGCCGTGTGTACATTTATATAATCTTACAGGTAAAACTTTGACAGGCTGGTGTAGTATCCTGATCTCTTGGAAATGCGTGGAATAATGCAAGTCTTTGTTAAGATACGGAAGCTCTACTCCTTGTCGCGAGTGCCTGGTCCAGACGGCTACTCCCGTCAAATGCGTGTGAAGCTGGCTGCCGAACACCACAATACCGTCGGATGGTAAACCCTAGAATGAAATAAATTTAAATAACACGACTTATATGGTACTAGACATAGGCCTCTACCACGAGTAGCAGCTAAAGCTTTAAAGCTAGTAGATGGACTTAACATCATAAAGAAGGCAGCTGTTTAATAGTGGAAACCGGTGCCTGTAACCTGATACAGCTAAACCTGAAAAAGCGCTAAATATGTGTATTTAACAAATATTTATAGTACATGTTGTGAATCCCGATAGGCCTGGGTCGTTATCATACACCTCATCATATCAGCCAAGGAACGTCCACTCCTAAACAAAGGCCTCTCCAATAAATTACCACAATAGTGTCATCATTTTGGGGGAAATTTGCCGGTACTCACCACTTGGCAGGTGGGTTGGTGAGCGCAGTATGGCTACTGTTCCACAGAAATAACGCTGCTGCCCATCCCTCTGGTTTAGAGTCCACGGAATGAGATGGAGTTGACAGATAGCATCATTGCTTCATGTATGTAGCTATTCAATAACTGAGCATATATATAGCAACCTATAAGTTTTTTAAGCGTAAAGTCTCAGCCAATTTGGGGAACGAATCTGCAAATCTAATTCTACCACATTGCTTACTGCGATTAGACCAATAAATGAGTATTTTAATTTTGAAGCAGTGATCGGCAATTGCCTGAATGCTGGATGATAAATAAATCGCATTAAATTACCACTCCCGTGCACTGCGGGATGCAGTATGCAGTCAAGGGGAAAGCTTTCTGTCTACCAGGGATGGCCATTTTGTCCGTGTATTCTAGCCCGAGTTCCATTATGGCCGCATCAAATTTTCGTCTCTGCCCTGTTACGTGGAGAACTATTCCTGAGCTGTCTACCCAATCTGTAACAAAATGAATGATAAACCAACTTTTTACAATTTTTTGCACATTGCAATACTTTTCAGTGTTCATAGGTTGATTGTTGATCTGGAGAGAATGTATGTATACCTGGTTGCAATCTTTAGCGATAGTATTAGGCGATAATAACATTTAGCTATTCCGTGAACGAAGCAAGGGGCTTAAAGATGATGATCACAAAAATTACAAGGCTAAATAAAACTTTTAAACCAGTGAATGGCAGCGGTACCACCGACCAAAAATGAATGCGGTGGATGCTTGGGGCGTGTTTTGTGATCTGTCCAAGGAATTCGATTCTCACATTCTAAAACTTAAATACTACGGAATTCTAGGCCGATCTAGATCATGTAATTTTCTCTTTGTCAAATCGAGATCAAAGAGTGGCAATTTATAACGTCACATTTACAGTCTCACAAGGTAAAATGGGAGGAGATGAAGTGGTCTTTATTCTTAATTCGGAGACTACACGGAACAGTGGATGTTGTAAAAGGTGACTAAGGAATTCTAAACCCGAGGGATGGGCAGCAGCGTCCCTTCTACGGAACAGCAGCCATACTGCGCTCACCAACCCGCCAGCCAAGCGTGGTGAGTACTGGAAATTTCCCCATAAAATTACGGCAAAATTGTGGCCTCCTGCCTTTGTTCAGTAGTGGACGCCCTTTGGGTGATATTATAAATGGTACTCCCATTTGCACTCAAGGATCAATTTTAAGGCCATTTCTGTTTCTTGTCAATGACCAATCTACTTACATGTTAAACGATACAAAGCCATTATTTGCTGAAGACACGTCACTTATATTTAAAGTAAACAATAATACACTTTATAAGGTACCTGTGATTGATCGTTGATAAAATTCTCAACTGTGAATGTGATACATTTAAAGACAAGAGTAAATATTACCGGAACAATGTTAGATTGAATTCCCTCAACTGTGTGTTTGGCCATTATATTAGACTCCAAATAATAATGAGGATAACACATAAAGGCGTTATGGCAAACAGATCTGAAGCATTTGTCGTTAGGAAAATTAGACAGATAATGAATGTGGTTACAGCTAGGTTCCTCAATTTTACGTACTTTCACAGTATTATGTCCTGTGTGGTAGGACTGCAAATGCTGAGACAGTTTTTATATATCAGAAAAGAGCAGCTCCAGCTATTTTTGAACTGGCCTCTAGTGAGTCATTCCAAGAATTATTTAAGGAGATTAACATACTTTTTATCCCCAAAAATATCGTTGATTGGAATAAGAAAAGTGACTAAACCAGAAGATATCGCAATAGGAATCCAAACACCAGCAAGTGGTTTGTGGGAAACATTGTAAGTTACTACAACAAACTTATAGTACTTATAGTAGTCGGTATGACTTACCAGAAATAAAGTTCTAATTATTGATTAAGTGCATTTACTGGCAAAAGCCCTAGTTACAGCATAACTAATTAAATCGAAGGTAGAGATGTCTGGCACTCGTTTCCATCCTGCACACTGCTACCTTCTGGCACTGTCTAATTTATTAATTTAATAATTTTTGATTTGCATGAAGTGATGATACTTATTCAATCACTGCTTCCCGTCCCGTATATACTTTCATATGCATTTAGTAAAAAGCTGTTATTTTGACATTACAAACAGACACTTTTAATTTAAACTAATTTTATTTATTTGTATAGATGTCAAGTGTCTATGTCGAAGTACTCTAAATTTCTTTTAAATTAAACGCGGGTGAAACTGCGGCTCCCAGCTAGTTCTTTTATAAGTTTGTAAATGTACGAGCACCACGTAGATAGCTATTAGTGTTATATATTATTTAGTACTTATATTGTTTGTCTTTTGCCAGGTAATGTTGGTCTGTCATGCTTACTAAAATGTCTTGCTGGTGGCGGCGTTGTGTATCGGCTCGTTTGTTTGCCTACAATATGGTTCTGGGTCCCAATGAATCCACCTCTCACGACGATTATGCATCTACTCTCGATTTTGGTCAGTATAATTGGGGGTCCAACAAAATCATTATATTAAAACATTTGGTAAAATTCTAGATTTAGTCTTTTCCAGCAACGCGGTGTCAGTGTCCGAACGTTTGGATCCTCTCGTTCCCATTCCTCCTTGCCACCCAGCAAATTCATAAATGCGAATTTTGTAGAAATCATCATATTCATATGATAAAGGTGACTTTAAGAGTATTTAAATAATGAGACCTTTACAATTCAAGAAAAATCAAAGTATTTAAGAAACCTATATTGAAAAAATAATAACTTATTAATTGGGCACGTTACTCTAGGAATTTTACTCTTGTGTAATAGTAACTTTTTTTAACAAAACGTAAAATTAATTTAAATCAAATGTATTGTGCTCTGTAATGTACGATTATGAAATAGGACTAGAACTAAGACTTTCTAAAACTGCGTTAGGTCAGGTACAGAGGTCTCCTTCTGCGAGAGTGTCATGCTCCAGAAGGAGACTGCAGAGCGGGATCGGGAGAGGGCTGATCCCGCAAGGAGAAGGATGAGACGGCGCCGGGGCAACAACCGTCCCGGCTCCCAAGTCCAACACGCCTGAGCCCCCTGCCGTCACTACATGGTAAGGGGCCTCGGGGGTCGCGGGCGCGCAGATTGGGGAGTCTGCGTGCTCACACCGAGCTACCCCCGGGAAGACGGTGGCGCGCACGTGGATCCTTTATGTTTTCCTTTTTCCTTTACAATCCCCCCCGAGAAGTGCCTGGGGAGGCGACCTTTTTACAGTCGCCTTCCCTCCGCTAGAGGTGTGCCTAAAGGCGTGGCACCAATGGGCGGCTCTAGTGTGATCTTACGAGGACCTGGAGCCCCCCTTCGGTGCCGAAGATGACCGCTCCAGTGGTTTTAGCCGGTAGGAGTCCGGCATACCCCTTCGCCCTTCCCCGGGGTGAAGGAAGTTCCATGTAGAATTACCACTGGACATCAATAAAAAAAAAAGGTCAGGTACAGAGACATCTACGATTCTATTTAATAAGAAAAGAAAGCTTTTATTTATCTATACAATTATTTATGTCTTTATTAATTTCAAACTATGTGTCTAATTATGGGTGTATATCAAAAACGACCTAAAAATTTAAATATCTCAGAAACAACTGAATTTCGGTATTAGCATTTTAGCTCTACTTTAGCGTCCGGCAAGTTCCCAGTTACCCTGTATACTACGAGCACATTTTTAATAATTCTTTTTCCGTACTGATAACAAATGTGTTCACTTGTGTGAGTTTTTCATAATCTTCGCTGTATTTGCTACATACATGAATTTAAACTTAATCGGTCTAGTAGATTTGGAGCAAATTGGCTGTGACAGACGGACATACAGACAGTTCTTTGTTAATCGCGGCAAGTGAATTGATGGCATTACCTTTTTTCAATTCCGGATTGTTGTAATGCACCTCAAGCATCAAATATTTGTTTGCCTTTGGTCCTCCAAGAGGCAAACCAGCTTCTTTAGGATATATGAAGGGTGGAGCACCCATAGCCCACGCTGCTTTTACCTGAAAAACAATATGTATTTGATACTTTATTGATTATAAATTTTGTTTTTAGGCTTGAATTTCTTACCTTAGAACATGTTTTAGTTATTTCAGGTCTGTCTGGAGCGAAGCAGTTGCCTTCATAAAGAGGTATATCTTTGTTGGCTTCGAAATCGCAATAGAAAACTTCCATATGGTGAACTAATCCTTCGTTACCTTGCGTGATGGTGGATTCAAACTAAAATAAGTGAATTCAGAACTAGTAGGTATGTAGGTATTAAATTATAGCGAATTCAAGTAATGGGCGCAGTAAGTAATCTATGGGCGCAGTAAGTAATCTATGGGCGCAGTGGTGGATTTAATTGCACTGGCCTTGTCTGTTACATATATGCTGCCATTCTTGTATTTTCTGTTTCACTACGGCATAATGTTGACGACCTTTTTTCCTTGGTTTTTCTTCGTCAACGTTATATAGATATTATATACCAGGTTTTATTTGAAATACCAGCATCTTACGCATCTATACCAAGATCATCGAGTCGCTATATTTAACGTCACTGATTTTGGTTGCCTCCAAAATGTTCCCGCCCGTCAAGTAGTGCCGCCCTAGGTGCGTGCCCCACGGGCCAGCTTAAATTAAAGCCAAAATCCGCCTCTGGACGAGTGGTAGATTCCTTTAAATATTCTGTTTCATATAATTAAATAATTCGCTTACCATGCTAATTATGCTTATTTCAAGTATTCAATATATCGTACAAAATTACCTACATACCCGAATTATATGATGAACTTTCTTCGTAATAAAATCAGGAAGTTTCATCACATTGCACCAGTATGTCGTGTCGCCACCTGGCACTTTCATGTTCTTATTTGTTATACGTAATTGATAAGAGTCGCCAGCGTTTGTGTTGCCTATAGGAGTCAGTAAGCGAACCCTGATGAAGCCGTGATCTTGGGATGGTGTGCATGTCAAGCAGAGGCCTTTGGAGGAGAACAACTTGTCGTTGCCACGAGCCCAAACTACGTGAACTGTGCCATCCTGTAGAAAATTTGTTTTAAGCTATATTTTTATTTGGATGTATAAACTTATAATTATGAAATATGTCAAGCTAGATGTGGAGTGCCGTTAGATTTTCTATATTCAAATTATATTCCATGGCTGTAAACTTTGATTCGTGACAGGTACCTAGGGCCAACCTTCCCTGTTTTCGAAGTTGTTGACGAGTATATCTACCTGGGACAAACCGTCCAGTTAGGTAGGTCAAACTTCGAGAAAGAGGTCAATCGTCGAAGCCGACTCTACTGGGCAGCGTTGTATAGTTAACATTCCTTGTATAACTAACCTCAATAATATAGTCATCATCATCACAGGAGTCGAAATAACGCTCGAAAACTAAGCTCTGTGTCTCTACATCTTGATAAAACCCGTCGCAATCTTGCTGAGAGTCTCGCATCAATTTTCCTTCATCATCGGCATACATATCCTACAAAAAAGGAATAAGTAGTAGTCTCTACTATAGTAGTAGTAGATTTGTGACACGTACCTAGGGCCAACCTTCCCCGTCCTCGAAGTTGTTGACGAGTAAAGACACAAAAAGTTAGTTTTGAGTTATAAGCGATGAGAAACCAAGCTGTCAACGCGTCGACGGCGAAGATAAGGGTCGCTGCCACCCGGTCGGTGCATATTAGTTAATGATCTCACCTAGGAAGCATGCGTGTATTCGTAATGTCTTAGTTTACAGCGCAGCAAAGCATGTAGAACGTCTTGCGCTTGATGATGAAAAGCACGAAAGCAAAAGATTGGTTTTCCATTCATCGCTCTGTTTAATTTATAAATTTTGGAAGTATATTGGGGAGGCCTTTGTTCAGCTGTGGATGTATTTTGAGTGATTTGATGATGAATATGATGATAATGCTTCGTTGGTCAATTTTTTGGAAACTGTTGGATTTGGGATTGAAGAAGAATTTGTCAGTTTTTGTGTTAAGTGTAATCTTAAAAGAAAAACAGATCAAGTCATCAGAAATAAATCAAGGAACTCAGAAATGAGCCAGGAGCTTAATATTTAAATCTGCTGCCCGCTAAGCAAGTGAGTTGGTATCTTATGAGTTTAAAATGTTCATAAACGGACTGCTGAATTATTAAGTTTTGCACTGTTTATAAGTATAGACCTTTAAGGACTAAACAGGCATATACGATATAACTTATACTTACAACTTATTACGAACTGTTGCGCGCACAGGATAGACGACTTTCAGACTCTCGAACAAGCCGATTTCCGTAAAGGTTTTAGTACCGTAGATCACATACATACGGTACGGGCTACGGCAGGTTATACAGAACACCGAAGAGTATTACCCGCCTCTTTGCTTAGCATTTGTGGACTACAAGTAAGCCTTCGATTCGATCGAACCTGGGCTGCACTGCAGTCTCTCCAGCGGTGCCAATACCACTACCGATACATTGAAGTTCTGAAGTGTGACCATTGGAGGTCTTCAATCTAATGCCCGATTACCTCAGTAGAGCATTCGAAAGAGTCTTAAAATAGACATGGACAAGACAAAGACCATGTCAAATGTCCACGCACTACCAATTTCATTGGAGATAGAGACTACGCTCAAAGTTGTTGCCAATTATGAACACTTTTTTTTATTCGTCATCCGTGGAAAATCTCCATGAAGTTCCTGTGCCTCGGGGAAGGATGAAGGGGCATACTGGACTCCTACCGGATAAAACTACTGGAGCGGTAATCTTCGCCACCGAAGGGAGGCTCCATTTCCTCGTAAGTTTACAATAGAGCTGCCTATTGATGCCACGGCTTTAGGCACAAACCGGTCACCCTCTCTAGCGGAGGGAAGGCTGCTGAAGACTGAGTGTAAAGGATTCCCCCAAGCCTCGCTGTGCGCTGTGCTGCGTACACGGCAGCACGTGGTCACGTGCGCGCCGCCGTCTTGTCGAGCGTCGCTCGGTATGAGCACACAGACTCCCCAATCTGCGCGCCCGTGAACCTCGAGGCGCCCCACCATGTAGCGACGGCAGGGGGCTCAGGCGTGTTTGTCCTGGGAGTCGAGGAGGTTGTTACCCCAGCGCTGTCTCGTGCTTCTCCATGCGGGATCGTCCCTGTCCCGATAGATCCTTTTACCGTAACTACGTCCAATTTAAGAATGTAATAACATTACCTCGAAGTGATGCTTTCTTTTATAATCAGTCCAAAACAAGCAAATGTCCGAGTTATTAAACTTCCCTCTATCAGAAAATCCTAAAGCGAACCAGTTGAACGAAGGTGCCTTTTCTGATATCACTATTTGAAACTGAATTTTCCGGACCGAATAATCAACTCGCCATTTCAGTAATAGTTCTCCGTTCGGGTCCAACACTGATTCACTTTCCGCTAACTGTTTGTCTGGCGGGAAAAAATACTTAGTTAATTTCCGAACCTGCTCTACTGCGTCGATTTGATTTAAAGACAGTTACGTTACACTTACCGACATTTTTGTTAATTGAATACGAGAAATGTGAACACACAAACAAGGATAGTATTACGATAATACACTTTAAAGCCATTGTTAAAAAAACTAGTGCAATTTATAGTAGAACTGTTTTACTAGTACGCTTTGGTCGGGAGCCAGAGAGATAATGCGCTATCCCTTTGAGGTTTCCCGCTTCCCTGCCTGCGGAATATATAGCTATTATATTATCTTCTTACGGGAGATATTGGTATGTCGGGGTTGTGGTACAGTCGAGGAGAAAGGCGAGAAGCTTTATGAAGTCCCAGAAAAATTAACGAAATTGTGTAAATAGTGTGAAATAACTGATTTCAAGATAATTTTAAGTTATCTTTAGACATTCATGCCGCGCCACGCTACAATTAGAAACACAAAGATCGTAAAGATAATAAAGCTTCTTCTCATATCCGAACCGAACCTTATACATATATGTACCAATGTCCGCTTTTCATATTGTAAGGGTCAATAAAGCAGATCCATATATAGTACTTAGTGATTTTTTGCTGATAACAACGTATTTAATCTAATTCATGGCTCTCGAAATCGGTCAACTTCATCCGAAGGTTGCGTTAAAGCGAAAATTCGAATTTCGAAGGTATGTTTCGTTCACATCCTACTAATAGGTATTATGCTTATATTTTACGTTCAAGATTAAAATAGTATCATAATAATTGGTTGAATATGATAAGGTAATTAGGGTGACGGCGTGACAGTGATGCCAGGTCTGTCTGCCATATTTAAAGACGTAGGTATCAGAAAAATACGAACAAATTCGGGTCTCCCAGCTAGTAAAAACCAAGTACGTGACAGTATGCATATCGGATAAGTATTTATAATGCGTCTATTGAAATGTTCTAGACGCTTCTCTGGAGGAATGCACCGGGCGGTGTCGGCTTTATATTAAATTCCTAGGATATTACCGCACCGTCTCGCAGAGATGAGTTCGGGCAGATTAACATTTAATTTAATTAAACGCTATTTCGATGAGTTATATGGTTGAATCTTATTTTTCACTTTCAAGATTGGTAAGTAATACTCTTCATGGAGTTTCTTGCCCGTTCTTTTACATAGAAAATCAACATCTTGGAACGCGGCAACTAAAGTCTTGAGTCTATTAGTATCTTATTCGTAAATGGTACATGAACAAAAAATATTTTATCTCTATCTTTTGTCCTACTTATTAAGTTTTGTCTTATTTAAACAAAAGTAAGATAATTTGACCTACATATAAATTTCATTAAATACTACAATATACTCTCTATCTCACATGTACTGTAAGCGTTCAAAAGTGCAGTAGCATGCTAAGGATTGTATTGCTGTGAACACACGGTACAGTCCTTATGTCTGTACATGTAAGTGTCTTAACACAGTACGCACACCACAGAGTTCATACACTGTCACACTGTTAGACACGCATCATAGGCAAGTTCATGGCCGGCTTATACGATTGCTAAAATTGGCAGTAAATTTATATGTGCAGATAGCGGTAAGCGTCTGGCGTTGAATTGCGAGGCACCTGGTTTAGGTTCCGATCTCGTGAAATAATTTGGTTTAAGGGGACGGTCATCTTCGGCACCGAAGGGGGGGCTCCAGGTCCTCGTAAGATCACACTAGAGCCGCCCATTGGTGCCACGCCTTTAGGCACATCTCGGAAGGGATGACTGTAAAGCGGTCACCCCCTCTAGCGGAGGGAAGGCGACTGTAAAAAGGTCGCCCACCCAGGCACTTCTCGGGGAGGATTGTAAAGGATCCCCCCAAGCCTCGCATGGCGCTGTGCTGCGCACACGGCGGCACGTGACCACGTGCCCGCCACCGTCTTCCCGGGGGTCGCTCGGTGTGGGCACGCAGATTCCCCAGTCTACGCACCCGCGACCCCCGAGGCCCCCCACCATGAAGTGACGGCAGGGGGCTCAGGCGTGTTGGACTTGGGAGCCGGGACGGTTGTTGCCCCGGCGCCGTCTCGTCCTTCTTCGTGCGGGATCAGCCCTCTCCCGATCCCGCTCTGCAGTCTCCTTCTGGAGCATGACGCTCTCGCAGAAGGAGACCACTGCACTCCAATTTTCATGCTCTGCCAACATAGCCGACACTACTGCCGGCAGAGAGAGATCTTGCCCGATCCAATCGACCAGGACCCGCCGCTCGGCCGCCCACGCAGGACACTCCTCGAGCGTGTGCTGTGCGGTATCCTGGTCGCTTTCACAATGGTGGCACTGTGCCGTAACCTCGCGTCCTATTTTGTGCAGGTACGCACCGAAACAACCGTGACCGGTGAACACCTGCGTCAGACGGTAGGTGACGCGCTCGCTCCTTCTGAGCCAGGCTCCGAAGAGCGGCAGGATGGCCTCAACGATGCGTTTGGTCGCGAACTGCAGCCGAAGGCGATTTCGCCACGTCTCGAGTGTGCGCCGTTGAGCCAGCCGCCTTAACCTGTCGAACGCCCCTGGCGACACGCTTTCGCCACTCTGGCGGAGGAAGCGTGTTTGATCATAGACCCACGCATCCGTCTCCGCCATGATATCGAAAGGTGGAAAGCGTGCCAGGAGAGTTGCCGCCTCGTAGGACACTGTCCTGTATCCCCGTGTGATCCGTATAGCCACTCTGCGCTGCAGACCGTGAAGTTTGGCTCTACAGCGCTGGACACCTGAAAACCGGGATGACCATACAGGTGCCCCGTAGAGGGCCACGGACCGCACGACGCCGCCGTAGAGACGGTGAACTTCCTCGCTCGGTCCTTGAGGCAGATTGGGCAGGACCCGGTGTAATGCACCCACTACCCTCTCGACTCGGGGGACGAGGCGTGCGAAGTGCTCTTCAAAGCCCCAACGACTGTCCAGGGTGAGCCCCAGGTACTTCATGTACTGGCCCACCCTGATTTGCGCGTCACCAACGCTTATCCACGAACTGGGTGGTTCTCTGCTCCGCGGCAGTTTATGGAACCATAGCGCCTCGGTTTTTTGAGGCGCTATCTGCAGACCCAGAGCGTGGATTTTGGCTACGACAATTGCCACCGCTTGCTCGGCAAGCCGGATGGTTCCCTCGAAGGTCTCCCCGCCAGCCAACACAAGAGTGTCGTCAGCGTAACAAACCAAGCTGACGCTGGTGGGGAGAGCGACACGCAGGACCGCGTCGTAGGCGAGGTTCCAAAAGAGGGGGCCAAGAACCGACCCCTGCGGAACCCCGCACGTAATCTCCCTCCGCTTCACGCTACCGTCCCTGCCCACGTAGCGAATTTGCCTATCGCGCAGATAGGCCCCTATGATGTCCTGCAGGTAGGGGGGACACCGATGATGGACTAGTGCCCCCTAATCGCATCCCACGGGATGGAGTTGAAGGCGTTGACGATGTCTAAACTGACCGCCAACGCCACCCCACCCCGCTGGGACACCGCTTGTTCCGACAGCGAGTGGACGCGAAGAATCGCGTCGATGGTGGACCGCCGCTGCCGGAAGCCATACTGACTTTCGGCCAGGTCGGGGCCAACTCGCGACAGGTGCTCAATGAGTCTTCGGGTAATTATTCTTTCGAATAGCTTCGAAGCCTCGTCGAGCAGGCAAATGGGACGGTATGCAGAGGGAGACTCTGCGGCCCTTCCTTCCTTCTTCAAGAGAACCAATCCGGCTTCCTTCCAGCTGGACGGGAACACACTACGACGGAGGCAACTGGTGAACAGCCGCCTCAAGCGAGCAAGAGACTGCAGCGCATACCCCACGCGCGGCCCGGAATGCCGTCCGGACCCGGTGCAGTGTTGCGACTCTTCAGGCGGCCAATGGCTCGGTCCAACTCCCCTTCTGAAACCCCCAACTCGCCTGCCGACTCTCGGCCGAGCCCATTCCGAGGCTAATAATAATAACCTAGGCAGTAATTTTGAAATCTGTTTATATTATTATTGCAATAAAGGGTTGAGAATAAAAAAAAAGTGATAACAAAACAAAAATGTTTATTCGTTATAATTACCACAAAAAGTTAACAATAATTTATGATGTGTTAAGGTTATAGCTTAAGTATTCATTTTCTTTGCGAAAAAAAGATTGAAACTAAACCTCAAATTTTAATTTTCAAATAAACGGATATAGCTCAATATATCTATACAAATAAATAAAATTGAAGTGTCTGTTTGTAATGTCAAAATAACAGCTTTTTACTAAATGCACATGAAAGTATATACGGGACATATCACAAAAAAACAATTTTTAAATTTTTTGTCTGTCTGTCTGTCTGTTTGTTCCGGGTAATCTCCGAAACGGCTGGACCGATTTTGACGGGACTTTGACTGGCAGATAGCTGATGTTCTAAGGAATAACTTAGGCTACTTTAATTTTAGAAAAATAATAAGGATTCCGCGCAAAAAAAAAATCCTTGAAATCCAATATATATATATATATTCTACGTCAAGTGTCTATGTCGAAGTACTCTAAATTGCTTTTAAATTAAACGCGGGTGAAACCGCGGGTTCCAGCTAGTTTATAGTATAATAACATAACTAAAACAATGTAAACATTGAATAAGCTTTATGTAACTCCCATTAGTCATATTTCAGTTCCTGTTATATTATCCCATAATATATCTCCATGCAATGCGACTTCAACTGCTCAATACACCTTTTATCTCGTTCACCTACGCACCATCAAAACAGATAGATTGACCTGTGTCTGTGATCAAACCCCATCAACACGGACTGACAGTACTTCTCTAGAACAACCGAGTGGATGAGGAAGAGGATGATGTGGTTATTTCAGCAGGTAACCAGTGCAATGAACTTTTAAGGAGCGCTTTGGACAATGCGATTCGAGAGTATCGCTACATACCACATGACCTTAGGCCACGTTTACCGCGTTGTTAGATTATTTTGACAACAGCGAAGAACTCGGCGATCACATTCAATCTTGTACTGCGCGGCTGTTGCGGCATGTCGTATGGCTCATGTCAAACTCCCACATGATGATTGAGCCATACGACCGAAATCTGCCGTGCCGGCTTAGCAACACAGGATTGAACGCCGTATCAATGAGGCTAAGGCACTCATCGGCAAGTTGATCTGCTTCAGAGGGGAATACCCGTCCAAGAGTGATGCGCTTTCTGAGAC
Organism: Diloba caeruleocephala; assembly: GCA_947459985.1. NCBI lineage: Eukaryota > Metazoa > Arthropoda > Insecta > Lepidoptera > Noctuidae > Diloba > Diloba caeruleocephala. Next base: position 20,562,277 of record OX381616.1, read on the forward strand.
GGGCGTTCTTAGGGACTGATATTAGGCCTCAAGAATTTACAGCTCATCCCACAGAGCGCATCGACTTTCTAAACCAGAAAGTTTATGCACGAACCGTATAAGTAGGTACCTACAACCGGCAGGTGGAGCGGTATACCTACTCGCACATTCCAAAATAACCAAAGGTGGGTGTACAGAACTAGGGAACGACCCAGGTGTGAGTGACGTCCACCTACCAAATGATGATGCCGTGTGTACATTCTGGTGCAGCATCTGGTCTGTGCCCGCAGTCATACCGAAGGTGATTGGATAAGGCAGGTTGAACTAGTATGTGAACCAATACCAGAAATGGAATCAATTGTAATAAGTCCTCAAGACGTGGCCGGTGCAATCCGTCCGTTGCCTAACTGATAATTACCGGGGCCGGACGGGCTGCATAATTTTTGGATTAAATGGCTACGCAGTTCACATGCTCGTTTAGCGTCCCAATGCCATGTCCTTGGAGTCGGGCTCGCTACCAGTTTTTTATGACAGTAGTTACCCTGCTCCATTTGTTTACCGACGGTCTATAAATTGCTTACATCCATTCTAAGAGCTAAAATTACCAATCATATTGATGACAATAATATCATGTCTTCCTCTCAGAAAGGATGTAGGAAAGGGTCCCGTGGTACAAAGGAGCTGCTCCTTATTGATATGGTCATTAACCAACATATTAGACGTAACCATAAGGAGGTGTCGACATGTTGGATAGATTATAAGAAGGCCTACGACTCGGTTCCGCATACATGGCTCACGAGGGTGCTAAAATTGTAAAAAATAAATACAGCCCTACGCACTTTCCTATTTGCATGTATGCGGAGATTCAAGAGAACGTTGAACCAATTAGTTCGTTGTTGACCACAATTGATGATGAATGAATGATGATGCATCCGATCACCCACGATCGTCGGTAATGAGGCTATACATCCCACGAAAGTGTGGGGGTCGAGGCTTTCTAAATGCTAAGACCTGGGCCTGATGTGAACTTTGTAGCGTCCGGATCTTGACTACGCTTCGGTGATCTCTTTGGGGAAACCGAAGGTTTTATCTGTGCAATTATGGATCAAGTTATCATGACTAATAACAGTAATAACTATCTGAAATATATTGTGAAAGACGGCACGGTTTACTTGTCGGGCATGACACTATCCGGGTGAATCTATCCGTCAAATTATTTCCGGTTGTTCTCGTCTCGCTAACGGCGAGTACTTGCACAGGCATAACTAAGTGGACAGGATTATCTACTAGCAATTTGCACTGCAATACAGCCTTGTGGGTTCAGAAGTGCCATACTACAAGTATGTGCCTGACCCATTTCTCGAGAATGACCATGTCACGTCGATCTATCATCACTGACAGGACTGTTGTAGCCAATAAGCCTGATATTCCGTGTGGTGTCCGGATTAAGAATATAGCACCACTCTATCTCCTCCCGTGGATGTCGTAATAGGTGACTAAGCGAATCTAAACCAGAGGGATGGGCAGCAGCGTCCCTTCTGTGAAACAGTAGCCATACTGCGCTCACCAACCCGCCTGCCAAGCGTGGTGAGTATTAGCAAATACCCCCCAGAGTGATGACACAGTTGTGAAAATCTATGGGGAGGCCTTTGTTCAGCAGTGGACGTATAAATGGCCGATATGAAGCCTGATATAGTCGTGATGCGATTAAAACTACGAGCGACGGCTTACGCCGCGCTAACCGATTTACGAAAACGAAATGTCAGCAAACACGTCCGCATCAATACGCGTTCAGTGTAGCTCATAATCTCTGCCATTTCCTATTGTTTATTGGGAGATGAGAAAGATTTGTTCCGTGCGGGGATCAATCCCGCAACCTCCAGGCCACAGTATGAGCTTACGCACTCGGCTACAGAAGTCGTCGGTCGCCAAATTACCTCCATAATAATTTACATAGGAAATCACTTTCAGTAGATTCAGCTCCAGTGGTTATAGCCGATAGTTGGGAAGGGCGGAGGGGTGTGCCGGAACACCCCCTCTGACATTCCCCGGGGCGGAGAAAGTAGATCTCATTTCCAACGGCGCGGCGGCGCGGGAAACCAATACAAATAAAAAGGTAGGTAAAAACGGCGCTTTCTATGAAATAGTATTAAATAACTCAACAAACTTATTGAACCGCAATAGACATTTTATTATCAACAAATACTATGCTGTATCAACATCATCATTTTCTTTCATATCCACATCACTTATAACTTTAATGCTCTCTTCATTTTGTACTTTCGGTTCATCAACTTCTGATTGCGTCGTATGCACCTCTTGATCCGCCGAACACTGCGAACAACGAACAGCCTTTATATAACCAATTTATTATTTTACCTTACTAGGGTTTACTACGAATTATCGATGATTTCTGAATTCTCCATATCAGTAATGGCCAGTCGCAAGTTCTCAAAAAATATTTTCATATCAAGGCTCATGTCGCCTGTTACGATATTAGAAGAGAATGTTGTGTCAATGTACTGTAACCAATACTAATGTTAACGAGACGTGTTATTTCCATGTCGACGGCACGGATGGTGCAGTGGCTGATACAGTCGACTGCTGCGCACCGGGTCGTGGGTTCGATTCCCACACGGAACAAATATTTGTACGATTTGCAGGTAGTTGTTCCGGGTCTGGGTGTATTGTGCGTGGTATTTATGTCAATAAAGGCACCCACGACACAGGAGAAATCCTAGTGTGGAGCAAAGTGTTTTTTAAACAAAAAAAATGAACGTAAATTACGATTAGTACTATGTCGTTAAACTATTTTTCTTTGCCACAACACACGGGAAGATCCATTGATTCTTTAAATGCATAGTTTGTACTTATTACATCATCAATCATCATTAACAGCCCATAGCAGTCCACTGCTGGACATAGGCCTCTCCAAAGTCACGCTACTGAGCACGATCCTCGGCTTTTCTCATCAAGTTATTGCCAGCCACCTTGCGAGGATCGTCTCTCCACCAATCCTGAGGGCACTCTACAATACGTTTGCCTAACCACGGTCTCCACTCAAGAACACGTTTGTCCCAACGGCCTCCGGATTCAGAAGTGAGTTTGCTAGTGAGTTCTTACAGAATAGCACTGCTGTGGGTCATACAAATATTTGCTCCACGAGGGAATCGAACCCACTGCGCGGTTTGCGCAGTCAAATTAATCGCCATTTAAAGATAAAGACAGTTACAATTACCTCTCTTTCAAACAATATAGCGAGCTCCATATGCTTGGTCTGCGGGAACATGTCGACGGGCACGGCTCGCACGGGTAGAAATGGCGCGCCTCGCAGCGTCTTGGACGAAGGGCGCGACAGATCGATGAAGTTCTTCACGGCAGAGGACGGACTGCATGATATGTACACTAAACGCTTCACTTTCTTCGTGTTACGGAGCTGGGTTACAGCCCGCATATCTGTGAAGAGTAGAAAATTTAAATTGATTTAAGTGAAGAATGATGTGTTACAAATAAGCTCTCAACTATTCATGTGCATCCTGCCCTGACTGCATTGACTTGATTACAAATACTGTTTTCCACCGGTGCATTTACTGGCCTGAAGAGAACTTATGGCAAGTTAATCCCTAAAGCAAAGAACCTCTTCGGAGCCTGGCTCCAAAGGAACATTAAGTCTGATGCAGATATTCACTGGGCACGGTTGTTCGGTGGTACATGCACAGTATAGGGCGCGAGGTGATGGCACAGCGCCACTCTATAGACGGCCAAGATTCCGTACAGCACACACTCGGAGAATGTCCTGTGTGCCGCTGATCCTGCACGATCTACTACACTACTGTATCGGGTATACTGGAAGAGCATTACATTTAAGGGCTGCGGTTTCCTTCACGTCAGGGTCGGTCCCGCTTGGAGAAACAGAACTGGGCGCCGGGGTAACTACCGCCCGAGCGACATTGTCCAACACACCTGAGCCCCCTGTCATTTCAGCCGATAAACGTCCACTGCAGGACAGAAGCTCCCCCAAAGATTGCCACACCGACTGATAAGTTTTTGTGTTGTGGGCCCATTGGGGGGGTTTGCCATAATCGCCACGCTTGGCAATCGCAGTTAAGTTATAATGTACTCCGAGTACGCTGCTGCCCATCCTCTGGCTAATCCCATAGTCGCCTTTTACGACACCCACGGGATGAGATGGGGTGGTGGTATTCTTAGCAGGCCCCACCCGGCGACCTGAGCCCCCTGGACGGTTATATGGCGATGGGGTTTCGGGGGTGTCAGGCACATAGATAATCTGAGTGCTTATACCGAGCGAAACTTTGCCAAGACAACAGCTCGAGGACACGTGCTGTGTGCGCAGTACAATGCAGACAAGGCTTCAGGGAGATCAGTTATAATCCCGAACAAACATTGTTTAATCGGATAATTGAATCATATTTACGTATTCGGCATGTTTAAGCCATCTAATCTAGTATTTAAACTTATTATGGAGTCGCGCGTGTTTAGGGACATTAATGAGTGAAGGCTAATGCTTGTCGGCGCGTGGTATATAAAAATCTTAATGTAATTGAAGGACGCCACTGCCCATCTTTATGATAATTCTATAGTCGCCTTTTACGACACCCACGGGAAGAGATGCGGTGGTACTATTCTTAGCCGGCACCACTCGGTTCCTTATATATGTTTCGGTATATTGTTAGTACACCTTCGAAATATATTTATTTGGACAAATTTAAAATAATTATATTATTAACAAATATCTCACATCTGCCAGGTGTCCCGCGACGGCTCAATTCCTAATATATTAATAGTATCGTATACGATAGACTCGCTCGGTCGGTGTGCTGAGTTCCTACCTATCTCGTCCAACAGCCAATGCACGCCACTGCTTGACAGAATCATCAACCTACTATTAATAACTTACGTAGTCCAGCTCTTGGCGGATCGACGATGGCGATGACATCTTCTCCAGTAGCCCTCGCCAGGACTGACGGCAGAATATCCTCAGCCTTGCCAGTAAAAAACTCGCAATTCTCTATGCTGTTCAGCTCAGCATTCGATTTCGCATCTTTTACTGCTTCTGCTACCATTTCTAGACCTAACACTTTTCCACAGTGCTGCAAAACAAAATAAACATTACATTTTCCTGAAGTAAGTGGTACTGACTGATCGGTGAGGTTCAGCAATGCTCAGCACGGTCAGACCATGAATGGGTAACCACGTAGTGGTACTTGACTTTGAAATTAGTTTAGCCAAGTCGTAGGCCTTTGGGCGGCTTGAACAACAGAAGGCGGCTAACCACCAAACCATTAACCAAACGAAAAAGAAAGAAAGAATAGTCCACTCGTCTCTGTCTGTGGGTATAGGTGATGAATGGCGTATATTAGGAGGACGGCCGGCGGCATCCTGAGCGGTAATTTAATAATAACATACTAGAAACACCAATCTGCTTGCCCAGTGTACACGTCGTAACAAAGTCACTTTCTTGTCAGTTCGCTACGCCACTACAAAGTTGGTGCGAACCATCAAATCGACGTCCCGCGCGGCTCACACCTCACCGCAACACGCATCGACGCATATTCTGCATACCGCCGCAAGAAAGGATGCACCGTGTGCCCTTCTGCATTATGCTATATGAACTGTCTGTAAACTATATCCACAATATAGGAGAAAAATACCAGTATGGGGCATCGTTTATTAAAGAAGAACAAAAATTCAACACCCATCGTGGTAGTTATGGTCCACTTGCGACCTTTAGTGAGCAGTCCATGGGAGTCCCATTGTGCGCAGTGGACGTCTCGGAAGTGTTTAAAATCTTTACTTCTCTCGAGTCGGCACGAGCTATTTTTCACATGCCGATAGCTTTTGTCGTGGTGAAAAGATTAGCCAGTCAGAAATGATGGTGACGTGCTGACTGCCTAGGGGCGCCGGACGTACATAAATATCCTCACTTGTGGACGGTCTTTGCATGCACCATCAATGTATGAGAACCCTTAATATGATAATGATATTGATTTTGACACCAGGATTGGCGCAGTAGCTAATTGGTTGGCTCCGCACTATGCGTCGCGGATTCTATCCCCGCACGGCACAAAAATTTGTTGTTTATTCATGTGCAATAGTGTAGTACAAAGGCGGCCTTAAGCTTTCGCAATCCGACCCCTTAATTGAAAGTGCCTTACCTAAATTGCCCCTTAATTTACTCTATAGATGATCTCACCGAGGCATGTAACCATGAGAATGGAGTGATCATTATGCACATTTGTATTAAAACTACGAATTTACGCATATGGTAGGGCACGATTATGATCCCATTGAATAGCCGATTTAGAAGAAGAAAAACGCGGGAAAGTCAAACTTCTTTCGAAACGAAATTATAATAAAGTATCATTAATACGAGAAGTAACTCAAAAAGTTCTGAGTAACGGTAGCCATACTGCGCCACCAATCCGCCTGCCAAGCGTGGTGAGTATTGGCAAATCCCCCCAAAACTATGACACAGTTGTGAAAATCTCCATAGATTTTCACAACTGTGTGACGGAATGTGACGTCTTCCCCCGTGGGAGGTCTTTGTTCAGCAGTGGACGTATGAATGGCCGATATGAATACGAGAAGAATGTCGTTGATGAGAAATGAGGTGGGCAGACGACCTGGTGAAGGTAACTGGTTGGATGCCGGCCGCATGTAACGGGTCGTTGTGGAAATCTATGTGAGGCCGTTGTTCTGTAGACTTGGTGATTGTGGACCTCCTTTCTCTTATGTGATGATTATGGTGGTGACAACGATAAGTTTACCTGAGCAAAGCACAATCCAATAGTGCCGGTGCCGCAGCATATGTCGACTACTGTAGAGTCTTGTTTGACTTGGCTCATCTCTATAGCACTGCGGTATAAGACGTCGGCACCTGCTGTGTTTACCTTAAATCAGACTTAAAATATAAGAGGAAGATTAGTTCGTCCATGTATTAGGTTTTCTCTAACACCGGGCCGAAATTGTATAAGATTACACGATCATATATCCGACTATCGGACCGGACTTTCGAGGTGGATGCAAGCCAATGTCAGTGGAGCCAAAAACTCTGAAGCGATCTATCGGAAGGTTTTGATGGTTCCCGAATAATATGGGCCCGGCTCTAGAAGGTCTAATTTTTATGAAATTGTATCCAGATCGTAAGAATAAGAAAAGAAAAAGAAAGAAACTATTTATTTCCGCGACACATCGACGCACAATACACATTATAAATATAAAATCGACAAAAGGCTACAAAAGCTTAGAAACTACACAATCTACTAAAACTATGAATATAATAACATTAATAACTAACCCTTTACATTTCAATGAACGCGCTGGCAACACTGATTATAAAATGTTTTAAAATAATAATTCCTAGATGTAATAGTGCGTCACACGTTTCATTGTATGAATTATGACAACATTTAGGCTGTAAGAAGAACTTAGTTTACTCTAATGCCTAGTTGATACGATACGAGTTCACGCACGTGAAATGGTTTTAGAACGCATTGACGCACCGTATAGACGATTTCGAGAACGAACGAGCTCGCAAGAGTTTGTAGAGTTGGCCTTCGAGAGCAGTCTCGTGCAGATTTTTCTTGAAAAAAAAAAATGTATTTACTGTAGTTTGTCCTTGTTTGGCCAAGTGGAATGATGAGCAAATTTGTTCAATAATTTATACGTTATTGTAGACATTGGGAGCCCTACACTCTGTAGGGCGGTGGCGGTCAGAGGTAACATGTTGGCTCGTAGATTTGCGCGGTGTTCTGACCGAGTGAAAATTACGCTTTTCAAAGCGTACTACTAACACAGGAGTCAATTTATAATCACCGTTATTATTAGAATAAGGTACGATGGGATTGACATCGTCATTCCTATGCACAAAAACCTCTTGTAATAAAAAAAAAGGTAAAAAAAAAAGCGTACTGTCAGAGCTTTTCACCCGGGTAACCAATGGGGCAACTACATCAGAAGATCGTCGGATGTCCTGCGCGTACAATATAATAATGACTTCAGGAAGTTGTTGCGGCTGCCTCGTTTCTGCAGTGCCTCAATTATTGCGCAGGCCATTCGTAAAATAAACAGCAGAGTACGGGATAGTCGCAACAATACCTTGACTACTATGGCGGAGAGTTACACCTCTCCAATTTTAAAGCATTTTGTGCGGACACTGATCAGGTAAGAAATAAGTTCTCCGACGCCTGAAGACGACTACTACTACGACTAAATCTATACAAATAAATAAAATTGAAGTGTCTGTTTGTAATATCAAAATACGGCTTTTTACTAAATGCATATGAAAGTAGATACGGTACATATAACAAAAAATCAATTTTTAATTTTTTTGTCTGTCTGTCTGTTTGTTCCGGGTAATCTCCGAAACGGCTGGACCGATTTTGACGGGACTTTCACTGGCAGATAGCTGATGTTATAAGGAATAACTTAGGCTACTTTTTTTTGGAAAAATAATTAGGGTCCCGTGCAAAAAAAAACCCTTGAAATCCAATACATATATTCTATGTCAAGTGTCTATGTCGAAGTTCTCTAAATTTCTTTTAAATTAAACGCGGGTGAAACCGCGGGTCCCAGCTAGTCTAGAATATAAGTTTTTATTACTACTAATAAAAAAGGGTCTTAAGTAAAGAAAGGATGTCCTCTGCTGAACAAAGGCCTCTCCCATAGATTTGCACAATTTTATCGTGAATAAAGGCAATTTTCCAGTACTCACCACGCTTGGCAGGCGGGTTAGTGAGCTCAGTATGGCTTCTGTTTCACAGAAGGGACGCTGCTGCCCATCTCTCTGGTTTAGAGTCCCTTAGTCACCTTTTACGACAGCCACGGGAGGAGATGGAGTGGTGCTATATTTTTTATCCAGACGGATGAGCTCAGTCATTATAAAACATACTATTATAAAACAGAGATGACAAAGTCATGTTGCTACAGTTAGTGTTCAGTAGTCAAGTATATGTATAATAGGTCTTTATCTATGAAGTTGCCGAATATTGGTTAGCGTTATGTTTTCATCACGTTTGATTATTTTTCAACGTCATGGATACGTTGAAAATTAGAGTAATTATCGAATACGAGTACCGTCGTGGCAACAACGCGGCACAAGCGGCGTGCGACATCAACGACGTTATGGCGCGAACACTACAAATAAATGCACCACCGGTTATTGGTTTTCCCGTTTCCGTTCTGGAAATTTCGATCTGTAAAGTGAACCCGTGGTCGTCCGAAAACTTTGGTCGACAATGACTAATTAAAGGCGATTGTGGAAGAATCTACGGCTGAATTTGCAGCAGCTTTCGACGTTAGCATCGAAAACAATATTGGTCCATATGGTCAAATTGGCAAGGCAAAAAAGCTTGACAAATGGGTGCCTCAAGAAATTAACGATCATCCGCGCAACGTGCGCGTCGAGGCCGGTTTTGAACCGCATTGTTACCTGCGACGGAAATGGATTCTGTTTGACAATCGCAAGCGCTCAGCAAGTTGGTTAGATCCTGGTTCAGCATCTAATCAATGCTCTAAACGAAAAATTACCCCTAGAAAAGTTATGGTCATTGTTCTTGAGGTCTCGTACCGGTATGATTCATCACAGCTTCTTACCAAACGGCATTACTGCAGATGTGTACTGTGAAGAATTGAACACTGCGATGGAGAAGCTCGCACATCTGCAACCAGATTTGATCAATCGCTCGTCCCCGCTGCTCCTGCACGACACAGCGCGACCCAATACTACACAACAACGGTCTCCAAGTTACAAGAGCTGGAGATGGAAGCTCTCAGTCATCCACCGTACTGACCAAACCTTGCGCCTACAGACTTCTACATTTTCCCGAATTCGGATAACTTTTTGGCGAGATGAAATCATTACCCGAGAGGCAGTACAAAATGCCTTTGAATAGTTTGTCGCTTTCCGTCCATCTGGTTTCTTTAAGAAGGGCATCGATAAACTGCCACTGCGCTGGCAAAGATGCACCGATTGCATGGGTGATTACTTTGATTAAAATAAATAAATAAGATAGAAAAAATTACTATACTTTATTTCGTACAAAATGGCAATTTCTTAGGTAAAGACCTAATATATATAAAGTTACATTTCAACGGTACCTGGAAGAAAGCTTCGGGTGATATCCTGAACTGCTTCCCGAGTATGGTGTCTGTTATGTGTGTGGAGCCCGATAGGTGCATTGGCTTGGATCCATCTTCGCCTACCCGCCTATAACATTAATGTTATGTCAGAATTAAAGCCTGCCCATATCAATTGTAATGCTACCCTTTTTTTTTTTTTTTTTATTGGTGCCCAGTGGAAATTCTTCATGAACTTCCTTCGCTCCGGGGACGGACGAAGGGGTATGCCGGACTCCTACCGGCTAAAACCACTGGAGCGGTCATCTTCGGCACCTAAGGGAGGCTCCAGGTCCTCGTATGATCACACTAGAGCCGCCCACTGGTGCCACGCCTATTGGCACATCTCGGAGAGGGTGACTGTAAAGCGGTCAGGGAGGGGGATTGTAAAGGATCCCCCAAAGCGTCCCACGGCAGCGCGTGACCACATGCGTGCTACCGTCTTCTCTTGGGTCGCTTGGTGTGGGCACGCAGATTCCCCAATCTACGCACCCGCGAACCCAGAGGTCCGCCATGTAATGCTACCCTGGACTAGTTCTGCGTGGCATCACATTGCGCTCATCACCGTCTTAGTCTCTTATGCCTAGTAATTTCACTAGCTACAGTGCCCTTCTAACCGGAGCACATAATGTCTAAAGTTTTAAACACTACTGCTTAGCAATTTACAGTTGGCACTGGGGTACCAACTTACATAGCCGACCTCTTACAATAAGAGACCGAACACCAGTGAACAGCCATAACCATGGTGCTTTTCAGCTGGTTTGATGAGAAACTTGTTGTTTTTGTCACACAGAACACTGCTGCCCATCCTCTGGATAGAACAACCAGAACGCGTTGTGGAATTTTATTACTTTAGCTTTAACTAAGGTCATAAGGAGCTGGGCAGCCGCAGTAACGGGGGTAAGACACGTCATGGAGGATTAGCTGGAGAGGCGGTATGGCGCCCTCGCCTTCCGGCTGATGCAGATATTCTCGGGACAAGGGTATTCGGGATATGTCGTAGAAATATATCGGGAAATCTTCGTATAGAAATATATCGGTTGTCATCACTGCGGAGACTACTCGGATGATACGGCGCAGCATGCGTTTGAGGAGTGCAGTTTGAAGATTATTTCTCCTTCCACTTTAACTTGGTTCGAATCCTATCTTCGGGGATGCTCGCAGTGTGTACGCCTTGATGAGACCATCTCTGATCAGCGTGATCTCAGTGCGGGTGTGCCTCAGGGTGGCGTCCTATCTCCTCTTCTTTTTTCTATTTTCATTAACTCTTGTCACCAAGGTTATCTCTTCTAACTTCCATCTCTACGCAGACGATCTGCAGCTGTACCGATCCGACCGAGTCTAAAGTAGAATTTGCTGTTGCTACTATGAACATGGATTGTATGGGCTAGGTCTTTGGCCTACAATCAACCCTAGTAAATCTCAGGCCTTGATCTGCAGCAGAAACATGCGTTGTAGACTTGACGTTGCATCTTTAACACCAGTCAGTCTCGATGGTATCCAGATTGCTTACGCGGAAATCACTACATACTTAGGAGTGACTATTGATAGCAACTTGTCGTGGAGTGCTCATGTTGCCGACGTTAGTAGGAAGGTACATTACAGCTTTCCCTTTGCCCTTGCAAATCAAAATATCTCTAGCTCAAACTCTCATTAGACTACGCTGACGCCTGTTATTTGGATGTCACAGAAGAGCAATTAAATAAACTTCAGAGACAAAATTTGTGTATTCGTTGCATGTTCAATCTAAAAAAAATATGACCACGTATCCAACTTCCGCAAGATTCTCAGGTGGCTCCCAATTCGTTTTCGCAGGAATACTCGGATATTGTCTACTTTTTAATATCCTACATAACCCTACGTCTCCTTCCTACTTGCGGGAGCGCTTTTCTTACGCCCGTATGCGACCTGTAGGTCGCATCTTAAAACCCTTCTCAAATTCCCATGCCACAAAACTGATTTCTACTCTTATTCCTTATCTGTGCATGCGGTTAGGTTATAGGACTCGCTACCGCCCTAGATCAGAGAAGTAAAACAGTTTATAATTTCAAACAACGAGATATGAAGTACTATCGCTCTCTGTCCACATAATTGCTTATGTATGTATTTATGTTTATGTATATATTAGTATGTAGGAAATATCTTTACTATCTTATGTAGGTATATTATTATATATGTATATGTAGGTACATATTTATATCCTCTACGCACCGTGCCTAACATCTTTTTTCTTCAAACTCTCCTTTCGCAGGTCTGCTGGAAGAGATTTCTTAAAGAAATAATCTGCGCCTTTGTACTCTGCTTTCCTATTTAATTATTTATTCATTATTTCTGTGTGTACATAAACCAATAAATAAAACAAAACAAAAGGATGCCACGCCGTGATCTCATCGCAGCGGTCGAGGATGGTGACCTCATTCATCCGGCCGTGGTTCAGTCCATCATCCGGAGCGAGAGCGCGTGGAATTCCGTCGCTTCCCTTTGCGAGGACGTGATGCACGCAAAGGAGGCGGAGCGGGGACGGGAAGAGATCATGTGTCTTCCCCGCCGCATAAAGGGGACCCGGGCGCCAGAGAGCTTGCCTATCAGGCTCACATGAGTTACGGCCTGTGGCCGACGAACTTGGGACAGTCGCACATTTCAGCTCGGAATGAGCGGGTCAGGTAACACAAAGAGGAGCCCTGTCAGATAAAGCGATGGGCCGATACCTGTCGGGGGTTTCGTTCACTCTTGCCACAACTATGTGAATAACCAATAATACCTAGAAATGAAACTCGCTCTCCAAACATGCTCAAGGTCAAGTTTTAGTCTTCCGTTCTCGCATCGATTTAATCCATAAGCAGTAGCCGATTACAAGGCGTCCATGCAAGTCGGCTTTATTAAATTTTAGAATATGATGACGTTTTGTCCAATTTAATTCGTAAACTTCAGTTTTGTTAAGATTTGATTAGCTTGGAAATAGTATATTCATGTATTAATTGTATAGTATGTATTTTTATATTCTTTAATCAAAATTAGTGACTCTGTTTAACATCTCATTTCTGCCGAATGAAGTCCACTGCTGGACACAGGCCTCCCCCAAAGATCACCACAATGATCGATATGGGTGTGTTGTGTGCTCATTGGGGGGGTCTTGCCTGTTTAACATAATTGGTTACAATTATAAAGTCAATTTAACATTATCCATGGTGTGCTGTTTTTGTACCTCTTTCGAAGTGCTTCCTTTACCCCAATGGTTGACTGGTAGAGAAAGCCTCATTGCATTGAGCCCGCCTTGTGTTAACCAATGTACATAGAAGTATTAAAAAGCAATTTCTATTTTTATCATTTTACTTAATTATGTTTAATGTATAAAATACATGGCTATTGATTGATATTGGCTGTTTACATACCTTTTAACGATGAGTTCGAAGTACAAAGACTTAATACCACACGCGACTGCTTCTTCTGTATTGAAATGGTTAATTAACTCCTTTTTAATTTCATCCAGTTCGTTTTCTGTCATCGCCTAAAACGTAAAATATTAAGTGCCAGCGACAGAAAAACATATAGATATAACAAAGTTATCCATCCTAACATATCTAGTATAGTTAAAAAAATCTAAAACCATCAGTAGACCTCATCGTCTCACTTATAATGACACTCCATTCAACCAGTTTAGCATACAATCTAGGAAAGTTCGAATAGTCGTTCGAATCTAGGTCACAGATGATTGACCCTGGCAGAAAGAAGCTTGGAATAACATTGCCAGGCAGAATAATATCTAGTATGCAGTAAGCCAACCGGCATAAATAATATAAAAAGCAGTCTAAATTATTTTGATTGGCTGATACGGTCGTACTACTGTAGACCTAGCACGGATACAATGACGATGCAGTTTGTCGAAATTTGTGTGACACACATATCTCGTTTATTACACTATTTATTTATTTACTTTTATTTATCTAATATTGAAAGGCCAACAGCATTTAACAATTACATTCGTTATTTTACACTAGTTATATTCAGCCAGTAACAGGTCTTCACGTGTAGTAATTGATTAATATAGTGAGTGGATACAAAAGTAGAAACTTATTAAATATGATATAAGCAACACAGAGCTAAAAATGTGAGCGTGGATAATCTCTGCCTGGTCGTGCTACGCTTGCTATTCCAAAGTTAAATGCTTCACGCGTAGTGATGTGCCGAATCAGGTCGACTCGAATACTTAGAAGATTCAGATACACAGATCTCGAGTACTTATGGTAGTTACCCAAATACTGAATTGATATATCAGTTTTCGCGACCCCCAAATCTATGGATCGGGCATTGGGATGCCTTATAAATGGCATAATAAATGGGCTAACCCCTTGTCTAGCTGTAGCTGTGTGAATATAGCCTTTCGAGTACATTAACGGCTCAATTCCGATCGCTGAACCACCTGCCAAGCATGGCGATTAAGGTAAAAGCCCTCAATGAGCACACAATACACCCCACCCGGTCGTTGTGGCAATCGTAAGAGGGCCCCTGTATCGAGCAGTGGACTTTATTCGGCTGAAATGATGACTCAGCTACTGGTTCTGAACGATACTTTTTTTAATGAGTACTAAATACTCAAATTTCGAAATAGCCGACTCGGCACATCACTCACAAGTAGTTTTCGCAATGCATAAGTTTTATTCAGTGACAAGTTCCACATTTACTGACCTGAGGATGCATGACCACAATCAGCATAACTTCACCAGTCGAGGTCGAGTCTCGCACGGTAAGGTACCTCCAGTGACCTGAATAATCCGCCGGGGAAAATGGCGCCAGCTTCGATTTGCGGATGAACTCTTGAAATAGCTGAAATAGGGCTAAGCTCTTAATAAGGTAAAGGCGAAGAAAGTATGTCTAAGAATAACAATAAATACTAGCGAATGACGGGATAGTCTATTCGGTACAAAATAGTAAATATACAACATTTCTAAAAAAAAACAACTATTTGTACGACGCCAAAATAGTATGCAAATTACACATTTTAGATACATCATCATCATATAATCAAAGGAAGTCCACTACTGGAAAAAGGCTTCCCCTATAGGTTTCTACAACGAGCGGTTACATGTCGCCCTCATCCAACGACTCATAGCGCCGTTCACTAGGCCGTCTGTCCACCTCGTTGGTGGTTGTCCCACGCTGCGTTTTCCGGTCCGCGGTCTCCATTTAAGAAAAAAGGTTCTCCCTAACCCCAGAGGCCATCAGTTCTACGAGCAATGTGCCCCGCCCATAGCCACATCAGTTTACTCATCCTTTTTAGTTTACTAATATTTTAGATACGTACGTACGTACGTAATATGTAATAATCATTCAAACCTTGAACAAGAGCGACAGGTAATCAGAAATAAGAAAAATTTAGATAATCGTAGTTTCACCAATAGGAAAAAAGTAACTTAAATTTAGCTATCTCGAAACTTGACCGTAACGAGAGTCGTTGCCTCGTTTTCATTTTAACTTAATGATCCGGTGATATACGCAAACAATTTGCACTGTAATATTTGTAATCCCATTTATGACGTATTTTCATAAGATTGTCCTTATAGCAGTTAACAAAATAGACTATAAAACAATGTAATAATGATTTGGTGTTACGCAGGTCATATGACTTCGTCCTACAAAAAGTTATCAGAGATTGTAAATAGAATCAGGTCAATAGACATAAAAACATTGTAGCACACTGAAACAGCTTGATGGTATTTAAAAGTGTATAAGATAAATAGGATAAGGTGTATAAATAAATATGGCACATTGTGTTTCAATATACCTCTCTCTCTGCGACAGACTGCTCAGCGATAGGGCGCATGTTATAGCGAGGGATAAGGGCCATTTAATATGGTGTGAAAGATATCGCCACGTCACAGCAAAATGGAGCATTGCAGAGAGGAGATACTATGTTGAAATATTTCTTATGTAATACAGCTTCAGTGGACGTTCAACAAACATGTGTAAAGTTTTACTAATAATATGATATTAACTACGCGTGAAAAGTTATGAACTTCCAAAAAAAAAATCACTTACCAAAACAGCTTTTTTTGTTTGTTCAGAAATGTGAATCATTCCTTGTATAGGTCCAACTCCAACAGTGCCAGTGACATAACTACCCAGCCTGAAGCCCACAGTAGGCAACTTGGATTCCTCGTCTATCCCAACAGTGAACTCACACTTGTTCCTGTAGCCCTCAGTCACTGGGGATTTCTCAATCGGCTGCAGTTCAAAACTAAGACCTTTAAATTGTTTTCGTTTAGTTTCTATATCTTGTCGCCTATTTTTGTCTATTTTCCATATCTCATTATCAAATTTCATGAGAATATTTTTTATTTCTTTTTCTTTAAGTTTGAGCTGGATATGAAAAAGAAAATTAAAAATAAAAAAAAATTGTCATTGTCGATTAATTTAAGCTTACTAGGAATAAAACACCTGTATACCTGCTCTGCGTAAGCCATATTCCAGTAAGGAGTGGTAGCATCCTTCAGCCTCTCATCTTGACTCTTATTGTCATCTTCTTTTCTCTTCTTCTGTTGATCTGTTACATCCTCATCTTGCTTCCTTTTTTTTACAAGAGGATCTGGGGCTGGTTTTGCTTCTTCAGCTATAAAGGTTCTACCTAAAATATTAACACAATGAGATCTTTCATTTGACTTATTACGTAGTAGATGTAATAGGTTACGCGTTTCGCACGGTTACTCCGCAAATCTTTCACCATCGCCTATTCCACTTGTATGGTCCATAAGTATGCATCGTAAGTACACTGTTACAGTTGTATATATCCGATACATATGCCCTCAGTAGGTTTGCAATGCACGTTCAAGTCTCACCAGCTCCCCATATTTCTCCCACTTAATTAGCTCACACAAATGCAAATCAAAAGGTACAGCCCACTTATTTATAATATGTCACGCACTCCATACAAAACTCTGCCACTCTAAAAGATTCATAGAGAGATCACGGGCAGAAAGTGGGCGGTGCATAGCGCACACGTAGCGACAGATACCGCACGCACTTGGACTTGGGTTGGGAAAAGTTGAAAAGGGTACACTTGTAAACTGTACCCGTCCATGTGGATTTAGAGTGCCGGATTAGGAATATAGCACCACTTCATCCACTCCTGTGGATGTCGTAAGAGCCGATTAAGGGACTGAACCAGAGGGATGGGCATGCGTAGCTCGTCCTTTCTGTGAAACAGTAGCCATTCTGCGCTCACCAACCCGCCTGCCAACCGTGATGAGTACTGACACGTTGCCCCCAAAATGATGACAAACGGCAAGTAATCCCGGTAATTAATAAGGGAGGTTTTCATGACAAATTGTGGCAATCTATGGGGAAGCCTTTGTTTACCAGTGGACGTCCTTTGGCTGATATGAAACTATACCCACGATACAAGAGAAATTCAATCCTAGAGTAGGGCAGTTTTTAATAACAACTTAATACTTATTATTTATAAATGTAATTTGTAGTAAAAAAATAATAAGTGAACTTCAAATATACCTAATAATCAATAATTCTATTCACTAGGTGCTACATATTATCGATAGCAACCGATCGCTACACGTCACTACGGCCCTCCAAAATCCATCCACCGAATTCGCAAATCGACAAAAAGAAACATTAAAATTGCTTTATTGCAGTAATTATTTATTTACCGATGGTACGACACACCAATTGTCTAATAAGAATAAGATTTTAAATAGGTTTCGTAGGCAGAGAAAATACAGAACACGTGCGACGCGACGTCTGTTACACAATTGATCGCAATAGATCAATTTGACCACATGCTGGGGACACGTTGCTTGCGTTCAGGGCATTTTCCTTGATATCTGTGGTCTAGATACACTGTTTTATTTACTACTAGCTATTTCCCGCGGCTTCGCACGCGTGGAATTAGGAAATCTACATCATGTTTAAAACATGCAATAATGACCTGCGCTTTTATTAGGATCGTGTGAAAGTGTAGACGGATCATGCTATACTCCGAATGACAAGAGCTATAGGCCTGACGCATATTGCATCCCGCCCATCCAGCTTAGTGCCAGACCGCGCGCTATTGTCTTTTGTTTGGAAACGCTTCCCGCAGGGCACTGGGTGTCATCAATAACTTTAATAAAATGTAGTTTGCCCTTTTGCTACCCAGTATTTATAGTCCAATCACTCACTACAACCACACCGATCATTTTGCCATTTAAATTAGGGTTTTAAGTCGTGTGTTATACAATCCTTTTCTAATATTAAAATAAATTTCGCGAGTGCAGTGCGCTGATGCAGCTTCCATCCTTGCATCATTGCACACAGCATGCCGATTGTGAGCGAACTGCTTGCCGACGCCGCCAGTACCGCCCATTATACAGACACGCGTTCGAGATCGAGATTATCTCACTATAATGTGCGCTGACTGGACATCAATGAGTCGAACCCTGGCTGTCCTGTCCTGTGTTATACCACTCACCTCCAATATACAAAACCGTGATGATTTGTATTCTAGATCCTGATCAGGATTGTAACGGACATTTTTGCCAAATTATAACTAATTCTATTCAGTAGTCTAAATGTTCTCATCAAATATAGAAATAGGCAGACCAAAATTCAAAAAATTGCATTTTGTCACCAGTCTCGATCCTGGAGTATGTGGCGATTTTTTCAAATAATATTCAATGTACATTATTTTGTCTGTCTACAATTTTACTATAGTGTAGATATATTCATTTTTGAATGTTAGAAATCAATAGAATAAAACTAATCTGTCTTTATTCAACTACTTTAATTGAGTACTGTGTGTTTCCCCTAGTCAACAAATAATGTAAACATGTTAATCAAACTAGTCAATTGAGATCAAAACAACACGACTTACGGTAGAAATTAATAATCAATCTAATCCAAAATATTTGGATTTGGGATTGAGGATATGTCTATTTTAAGATCACACTTAACACAAAAACAAATCAAGTTCTTAATCAAATCAAATCAAATCTTAAATCTAATGATTTTGGATTAGATTGATCATTAATTTGCCATAATCTGATAACAATTGTAGTGAAATCATGTTTCTTTCTGTGGAAACTGCCCAATGAACTCCCAAGACATTACAAGATTTTATAAATGGTGGAATGAAGACTGTTGAACTATCACAATCCAGACTATTATTACATTATAAACTCACAGGCACAATGAATTGCTCACCCATCTCCTATTGCTCCCATTTTTTTCTTTATATGGTTATCTTTGTATTGGTCAGGCCATGCCCAGCAGCAGAACAGTAAAAGGCTGATCATGTTATGAAAACACTTTTACCCAAATTTTTGTGTTTTATAAATGTACTTATAGACTATGCTGATTTAAAAAATACAGCTTTAGTAGTGAATAAAATGATCAAGTTTGTGTTTGTCATCTTCCTAAACATGTTTAACTGCGTAATTGAATTATTGGATGAGTATTCATTAACTGAAACACAATATCGCTAGATACAACAGGAGTAGCTAAGGTTGATCAAACTCTTGGGCTACCATGCAAAATTGTCAGAGATACCTTTAGACACTTCAGGGAGACTGGGTGTTACACTCAAAGGCCAGATCAAGGCCCTGTCATTGCTGCACTTCAGCACAGGGTGACCATTTTATTACTTCCAATGTTCTAAGAAATCACTTTAGTGTTGCTGCTGAAACCCATAACCAGCTACACACATACTTAACTTGGCTTCTTAACCAGCATGCTTTTTTAAGTATATATAATAGCTTATTCAATCATAAAGAACAACAGGGTGGGTGGTTAATGCCTGTGAGTGTGTAATTACATATTTAGTACCATTTTTGATGCCACAGTTGTGTACCTTATATTGAACA
This sequence comes from Diloba caeruleocephala, assembly GCA_947459985.1. Classification (NCBI taxonomy): domain Eukaryota; kingdom Metazoa; phylum Arthropoda; class Insecta; order Lepidoptera; family Noctuidae; genus Diloba; species Diloba caeruleocephala. Next base: position 20,582,241 of record OX381616.1, read on the forward strand.
GTAAAATATAAATGATTGCATTTATGCAGTCATGCTTTTTTTTTTGCTACATTTTATGTTATTTACCTTTCCATGAATATCCATTGAGTGCCTGAATAGCTTTTTTGCGCTCTTCATCATTTTGGAAACATGCAAATAGCCAGTGACTGCCATTTTTGGGTCGCTTAATTTTACTTGCATTCAATCCTAGTTTCTGATTCATAAGTTTTTTCAGCTCCTGAAAGTCAAATTAATTTCAGGTTGTTATTATCAAATACGCACACGAGTAGTTAGAGATTTCATTCCCTCTCCACGGCATTGGCATGACTTGCTATTGGCAACGACATACTGGTCATGCAAGGCACCCAGGCCCTGGGTTTGAACAATTTGTTTTTTTCTCAAGATAGCCTTAAACAAGTCAGAGTCAAGAGGTCAGATGTTTTTATGGGCATTGGCAGGAGGAAGCACTTCAGGATTCCATATTGTGGAGAAATACAGATAGAACTTACCCAGCACCTCAAGAAATCTCAGTGTAACAGTCCAAGCACTATTGGATCCTGGTCATAGCAAGTAAGGAACAACTTGTGCACAGTAGATTGTATAGGTTGGGAGCAAACGCCTGGGTGTCACCAACACACTTTTGAAGAGGTGAGGTATTCTAAAGAGGCCACAATACATGCATACCTCAACACATGTGACTGGCCAGGTCATGCATGGGACCAGGTCCTGTCAATTTCACCGTGTGGCGGGTCAAGACTTGCCAGGGGTGCAGTGAATGCTTGAGGATTGTAATTATGCGATTAATTGCCACCTAAATTATATCAAAATAATAAACAACAACATGGGTCTCCTCTCGCGGCATGTTATGCAAACATGGAAACATGAGAAATTAGAGATCAAGAACATATGTGGTTTCTTTTTAAGAATAACAATCTAAACTTCCTGATTAGACATAGTTACATATCGTTTAAATAAAATAAGTTGTCAAACATACGGCAATTCCATAAAACTTCGGTAATCCACGCAGTTCAATTTTAAACTTTTCTGAAGAAAATCCTCCTCGGTCTAAATAAGCATATTCTTCCTCGGTTTTTACTTCTTCAGTATTTTGCACAGTAATTTCAACTGCTGCATTGTTTTCTTCCATTCTTAACTTATAAAAAAATATTTAAATAAATCTGTTGAAATGTTTGTAGTTTTATTTTAGGTTATTTTCGTTTGTTTTTTTTTTTTTCCTTCATTCGCCCGTTTGGGCAGGCTATAGTCTATTGACCATACTGCCTGGTCTGTCGTTAATTATTTATTTTCGTTTGATTCTTTGGGTTTTTCTTTTTGAAGTCTTGTTTACGGCCTTGGAATCCAGTCTTTTAGAGACAGTTTTTTTGAAGTCGCGTAAGCAGAGTTGCCTGCTGATACATGAAAGAAGAGCAGAAAATATTTAGAATATCCTCTGCTTAATAAAGGGTACTAAAACTACGAAGAAATGATACACCCGAAAATAGTTTTCCTTTGAGACTGATGTTGAATTGTTGACCGATTCTAAGCATTTCTTTATGTAAAAATAATGGCAAACCAGATGGTTCCAGTATTGCCATTCCACTATATTAAAAGACGCTATCCAATGTAAAAAATACGCTAGAAGTCGTTATTTAAGGGGGGGAGAGATAATTCCAAAATGCATCTTCGCCATCCCACTTCGCCACCTCCTTCCGCGAGATGACCTCCTCGCAGATGGATGCGACTGCCTCCTAAGCTCTCTCGCTGTCGGCTATGACTTTTATCAAGGCCAGCAGTGAGAGGTCTCCCCCGGTTACTGCTGGGTGATCACGGCGCTGCACCGCCCAAGCAGGGCAGTGCTCTAGTATGCCATGCAGTGCCATGTCCTCGCTGCAGCCGCATTGGTGGCACATAGGAGTCGCCTCCCGTCTCGCCACAGTGTGCAGGTATTTGCCAAAGCAGCCATTCCCCGACAATACCTGCACCAGCACCGAAGGATAATTTCCCATGACGCCTGCGCAGGACTGGTTAGTTGTTACCTAACTCAATATTAGTTAATAAGGCGTTATTTGGTTACAGGCGTTTGACATATTACAAAGTAATCGTTGATGTCCTTGTTGGCCTTTTTAATAAGCAGGCTGTTTAAAATTAATGATCTTGTTTTGTTGTTGAGTTTGTAAAAAGATTACTAAAACTTACGGCCGAATACTCAAACGCCATTTAACATTAAGTCCCTGCTTAAACAATTTGAGGCACCCGGCTTTGTACCAAAATCCGGTTTCTTGAATAGTTAAAGCTACTTAACGTTAAATGGCGTTTGAGTATTCGGCCGTTAGTATTACTTGTGTATAAGTGAGACTTGAATTTATTATAAAGCAAGAAATAATTTACACAGAAGTTATACAATGTGTCTTAAGGCTGCATGAAATAGGTATCCAGTTCAGCGTGTGCCAGGCAGCTGTAGCCTGAGGCGGCAACTCTGTTGGCGCGCTTTCCGCCTTTTGATATCCTGGCGGAGATGGATGCGTGGGTGTATCACCAACCACGCTCCCTCCGCCAGATCGGTGAAGGCGTGCCTTCAGGGGCGCTCGAAAGTTTGAGGCGGCAGGCTCGGCGGCGTGCACTTGAGCTATGGCGCGAGCGGCTCATGCTGCCACAGTATGCGCAAAAGCGCGTCGTCAAGGCTGTCTTGTCCAAAGAAGCGAGTGCGTCACATTCCGCCTGACGCAGGTATTCACCGGACACGGTTGTTTCGGTGCGTACTTGCACAGGATAGGACGCGAGGTCACGGCGCAGTGCCACCACTGTGGAGACGATCAGGATACCGCACAGCACAAGCTCGGAGAGTGCCCTGCGTGGACTGCCGAGCGGCGGATCCTGGTCGATCGGATCGGGCAAGATCTCTCTTTTCCGGCAGTAGTGTCGGCTATGCTGGCAGAGCATGAAAATTGGAGTGCTGTGGTCTCCTTCTGTGAGAGCGTAATGCTCCAGGAGGTCGCAGAGCGGGATCGGGAGAGGGCCGATCCCGCTCGGAGGAGGAGGACACGGAGCCGGGGTAACAACCGCCGTGGTGCCCGTGTCCAACACGCCTGAGCCCCCTGTCGTCTTTATATGACAGGGGGCCTTGGGGGTCGCGAGCGCGCTTATTGGGAAATTAGCGTGCTCATACCGAGCGACCCCCGGGAAGACAGCGGTGCGCATGTGGTCACGTACCGCTGTGTGCGCAGCACAGCACATAGTGAGGCTTCGGGGGAATCTTTTACAATCCCCTCGAAAGATGCCTGGGGGGGTGGCCTCTTTACAGTCGCCTTCCCTCCACTAGAGGGGATGACCGCTTTACAGTCATCCCCTCCGAGATGTGCCTAAAGGCGTGGCACCAATGGGTGGCTCTAGATGGAGATCTTTCGAGTTCCTGGAGCCTCCCTTCGGTGCCGAAGATGATCACTCCGGTGGTTTTAGCCGGTAGGAGTCCGGCATGCCCCTTCGCCCTTTCCCGGGGCGAAGGAAGTACATGAGGTATTTCCACCGGATCAACAAAAAAAAAAAGGCAGCTGTAGCCTGGTACTGGTGCGAGGACCAAACGCAGCATACAGACGGCTTTATCGTACATACATGTGTATGTTGCGTTGCAAGTTGTGAATTGGGTGTTGTGCATTAGTACAAAGAAGAAAAAGATGCTGGAACAGATTTCTTTTTTTAGAGGGATAGTAATCTAAGGACTGTTTTTTGTTATTGCTATAAATTTATGTACCATACCTTTGTGAATGAGAAATAAAACTTTTTATTATTATCTACATGTTTCTCTATTCACGGGCTTATATCCCCTGTAAGGGGCAACCCGGTCTTTCGATAGGCTTACGCGGGGACATTAGTCCAACACGCAGAGGCCCTTTAGAGAATTTTAATCAAAAATGTAATGGAACACTAACCGGGGCTCTCCATGGCTACACTATGAAATGCAGTCTGGAATTGTCCCCGGAGGTGTAAAAATATTGTACGAGATTGAAACTACAGTTATAAGGTCTATTGCAATGGGTGTTAAATGGATTAAGTACTTCTAAAAACGGCGTCTGTCTTTCAACATTTATAGTGAAATTCTGTGGCAGACGGTGACTCGCCGCTCACAAGATGGGCCCCCTAAATAGCCACCACTACAGACGACAGGGAGCAACACCGGTGTGAGCGGTTAATATTATTTCTTAAGAAATAAGTAGTACCTTTGTACCTTTAAGTCCTATTTCATCTTTCTTTATTTTTCTGTGTGTGCATAAATTACAAAATAAATACTACATGATTGTTTTGTACTGTATGTACCATAGGTTGTGCCCTATAATTCTAGTGTGATCTTACGAGGACCCGGCCACAACACTACTAAGTACTTACAAAGTAAAACAAGGACATCAAAAGTTACTATCAGAGATAGATTATTGGATAAGTGCGTGAATTCATTGATCTAATTGTTTGGCAAGTCATATACATTAAAATTATTGAGAAGTCAAACAATATTTTTATAAAATATTTACAACAATTCGGGAATTGTTCTAAATATTTTAATATTTACAACAGTTAAAACATTTCATTCATTCATCTGGTGTCCGGATTAAGAATATAGCACCACTCCATTTCCTCCCGTGGATGTCTTAAAAGGCGACTAAGGGAATCTAAGCCAGGGGGATGGGCAGCAGTGTCCCTTCTGTGAAGCGGTAGCCATATTGCGCTCACCAACCCGCCTGCCAAGCGTGGTGAGTATTGGCAAATACCACCAAAATGATGACACAGTTGTGAAATCTATGGGGGAGGCCTTTGTTCAGCAGTGGACTTATAAATGGCCAATATGAATGAATAAACTGGTATCCGTTTGACCCTCCAAAAAGTTGTCAGAAGTCGCTAAAACGGCAACACTGGATGGTTCTTTAACACACTCGGTTTTTAGGAAACCTACACATACAGATAAATATCAGTCAGTCAATCGGGTTCACGACTGCCGAAACCCGTCTCGGTTTCGCATCCTCTGCTAAACAGAGTAATACGAGGAGCGAAACTCGGGCACCATCCGAAAAATCGGGCAGCACGTCCACATGGCAGTCCATACTGGACTCCACCTCGGATCCCTCTTAGTCTAGTCTGTCCCTTTGGGCCTGACCGACATGGCTGACTCTACCGACTTAACCCCAAAGATCACCGAGACACACAAGCCCCGCCACGACGACCAAGTGGGAATATCGGCGGGGTAGTACTGCTACCTACTGTAAAACAGAAGTCCAATATGAGAAAATATTAATTTACATAAATCTTTTTAAGAAGAAGCTTTTGTTCATTATTTTCGTATTCTTCTCAGCAAACTTGAAAATGTATAACAACGGAAATAAAACATATCATATATTTTCATATAAGTACAACGGAAATAAAAATAAATTAAGTAGATTACATTCACTATTGATTTTGAAAATTCTTGATACAAAAGATTACTTACTTTATTTATAGACTAGTCACGAAATACGAGTAGCACAATATGAGGTATAAAAATCTATATTATATTATTATGTAAACATTTTTCAAGTGTACATAATATACTTTATTATTACCGAGACATTAGTTGTAAAATAACGGTTATTTAACAAAATGTTCGGTTAGCTACCCATAAACAGCGGATAACCACAGACATTTTTCTGATTGCGAGCATGACATTTTACAAATAGACGCGCCATACACGAACTTGAAGGCACTACAGACCGGCGTAAATTTTACTATAGCTATTAAGCTAAGTACATATAAATATACAGCTCCCAAACAGTGCGCGAAGAAAGGGAGAGAAAACGAAGCCACCATGCGGCATAGTACCGGTTGTTAGAAAGAGATAAGTATACACCTTTAGTTATGATGCATTAGCTGCTGCATGTTCGTAGGCCTGAACGCGTGTGTCATAGTAATCATAAAACAGGCGCCGGACACCATTAGACTGCGTAATAAAACGAAATACTGTAATTATTATTTACAGTGTAGATTTATGCATGAAATGACGTTTCTTTCTCACCGGTGCAATATAATTCGTGCATAAAGTTCTATAAACACAGGAAAGCATTTTTCCGTAATTTGTTGCAAGAATTACGTTTAAGATTGACGTCCAGCCGCGACACTGGTCGGTGCGTGGCTAAGTGAATGTTATGCCATTACCTTGCTTTCATGTGACCATCATAGAGCGCTGGCAACGCATCTACACTTTTAAAAACATCTTAGATTGCGACTTGAAAATGGTGTAGGCCGTTGCCGTTTTTTCAGCCTAAATTACTCACTTCTAAACTATCCAGGGTTAGTTTACGTTTACTTGCTTAACTTAAAAGCTAAAGGGCAAAAAAGAGTTTAACGTCAACTTGTTTCTGGCACATTTTTCTTTTGTAGTCCAAATTCAAGATATTTATTAATAAATTGATTGATGAAAGAGTAATTAAAGTAAATAAACGTATTTTTGAAATGATTTAGACTTAAAAACTGCACCAACAGTCTACCCTTTTCATCTCGTAATCGGATAAACAACCGTATTTAACAGCTGTTGATGGAAAGTTAACTGAACATTTGGTTAAATAACCGTTATTTTACAACTATAACCACAACTTTTTTCTACTAAGACGCATATTTCAGGGCTTTTTTTTAACGCACCTATACAAACTAGCCTTGGTTACAAACCTTGGTTTGTAGACGTTATTTTGGTCAGGGGTGTATAGTAAATTATACTCCAGGGCAGCGCTGGCCATGGCCATCCAGCTCAAACGAGATATTTTTCACCGACCTTTATTTCTTATTATAGCTACTATTATTTTTTACGATGGCGTTATTCATTTAAACCTATTGATTCGTGAGTGAAGGCTCCGGACTGCAGCGCAGCACCCAGGTCGACTGTCCGAGCTTTTCCCCACCCAGCACCGCTTAAGGGATAGAATTATGTATTCTTTGAGATGTATAGTCAGCAAAAGTATGTGCATACACTCAACGAAATTTAAAAGTAACTAAACATAATTATAAATTAAACTTCGCAGTGTGTACACATTTTCGTAGCTGTATTTTCTCTATCACAGGCATTAACAACGTGGACTTGCAGTTTGTACCTAGTCTTTACTAGAGACTGTCTATACTTGTAGCGTATCATTAAATATTAATATTTGTGCATCTTTATTACATTTAAAGTAATAAAAAATATGGTATAACTCTGAGCCTAATATGTATAATCTGTGCCTTGGTTTTAAGCCATTTATGGAAAACAGCATACATTTAAAATATTTAGAAGTAAATATAACTAGTTAACTAAAGATTAATGCTATGTAGTCCCATTCTTTACAAACATGTTTTTAAGCGCATCTTTATCCTGATCCTCCTTTTCTTTCCGTAGTATCTTTATATGTTCCAGTTCCTTATCTACTGTAGCAGCCATGGACGGATTTAAAGACTTTAATATTTTGAAGTCTTCCTCAGCTTGGTCAGGGTTCCATGCACCTACGTGTGCTTTGGCCCTTCGGTATAGAGCTTTCTCATTATCTAAAATATAAAAGAATGGGTAGTTTAGAAATATAATATAAGGTGTGATCATTATTTCAGCCGAAAAACGACCACCGCTGGACAGAAGCCTCCACCAAAGATTGCCACAAACGACCGGTATGGGTTTGTGTTGTGTGCTCATTGGGGGTTTTGCCGTAAACGCTACGTTAAAATTGTACTCGAAGGACGCTGCTTCCTCCGGCTAATCTCATAGTCGCCTTTTACGACACCCACGGGATGAGATGGGGTGGTGGTATTCTTAGCCGGAACCACACGGTTATTTAAAGTGTACTTTGGTGTACATTTATCTATATATATATATGTTTATAATCGTTGGTAAATCTGTTAGTGATTGTGAAACTTCTGACTCTGACCGATTGGGGCGGTTATATTCACGCAATATATATGTTTTGTCGAGACGACGACGGTGGCGTTGTAATCAAGGTATTAACGAATCCGATATTTATATGGACCAACATGACTCATATTTACAATATCTGTACCCAATAGTATAATAAATACATTAAGTCCATTCAGCAAAATGACAATCATTTGTTACTATTGTTAAAAAGTCAGACTAGCATTTTGGAATCCGAGCATAACATTTTACAGCGCCACGAAGCGGCTGGCGAATGGTTAAGCTGTTTACCTTGATAAATGATCACCTAAATACTTTAGAAAATCGGACCCTGAAAAATAAATTTGACACCGCAAATGCCTTCTACATAATAACATCGGCAATGGCTGCAGAAAGAATGGCTTAAAATCTAAAAGACATCCAACAAACTCTTATCAAGACATTGACAAATATGTACCAAGGATATATGGACGTGCACCTATTATCGCCAAGTCAAATGCAAAGTGAATTAGATAAGGTAGCTCGACAACTACCTCGTGACTCTACTCTACCTGAAGTCCAGAATGACGTAAGAGACACCTACAGGTTGTTCAAATCAAAATACATGCATGCATTACACAGCAATATCTATTGATGGAAATAAAAATACCGATCCTGAATGACGCACTATACGACCTTACGTCACTCGGGTCTGATAACACTTAACCGAGGTTGTAATTTGCAAGGCGATGCATTTATGCTGCACGCAAATATGGAACATACAAGTGACATTTTGGTTAAGGACCATACGGCATAATCATACCCAAGATCTCTCCCGTTAACAATATCATCAATACCTCCATTCGTAACTCGTCATTGCATATTTAAACGCACGAAGAGACGTTCAAGAAGTTTGACACAGAACTGCGCTCGATTAAAGAACAGTCGAAGCTAGAAACCTTATCATCTCACGATGTTCATCACTACATCGCACAGTCTGTAACATCGATGTGCTATTGGGGAAAGATGACAACTAAAAGACAGGGGGAGGATCAGCAAGATGTGACAGGCAGAAGAAGACGAGATGAAGAAGAAACATCGAGGACGGGTACAGCAAGATCCATAAACGGGACTCAAAAGTATATTGTGAAGTGAATACCGTGAAAAGTGTTAACCCTTGTCCAAGTGAAGTGAAAATTGACACTGAGAGACATAGTGACATGTGTTAGAAATTAAGGCGTTTTTTTATATATAAGTTTTAATTAACATTTTTAGTATTAGTTAGGTACTACATCTTTTTATTTATAACATTGCTTTGAATTTTTTGATTAAGTACATTTCTTGCAGTTAGTTTTCAAGATCATTTGTTGTGGTGGAAATATGTACAGTGCACATACATGTTTTTAAACTATTTTACTGTAGACAAATAAGTTAGCTGTAGGCTCGTGTGCATTGCACTTTGATCGCGACCTACATTCGGGAGTGCATTGACATATGGCGGAGGATACCTGATGTATGATGCACATAATTTAATTAATGTTCAATTAGACGTGGTTTGAGTCGGGCAACTTGTATTTTTATTTAGATTCATCCCCGTGGAGCATTGAATTTGAAACCTTAATGTTTAGTTAACACACGGAACAGTTAGGGTGCGACATACAAATATAATACCTTTTTCAAATTCCAGAACAGTGCCACAATGTTCTATAACAGCATAATATTCTCCCTTGAGCAGCTTGCACTGGGCATAATTGAGTAGTATGGGCAATTTTACTTTATTTAAAACACTCCATTCTTCATCCGTTTTTCTTTCTCTGTGCAACACAAAGTCTCTATTAGTTCATATCATGTCTTCATAAGCGTGGTCATTTTCGGAAGCTATGTGGTTCCGATACGACCGCCAAACTATTGTCAATGTAACACTAAAATAGTCTAATTCCGCCGCGACCGTATCTGTACAGTGCTCGGCACGGGTCTTGAGCGTCCAGTGAAAGATCGGGGATTGATTAGAGTTACATACTGCCAAATAGACCCAAAAAATCACTATTGCGCAGGTGAAGGGGGAAGGTCAGCGCTCAAGATCAGCGCCGGCTACTGTAAGCTACTTCCTGTTTATATATAAACAGTAGCCGCGCCCGCTTTTCCGTTCACGTGCGTTATTTTGGAAGAAGTAATCCTTTTTATGTATAAATCGACAACGAATACAGGTATCTGAGTTCAAATTCAACATTGATATGAATGATTGATACTATGATTTGAATTGCTGTTTTTGTATATGTATATACCATTGTGTCTCATACTGTTTCCTTCCCTGGACCTAAGTTACTTGGGGTCGGCAAAATGAGTTTTAGGGTGAGATTCAGAGACATAAACGTAAGACGGGTGAAGAACGCTCTAAGCCAAGTAGTGGCTAAGCGCATCTTCAAAATTCGTATTCAAAGACACAGTCCCTCTCAAACTTACGTCGGTCTTGGCTAAGTCTGAACTCTATTCTCTATGGCCATTGAGAATGTTTATCGGTGAGATAGTACAAAATGCCATTGGAGTGGGCGAAACAAAATATCCGACACATAAACCTATATAACTATGTTGTAACATCTTTCTAAACCGCCGGAATATATGAACATTTTACGGGGAAAATAAATTCCTAAAATTATTATTTACTCCACACCCGCCATACTAGAAATAAAATTACTGATGCAGACTTGAATACAAAGAAATTTGAGGAGAGATATAACAAGGTCATATAATAAGTTTATTATTCTATACTATTATAGATATAAGTTTATTATTCTATACTATTATAGATATAAGTTTATTATTCTATACTATTATAGATATAAGTTTATTATTCTATATAATTATTCTTACATGCCGTATTACTGCGAGTAAGTAAGGACGATATTTTGTCAAATAGTTGAACATATTGGACTAATGTAGCCTCCATAGCACAAAGCTAATTAGAATTATGACAATTAAAGTAAACAACTTTCTCATATATCCATAATTCATAGTTCCCGTTGCAAGCACACCTGTGCCAGCCTAGTGGTACTAGATTCGCCCAAAGTAGTCGATTTTCACTACTTGGCTTAACTTAGTTTATGCTAAGCTTACGTCGTGTTCCGATCGTCTGTGAATACAATAATGAGAAAGTAAGTAAAACTCTTTGTAATTAAGTTAGGATAAACTAGATAGCGAGACGGCCACAGCTGTTATTATTTATTGTCATAAATTAATTTCTTACCTGATCATAAGCTGTTCGCATATACCTAAAGCTTCATTATATGCATCCTCAGCCTCTTTGTACATTTTCTGTCCATAGAGTTTGTTGCCCTTCTCCCTGAGTATGGGAATCAGATCAATGCGCTCCTGAGCATTCAACTGCCACAGCTCTTTTTCATACTCATCTGATCTTTCCACATTTAATATTTCTAGAAAGGGGCAAACAAAATTAGTTTGAACGAAATACAAACTGTGTCTATTACTTAATACTGCCATTGTAATTGGATACTACCTATATGTTGTGAAACCTACATTGTACGTAAAGTCAACAACTAAAACTTAATTGTGATTCATTCTGGCACCTAACATTGTACACTGAGCAAGTTCTGTGTGGTATCCGGGTATCCTTTGACACATTGACGGTAATTTGACATGCCTTCGCATCCGATCCTGTTTAGGAATTCCTCAAAGGAACCTTGCCTGGTGTACGTAATGGACAATCGTAAATTTATTTTACGTAAGTAAACTATTAATTCTAGCTGCCAATGCATATTGCATACACGCGCGACCTAAATTTTAATCACACATTTTTAATTTGTTAATTGACTTATAGATATACTAAATAATAGTATAGAACCTAAATATTTACACTTGTATACTGAAATGGAATCACTTAAACTATACTTAATCAAAGTATCTAATAACTTAAATTATATTATATTTGTTCGTGTAGTGTTCGTATTTAGAATATAGTGCTACTCCATCTACTCCCTTAGATGTAAAAGGCGACTAAAGGACTCTTAAACTGTAGGAATGGGCAGCAGCGTCCCTACTGCGCCACTACAGTGTACAGAATATAGCACATCGCGTGATTAATTCTTATCTGCACAATAAGTTTCAGTGCATCGATGTTAATGGTGTGAAATCTTCCCGAATGCCCGTTCAATTAGGGCGTGCCACAAGGTTCAATTCTCGGCCCGTTTTTATTTTTAGTTTATATAAATGACTTACCATACTATCTACAGGGCAAATGTAATGTTGTACTATTTGCTGATGACACCTTACTTATTATTTTTAATTGATTCGAAAAGCCAAAGCTTTCTCGATTTGAACAGTGTATTTTCCAAAGTTACGCATTGGTTTACAGTAAATAATCTTTACGACACGGTGCCTAACGTAAATAACCTGGAAGTCTCCAAACGTCTTAACGTAGTTCTTTTATTAACTTTAGATTTATTTTCACGGTAATATTCATAATTTCAATATTACTATTTTATAACAGGGCACCCCCCTAGGCGCGGGCGGATTGTGCGTTGGCTGACATAGGTAGCTCAATATAGACGGAAATCTGGTTTGTGCAGTTAACCATATAAAACGCAAGCTGCAGAGATCGTCGACTCTGTGTTATGGTGGAAGGAAATTTTTGGTTTGACTGCTCTAAGTGAAGTGGCACTTCGTATACTGACATATATATAAGCTAATACAGAACGCTCATTTAGTACACAAGGGTTTATACCACAGAAATATATCAAGATAGAAGGAGAGTGTAAACTGCCAACACTAGGTAATTTATATAGTGCTTTCAGAGCCTGGCTCAAAAGTAGCGAGCGCGTCACCTACCGCCTGACGCAGCTATTCACCGGGCACAGTTGTTTCCGTTGATTAAAAACTTTTTTAACATTATTTTTTTGTCTCATATTTGGAAATTCACTACGAAGCGCATGTCGTTCTTTTTTCAAATTTGGCCCGAAAACAAGCTTTTTAGTAACAAAAAAGTTAGGCGACTTCTAAGTATTCTTTGAAAATGGAGAAAAGCGAGTTTCGAGTGCTAATTAAACATTTTTTTTACGTGGTAAAACTATTAAGCAGACCGAAGACAAAATGAAAAAGTATTATGGTGATTCTGCGCCTTCTCATGGGATGGTACATAAGTGGTTCACTGAATTTCGTTATGGACGTACTACCACTAATGACGCGGAGCGCCCAGGAAGACCGATTGAGGTCACTACGGAGGGCATGGTTAATAAAATACATGATATTGTTTTGGCAGACCGTCGAGTGAAGATACGCGAAATAAGTGATGCTGTGCACATCTCGACTGAACGAGTTTTTTATATTTTGCATGATATTCTGGGCATGAAAAAGCTTTCTGCAAGATGGGTGCCGCGTTTACTAACAGTCGACCAGAAACGAAATCGTGTAACAGCTTCTGAGGAATGCCTAGCCATGTATAATCGCAATCCAAGTGAGATTATGCGTCGGTATATAACAGTTGACGAAACGTGGGTCCATCATTATACACCAGAGACTAAGCAACAGTCGAAGCAATGGACTTCAACCGGGGAACGTGCCCCAAAGAAGGCAAAAACTGTTTGCTCGGCTGGTAAAGTAATGGCCAGTCTTTTGGGACAGCCAAGGGGTTCTTTACATCGATTTTTTGGATAAAGGCAAGACAATAACCGGAGCTTACTATGCTGCATTGTTAGATAGATTCAATAAAAAGTTGATCAAGAAACGACCGCATCTAGCAAAGAAAAAAAATCTATTACATCAGAATAATGCACCGGCCCACTAGTCTGCAATCGCGACATCAAAAATTGTCGAATTAAGATACGAATTATTGCCACACCCTCCGTATTCGCCAGATTTAGCCTCCTGTGACTTTTTCCTCTTCGCAAACATGAAGAAATGGCTTGGCGGGCAAAGATTTTCGTCAACCGAAGACGCTACCAGCCGAAACTAAGGCTTATTTTTCAGGGTTTGACAAAAAACATTTTTTTAATGTGTTGAAGAGGTTGGAACATCGCTGGACTAAGTGCGTAGAGTTGAAAGGAGATTATGTAGAGAAAAAAAAATGTATCTGTAAAAAGAGTGTTTCTTCTTTCCAAAGTCATAGACTTATCAAACCACCCTCGTATGCTGGCAGAGCATGAAAATGAAAGTGTTGTGGTCTCTTTTCTGTGAGAATGTTATGCTCCAGAAGGAGATCTCTGATCGGGATCGGGAGAGGGCCGAACACGCCTGAGCGGCATTTCTATCATTATTGATAAACATCATAGTTGGAACCAACACATTAAGATAAGTCGCCACATACAGTATGCCTTTGTGAATATCATATATTTTTCCGCAGTTCTGCTCTATGGAACAGTCATATGGGGCAATTAAGTGGATCTAATGAGAGCTTTCAGGGCACAGTAAAATCTTATGATTAATCTGGAAACCACCATTTATACTGTACAGCTATTTGAATCCATAATAAATTACCAAATTGTCTTAAAAGCCTTAATTTAAATGTTTAAGCATAGATTATTTGGTGTGTTGCTTTTTCTTTCTTTTTGTGTTGTTAGTGGCCAACTTTGTGTCAGAGTTATTGAAGTTGCCACAAGGTCTCGTACTGGGCTTAATTATTGCCATATAATGATAACAACCAGGGCCGACGATTGAACATGCGCTCCGAAGTATCGATACACTCAGTTCTAATACCACTATGCAGACAGCCACCCACAGACTGATCGCATCATGTGTTGCTTAACCTCGCCAATTGTTCACCTATCAGTGAGTGCAACTGGCTATGAGCACCTTCATTGAAAAACAGATGCTATGGAAACTAAACAACAAATGATTTCCTAAATTACAGAACTTTGTGATAAAAACTAAATAAACCTTCTCATAATTCTCGTCTTATAATTCTGTTTAGTGAGTGAATTAGCTTAACAGTAGTTCAAATGAAAATATTTTATATTAGAAATGGTAGAATATAAGATACTTCAATAATATTTTACACTGATTTACTGTTTTAACAAATAAACTGAGCTTTCTTTCTTACACTTTTCATGTTGTTTATCAGTTATTACTGATCTGAATTTCTTTCTTACCAACATTTTATTGAGTTCAAGTTTATTTATGATGTGTTTGGCTTAGTATAAGAAAAAATCAATACTGACCTATGATAAATTCTAAATCACATGGATTTTTCATCAAATCATCCAAGTCTGCATGTCCTAGTCCCTCAGTATGCAGAGTCATGGTACACGAGTGTTTAATCTTATGAGGATCTTGACCCAGTTCCCGCAGAGTCTTTGATATAAATGGGTAACTGAAGACTAGCTGTGAGTACAAATAATAACATAACATAAATAAAATTATGAAAACTGAATTAGAATTTTAATATATTTCTACAAGAAGAGGTTTTTCATGTAAGTCCCTTTCTAAAGACTGACATCTACATAGTAAATAAAATATCATCCATTGAAGTTCTAGATTAATTGTATCATACTTTTATGGTTGATATTATCCTACAAATAAATGGTAAAAATTACACTGCGTTCCACAAAGTTAGCTGATATATTTGGATGACTCTACCAGTCAGTGTAACTGTTGATGTTCTTTTTCTTTCTTCATCCTGATTATTGTTAAGGTGTCTGCTTAATTGTGCATTCCATCATCATCATCATATTAGCCAAAAGACTTCCACTGCTGAACAAAGGCCTTCTCCAAAGAGTTCCACAATTCTGTAAATCATTTAGCGAGGGACTTACCAATACTCACTACACTTGGCAGGCAGGTTGGTGAGTGCAGAATGATGCTGTATCACAGAAGACGTGCTGCTGCCCATCCCTTTGGTTTAGTCCCTTATTCACCTTTTACAAAATCCATAGGACATGGAGTGGTGCTATATTCTTAATCCAGACACCACATGGATGTTTGTGCTTAGAGTTGATATTGAGAAATGATTGCATTTATTTTATCATTAAATACATTAGACTGCCCAAAAGCATCCCTGCAAACTTGGTTTAGTATGATTATAACTAAGTACAGATGCTACCACATTAAAAGTTGTAATAAACCAGTTATGTTACAACTCAATTAATTACAGCTATTTGTTTATGGTACTTCGGCAACATTAATATGGACTTTAAAAAATTATAAAAAGATAAACCAATTAAAAAGGTCTTTACCTCTTTTTGAACTTTAAAACTGGATACTTCACCAACAGCCATCATCTTGACTATTGTTTCCCAAACTTCCAGTTTAAATTTATGACCTATCACTAACATCATGGGTTCCTTCTTGCCAATCTTCCTACTATCATCCAATAGCACTTTCTCCTTCCCAAGTTTCCATGTTTGGAAATGGAAATGTACCTAAATTAATAATGAGAAATAAATAATATTGTTTAACTGGAGAACATGTCCATGACATAAATATTGAATTTACCTTACTGCCATTTGCAATAGGTATATATTTTTGTCCAGTGTAGATTAGATTTTTAACTATAGGAGCGACTTGAGTCATTTGAGTAAGTAAATATGGCTTACAAAATTAATTTGTACACAAATTCGGTTTTATTTGCAGCAGTCGCGATTTTGTTTGTGACTTGGTTTTGTTTGACAATTTGACATTGACAGTTGACAGCTGGACTTATGACTAGCGATCACTAGCGATACGCGATGGCGAGATGTTAAAGTCGATTTTTCGATTGTCCAAACAAATCTATTTATATATCTTGATTGTAAATGTTTGCTTTCGATGGTGGCAAGTATAACTGGGGCGTAATAGTGTAATACCAAGTTTCAAGGGACACTCGCCGATTTTCCGATGGGCGATGCACCGCTACGCTAGGTTTCGAGTCGACTCAGGTCACGAGTCACAGTCGGTTGAGTGCTAGCAGTAGGAAATTCTATTTCATTCAATCGTGTAAAACAATCGATGGTCATCGTTGACAGAAATATCCATTTTTATTCATAGGGCTATTGGCTGCTGTATTTATTGGCATGAAAGTGACATAAATATTCAGTATCGTATGAGCTAGTATCTTTGTACAATATAATCTTAATTATTTTTAGACACATAATTGTTTTATTTATTTATTTTGAGTTCCCTATATTTCGGTGCTGTTGCAAGCGCCATGTTCACGGATAAACTAAAGTCGTAGAGTCGTCGGTTGGTGCAGTGGCTGATACAGTCGACTGCTGCGCTCCGGGTCGTGGGTTCGATTCCCGCACGGAACAAATATTTGTATGATCTGCAGGTAGTTGTTCTGGGTCTGGGTGTATTGTGTGTGGAATTCATGTCTGTAAACGCACTCACGACACAGGAGAAACCGTAGTGTGGTGCCCCACATAAAATTTAAAAAGAAATGGTCAGACGAAATGTATTGTATAGTAGAATCTCACAACACAGCAGAGCAATTAAAAACAACGACAGCTGAACATCATGATAGCTGAACACCTGTTGGACTCAGGATTGAACCACTGGATCAAGTTACATAACGCTCAGATAATCTCGAGAAGCCATTGAGATTATCAAATATCATAACTTTACCCGGGAGGACGGGTTTCAACTGTGGAAGGCCTGAAATCCAGCGATTCGATTGTGTAAAGACCAAAAAAGTGCCGTAAAAAGTTCGCGAGCGAACACAGTAAGGTTCATGTGTCAGGAACAAAATTGAGTTGTGTGTGAGTGACTTAAGTGTTAAGATTATCAAAGAATTCAAAACAAAGTGCAAACATAATGACAACAAAGGTAACGACTTTGCGTGGAGACCGTGACAATCAACATCTGTACCGGTACCCTTTGACCCAGAATAGGTGGAGAACATTTACGAGTACGCACGAGCAGTTCTCCGCCTAATCTTCGCCAAAGGGTGAATTGCTCGCGCGTACTAGAATATGTTCTCTGACGGCAAAGCAAATGGGAAAAATAATAAGTTTTTTGACAGGAAAAATACTACTACATACGAATACTACTAAATAAAAAAATACTATTCTTTAATACTATTACGTTTATTAAAGAATAACAACACAAATACTTTATCATTCTTTTTTGGACACAGCAGTTATGAAAATGAACAGTAAGTCGTTCAAAAGAACTTTTGGAACCAAAGTCAATGGTTTTTCACAAATAAATAGATAAAATAACCACACAAAACAAGTCAACAAACAAGTACTTCGTGTCTGTTTCATAATGACAATTTATGTAAAATACAAATGAAAACTTGAGTCATGAGTTATTAGTGACAATAATTTGTAGACATATTGTTATACTACTCACCTCCCATGCACAAAGGCGTGATGATTTGTAGTCCATAGCGTGACCTAATATTTACGTTTCTCTGGAATTCTTTTCCACACTCACTACGCGACTTTTCGGACGTTTTCAAGAAAAGACTTAAAAGTATTTGTGTATGGTATATTTAAGTATTTATTATTTCCACCCAGTTGGGTATTTTATGATTAACAGCACCCCTAACATCGGTTGTTATCATTATTCTGAACTGTCATCCTGGTTGTACACTTCATACTGTCCTCTTTTGTTTCTATTTTTTTATCATTCAAAGGTTTGCTGGAAGAAAGCTTAAAAATATATTGATAGACATTGATATATTGTATGAAAACTGGTACGTTCCGAACCGTAGATGGAGTATTGAATAGAATACCATCCGTTAGCGTATCTATTTATTTATATACTCTTTATTGTACACCACATAATACATACATAGAGATAAATATTTAAAAAGATACATGTACAATGGGCGGTCTTATCGCACATGGCGATCTCTTCCAGACAACCTTTGGATGGACAGGAAGAAAGGAGAGAGATATTGGGCTGTCAAGTGTTCAATATATCATACACAATATTACTTAGACATAAAAATATAAAATACATAACAATATATACAATAAATATTATATATATATATATTATATATATATATATAATATTTATTGTATTATATTATATCTTATCGACATCGTGTGTAAACCGTGGTGTTTATACTCTGTCTATGAAACTGTACGAAACACAACCGAAATAGCTCTGTGGTCATAGACAATACAGAAGATGAAATGTCTCACTCTTTCTTTTCATTCGTGTCATATTTTCAAGCGACCTGCGGAAATTAAAGTTTAGATATTAGTAGAAATTCGACATAGAAAAGCATTTAATTGGTTAATCAATAATATAAGTGTAAAGTATTACTGTTTCTAGCTAGCCTTAAGTTATAATGGCAGATTTTTTAGAGTCTGAGGCGGAGGAAAGCGAGGTTAGTGAAACATTGCATTGAGCTTGTGTTCATTATGATTACGATTGTGTAGTTTCTAGCAATGACTATGGGTTGTTCGTAGGTCGATTCTGAAGACGAGCAGCCAGTGGAGCGTAAGAAGCCGAAGCGTAAAGCGGCGGTACAAAGTGATGATGAAGACGAAGACGAAGAAGGTAGTGTTGACAACATGCACTTTCTCTTGTATATTAAAGTCATTTTTGTCATTTTGTAAACATTGTGTAATTCTACACTATTTTGTTGATAGATAGCGTTTTCAATGCTCCACTATCGCATAAATTATTTGCATAAATTCTATAATGTGCTGATTTTGTAGACACCAAGTTTGAGATGTTGACATACTTTTTTGTTCAGACATGTGGCTGTTAAATACTTTACACATAATGTATGTTAACATTTTTAGAACATTAATTTTCTATTACAAAGAATAAATTAATACCAGAAATAAAATATGCTCTAAGAACCGATAATGAAAGTTAGAAGAATATAGAATTTAAATAAGAACCACTATCAATTCATAATTTTCTTTAATAAGACCAGTGTTATCACATCTATTGTATTTATAAAATAATTTAAGTGTATTAATTGGTACAATAAATCAAAACTTTATTCAGAAGTCGGGAAGTACAAATCTTTGTTAAAAGTGCCACTTTATTCTTAATTAGTTGCCAAGTTTTCAATCACATTTGGTATTGGCACATATGTAATTTTAATCAGACACTGGTATATTATGGTGTTGTTATGTATAAATAAATAATAACCTCATCTGGCAGTGGCTTCTATTCAGCAATCAACTTGCTAGTAGATGTTTTGTAATTTTCCCAAGCATCTTTTAAAATTTTAATTTCTTTCACATTTTACTTTTTTAAGTATTTTCTTCCCGTGCGAGCAACTAGAACAGGTATAAGTTTTGCCATTTTTATAATACTGTCGAAGCAGGGAGAGTGACTTAGCGCCTTTTATAGAATCACATGCCATGTGTTCTTACAACTCCCATGCTTTTGATAGATTTAAGTACTGCATAAGAAGCAATGTGAGTTGCATATTGCCTATTTTGGGATATTGGTGATGGCACTTAGAATATTATTCTGCGTTAAAAAGGAATTGTATTTTTCGCCACTTAGAGCCTTTTTTATTTCTATATCTACTATATCCAGTATCTACTATTTTTGTTGCTTTACACATATGATAATCTACTATTATATATATATATATTTCACACAATGTAAATCGCTATATTGATGAAAGTTTTAACGAATGCCTTATTGTGTTTTCTTAATTAATTCAAACGATAGATACAAAATCTATAATATACGCGATCTAATCTGTTTAAAAATTGTTTTATTATATGATACAATACCATTTAAAATACAATACACACTTTTATTTGATACAAGTGTAGGTCTCATTCAATTCTTTTCATAAATAACTTCTAATTTTGTGCAAATAATATGTAATAATAAAATTATGTAATACACTATTTTTAGATGATGAGGAGCGTCTTCGTGAGGAACTTAAAGATTTGATAGATGATGCACCAATAGAAGAGTCTGGGAGTGATGGAGAAGATTCAGATGCTAGTGCTGGACCAAAGAAAAGAAAGAAAAGTGATGATGAACTGGATGACAGATTGGAGGATGAAGATTATGATCTTATTGAAGAAAATCTTGGTGTTAAAGTAGCAAGGGTAAGTGAACTCACTTATTTGTGGTTATATATTTAATATTATATATGTTTTAAATGGTATGGATGCATACTAATTCATGACTGAAGTTTTCACAGAAACCATTAAGGATGCTCTCTAGTCTGTTGTGACATATTAAGCTTTTGTATTTGTATTGAAAATAAACAGACAAACAAACACACATGCATTTTATTAATGAATTATTATGTACTAGTTGTGCCCCGCGGTTTCACCCGCATAGATCGGGATTAAAAGTAATGTGTTAATCCAGGGTATAAGCTATCTACATACCAAATTGTATGTATTAAGGTTGTTTCAAATAAAATACCAAACATAAAATCTGTTGGATTTAGTTTCACTGCCAGTTTTAGTTGGACTTATATTTTGTGTCTAGAACCAGGCCAGACAAATGTCACATTATGAAAATAAATGAGTAAAATGTCTTCTTTACTTAACTTGATCACAAAAATCATGAGTAGTCAAAAATATATAGGTGTTTTTGGTATTCGGTCGAATAGTGATCGAGTATTCGGTCATATAGTGAAAAACTGGCCAAATAGGCTGAATACCAAATAGTTGCCGAATATTCTTTGCAACTCTAATTAAAATCCCTTTCATATAAAGGCACATCATACCAATTTTATACCCACTAGGCCTTGGCAATAAATATAACATATTTAACCATTATTTTATAGGGTTGTCCTGGGATAGTTCTCAATCAACTCTCCTGAAGACATCATAGTTATCATCATCGTAATGTCTGTTCCTGAGGTATACAACATAAAGAGCCAAAAAACAAATTTTGCTGGATGAGCTAAAATGCAGAGAGTATACATATAATCGTACACAAAAAATAACAAAATGAGATCTAATACAGAAAAAGAGTGTTTTTATGTTATGGTTAGCGAGTTACCTAGGAGATATTGAAAAGAACTAAACTGTATTTTGTATTATTTTTAGATGTGTTTTATATACTATTATATATCATACTACAAAAATGTTACGTTTTCCGCCGAATTTTATCCACGGGAAAACGAATTTTGTCTTCGGCACTGAAGGGGGGCTCGTAAGATCACACTAGAGCCGCCCATCGGTGCCTGGCATTTAGGCACATCACGAAGGGGATGAATGTAAAGCGGTCACCTCTAGCGGAGGGAAGGCGACTGTATAAAGGTCGCCCCCCAGGCACTTCTCGGGATGCCGGACGCCTACCGGCTAAAACCACTGGAGCCTGACCGAATATGTCGATACTTATATCATACTATGACCCGGCCAAACGTTATTTTGCCATATACATTATTTCTAGGAAATATTTTTCTAGTTAAATAAAAACATAATAATTAGCGCCATCTATTGGATACTTACTCAATCCAGTCAATTAATTACCTTATACCGCCATCTGTTAGAATCTTATCGAACTAACAGATGATTATGACTCTTTGTCAGATAATAAACAAATAATCCGCGATAAAATAATATTGCGATTATAAATTGAGATATAAACTATCCTATCTTTTAAGTTGGATAAAACCGCACACAGAGTGCAAAATTTTATTAAAATCGGTTCAGTAGTTTACGAGTCCATAGCGGACAAACAAATGGACACGTAATTTATATGTATTAAGATAATATTTGTGATGGGTATTTTGTTTTCCAACAGAATAAATTCAAGCGTTTGCGTCGTTTGGAGGATGATGACAGTGATAATGAAGGAAATGATGATCCTGATTTGGAAAGAGAGGTTATTGCTGAGAAACTGTTTGTTGGTGGGTCAGATGAGGTAAGTGACTAGTGTTGATTAAGGTAGACAACCCTAGGTAGTGAGCCTAAAAGCATAGTACCGTAAGTTATCATAGGCACATTGCTAACATTGGTGGATTATTTAATACACCTGGCCATTCAGCGTCGCTGCCTTGTGTCTGCTTTTAAAACTATTTATTACTTACTATGTTTGGGCGGGATACTCGGCCAGATGTGGTGATGGCTGGTGGAGTAGATCACTGAATGAATGACAGCCGAAAGTGGAAAAACAGAGAATGGGAGACCATTGGCAAGATGACATAATAAAGTGCTGTGCTGACCTGGACCACCAGATTTTCGCAAAACGGGGCAGAATGGCGTTAAAGGGCCGTTTAGCCTCCTGGCCTTGCAGTGGGATAATAAAAGCTCCGGGTGCTCCAGGTTGCGGGTTCGATTGTGTGTAATTTATGCCTGTAAACGCACCCACAACACAGGAGAAATACAAGAATGAGGCATCGTTTGAAAAAAAATTGGCAGTGCGCACTGCAGTGATTTAACCATGCATTGGTCAATGCTGGTTTTCAGTCTGTCCTCTTAGGCTCAAGGCTAGCAATTTTATTTCCTTAGAATATATTAAATGAATATCTTGCTTTACTTTAGGAGGATGAGAACCGTTCAGAATCAGCTGCGCCTCGTGGTGAGGCGGAATATGATGATGATAATGAGGACCTGGAGTCAGATGCAGACGACTTCATTGTGGACGATGATGGCCGACCCATAGCTGAACGAAAGAAGAAACGGAAACCTATATTTACTGATGCGTAAGTTATAAAGAAATTAGAATTCAGAAGGATTATTTTGTGATTATATATCTGTCAGAATGAGAGACTTCTTCAATAGTGCAGTAAGCCAATGCAAAATCATTGCATTGATTGAAAGGTATGACTCTTATTGCTGTGGTATAGATATGACACGCATTAAAACCATCTTTACTTGGTGAAGATTATGTTAAGTTTTTATTTCATATAGTCAACAAATAGACTTTTGTATGGTCAACTTTAGTGCCTTATATGACTCAAGGGTACCTAATCTGTAGCTAAAACTTAAGGCATTTATTCAGAATATACAATATCATCCAGGTCACTACAAGAAGGACAAGACATCTTCGGCGTGGACTTCGATTACGATGAGTTCGAGAAGTACGGCGAGGAAGACTATGAAGATGAAGACGAGGAAGACCTGGACGAGTACCTGGAGGATGAGGAAGAAGAGGGTAAGAATATGTGCGAATATTATATAGGCTAAGGCTATGTTGTCGTTGAAGAGAGGAAACTAGAAACATGCAGCCAACTGTTAGATTTCCACTCAACACACTTTGTCCCATACGTACTGAAAATGCAACCGATCTTTATATTCTTCAGGCCTCCATTCTATTGTTGATTTTTTAAAGAGGCTCTTGAGAAGGCTCTGAGGTTGTTGACTGCAGAGCCCATTGTAGAGTTGTATGAATGTTATCAAATTACATAGTTATCCTGCCGCCTTTTAACTTCAAAGCCACAGGGCTCTGAAGGCTCAGCAACTGACAACAGCTGCGGGTGCTTTGTGGTGAAATAATATTAATATTCTGAAAAACAAAGAAGATAGGTCTATTGGTGACCTTACCTGATGTCCTTTTGGCGACGATTTTATAATGAGCGATATTCTCTAACCTTAGGTGAGAAACGTAGAACAAAGAAAGGCAAAGCAAAACGGCCAAGCAAGAAGTCTATATTCGAGATTTACGAGCCTAGTGAGCTGAAGAGAAGCCACTTCACTGATTTGGACAATGAGGTTTGTTAAAATTATGTTATTATTTATGCATCCTAGATAATATTTTCATCAAAAGAACGCAGTAGTTGGACTAAATATGACTGGAGTTCGCTGGTAGTTAGTGGTTATTGACGAAGAACCTAATAATTACATTCTTTATTATTACCAAAATACAGTATATTTCATTTTCGATGTTCATGTTAATTATTTTGTCTAATATCTAAGACTGCCTGGAATAGATACGTAAAACGGACGTGCCTGAGCGCATGCAAACACGCGAAGTCCCAATCACCGCTGTAGAAGAAGGAAGCACAGAACTAGAAGATGAAGCCGAATGGATATACAAACAGGCATTTCTCAAGCCACCTGTGTCTAAGCCAGATGCCCAGGAAGGCAGAGAGAGGTCGCGCAGGTCAGTTAACATGTACATTTTTCGGTTGGGATGTGTTAGATATGACTGACGATATGTTAAGACGAAAATATAAATTACTTGTAAAATTTGTTGACTTATGTATAAATGTATAAAAATGCACTCAACTCATATTATAGTCTGACCAATACTGCTATATCGCGCCTTAGGTATGCGCAGGGAGTTGGGGAGTGGGAAGGAAAGAGAGCGACGACGATGGAATGATAAAACGGAATGGCTGCTTGGCCCCCTGTCTCGCTGCTCGTATATCAAAGGCGCGGTACAGCGGTATTGGTCAGGCTATTCATGGGTATTTAAGTGATTGCAGCTCATTGTTACATTATTTTTTATCAGTAATTAGATTTGGGTGTAGAATAGAATACAGTAGAATTATTTATTAGGTAATTAGGTTCAAACAGATATTTAGAGGTCATAATGAAGCAACGGAGGGTGTTTGTTCGCTTTATGACAATTTCAAAACCGAAATTTACTCAAGGCTAACTCTTTTGTGGGTAAATTTCAATCTTTTTCATCTCTGTTACAAATCTGTTACTAAAGCATTTAAAATAAATAGAGCTATCATATTAACTTTTGGTGATAGAATACAATACTCTTTATTGTACACCAGAAATAACAAATATAAGATCTAGTACAGTAAAAGACGTGTAACAAAGGGCTGTCTTACCACTATCGGTGATTTCTGCCAGACAACCGTGCAATGGACAAAATTGGCAAGTGAAAAAGAAACTGGTAGTTTGTGGTGTAATAATGATTTTAAGTTATTACATAGCAATTAAATAAATTAATATGATACAAATAAATAAAATTGAAGTAAACACTTTTTGTAAGGTCAAAATAACAGCTTTTTTTGTCGGTCTATCTGTCTGGTTGTTCCCGCTAATCTCCGTAATGGCTGGGCCGAATCCTACGGGACTCTCACTGGCAGATAGCTGATGTTATAAGGAATAACTTAGGCTACTTTTATTTTAGAAATATAATTAGGCTACTGCGCAAAAAAATTAAAGCCCGTGAAATCTAACATATACAAGGTCTTAATTTAATAGTCCACGATATTTTGCATGGCACTATAGTGAACGATGAAGATAATGTAGGTATACATTTTTTTTGTAAATCTGCTGTTTAAAATTTTTTTTTATTAATTCATTTATTTCATTACTTCCTAGTTCTCTTAGTTGTGATAATATTCACATGCATCTAGTAAGACAATGGCGGATGGGGCTGGTTGACTGGTTTAGATAGTCTGTAACGTTAAACAAAACAGACGGCGCACGGTAGCGACATCACACAAAAGAAAGAAGTGGATTTTTACCATGAGTTTTTTTTTTGTGTTCGGAACATCATCTTAAGCATTTACTGAGGCACCATGCAAAATATCGTGGATTATTAAAATAAGACCTTATATATAGTACTTCGGCATAGACACTTGACATATCGTACATATCGTATCTATGCCGAACTACTCTAAATTATGTATTATATTTATAAATAATCCAATTTCTTTTAAAATCATACCGGTGGGTAAAACCGCGTGTCCTTGCTAGTATACAATATATATTATTATAGTAGATACATATAAATATATACTAATAAATGAATAGAATTAAAACTGCGGAGATACAAATGATTACCAGTGTAATGGTTATTTAGTCATACAACCTAAATGTTATATGTTATTTAATCGAAAGGTGTATTCACAGGGGTAACAGCACAATAACAAAAATCCGTCAAGCTTTGGACTTCATGAGGAACCAGACACTAGAGGTGCCGTTCATCGCATTCTACCGCAAGGAGTACGTCCAGCCGGAGCTCAGTATCAACGACCTGTGGAAGGTGTACAAGTATGATGCCAAGGTTGGTAACCAATCTAAATAAATGGTCCATTTTTTTGTTTAAAAACCGTTGCCCCACTCGGATTTCTACTGTGTCGTGGGTGCGTTTATAGACATGAATTCCACATACAATACACCCAGACCCGCAACAACTACCTGCAGATCATACAAATATTTGGTCCGTGCGGGAATCGAACCCACGACCCGGAGCGCAGCAGTCGACTGTATCAGCCACTGCACCAACTGTGCCATCAGTCAATTACATTACTAAAATGCAAATTCTATAAGAATCCATATTGCCTTAATGTGCTGTGCTCTCGAGGATAGAAGCGCCTGGTTTTGGATGGTTGTTAGCACGTAAGACAGCGTAGTATCGACGGCGTTACTTGATAAGGTGATAGGATGCGTACACTGGCGGTGATATCCCCTGTGTCTTTTCTGCAGACGTGGGATCTGTCTGATTACTTGTCGTGGGTCTATCACAAATATTTTGAAGTATAGTCTTTTTATTCTTTATATCTTTTTAAAAAACGTTGCCACACACTAAGATTTCTCCTGTGTCGTGGGTGCGTTTTACAGACATTAATTCGACATAAAATAGACCCAGACCCGGAACAACTACCTGCAGATCGTACAAATATTAGTTCCGTGCGGGAATCGAACCCACGACCCGGAGCGCAGCAGCCGACTGTATCAGCCACTGCACCAACCGTGCCGTCCAACGTAAACGTCCGTAGTAACGAAAACGTGACGCTAATGTGAGTGAATGTTGAATTGGAAATACTCATTTTGTACCTAATTTATATGAAGACTTTATTCATGTCATACAGGACACAAATTGAGTTTGTCGCATAAATTTCAACGAAAATGCTGTAGGATGTTGTATTTTCGATTCCAAATCCACTCACATTAACGTTACGCTTACTTTACTTTACGTCAAAGCATTCCAGCTAGGCCTGTTCATTAGCACTCCATTGTTGATTGCGAAAATAACATACACAGGAAAACGGGCACTCAGCACCGCTCAATATGACTTATTTGGTATTATAGTAGTATGAGTGAATAGATCGCGCGTTGCTGATCCATATTTTACTGCCACCAGTGGTGCCAACTGAAGCAACGAAAGGAGAATCTACTGAAGTTATTCGAAAACATGCGCGAGTTCCAGTTAGACAAGTTGATGGAGAACCCCGACGCGCCCATCCCTGACAATATGAGGCTCATCAAGGACGAGGATATCGAGAGGTACCGTACTCTTATATAACTGTAAAGCAGTGATAGGGGATGAGCAGAATATCTAGCTTCTTTGTCTACTCCTTTCTGCAATGAGAATTTTCTGACGAATGACTGATGGCGCATGACTTATGGCGCATGGTTTGGTTAGGTAGTCATATGAGAAGTTCCTGGGGGCGGCCTTTTTACAGTCTCTCCCCTCCGCTAGCCCTCTAGTGACTACCCCCTGGTGACCGCCTTACAGTCATTCCCTCCGAGATGTGCCTATAGGCGTGGGACCAATGGGCGGCTCTTGTGTGATCCTACGAGGACCTGGAGCTCCCCTTCGGTTTCGAAGATGATCGCTCCAGTGGTTTTAGCCGGTAGGAGTTCGGCATGCCCTCCGCCCTTCTCCGGGACAGAGGAAGTACACGATGTATTTCCACCGGGATAGTAAAAAAAAACTGTTAGGTTAGGTATGGCATGTCTTCTCCGGCTTCTGCTTTATCCGTGGCCCTAGCACGAACACCTTATGAGAAAGTATTCGTATCGTAACGTTAATGTGAGTGAATTTTGAATTGAAAATACTTGATTCGCACATATTTTTAATTTAAAGTAAAGGCTTTATTCATACCTATGTATGATACTAATTGTTTGTCGTATAAATTTAAATAAAAGTCCTATAAGATATTCACTCACCTTAACGTTACGATACGAATACTTCCTCGGAAGTTGTTCGTGCTAAGGCTAATGTTTCGCACTTCGCATGACTACTCCGTCGAACGATACACGAAAAAGTGTCTTACCGACGGTATGACTAGACAGCGAGTA
Organism: Diloba caeruleocephala; assembly: GCA_947459985.1. Taxonomy (NCBI): domain Eukaryota; kingdom Metazoa; phylum Arthropoda; class Insecta; order Lepidoptera; family Noctuidae; genus Diloba; species Diloba caeruleocephala. The sequence continues at coordinate 20,610,903 of OX381616.1, forward strand.
TATAGAAGGCCCAAATGTGTATAGAACAGTTCATATGGCTTACTGATGGCAGCAAAACCGATCGCTGTATGATCGATGCCATAGCTGCAACCAAGAACGAAACGTAATCGTTACACAAAAACTGTATATAAAAAAATATGATAATATCGTGTTCCATGTGTTAGTTAGTGTTCTTAGTGTGACTTCGGCCCTTCTCTTTACTGAGATACTAATCAATACAAACATGCCTATTAGGTTGAAGAATGTGCAGACTCCAGAGGAACTGCGTGATGTGCACACACATTTCTTGCTGTATTACTCGACTGACCTACCAGAGATGCAGAAGTTGCAACGCTCCAAAGAGAAGAAGAGAGAGTTAGAGGAAAAGAAGTGAGTATATTTTCTGCGATGTTTTGGGTTATTACTAGTAGTTTATGCTTAGAAATAAATCTAGTGAGCGTTAGAAATATTTTGTATTAATCAAGGTTAGTTTGAATGGGTATCCCCTTAGTCGAAAGGTTAATAAAGTGGCTGTAGAAATCGGCTATTTAATGGTGACAATCACCGGCTGAGTTTAGATTTAAGATCATAATTGAATATAAATATTCTCCCAATGCATACCGAGTACTTCCCACTAAATAGGGTTGTAAATTTTTCTAATAAATAATACGGCCCTATGATGTTTCACATCACGTTTATTTATTTATTTAAGTGTTTATTTTTACTGAAGGAAGTGAAAATTAAATTAAAGTAAATATTGAGATATTTGTAAAGAGGTGAGCGTGTATGTAGTATATAAGAAACGACGCTGATACTCCGATACGCACAAGTAAAGTGGAGATCGTGGCGTACCGAGTCGAGCCGGCGGATAGCCAACGAGTCGGGAGCTTGGGCAATGGCACTCGCATCGCGGCGTGTCATAAGAACTGTTATTATTGCCGTATAAGCGCGCCATTAGATATTCATAATAATCAGCCTATTACTGTCCCACTGCTGGGCACAGGCCTTTTCTCATGATGAGAAAGGTTAGGCCTTACTCCACCATGCTGGCCTAGTGCGGGTTGGCGGAATGCACATTGAGAACATTTTTTGAGCCCTCTGAGGTGTGCATGTTTCCTCACAATGTTTTCCTTCACCATCAACACAAATGATAATCACATTCTGATCCGCACATGAATCCGAAAAGTCAGGACACAGGTTACAGGACAGGCAATCGACGAAAACACCCGAAACATTTAGTAAATTTATAATCAACCTTACGCAATCCATTAAAGGTGTAAATATCAGTGGCCGTGCCGTCTATTTCTATTTTGTTCTCACATATCTGTATGGTACTGCATTTTGTGTTTTCGAACTTGGGGCGTGCAGTGGTTGGCTGGTGGATTGACCGATTTCCAGCGTATTTAAATTATGTCAACTGCGCTGGTACACACGGCTACACATTAAGCTCGACACCATATATACCCATAGCTATGCTACATGCAGTGCAGAAAATCGTAGGAAAGGGACTGCGTATCGTGGCATCGGCCCCTCACAGCATTCATTGCGTTGCGTTTACACACCAGACGCATTATTTTTTAAGAAAAAATTCGCTCGCCTTTCACATTCCAAATATCGTCCGGCTTGGATTTATGTATTTTGCGCGGGGCTGTTGTTCTTACAAAACAGATAATTTATTTTCTTATATACCGTGGTTGTTCCGTTTTAATCGTTTCTCTTTTACTGTACTAGTATATAATGTTTATATAATGCTAGTGCAGCGGCAGCTGATAGGCACCGCATTTGATGTGCCCTTCGTCATAAATACAATTATCTAACTATATTACATAAAATAGTGAAGATATTTCTCATACCTATTAGTAGTCAAGTTTTATTTGCCATACTTGATTTTATAAGGGTTGTCACTAGATGAATATGATTTATTATATTATTTACATTGTATTGATTAAAATGCTCACATTAATTTCAACTGCGTTCATCTTCATTGTTGTCATGTTCATTGTTGATTTTGATTTTTAATTATGATTGGCTCCCAAGTTAAATATGTAGTTATGTTTAGATTTTTATAGTTATTTTATCCTAACATTTCAAGTGTTAAATAATGGGACAATTTTACATGATATATAATACAAATATCTACCCAGCGGAATACCGCTCGGTATTTTCGCCACCCACAGTGGTAGCGAATATCGCTTATATCTGGATAGACCTTTAGCAGAAGTTTTTAGGAATAACGATATATTTACCATATAAGAGGTAATTGGTACAATTGGCAGTAAATAGTCAAAGGTTAATTATTCATTCACCATTTCGACCGAATAAAGCCCACTGCTGGACATAGGCCTACACCAAAGATCGCCACAACAACAGGTCTGGGTATGTTGTGTGCTCAAAGGGTGTTTATACTATAGTCTAAAGTAAACTAATAACTATTGAAATACAACACAACGCTCAGTGTCTCTGCATCTCTTTGTTAGGCGACAAGCGCGCGAGGACGCTGACAGGAACGGCGAGGACCCTGAAGAGGCAGTCGCCGCGGTGGTTGCTGCTGAACCTGATGAGGAAGAGGTCTCAGAAGTCAAATACGCAGTACGCTCCGGACCTTATGAGCTATGCAGGAAGGCTGGCATTGGTCAGTGGTTTTTCTCATCAGTTCCTTCCTGTATCTGTTTTTAAGATGTTTGTTATGTCGAGCTGGTTGCAAAAGTCGAAAGAGGAAAGGTGTAACATACGACATCATTTACTGGCTTTCCGTTCTTGTTAAATATAGATGTTGAGTAATAAAACTAACGGCCGAGTGTGGTTGATTTATTTAGACAGATATTGTTTTGTATCTTATGATATCTCATCTCATCAGCCCATAAAAGTCTACTGCTGACAATGAGCCTACGTATGACTGGTTATAGGTAAACTGCCATAATCACCACGCATGGTTGGCGGATTGGTGATTGCAGTATGTTCTTATTGTGCTGATGTTGGTGATCAATATATTGACAGTCCCTTAGTAGCCTTTTACAACAGCCGTTGGTGGAGAGGGGTGGTCTATTCTATTCGGGAACCAGACGGCACTTCTTAACATATTATGATTTTTTTAAATGCAGCCGAGTGACGCGATGACAAAACAAGTCATTGCCTGGGTGTAAGAGCCACGGCCTGTTCAATTGTAAACATTTGCAGAGCTACCTAGGATTAATCCTGCTTAGCACCATACTGCACTTAGCTTGCGACATTAGTTATTCAGTCTCTTATGCCTAGTAATTTCACTAGCTACTGTACCCTTCTAACAGGGACACAGTTATAAGTTTTACCTGGTTTAATTGCATCATTTACTTCCTCCGTCCGGGGGATGGGTGGAGGGGTATGCCTCCTAAGGGCTAAAACCACTGTAGCTGTCATCTTCGGTACCGAAGCGTTACTCCAGGTCCAATACAATCACATAAGAGCCGCCCATTAGTGCCACGCCTTTAGACACATCTCGGAGGGGATGAATGTAAAGCGGTCAGCCCCTCTAAGTAAGGGGCGGCAAATGTAAAAGGCCGCCACTCTCAGGCACATCCTCGGGGGGAAGTGTTATCTACCTAGCCAGGCTCTTGCATTGAAGATTATACACCAGTTTGTTATCACCAATTTATTGATTATCAAGACGTTCACTATGGTTAATGCCTTCGCAACTCAGTTACGTATCGTCCGAGTCTCGGGCTTCCGAACGCTCAAATGACTGTCAAACGTAGTCGTGTTAAAACAGGAACCGATTACTTGCTTTTTTAAGCGCCTTGCGACCTTTTAAGTGTCCTCTAAGACTAAAAGTCAAAACCAGTCACTATCGTTAATTACTCCGGGGATTACTTGAAATTTGTAGGTCTTACAAGTTACCATATGAATTGATTGTGTTTGTGCAGAGCCACTGGTGAGGAAGTTTGGTCTAACGCCTGAACAGTACGCGGAGAACGTGCGCGACAACTACCAGCGGCATGAGGTCGAACAGCAACCTGTGCCGCCCCTGGAAGCGGCCGCTGAATATGTGAGTTTTCTGGAAAATACCAATAGCAGAATAGAATAGAATATAACTAATGTACTGTAAAATAATAGGAAGGATTATTTACAACATTTAGCGTGGCACAATGGGCGGTCTTATCGCTACAAACGATATTTTACAGACAACCTTTGGAAGGATTTAAAAGTAGAGAAATAAATTCAGGTACTCTGTGGTGTACTGAATAATGATATATATAATGATAATTATTTAAATACAAGATAAAAAAGTGTGGTGTCCGGACTAAGAATATAGCACCACCCTATCACTTCCCGTGGGTGTCGTACAAGGCGACTCAGGGACTCTTAACCAAAGGGATGAGCAGCAGTGTCCCTTCTGTGAAACATAAGCCATGTAAGTGGTGAGTACTGGCAAACTCCCCCCAAAAATGCGACAATTGTGTAAGTCCTTTGGGGAGGCCGTTGTTCAGCAGTGGATATCCTTTGGCTTGAGCAGCCCCTAAACGATACGGTGTTGCCTATTAACGGTCTGAGAAGTAGCCTTTCGGCTACTAGAAACATCTCATCACTTAATATATCAGAGATTTGTCTACATACTGCCTTTATATCAGAATAATCAGTATATCCGTGTGGTGTCCGGATTAAGAATATAGCACCATTCCATCTCCTCCCGTGGATGTCGTAAGAGCTGACTAAGGGACTTTAAACAGGAGGGATGGTCAGCAGCGTTCTTTCTGTGAAACAGTAGCGATTCTGCGCTCACCAACCCGACTGCCAAGCGTGGTGAGTACTGGCAAATTCCACCCAAAATGACGATACACAAAGCATGTATACACACGGTATGTATCCGGTCTATTATGGGGAGGCTCTTGTTCAGCAGTAAACGTTTTTAGTTGATATGATGAATCAGTTTACGTGTATACCCAGGTCGGATATTACGCGCACGACCCCTCTATTACTGAACCAAATAAAGCCGCGTTTAAAGTGTATTTTATATGTAGACTGGTTCAATCGGCTCAGCAACCGAAGTCGTTCGCCGAGCGGTGTACATGTGTGGCGTGCAGCTAGCTCGCGAGCCGCTGTTGCGAGCCACGTTACGTGACGCGTTGCGCGACCGCGCCACGCTCACTGTGAGGCCCACACCCAGAGGTCTGAAGGAGATCGACGAGAACCATGCGTGTTTCGGGTATGTTGCAACGTATGTTAGTAGACTTTTAAGAAGCCATGTTGCCTGTCGCGTTGTGCAGCCGAAGCGTATAAAGCCTTGGATTAAATCGACGAGAACATGGGTGCTGCAGTTCCGATAGACAAAATCCATCAGATGAGGGAACAATATAGTTAAGACGCTTGGAATAGGAGAACAAACGGCGCTAATGTGTAGACGCAACGTCTAATCCGTCTTCAACATAAGCAATGCATAGCTATGGAACAGGCCTGTGATAGTCTTAATTCTGCCGCGACCGATTTACCTTTGAGATCTTCACGACAGATGTGACCCCAATCGTCCATTGAAATACTTTTTGTGACATCATCATTTCAGCCGGTACATCGATGGGCCATATTAAATGTGTCATCGCTTCAGCCGAATAAAGTCCACTGCTAGACACAAACCTCCCCCAAAGATTGCCACAACGACCAGTCTGGGTGTGTTGTGTGCTCATTGGGGGGTTTTGCCACAATCGCCACGCTTGGCAGGTGGGTTGGCGATCGCAGTTGTGTTATAAATATCCTCGAAGGACGCTGGTGCTGGAAGATGCTCCGGCTAAGCCCATAGTCGCCTAACGCCTAACTAAAACGAACGAACGAATAATTAATAATCAGTCGACTTGCCATCTATGATAATAATATAACATTCTACTTGTGTCCAGTATGAAATACTTGAGGAAAAAGCCGGTGCGTGACCTGACAGGGGACCAGTTCTTAAAGCTATCGATGGCGGCGGAAGATAAACTGTTAGAGCTGAAAATCAGTGAACAGATAGAAGGGAACACCACTATTAACTATCTGGAAGAGCTCAAACAACTTTATCAGAAGGTATGTTAGTTGAAACTCAAGTCGGATTTTGTTTTTCAGTTAGACTAAGATTTACGGCCGAAAATTCAATCTAATCCAAAATCTTTAGATTAAAGTTTTTGAATTTGATCTGTTTTTGTGGTAAGATCACATTTAACACAAAAACAGACATCCTCAATCCCAAATCCAAAGGTTTTGGATTAGAATTTCTATTAATTTCGGCCGATAAGCAACACGAAACGTGACTCGGCTATTGCACTTTATCGTTGTATGATACCGCTGGTCCCACAGCACGTGAGAGCAGTGTGTCGCCGCTCCAACTAGCACTCACGTGAGCACTAGACGGATTTGTTGTACCTATTCCGCTTCAAGCTCGGGTTCTGTGTGATAATATATACTTACAAATTGCACTATGATGGTTACGGAGGTTATCCGTGTGGGGTCCGGATTAAGAATATCGCACCACTCCATCTCCTCCCGTGGAGGTCGTAAAAGGCGACTAAGGGAATATAAACCAGAGGGATGGGCAGCAGCGTCCCTTCTGTGAAGCGGTAGCCATACTGCGCTCACCAACCCGCCTGCCAAGCGTGGTGAGTATCAGCTAATACCCCTCAAAATGATGACATAGTTGTAGAATCTATGGGGGCGGCCTTTGTTCAGTAGTGGACGTATAAATGGCCGATATGATGGTTACGTAGGTGTCGGGGTCGCCTGTGCAAGATGCTCATATCATCACAATGTATCTCATTCAATAAATTCAGAAACGCTTATAGCCAGTCGCACTCACTGATCGATAAGCGGTCGCTGAGGTTAAGCAGCGCTCGTCAAGATCAGTCTATGGATGGGTGAACGCATATTAGTATTTGAAATTAAATGGGAGAAAAAAACACTTTTTTAAATCAGGTTTTCTCGCATACGTCTCAGGGATTTGTTACTGTTTAACTGGGTAAGCCACCAACTCCGTATATCCGTATTATGAAGTAAGAAAAGTACATTGTAATCTGAAAAATGGTTGGATCACTTGGCAGATGTGACTTGCATGGCTGGGCCCGACGCGATCTACTCGAGTCAGCAAAGAGGTAGAATGGTCACATAAGAAAAATTTACCCGCACTAAAATAATGACCTCTCTTTCGCCATAAATGGGCGTGTCGGATAACACGGGGCGTCGAATTAGATAGAGGCCGGTTACTGGGGGTCTACTGTATCATGTTATATAAAATAATAAAATAAAAGAATTGTAAGCGGTAGCGTAATACTTATTCTCTATACTGTGGTGGTAGATTGACAGTTAACTAGTTCTCTCATACTATTTTCTCGAAATTCGCTGCCCAGTGCATTTTAAGAGGGGAATAACTCAAAGGTACACTTACATACACAAGGGTAGTCAATTTCCTAGGTCGTCCTTGTTAGCGTCTCTGTGCTTTGGAGGGTACGTAAAATCTTCGGCCCCGGTTGTTGCCATTAGACGGCAGGCGTTACGCGAAGTCGGAGGCTGTTTTGTGCCTTGAACAATTCAGCGATACAAGATTGACCACTAACCAAATGAAAAGTAAACAGAAAAGAATATAAGTTGGTGCAAGTCAAGAAAATGTGGTTTTCAACTCATTATCAACATTTTAGCCGAATCAAACGTCCACTGCTGGACACTGGCCTCGCCCAAAGGTCGCCGCAATGACTGGTAGGGTTTGTTCGCTGCCCATTGGAGGGTTTTGCCATAATCACCACGCTTGGCAGACGGGTTGGTGATCGCAGTTGAGAATTAAATGTACTCGAAGGACGCTGCTGCCCATCCTCCGGCCAGTCGGCATAGTCGCCTTTTACGACACCCACGGGATGAGATGGGGTGCTATTGTATGTATTGTAGCGGGCGGTACCAGTCAGTAATTGGCCAAATGATGACACTTGATCAAAAGTCTTGTTAGATGTCAATATTAAGAGCAATAAATCACTTTATGCAAACATCTATATACTGAGATAGTAATATTATGAAGTCCTGAGTCGAGTTGAGCCGTTTCGGAGCCTATTTAATACAAACTTTCAGTCGGACCACAAAAATTCTACAAACGGTCATTTATGAATAGTCTTCGTATAAATAGCAGTTATTACTTAAATTCTGGCATTTATTTTGAAATCACAAGCACTTCAGTATTATTATATTGCTATAGATTAATAACCTGAGGTTGATGAGAAAGTCCTACTAGTAAGTAGGAAGAGAGTTCTATGCTAAACTATAGTTTCTGACTGCATCGTGGTTTCCATACGTCATTCAATTTCCAGGCACATAATGTACTTTTATTATTCTTAGGACGAGTTTGCGGCGACAGTTGAAGCTTGGAATGAATTGCGCGCCGAAGCAGTTACCATCGCGCTCACGAAGATCGTGATGCCCGAGCTAAGGAGAGAACTACATGCTGTATTATTGCAGGAATCCAAGGAATATGTACTCAAGTGAGTAGACGTGTGTTTTTGGCGAAAGAGCTAGTAAACTGGTTGACTATATGCGAGTAAAGATCAAAGGAAAAACCAGTTACAAGTTGACTAAAAAAACCAGTTACAAGTTGACTAAAAAAAACAGTTACAAGTTGACAAAAAAATCCAGTTACAAGTTGACTAAAAGCTACGGTAGTCCTGCAGTCATGCTATAGCTACAAAGTAAGCGACCCATGTTTTGATTTGTCACATACGGACTAACACGCGTTACGACATACAGGATATTCGTTATTCAATATCGAATATCCCTTGCCTTCGATGTTTCAAAGGAGTACCACCACACAAAAAAAAACTTGAGATGAACAAAAGTGATATATTTGTCACCAAATTGTCCTTCAAATCAAAGGAAACCCATTATAGTTTCATTAATTATCCAAAGACTAAATGAAATTATACATACAGGTGTCCAGTAAATAGCACGACATACAGCAGGGGGTGAGAGCTTGGGTCAATACCTACCAAAAAAACACAATATATGTTCAGCAAACTCTTACGGATTTACTATAGATTAAAGTTAAGCGATAAGAAAATTGTACTGTGAAAATTTAAATAAAATATGTATTTCTTGAAAACATTTTTGTTTTTTATTGAATAAAGACTTATCAATGAGTAAAGTAACTTATCACAAATAATTTGAGGTAAAAAAAAAACAGAAAAGGAATTTTTCATTACGAGATGCTTAAAAATCTGTGTCAAGGTAGAGATTTTTCGATATTTCGGAAAATTTTGTACTACTGTAAATCCGTAAGATTTTGCTGAACATATATTGTTTTTTTGGTAGGTATTGACCCAAGCTCTCACCCCCTGCAGTATGTCGTGCTATTTACTGGACAACCTGTATAATGTAGGTTTTGAGTGGTTAATATTAAAATTGCAAAGGTTTATTTTGACTGAAATAATTATTTGAATGTGGTTTCTGTTATTTTTATGCGTAGATGTTGCCGCCGCCGATTGTACGACTGGTTGAAGGTGGCTCCATATGAATCCAGAGTTTCGGATGACGACGACGAGGAGTGGTCTGATTCTAATGGTAAGTTTGGACTTAAGTCTGGCTACGACTTTATTAAATACTCAATTTTTTATCTTCATTTTGTCATTATCCGATGATGAAAACCTTTTTTCACCTTCTTCTTACTGCGGCTTTATCTGTGTGCGTATTCGTAATAATATGGTGATAACATAATATATTTTTTATCAACCCAAAGTAACTGCAACAATAAAAAATGAATTATATATTTTATTTTTATAAACGCGTTCGTTGTAGCCTACTGATTGTGACCTAATAAAGTTAACCATTTTTGTAGCATACAAGGATATCCCGAATCGCCTTTTACGAACGCAATTCTTTGCCGGAAATCATATGACAGTTTGATAACTTCCAACGTTTCTCCAGGTCTCCGCGTACTATCAATAGCTTATGTGCCTGACCGGCAGCACAGTGCATTCGCTTGCATCGTAGCAGGAGGGGGCGAAGTGGCAGACCACCTGAGACTGCCGCATCTGTTGTACCGCAGAAACGCGTGGGACGCGCTTGAGCGACAGAACAAGGAGGCTGATATGACTGCGCTAAGAAGGTAATACAGGGCAGATGCAAAAATAAATGAGCGATGATAATTACCCAACCTGCTTCACACTGCTAGGGTCATAAAATTAACGTAAAGCGTTCTGATTCCGAATGCATTTACTACTATTGCTACCGAAAATGCGTTGGAAGTCTATAAAGAGAAAGTTTGTAGTCATCGGAGTTTCATTAGTGGTTTTGTGTCTTAGATTCATCTTCCGTAAGAAACCTCACGTTGTTGTGATCGGCGGTGAGTCTCGCGAGGCTCTGAACGTGAAGGCAGACGTGTCAGAGTGCGTTCAGCAACTCGTGGAAGATGAGCAGTTCCCCAGGATACCCATAGAGATTGCTGACAACCATATCAGTAAGATCTATAGCAACAGTATACGTGGAAGGGTAAGCATACTTTAATACTTTTTTCATTTTTTATTATGAGATTCACAAATTGGTTGTGACGACAAATACGAAAATACTATACTCGATGAAAATAAAGAATCTGGTGTCCACCCTGTAACCATGAACAACATCATGCTTACGTGACAAATACTTTAAATGCATTTATATGCATAATATAAAATTAGAAAAACAATAAAAGAATATGAACGTTCCAAAAAAAAAAAAAGACAGTATAAAATATAAAGATCATACTGACACATTCAACTTTCAATTTAGCCGGGGTCAAAGAACCAGTAAAGATTTAAAAAGACGGTCTTATGCCATTATAACTAGAAAGCATTCGATATGAGGGTGAATGTTGCCCTATATATGTTCGGCAACGGGACAAGAGATAGGTCTTTCTATTATGAAGACGACTACTAGGACGTGGAACCCATATATGAGTTTAAAAAGCATAATTATTTCCGCAAACCTTCTCCGTGAAATATGAGACTTAATCCAAAAAAATTCTAGACAATCTAGACTCGTAAGATATTCATTTTGCGTGTACACTATAAACTGGGATTCTATAATGCAATATTGGAGAATACTTCTGTACTAAGTCCCTTAGGAAAATCAAAAAGAAAAGAAAACCTACATGCGACCCCCGAGGCACGCCTGAGGGGACTATTTTTCCTTGGGAATTGTAGCCATTAATCGGAACTAACTGTGATCTGTTTCTTCAGTATGAATGACGCCAGTGCAACAGAGAACCGTATATGTCAATTTTCGAAATCTTTTTTTATTAAAAGGTCATGATTAATAAGATCTGCTTCACTGACATCTGTTTAAATTGCATGTACTTTGTCACAATTGTCTAGACCGCGTGCTATTTCTTGAGTAAAGTTAATAAAGGCAAGTAGCCATGCTGTTCTGAATGCAAGTGTACAAGGCAATTTATTTTTAATAAATTGATTCACAGTTTTTTCCCATTGCTGGGAAGTATAGGTACAGGTCTATAGTTAGAAGCATTCGATCCATCTTCCTTCTTGTGAATGGGCGTAATACGCGCGTGTCCGTGTTCCATTTTAAAGGAAATAAACCTTCCTTAGGACACTTATTAAATATCAACAAGAATGATTTTGCTGGATTATTGGCGCATTCTTTTAGCAAGACAGTAGGTTTTTTAGATAAAAAATGAACTATATTGCAGTTTATTAGCACAGTAGACAAAACCTTAGTTTACGTGCATGATCAGTTATTTATTTTTGTTCGCAGAATGATTTTAGAGAATATCCCGATATACTTCGTCAGGCGATTTGTCAAGCTCGATTATTGCAAGACCCGCTAATGGAAATATCACAACTATGCGGCCCTGACGAAGAAATACTTTGTCTAAGGTACCACTGCCTGCAAGATCAAATAACTAAAGAAGAATTGCTTGAAGGTATTGAGCTAGAATTCGTAAACCGAATTAACGAAGTGGGAGTAGATGTCAATGAAGCGGTTTTAACGGGCCGAGGAACAGAACTTCTACAGTTTGTCTGTGGTCTGGGACCTAGGAAAGCACAAGCTCTCATCAAACTTTTCAAGCAAACTAACCAAAAATTAGAAAACAGAACACAACTCGTAACAGTATGTCATATGGGACCCAAAGTCTTTATCAACTGTTCTGGCTTCATCAAAATAGACACAAGCAGCCTGGGAGACAGTACAGAAGCGTATATAGAGGTGTTAGATGGGTCCCGAGTGCATCCGGAAACGTACGAGTGGGCTCGAAAGATGGCGGTCGACGCTCTGGAGTACGAAGATGAAGATGCAAACCCGGCAGGAGCTTTAGAAGAAATCCTAGAAGCTCCCGAAAGACTAAAAGATTTAGACTTGGATGCTTTCGCCGAAGAATTGGAGCGTCAAGGCTTCGGCAACAAGAGCATAACATTGTATGATATTCGAGAAGAATTGAACTCAAGGTATAAGGACCTTAGGGTCACGTATCGCTCGCCTACTGCGGAGGAGTTGTTCGATATTCTCACAAAAGAGACGCCAGAGACTTTCTTCGTAGGAAAGATGGTGTTAGCATCTGTAGTTGGTATTTCTCATAGGAAGCCTCAGAGAGAAATGTTGGACCAGGCTAATCCTGTCAGAAATGATGAGACTGGACTGTGGGAGTGCCCCTTCTGTCACAAAAATGACTTCCCTGAGCTGTCTGAGGTATGATATTGTTTAATCCAAATATTGTTTTCTGTTAGAAAACTATGAGAAACTGTACATAATCATGATACTTTAATTTGATTATTTGATTGCTTAAAATAAGCAATTATTCTCTATTTTTTATTTCACTATTATAATTATATATATTTTTTTTTCTTCTCTCGTATTAACCTTTATATTCGTGACATCGTCATACGGTCATATCAGAATATCACCGCTGGAGCATATTGTTTGCACTAGCTGAGATAGGTATCAATTTTGGCCTCATGCATTTACAATCATGTGCTATCGTATTTCGTTTACTGTATATAAAATGGGCAAAGTGTGTGTGAATGAGGACTCAAAATAAACAAATTTTCTTTCTTTCTTTCACCATACAATTTGTCTGTTCACTGTTTACAAATTTTCTTCAACCCACTAAGGTCCACGAACTTCACCATTTTTAATAATGTTCTCTTAATACGAGGAACAATCACTCACCAGGTATGGAACCACTTCGATGCCGGCGCCTGCCCGGGCCAGGCGACGGGTGTCCGCATCCGGCTCGACAACGGCCTGTCCGGCTACATACACATCAAGAACCTGTCCGACCGGCACGTGTCCGACCCCACCGAGCGGGTGCGGATCGGACAGACTGTACATAGTAGGATACTGAAGATAGACGTCGAGAGGTTTTCTGTGGATTGTTCGTCAAAGTCGTCGGACTTGTTAGATAAAAATAATGAATGGAGGTGAGCAATGTCACAATAGCTTTATTCTGGACTAAACTGATCATCATCATTTCTGCCAAGTAAAGTCCACTGCTGGACACAAGCCTCCTCCATAGGTGGCCACAACGACCGGTCTGGCTGTATTGTGTGCTCATTGACGGGTTTTTGCCATAATCCCATAGTCGCGGATGAGATGAGTTCGTGCTATACGTAGCCGGCACCAAACGGCTTGCTTTCATTGTGTCCACTTAAATTTCCTTGAGTTCGAAGCTGCGTGCGTCTGGGACTACACCGATCTACTATTTCCTTACAAATTTTAGACCACCGAAAGATCCATACTATGACCAAGAGACAGAAGAGAAGGATGTACGTAAAGAAAAAGAGGCCAAGCAGACGAAGGAGCGGATGCAGTACGTGAAGCGAGTAATAGTCCACCCTGCATTCCATAACATATCGTTTGCTGCAGCAGAGAAACTGATGGAGAAGATGGCTCAGGGAGAGGTCATTGTGAGGCCTAGCAGTAAGGTAAGTTGTAGTTCGGTAATGTGACTGGAATAATTGACGACACGGTTGGTGCAGTGGCTGATACAGACGGCTGCTGCGCACCGGGTCGTGGGTTCGATTCCCGCACGGAACAAACATTTTGTATGATCTGCAGGTAGTTGTTCCGGGTCTGGGTGTATTGTATGTGGAATTCATGTCTGTAAACGCACCCACGACACAGGAGAAATCCTAGTGTGGGGCAACGTTCTATTAAAAGAAAAAAAAAATTTGGTGACTGTAAAGCGGTCAGCGGAGAGGTCACTCTAAAAAGGCTCGGAGGAGATTTTAAAGGATCCTCTGAAGGCTCACTGTACGCTGCACTACGTGTGCGAAAGACAGTGGTCTTTCCGGGGATTGTACAGTATCAGCACACAGATTCCGCGAAATGCGCGCCCGCGTCCCCCGAGGCTTCCCACTATACAGTGACGGCTCGCTCAGGCATGTGATACATTGGCGCCGGAGAGTCTGCTATCTCGGCGCCCTCTCCTAGTGGGATCGACCTACTCCCGATCCTGCTCGCTGTTCTCCTGTGAGGTATTATGCTCCAGAATACTCCACTGCTCTCCAATCATCAAAAGTCCAATCCAAAATCATGCTCTTCCAACATAATCATATCAGCCATATTTAACTAATAAATTTTGCGCACCACCATACTAATCAGACAACTTTTCGATACTCTTGACATGGAGCGTTACAAGCACCGCCTCGCCGCGCCGGGGCGTTTGCCGAGTGACTCCAGATCTTTCTTTTCGTTTTTGGAATTATAGGAGTATTTGTAGTAGTTAGTATTTGGGTAATCCCGACAGCCACACAAAAGGTTTAAAATAACGAACCGGGTTGATGTAATAAATAGGGATTAGTAAAATTTGTTGGCATTTTAAATATGTGCGCTCAGGCCAGATGCTACGCGCAAAATGCCGGAAAATAAACATACTCGTAATATATATTCCCTTACGAAGTTGCTACTTCCGTCACTGTCCTACTAGTCGTGTTCAGAATAATCTGATCTAGCGGCGCGTTTGCACGCCAACATCCTGTTTATAAACCGATCGGATTGAGTTTTGCCACCGTTCCTGCAGAACTGGACGGCTGTGTAATGAGACGTAACGATTTTATATGGTTTTGGCCGTAAAAATATGGGATTGGATATGGAAACTATGGTTTGGTTGTAGTAGGCTTTCGTTCTACACCGTCCCTGCTCACGTAGCGATCGAGCTGATTGCGATGATACGCCCCCACAATGCCTTACAGATACGGGGGAACCGATACACTGGAGCGCCCCTGAATCATGCCCCACCAGAAGGAGTAGAAGGCGTTGTTCGGTGTCCAAAGTTACTCCTAGATTGCGGATCTTTGTGACGCGCTCAAGGGTTGTTCCAGATACTCTGTACATAAAAGCGTGGGGCGAGCGACAGCGAGTGGACGTTATGGAGACTTATTAAATTCTAAACGGAGGCGTGTGCTCCGTCTTACAAAGTCCGCCCCCTCGGCCTGTCTCGGGGTTGCCCTTTTTTTATTGATCCGGTGGAAATACCTCATGTACTTCCTTCGCCCCGTGAAAGGGCGAAGGGGCATGCCGGACTCCTACCGGCTAAAACCACCGGAGTGATCATCGTCGGCACCGAAGGGAGGCTCCAGGAACTCGAATAATCTCCATCTAGAGCCACCCGTTGGTGCCACGCCTTTAGGCTCATCTCGGAGGGGATAACTGTAAACTGTTGCCCTAAGCTCTGGAATGACCATTGAGGTCCCGCTGGACGAGCACTAGACGGGTTGAGCATTTACGGCGAATACTGCGCGCCACCCATCAAAGTATCTCTCTTAGTCGGTGAGAGACACATTGGAAGAGACGTAGCAACTCGCTACTCCAGAAGTCCCCTACTCAACAGCGGTAAAGCCCTGTCCTCCTGTTCAACAGATAGCAAACATCTTATAGGTTAAAAGATCTTTGCTCTCTGTTGAACAGGAGGGCTACATAGCAAGGTGTGGGATACCGTGCTGGACTCTTGTGTTTCTCAGTAGATACAACCTAGCGGTTTTTAAAGGTTTGAGTGAATAGGTTACTTCCAGCTAAGCGAGCTCCATCGTCGACTGCATCGTCCCTTAGCATTAAGTGAGACAAACACAAGCCTGTTTGATATAAAAAAATATATCAGGGTTTCACACAGTTGTACTGTCTGACACTCACAGCAGGGGGCATGTTGCTATTTATTGAACATACTCTCTGGTCCCAGGGTCAAGCAGATAGTCTTAAAACCCTGGAATCAAGCTCTCAATATGTCATCATGCATCTTTTTTTGTGTTATAATGTCGTTATTAATTTTGGAATTATTTGTTCCAGGGTTCAGATCACCTTACCGTAACATGGAAAGTAGCAGATGGTATTTACCAGCACATAGACGTGCGAGAGGAAGGGAAAGAGAACGCATTTTCGTTAGGTTTGTATTGGGCTTGTGGCTTTATTTTATATTATGGATGTATAAGTAAGTATAAGTCATTTACAAGTTATTATATTAGTAATCATTACACGTTCTTTGTTGTAGGTCGAAGTTTATGGATCCAAGGTTCAGAATTCGAGGATCTTGACGAAATTATAGCGCGGCACGTGACACCAATGGCAGGACTCGCGCGCGATCTGATCGCCTATAAGTACTACAAGCCGCTCAACGGAATGCGAGACAAGGCTGAAGAACTGCTCAAGGAGGAAAAGGCGCGCAACCCGAACAAGATCCACTACGTGTTATCAGCCGCTAAGAACTACCCGGGGCGCTTCCTGCTGTCGTACCTGCCGCGGGCGCGCTGCACACACGAGTACGTGTCCGTGACGCCCGACGGCTACCGCTACCGCCAGCGCAACTTCGACTCGCTGGCCGGCCTGCTGCGCTGGTTCAAGGAGCACTTCCGGGAGCCGCCCCCCGCCGCCACGCCGGCCGCGCGCACGCCCGCGGGCCGCACGCCGCACCACGCGTCCGCCTTCCACACGCCCGCCGGCCACACGCCCGCCTTCCACACGCCCGCGCACACGCCCGGGCCCGCCTACATCAACACGCCCTACACGCCCTCCGCGCAGACGCCCTACATGACGCCCTTCGCGGCCACGCCTCGCCAGCCGGAATTCCTGGCGCCGCCGGCTCGCACGCGGCCCGCGCCCGCCGGCTACACCGAGCCCGCCGACTGGCAGAAGGCCGCCGAGGACTGGATGCGGCGCAACAACCGCGACGCCTCCGCCACGCCGCGCGCCTCCGCCACGCCGCGCGCCTCGCGCACCCCGCGCGACGTGCGCACGCCGCACGACATGCGGACCCCGCGCGACATGCACACCCCGCGCGACATGCACACCCCGCGGGACATGCACACCCCGCACGAGATGCGCACGCCGCACGAGATGCGCACGCCGCACTCGTCGGGCCGCTCGTCGCGCGCACACTCGCTGCGCTCCACGCCGCACACCAACACGTCGCCGCGCTCCATGTCTCTCGGAGACGCGACGCCGCTCTACGATGAAAATTAATGCGCCGCAGATCCGTTTCGTGATAGTGATGCGCGCTGTCACCCGTGCCTATGGCTTTCGGAGGATTGGGTGACGGCAGTCGAATGGCCTCTCGGCACAAGGATATATGCAGTACATTGCTAACGTTATTTCTCCGCTACTTGGTACGTTTCCGCATCTGTATAAACTCCTTTGTATTTATTCTTTCTGAACTAGCATCAATACTAGGTAAGTGATAGTCAAATTATTCGGCTGACCTTTGACCGCTTGGGCCGCGAGCTTTTCGGAAACCGATTTAGTAGTTAGCTAGAATCCGTTAATGATGTATATTGAGAGTTTTGACTGGTTACTCCTGATATCGTGCCGACCTTTGTCGTAGTATCGAGCTCTATGGCGTCTCGACAAACATTGTAAATTTAATTATATTTTATTACCTAAGCGTATTGTGCCCACGTTTATGAAATTATGACGACGTTTCGTTTATTTAGTAATAATTTCAGTAATACGTAGCCAATGCTATATAATTTAAAAATATACCAAGGATTTTTGGTACTTTCATGACAATGAAGAATATAAGAATTAAGACTGCTTTCATATAATTGTCAAAATGCGGAATTATCTATAACCGTGCGATGACATCATCAATCTGGTATACTGCATATTGCAACATTTTGAACCAACATTATCTAAAAATGGTTTATTTGCTAACTTTTTTGACGCTTGTTTGAAAGCAAATTATATGTTTTATTGTTACAAAAGGATTAAAAAAAAACTGGATTTAATACGAGAAAAGTTACTCGGTAAAAGCAATGAATAAAGAAGCAATATGTAACGTAAAGATGGCTCTTGACAAAAACGTGAACTTAGAGATGGTTAGTGAGCAATGGAATCTTCTGTAACATATTCACGACAGTACTCTTGGAAAATAAATAAAATTATGACAATTCAAACGCTATAGTTTTATTTAAAACCTTAAAAAAATATCATGGGATAAATAAATAAACCCTAAGTCACCTGTGTACAACCATATGAGTCACTGCTTGCATTGATCTACTTGGCTCTGAAGACAAACAAAATCATAAAGGTAGACTCACTCACACTCATACAGTTTTAGATACATAAAACAGGCCGCTGCACTGAGGTGTCTTCATACCAGGGTTGTTGCTGATGCAGGTTTTTACTGTATCAGCGGATGCTGATGCTGTTTTTTTCAGATTAATAAATTACTTGAATAAAACATCCTACTATCTAATTATTAGCAAGTGTGATATACGAGTATTATATTGAATAAAAGACAAGTTATACTTAATAACTGTAAGTATTACTTTTGACTAGCTGATACCCGCTGTTTAATTTAAAAGAAATCGGATATTTGATTATTTAAGCATATAGGTAGGTATATTGGATTTTATTCTTTTGATTTTTCTAATATAAAAGTAGCCTAAGTTATTCCTTATAACATCAGCTATCTGCCAGTGAAAGTCCCGTCAAAATCGGTCCAGCCGTTTCGGAGATACCCCGAACAAACTGACAGACAAAAATTTAAAAATTGTTTTTTTTTTTGTTATATGTACCGTATATACTTTCATATGCATTTAGTAACAACTTGTTATTTTGACATTACAAACAGACACTTCAATTTTATTTATTTGTATAGATATTTCGGCCGAATGTAGTCCACTGCTGCACACAAGCCTCCCCCAAAGATCACCACAACGACCGATATGGGTGTGTTGTGGGCTCATTGGGGGGTTTTGCCATAATCGCCACGCTTGGCAGACGGGTTAGCAATCGCAATTGAGCTGTTAATGTACTCCAAGGACGCTGCTGCCCATCCTCCGGCTAATCCATTAGTCGACTTGTACGACACCCACGGGAGGAGATGGGGTGGTCGTATTCTGAGCCGACACCACACGGCAGCAAAATATACTATACTTCTATAGTATAAGCACAGAAGTATACATATATGTTACATGTTTTTGTAAATTTAGTTTTTCAGTAATCTATAATAATCGACATTTGACATTTTTATCACTAATGCCCGTATGCGTTTTTATCTTTTTATTATAATACATGGGTTACTATTACTATGTCAGAAACCTTTACGCACGACCTTTAATTGACTGTGGTTAATGGATTCCTTATTTTTTATTATTACATTCCGCACGTCACACAATAATTCACTAGCGTCCAACCAATTTATGTTCACAAAACATCGAATGAGGGAACAAGTGACAGCTTTTTTGTATTACTGTCTATGGCCCGTATACAGATCGAGAATCAAAACTCAAGTAGAACTTGAGTCGAGATAACAAAATAATAAACATTGAAGATGGGATGATTACGGATAAACATCAGCTGCTCTGACATGTCCCTATTTACGGATAATAATACCATAGCTACTTGCAACGCAAGTAAACTGTTATTTAACGACCAATCTACCTCTCGAAAACGTTCAACAAACCCATATAATTAGGTACTCATTATCAGTATTACTAGGCATACAATTTTTTTGTGCTAAAATATTTTTGTTTTGTGGGAATTTTTGATGAATGATTTCGCGTAGTGTCTTAGCGTTAGTCTTTCTGCGTTTTATGTTGTAGTTATTATGCGGGGATAGCCCCGCACGAATGATATACATAAGAGCCTAATATGGCTTATATTTATGAAAATGTTTCGCGTCTGAGTGCTTGTCAGTGCCGTATGTAGATTCCGAGATCGCCCTGGGCTATTAAAACTGACTATCGGAATTATACTTATAAATCATCTAAAGATTTGAATATTTTAAGTAGTCACCTCGTTGGGCTGCGCGGCCCATGCCGAACAAGGTTTCGCCTGTTACAAAGGTCGCAACGCGTACGCGACACACTCTTTTTACGCATGCTTATATCAGTCTTCCATTTTTTCTTATGATAAATCCATTGTTCAGAAAATTCTGCAACGGATGATACTAAAAATGACAATATTGGTGGGTCATGTTAAGGTTCTGATTTAAAATTTATCATTTTATTACTTAAGTTACATAATTTCAAATAATCAAGTATCTAATTATATAATTTAGTTAAAAATATATTCTGCGGTTAAGCTGTGAACTGAATGAATCGATTATATCTGAATATCCTTCTATCATCATATATCATCATCATATCGGCCATTTATACGTCCACTGCTGAACAAAGGCCTCCCCCATAGATTTTCACAACTGTGTCATCATTTTGGGGGGTACCTGCCAACACTCACCATGCTTGGCAGGCGGGTTGGTGAGCGCAGTATGGCTACCGTTTCACAGAAGGGACGCTGCTGCCCATCCCTCTGGTTTAGATTCCCTTAGTCGCCTTTTACGACATCCACGGGAGGAGATGGAGTGGTGCTTTATTCTTAATCCGGACACCACACGGAAAATCCTTCTATCAGTTCTAATTTATTAATTCCTGTTTGTGATGTACTTAATTACTATTACGAAGATAACTTTTACCTACACGGTACAGAAAAACACATCCGCTGTGCAATTAGAAGCACAAAATTATTTGCAGTGCAATACTTATGTACGGATAAATGTCTTGGACGCCTTTCTTGAGAATTATTTCACATACTTATAAATTGGTGGTATTTGATCAGACGAAGATAATACTTTGTAGTACCACTATATAAGCACATTGCGCGCACGGAGTAGCGTGAGATTTGGCATAGTTAAAGTTCATAATAAATAGGAGGAGATAAAAAGTTAAAATATATGTATAAAAAATGAATTGCTCACGTATTACTGGGCAACCACTAGTATTTTTTATGTATCAGTAACATTAACAAAAAAAGTAGGCTAATTTTTATTTTTAGGTACATTTGTTATATGATGTAGGTAGATGTAGTATTTTCCTTTCATTACCTCCGTGTGGTGCCGGCTGCGAATAGCATCAACCCATGGGTGTCGTAGGCGACTATGGGATTCACCGGGGGATGGACAGCAGCGTCCTTTGAGTACATTAAAACAACGCAACTGCGATCGCCAACCCGCCTGCCAAGCGTGGCGATTATGGCAAAACCCCCCAATGAGCACACAGCACACCCATATCCGTCGTTGTGGTGATCTTTGGGGGAGGCCTGTGTCCAGCACTGGCCCTCATTCGGCCGAAATGATGATAATATTTTCTTTTTACATATATACTAGCTGCCCGCCCCAGCTTCGCACAGGCAGGTACATGCAAACCCGACTGCAGCGCCACCTACCGGGTCCAATTGTGAATCTAAACCATCTAGGGACCAACTCAAACATACGCACAAAATCCGCATTAGACCTTACGCAAATAAGACTCCTGGTGCTTGTGCTCGTAAAATCTGTGTGTATCCACGATAGGTACAAGCGTAAATCTAGAGAGGCGTATCGTTTAAATAAAAAAATGGGAACATACGTATTATGTAGAAACATATACTTATCATGCCTGTGGTATTTTTTGCAAATACTTGATATCATGACGTATATTAAGTACCGGCTACCTCTAAAATTGGTCTGAAATCACAGGATGTGTTAGTTGAACGACAGTCCTCTGTTAGTGGCACGAGAGCTGGCAGGAGTCATCAAGATCATTGCTCCAAGTACTAGCTCGGAGTTCAGTCAGTAGATCATTCGTGTTCGCGTATCGCGCGTGCGCTCTTCGTTTTTATGAGATTCCCACGCATTTTGTGAAGTTGAAATGAAAGTATTTTTATTGACCTGTCTATGGATAAGGTATGTTATCAACAATTACATAATTTATTTTAAAAAAAAAAACTGTAGTATTTCATGAAATCGTTTATCGTTTTAAAATCTAACTTTTTAAATTATTATTTTTGCTGTAAATAAATAAAAACGATATGCCTACTTAGATCGAGTACTACTGTATTATTAGCAATATGGTGTGGGCTAAGAATAACACCAACCTATCTAATCCCGTCAAATCCCCAATGAGCACACAACACACCTATATCTGTCGTTCTGGTGATCTTTGTGGGAGGCCTGTGTCCAGCAGTAGACTTTATTCGGCCTAAAATGATGAAAAAATGATTTATTGCAATAAAAAAGTCAATTTATTGGAAAAACTTATTAAATCGTTGATTTATTTTATGAATGAATTAATTTGCCGTTACGTATCTCCAAATAGCAAAAACAATGCGTTAGTAACTAAAAAAACATAGTGGGTTAACTTAACCATTGCGTAGCTAGTGTGCCCGCATAACTGTTACGTCTGTAGGCCATGTAAGGTCAACAGAGGCATTTTGACATTATGTGGACGTAAATGGGGACGAACCGGAACTGTTATAATAAAACTTACCTTATGTCTGAGAAATAAAATAAAATATATATCTTTTAAAAGGATATAATTCTTCTGTACGTGTGTATGTCACTGAACTCCTCTTCAACGGCTCGACCGATGTTTGTGTATATTTGAGTGGGTGCCTGGATGGTTTAGATTTACAATTGAATCCGTAGGTGGCGCTGCAATCGGGTTTGCATGTAGGTATCTGCCTGTGCGAAGCCGGGGCGTGCAGCTAGTAAGTATATAATAATAATTGTACATATATAAGATATAAGAATAGAAAATAAATTGTATGTATCATATTTAGACGGGGATTCTCTGTCTCTGTCTCTTTTATATTTCCATAACTATTTTATTTATGTAGAAATTACATTGATTTTATTAGTTGTTTGCGTTTGTGTTCATCGTCTACATTTGGCCGATCTTTGTAAGGCCTCATCATCGGCACATGAGCTGGCATCCAATTGACTAGCTAAAAACACGTTATGGAAGTATAACAATAAAAAAAAGAAGAAAGATTGGGGAATCGGCGTGTTCGCGCCGTGCGACCCCCGGGATGACGTGATCTTCACTCTACTCCCACTCACTCCCAATTAGTGATTTATTCGTCGATTACTTAGTTCCCATTATTTATATTACGAGACTTGGACACTTGGACTCGGAAGTTTTGGTCGTGCTTCTCTGTAACGTCTGATCACCATTCTGAGGGCCAAATACCTTTTCTTTCCACCCGCTCGTGAGCGGCTGGCATGTGCATGGTTGGAAGTTACACAACATGGACACATGTTACTCAACAGAGTACAGGCAATTTGCCCCCAAAATGATGTCATAATTATGGAAATCTATGGGGCAGGCCTTTGTTCGGCAGTGGACAACCTCCTTTCTTCCCTTCCTTTGGTTAAAGTGGTAGAGTTCAAAACCTTGCCAAAAATCAATTTATGCAACAAGCAAAATCCCGCGGGCTGATTAGCTAAAAACAACAACAGCAGAACAGCAGACGCGATCGCAGCTATCGCGCAGCCAAGGATCCAACGGTGGCAAAGCGTCAAAAAATTAGTATTACGTAAGGCAGCGCCCGCCTGTCGCTATTGTGGAAGATGCATAGTTACTAGCGCCAGTAGCCACCAGTGGAACTAAAAATAATGAACGTTTTTAATTCATTGATTGTCCGGCAGAGGCGCGTCAGAGACCTTCGCCTGTTTAGTCGCTATCGGTAAATTCTATAGGTAATACCAAATTGATGTTTGACAGCGGCGTTGGAGCAATTTACGCCTGTTGCAAAGCGTCTGCGATTTAGGTAATCAGCCCGCCGTTCAACATAAAAACGCGAGAACGACTCTCATTCATACGTAGTAATGATTTATTTAATTACTTTTGCCTCCGAGCATTTACTATGTGCAATAAGTATTTTGTTACATGATAGAGTAACTGATTCATCTGCTTCTTAAATAAAACGGTCATCATTCTTATAGCATCTATTCGTACACAACATCTTTATGATCTTGAACAAACAAACACATCATCGTACTTTTATTTTAGATTTCTCAAGGTTCTTTTGATTTAGGTTTGACGTTATGTTTGGCGCAGTAGCTAGTTGTTTGGCTTTCTATGTGTCGCGTTCGATTCCCGTACTGAACATATTTAGATTTGTATAGCTACAATGAGATACAAAATATCTGTATTCACAACGCAGGAGAAACGACATTGTGGGGCAACGTTTAAAACATTTTTATGACAGAATTTGTGCTCTGTTCCGTATTCTTTTGCTGAGCGTATTGACTACCAGCAATACTCTAGTAGAAAGGCCCAGCTGTGAACTGTAATAGGCTGAGTAGAAGTGAAACTCGTCGGAATTAACAATATCGAGTGTTTTAGCTGTTGTATATAATCCGTCCATGCCTCGAGACTATTGTTGGTAATTGGTCGGCAGTTAGCCTGGCAATTTTCCTATTAGATACTATCTAGCTATCTTGTTGAATACTAATTAAACGGTAAATTACAGGGCCGGATTTAGGGGAGGGCTAAAGCCCCGGGGTCTCCACAAAAAAGGGGCCCCCACAACACAACAGAGACTTAGATTTTTATTTTTTTATTTCGACTAGTAAACAACTTTTCCTTTGACATTTTTTTCCGGTTTAGATAGATTAGGTTCTGTTCATTAACGCCAAAATTTAATTTCAGATAATTCTTGATTCGATATTTATATGTTTGTTAAATACTAAAAGAATCTACTTGGTTTCACAATAAATTATTTATTGAAAAGCTCGACTGAGAAAAACTACATTTTATTTGGAAAATAATTTGAGGCCAGGGGCCTTCACTCCTTTGTTGCCCCGAGGCCTCCAGACCTCTAAATCCGGCCCTGGTAAATTATACGTTGCATCTTGATTATTGCTTGATATTTTGACACAGCTTATCAAGTTTAGTTAAAATACGAAAAGTTGAAATACCACTAAATAATTAAATACCGCTTAACCACATTGAGATGCCTGCCTTCCTACCGAAACCGGGCGTCTTAAATAGCTAAGCGGGATTTAAACATTAAGTACCGTTTCAGTACCGCATCGGGGGACATAATGCAGTCCACGAGCGGCAACAATATGTTCTGCTGGCGCGGCGGCGCCATCCGCGCGCTCCGGCCTAGCTAGGTTCGCGCGCTTTGTTAACGAAATACATGGTGTATGGCTTGACAGTAGATTTATTTTCATCCATCGCGCAAATAAGCGAATATACGATCAGAACTTCAGCAAGGCTATATATTTAGATGTTTTTATTTATTTATTTAGATGTTGACTATTGGCATTGGCACCAGTATTTGACGGCACGGTTGGTGCAGTGGCTGATACAGTCGGCTGCCGCGCTCCGGGTCGTGGGTTCGATTCCCGCACGGAACAAATATTTGTATGATCTGCAGGTAGTTGTTCCGGGTTTGGGTGTATTGTATGTGGAATTCATGTCTGTAAACGCACCCATGACACAGGAAAAAACATTGTGTGGGGCTCAGTGACATGACGTGTTTTAACCGGGTGAAAAAAAATGCTTGAACCCATGGATATAATCCACGAGTCCAACTACCACCGGGCCTCGGTATCGTTAAGAATTATAGTATTAGTTAATCTGTGGTATCGATTTGCAGGTCGTTGCACAGTTTCCGTTCCGATTATATAAAAAAAACAAAACGATGAACCTTCAACTCAATGCAGGCCATTAAGATTATCATAATCATAATCTTAATCCTTTCCCCAATTAGGCGAGGGTCAGCTTGGAGTATTGAACACGCCATTATCAAATATTGTAATGTTTTTCGCGTCAGCTAAAAAGCTATGATTTCCTAGTCCATTATTGCACCTTTACCTAATGCAGATATAAAGGTAACCTTGCAACTGTATTTGTTAACTGATGAAAAGGTTACATTGAGGTTGAGAAGCATAAACTGCACTTATTATTGTCTCATTAGGTTTCTTTGGCACGTTTTTTTACTAACGAGCTACGTACTATATTTTATGGACGTGTAGATAATAATATTTGTGCATATCAATAAATCTAAGTGAAGGCTCAGATATAAATACAATAGATACATAAATATATTACGTGTTAATAGCATCCTATAGCTTGTGCTCATCAACGTTTCCCAGATTATTGCCATGTTGGGCTTTGATTGAATTACGAATTGTCCTCATCATATCGGCCATTTATACGTCCACTGCTGAACAAAGGCCTCCCACATAGAATTTCACAACTCTGTCTTCATTTTGGGGGGTATTTGCCAATACTCACCACGCTTGACAGGCGGGTTGGTGAGCGCAGTATGGCTACCGTTTCACAGAAGTGGCGCTGCTGCCCATCCCTCTGGTTTAGATTCACTTAGTCGCCTTTTACGACATCCACGGGAGGATATGGAGTGGTGCTATATTCTTAATCCGGACACCACACGGAATTGTCCTGAAACTACGAAATCTTAATAGAAAACTCTGGTATTATACGGAATGAATGCTTTCGCAACCTTTTACAAAATCAGATCAAATGGTTTTAATTGTATATGACATACGAATTAATCTGCGTATAATGATAAAATATCATATCGTTACTATACCTACTTCGGAAAGGTTTATTTATTATTGCTCCGGTATCTACCACGAAGGGCGTCACGTAGCCAAGACAGGAGGCGTTTCTAGCAAATCTCTAGCTATGCGTATATAGAGGTGAGCTTATAGCTAAGTCCATAGACTTTTCTTATTAACTCTGCGCAAATAGGGTACGTTTGATGGGAAAGAGCGGAGGGGCATGCTGGACTCGTACCGGCTAAAACCACCGGAGCTGTCATCTTCGGCACCGAAGGGGGACTCCAGGTCCTCGATACAATAACACTAGAGCCGCCCATTGGTGCCACTCCTTTAAGCACATCGCCGAGTGGATGACTGTGTAGCGATCACGTTATATATACATATAAAAAACCCTTATGAAACCTTATTATATGACTGAACGTTATGGTACCATTTATATGACTTTCTTTTGCTACTTGACGCGCTCGCTTATTTTGGGCCAGGCTCCGAAGAGCGGCAGGATGGCCGCGACGATGAAATAAATTGCCTACTCAAATGTAATGATTTCATTATATATTTTAAAATACACACGGTAATAATATCACTAATTTAGATGATTTTTTTTATGAAACAGGTCAGTTTAGTTTTTATACGTAATCCATTACTTAGGAAAATGTCAGCACAGAGACAATGTGGGTGCCACCTATGCTTATTAATTTATCATTCACTAGTTTTTATACGCGATTGATCTAAAATAAAAGCATGAATATCACGCAGTGTTAAGGTAACCTTGAGGTCATAAATAACACGAATACTTAATGGGAAAAGCATATAGAAGTTCTATAATAAATATTTGGACCAAGAAATGTTTGGTGTCTATAAGTCATCCGCGTTATGTTCTTATGCAAACATAGGTATATTTAGCAGTAATGAAATAATACGAACCAAGGGTCCATCGTCATATCAGCTGAAGGACGATCATTGAAGTTGCCGACATAGCTGAAAGAATTATAGCAAGCTATGGCTATGGGCGTCGCAAAACTGATGGCCATTTGTGAAAGAAAGGTTCTCGAGTGGAGATCACGCAGCGTTGGACAGACTCCAACGAGATGGACAGACCACCAGATGACATTGATTAGCAGAGGCAAAGCAGAGGTCCAATAAACGTCTAAAAATTTACGCAGGTCTCTTGGATAGAGGCAAAACGTCTTTTATTGGACGGTCGCCGTCCGTAGTTGTATGTATGTATGTTCACCTATACCCTCACAACTTCTAAACTACTTATCAAAATTTGACAAATGAGGTATCGTTGGAAGCTTCTTAATCGTCCGCTAGGTATAAGTTATTCGACGTCACATTAAATTGAATATGGCGCCCTCTTGAGGACACAAAGTCATAAACAAATAAAAGTGCCGTTTTGGGTATCCAATGAAAGGGATTTATTAGCTCATTCCAAAAAAAGAAAATTTTTAGCCTACCCTACAAAACAATACATTCTAACAGTAGTAAGCGATCATAAGCTTTAGGACAAAGTGGCATATGACCACGGCTATCCTCCGAACATCATACATTAAAATATATAACGTATAAGGTATTTATTTCATCATCATCATCATCATTACATCAGCCAGAGGACCTCCACTGCTGAACAAAGATCTTTGGTTTCCACTACGAGCGGTTACACGCCGTTCTCATCCAACGACTCCCAGCCACCCTCACCAGGTCGTCTGTCCACGTCGTTGGAGGTCGTCCCACGCTACGTTTTCCGATGCGCGATCTCCATTCGAGAACCTTTTTGCTCCAACGGCCATCAGTTCTCCCGCCCATTGCCACTTCATTCATTTTTGACTAACATGGCCAAAACCGTGCAAAAAAGTAACGTAAGTTACATACCGTAATTTCTGATGTTTGCAAATCCAAATAGATATATGAAATAGTTTGTGCATGCAATATTTCGCTCCAAAAATGAACTATATCCCTCAGCGCGCGAGCGAACTCGCACTTGTTTGGTTATTTCTTTCATCATCATTATGATATCAGTCGAATGACGTCCACTGTTGAACAAAGGCCAACCCCATAGATTACCACTACAACCGGTTCTATTCTATTCTATTCTATTGTGGCTCTTACGGGGTCAGCATCAGCCGAACGCACCTCGACCCTATTGGATCCATTGTGCTGCCCAAAGCCCTGCACTACACCTTTCTGGCAAATCAAGAAGTCCCTGTAGGTACTTCGTAATCATGCCTGCCTGGAGCCGTGCAAAATCATCAGGCAAAGGATAAGCCATTCCTAGATGTTTTGCCCTACGTCTTCCCAGAGCGTCACAGCTGCACAAAATGTGCTCCATTGACTCTTGATTGTCCATACAGAATCTGCATGTATCCGTTGTGCTAAGCTTCACCGGCTACAACCGGTTACATGCTCGCCGCATGCAACAACTCCTAGCGAATCTCACCAGGTCAACTGTTCATCTGCGTTTTCCGGTGCGTGGTCTCGGAGAAAACGAAGAATGTTATTTCTTTAGCTTATTGAAATCCTTAATGAATTCTGCTCTGCTCGGGGAGGACGGCGGGTAACGTTGGTCTTCTAACTATTGAACTACACTGACCGACTCATAGAGTACACACGGAGCGGCTCCGTGACCTTCAGCGTTGACGGGATTCGTCTGGATTTTCCCCATATTTCATATGATATCCAGACTGTACAAAATCTCCCAACAAACAGCTTATTGTAAAGATTAATGTATAACTTATGTACGGAAAGAGACTTCCTGGGTCTGTAGTCAAAATAGTAGCACTACAGGGCTCATTTATATATATATATAAAAGAACAGTTATTTAAAATGAATTTAAATAAAAAAAAATCAACATGCTGTATACACGTGAGCCGTCGCTCTAAACCAGCTTTGCACAACTCGCGCAAACAATGCCTACGGCGAACGCACATCTTTATATCTTGTTCCTAGGTTAATTAATAACTTACCTTCTAATTTGCGTAGTGACATCACGCCAACTAATACTAAATTTAAACTTAAGTCTTACTTCTTGGAGCACATGAAATGCTAATTGCTTGGAAATGCACTCACCAACTTTCAATTTACTTTAGTTTACTATTTTATTTATTTATTAGATTTTAGACTACTTGTAGCATTAATTACAAACCTTTGTGGTTTACGAATGCTATATCATTATGCTATATTTTTTTTGAATGATAAACAATAATAATTTAAAAAAAATCTTGGTCCATTTTTGTTTATTTTACATATAAATGATATACCTTATCCCATACCCCGGGATAATGGAGGGAGGGAGATACTGTTGTTTGCAGATAATACTTCACTTTTATTTAAACTCACTCGCCAACATCTGACAACTGACGATGTAAATAGCATTATCTCTAGTAGTCAACTGGTTCTATGTTAACTATTTTACTAAACGTGAAAAAACTAAATGTATGAAATTCACAACATCTAATGTTAAAACAGTAGAAACCAGTGTACTAAAGAATGGTGCGGAGTCGGACCTTGTGGACAACGCAGTGATTTAAAGGTATTACTTTAATTCTAAACTACAGCGGAGGCCCACACATACTTAATTGTGGAAAAGGCTAATTAAAACGCGGTAATTAAAATTCGTTATTTAATAGACGTAGAAACAGCACGTCTAGTATATTTTGGTTATTTTCATAGTGTAATGTCGTACTGTTAGTGTTAGTTAAGTGGGCTAATGCTGCCAATATCCAAACTATTTTTGTGCTTCAAAAACGAGCTTTTCGATAAATTTATACGTTAAGCTCTAAATACTCACTCCGGGAGAACTTAGTATAATGCTCAGTATAATTATGAAAATGTTTTGTATGTATTTAAAAATATTAACGTCTTTGCAAATAGCAGTGATATACATAATATATATAGTATTAATACCAGGAACAAACACAAAGTGGTTGTTCTTGTCATTAGGCTCAGAATATAAGCAAATCATTTGACATTTAAATTACGTCATTATTACCTTTAATGGATTATACTACTCGTATTTCATATAATGACATTCGATTATTCTATTATGACATTCAATTATTTTATATTTGTTTAAATAACTTTAATGACTTGTTTATTTTTATATATTCAATTTACTTTGATTTGTTACTGTACTGGCAGTGCAAGAACCATGTGGGTTGTTTTTTTATTTTGTTTTGTTGACGTGATAGTTGTGTGGCAGTTTAGGTATGTCATGCTCACTCAAGTGTTCTGCTGATGGTGGCGTCGTGTATTGGGTCGCTAAGTTTCCCTACAATATGGTTGAGCTAAGCGACGCTGATGCATGCGTCATGCTTGTGAACGAGTGTCGTCTGTTGGGCCTGGTCAGCCAAATGCTGCCATGACAACTGAATCAAAACTTAAAAAAAAAACATTCAGGCTTGTTTAGTAGACTTTTTAAGAAGTTTAGACTCTTTTCTCCTACATTATTTTCACATAACCTTGATTTTTACAACAATGTGCTCATACAATATTGTAACATCTGGTATGATTTAAAAAGAGTAACCATGGAGTTTCTTGCCCGTTCTTCTCCTTAGGAAATCCACATCTTGGAATTAAAGTCTCGACGATTCATAAGTACCTGTATATGGTTTACATGAATAAAAATATTTTTATTTTAAAATATTTTTATCTTTATTTTATCTTATCATTTAATGTGTACGACTTTACAATCAAATCCCAAGCCATATAAAAAATGAGGTCTTGATAAATAAAGAAGAAGCTGTGTGGAAAGGGTTTCTATAAAGTTACAGAGTATATAGACAACAGAAATGCTTGGGGAGAATATTAAAAAAACAAGTTTCGCATACTGTACCGGGTAACATACGAAATGGAGGGCTAGTTGGCGGGTCTCAAACATATTTATTTTATAATTTTAAAACGGATAGTTATAAAATTATTCAAGAAAATATATGAAATTTGACCATTTCCCTCTATTATCTCCGAAACTACTGAGCCTAAAATAAAAATGTATTTAGTTCTTTACATAAAAAATACAGGAAAACCTATAAGAAGTCTATGGTCTTAAAATAACATGGGAAATCTTTCAATATTGTTCGTACATATTTACATTTGCAGTTGGAATGTACGGGAGAAAATGTTTTTCAACTACAATGTTAAGTTTGTTTTTGGGATAAATTATTGGTACGAGACCGAATCCAATAATAGATAAATCAATAAATAATTTATTCAGCAATTTCGGAACCCTCTCCACGCGAGTTCAACTCATACTTGTCCGGTTTTTTTTATGATTACCCGACTGATGAAAGACGGTAAGGCTTTAATCGAATGCGTATTTAGAATTATTCCAGTTTTTAATCTTGTGAAGGCTGGTGAATATTTCTAACATAAAAAATCTGCATATTTATTGACATCTGTCAAGATCATTGATTATCCACAAATGGCTTCAACGTATGAAATCAATTACAGAAACCACAACTTGCTTATTTATTTATTGATATACACTTTATTGTACACCACATAACAAAAATAAGGAAAAAAATAACCAATGGGTCGATGCATAATGGGCGGTCTCATCGGATACAGCGATCTCTTCCAGATAACCTTTGGATGGATTTGCGAAATAGGAAAGAGATAACAGGCAGTCTAACTGTACATGTACAAAGTTGTACATATTTAATATTACACGATTATAATGATTAAAATACATACTAGTACAATAAAATAAATTTAAGCTTAATACAAATAAATATTTCAAGAATAGACAATATATTCAGCAATTTCGGAACCCTCTCCAGGCGAGTTAAACTCGCACTTGTCCGGTTTCTTTGTAAGTAATTGTTGAAGTGAAGTATAATTATATTTGATACTGTAAGTGCGAGGACCATGTGGGTTATTAATTTATTTTGTTTCATTGACTGATTGTTGTCTGGCAGTTTAGGTATGTCATGCTCACTCAAGTGTCCTGGTGATGGTGGTGTCGTGTATCGGGTCACTTAGTTGCCCTACAATAACGGTTCAGCGGAGCGACGCTGATGCATGCGTCATGCTAATGAATGAGTGCTATCTCAATCATAATCCTTAGTAAATATTTAAATAAGTTTAGTGTATATTTTGTGTGTAGAGTTAAGACTTTTGTCCTCACATAACCTTTATTTTGTCAAAAATATTACAAATATTATGATTTAAAAGACGGAGTTTTTTTTTTTTTTTTTTTTTACGTTGCCCACACTAGGATTTCTCCTGTGTCGTGGGTGCGTTTACAGACACAAATCCCACACACAAAACACCCAGACCCGGAACAACTACCTGCAGATCGTACAAATATTTGTTCCGTGCGGGAATCGAACCCACGACCCGGTGCGCAGCAGCCGACTGTATCAGCCACTGCACCAACCGTACCGTCAAATTCAGTATTTGACTATTCATAAGTGCCTGTAAATGGTTTTACATGAATAAAAAATATATTAGATGGCTGGATTGAAGCCTCCCCAAAATCCATACCGGTCGTCGGTTTCGGTTGGTTTTTGTTGTGGACCCATTGGGGGTTTTTGCCATAATCGCAACGCATGGCGGTAACAGTTGAGTTATAAATGTACTCTAAGAAAGCTGCTGCCCATCCTCCGGCTAATCCCATAATCACCTTATACGACACCCACGGGATGAATTAGGGGTCGTGGTATTCTTAGGCGGCATCACACAGCAAATCTTTAAGTAAAATGATTAAATTTTAAGTTATTTATTAAGACTCCTAAAGGATCCAGATTGATTGGGATTAAACGAAAATAAACGCAAAATATTTACTTATTTATTATTTTTATACACACAATAATAGAAAAATATAGAATGTATAAGAACACTTAAGTGCAAATGTACTGCTTATTTCTAAACAAATTTCTGCTAGCAGACCTGCGACAGGAGAGTGTAATTTTAAATGAAGACACAGTGTGTAATAGCAATAAAAATAAAGAAGAAACCTATAACATACGAAAAATAATAATAATTACAAACAACAGATATACATAATAATGGAAAAATACGCGTTTTTTGGAAACAGATATAGATTTGGATTCACGTAGGCGGAAGCGAGTTTCACAGTCTTACTGCATGAACAGAGAAGGAGTGAGAATAGTAAATGGATTTATGGGGTTAAATACTTGTGACAACCTAAAAAAATGGTACTTCGATGGGGGAATTTGTTAAGTACGAGTTTAATTATGGATCTCATAGTTAGTTACTCTTTAGTATTTATAAAAAGGTGTTCAAATTATAAATAAAAAATAAATTAATTCATAATATTTATTTCTTGTGGTGTTATTCCGTGTGGTGTCCAGATTAAGAATATAGCACCACTCCATCTCCTCCCGCGGATGTCGTAAAAGGCAACTAAGGGAATCTAAATCAGAGGGATGGGCAGCAGCATCCCTTCTGAGAAACGGTAGCCATACTGTGCTTACCAACCCGCCTGCCAAGCGTGCTGAGTATTGGCAAATACCCCTCAAAATTATGACACAGTTGTTGAAATCTATGTGGGAGGCCTTTGTTCAGCAGTGGACATACTAATGGCTGATTTGATTGCTTGATTGACGATTTATTTCTTCACACAACAACATCTAAAACCCGTCTTTTTGAAATTCTGACTAGACATTTCTTGATCTGGCATCCCTATCGATCTCCAGGGGAACTTCCTACGCTCTACCTTTTAAAACATTGTTAATATCTTTTCTCTTCATAGGCATTGGCTTTTGTTCTCAGTTCGCAGTTTCCGTATAGCAATTATTGATGCTATATTAGCTGTAATGACAGCTTTCGGTTCAATGCGGACGTCATCGTATTCAATTATTTAGATTACCTACGTTAAAATTAAAGATTAAACGGATGCAGTCATCTGTTTGGTTCGAGAGGTTACGATCTTGATGTTCAAATTCGCTTTTGAATGTCTTGGAAAACAACAACTATCGCACATTACATTAAATTATGTAATTTCAAAACCATAATTAATGAATAATAATGTGTTATTGCCGGCATGAATAATTATGTTTTAATTCTCTTAACAAGTTATGTAAAACGAAGCAGTTTAGCGTACATTTTATAACATTGAGATAGCTTGTTTCGGGAAGTCGTATAGACCGAGGAGAGACACCGTTGTCGGCACTACGGAAATTGCGCGGAAGACACGACGCACCACGACGCTGGAGGAGTGCTCAGCTTGGGTAGCTGTGACATCGGCGCGGTCGCCGAGGTATATGTGATCTGTTACTTTAGGTTATAGTCTGGAGCGAGAGACCGTGGGAATTCGTTGCATTTTGCGCGGTGTTGATGTACGCAAAAAAGGCGGTGGAAAGGCTTCCGCAATAGACGCACTATGAGTTGCGGCCTGTGGCCGTTGGAGTTGGAGTAGTCCTTCGGCCAACCAGAGACAGTCGCGAGACGGAAGGTCCTGTGTTCCACACTCGCCTCTTAAGGATTGTGCAGCTCGTCAGGCCGCATAGGGGTACGGGGCGAGCCAGAATGAGTAGTGAGCCAAGACCTTTCGATAGTGTGGTAAAAGCGCAAATGAATTAAATTAAATTAAATTTTGACGGCACGGTTGGTACAGTGGTTGACACAGTCGGCTGCTGCGCTCCGGGTCGTGGGTTCGATTCCTGCACGGAGCAAATATTTGTATAATCTGCAGGTAGTTGTTCCAGGTCTAGGTGTATTGTGTGTGGAATATATGTCTGTAAACGCACCCACGACACAGGAGACATCCTAGTGTGGGGCAACGTTTTTATAAAAAGAAAAAAAAAAAAAAAATTTACCTCGCACCTTTTATAATAAACACAAACATGGCGACGTTGAGTACGATATATTCAGCTTACAGTTGACCTTGCGGTGTACGTGTCCGCTTGAAATCCAAATGCACGGTGGAGTCGTAAATTCGAATCTCACCGAACAAAGTCCCTTGCCCCGGCGCGGCGCAAGGTATGTGGAAAATAGTGGTGGCTTTAGCCAGTAAGAGTACGGCACACCTTTTCGCCTTTCCCAGGGCAGAGGATGTCCACGGGAAATAACCAAAACCAAAAAGATAGACATGAATACTTGTATAGCAAAAATACCTGTATACCATTGACATTTTGTTCACTCAATACTTAATTCAGAACAACGGAGTGATCCTAATAGCCGCACGTTTTTAGTATGGAACCCTTGAAGTGATGATGCAGCACACTTTTCTAATAGTGAAATATTTATTGTAAATTTAATAGTTTTATATATTAAAGTTGGAAATTCGTTTATTCCCATTGGTAACTTTGCTAATGATGTGCCAGAATGAGATTGTACTATATTACCGTGACGCTGCCAAAGACAGCATTTATCGTGATGACGTACGATGAGTATACTCGTAATATACAATTGAGTAAAATAATCGTATTGCACACTATATTTTATTGCATGTTTAGTCTTTAAACCAAGTTAAAAAGCTACAACTTCCTTTTTTTAGGAATTCATGTCATCCGTTGATGCCATTTTTGAATTATCAATGTTCTGGACGATACGAAATATTACTTATGTGTGATAGAACATCTGACGCAGAGAGCAAAAATTAGCAATTTCAATAAACATGCTGATTTTTTATGTTAAAAATATTCACTAGCCTCCACGAGATTAAAAACTGGTTTCATTCTAAATAAGCATTTGAAAGCCCTGCCGTCTTTCATCAGTCGGGTAATCATAAAAAAACACATGGAATGGAGCACAAGGCCGCATAGATAATACGACACCAATATAGTGCGTACAAACTTATATTTGCAGTTGGAATGTATGGGCGAACAAGCTTTTCAACTACAATGTTAAGTTTGTTCTAGGGATAAACCATTGATACAAGAAAGAATTCAACAACAGACAGTTGCAGTGGATGATACAGTCGGCTGCCATGCTCCGGGTCGCGAGTTCGATTCCCGCACGGAACAATTATTTGTATGATTTGCGTGGATTGTGTGTGGAATTTATGTCTGTAAACGCACCCACTACACAGGAGAAATCCTAATGTGGGAAAAAGTTTAAAAATCTATAAATATTCAGCAATTTCCTTTTACGATCCCATACCATACATACTTTTTTAGTTACTAGAAATAAAATCGGATCAAATTAGAAAAAACATGGTAGTTAACATATTCAGCCTACGGCACACTCTCCACGCGAGTTCAACTTGTCCGATTTTTGCCTTAATAACTTCCTATCTATACAAATAAATAAAATTGAAGTGTCTGTTTGTAATGTCAAAATAACAGCTTTTTACTGAATGCATATCTATACAAATAAATAAAATTGAAGTGTCTGTTTGTAATGTCAAAATAACAGCTTTTTACTGAATGCATATGAAAGTATATACGGTACATATCTCAAAAAAGCAATTTTTAAATTTTTTGTCTGTCTGTCTGTCCCTCTGTCTGTCTGTTTGTTCTGGGTAATCTCCGAAACGGCTGGACCGATTTTGACGGGACTTTCGCTGGCAGATAGCTGATGTTATAAGGAATAACTTAGGCTACTTTTATATTAGAAAAATAATTAGGGTTCCGCGCAAAACAAAAAACTCTTGATATCCAGTATATATATTCTATGTTGAAGTACTCTAAATTTCTTTTAAATTAAACGCGGGTGAAACCGCGGGTCCCAGCTAGTAATTCAATAAAAACATGTAAACTCTTACAGACGTCATTTTTGTTTTTTAGTTATCAACCTGTTAAAACTTATAAAAGGCATTTCCTTTTTTATGTTTTAACTGGTTGAAAACCAAAAATAAAAAGAAAGAAAACAATCCTCCTTATTACCACTAAAATTACGCTAGCCCAGTCTCTTCTTCTTACAATCCTCGATTATGCTGATGCTATTTCGATCTCACCGGGAGCCCGTTCGATAAACTCTTCGGGTATCGATAAAAGCGTCTTCAAAACCTTTGTATAAGACTCATATTTGGGCAACGCAATTATATGCTATTACTATTAGCTCGAATGGCTATAAGCCGGAATACTTATATTCTTTTACTATCATACTAATATTATAAATGTGAATGTAAGTTTGTTTGTTACGCTTTCACGCGAAAACTACTTAACCGATCATCATGAAACTTTGTACACATATTCTTGGAGGTATTAGAAGTAACATAGGATAATTTTGTTTTTTTTTACTATAGATAAAAAAAAACTTATTTAATGGCTTCAATGCGAGCGAAGCCGCAGGTAAAAGCTAATACAATATACTCTTCTACCCCCTTTTACCTTAAAGGACGTTTTGAGTTCCTGAGATGTATGTCACATTCTAAGTTCTTGAGATCATCAGATAATTTGACATTAATTTCGTTGACAAGTCGTTCAACACTCAAGCTATTCGACTGTGGAATGCATTACCACTTTCTGTAAAACGTGCACAATCGCTGCCCGTTTTTAAAAAGTTTGTGAAAGAACAATATTTGTCACATTAATTTGCTATTCCTAACTCATTCCTCTTCATTATTCTTATTTACGGTTTTATATACACATATAATATGTATTTATATATAGCACTTATTTATTTTATTGTACTAGTTTTATTTTAATCATTATATTTGTGTAATATAAAATATGTACCTGTATAACTTTGTACCTGTACACCTCGATTGCCCGTTTTTATTGATTCGATTGCTCTTTTCTATTTTTCATTTGTATATATATATATACATATTTTGGTTGTTTTTGTTATGAGGTGTGGAATAAAGTGTATGTAAATAAATAAATAAGGAAGTTATGGTTTCTGTAATTGATTTCATCCGCTGATGCCATTTGTGGGTAAACAGTGATCTTGACAGTACCGAATATTAAGTGTGATAGAACATCTGACGCAAAAATAAAACTTATCAATGTCAATAAATATGCCTAATTTTTATGTTAATAATATTCATTAGCATTCACGAGACCAAAAGCAGGTTTAATTCCAAATACGCATTCGATAAAAGCCCTACCGTCTTTCATCAGTCGGATAATCATCAAAAACATGGAAAGGAGCACAAGGCCGCATAGATAATATGACATAATACACACTTCTCCTGCGTTGTTTTAATGTTATTATCGTTTGTAGTAGGAATTCATCAACTTCTTTATCAACGAAAGATCTAGAGAGATATATTTTATATATTTAGTCACTTTTACAATAAAATATATTAAATTGTGTAGGTAATATTTATCCTCTATGTAAACATGAATGTAAGAGAAAAGTTAATAAGTGGCTACTGTCGCTAAACTCGCTGAGACGGAAAATCTATTCAAAATGTTAACTCTTTATAATTCTGCTCAAGCATAACCACACATTATTTCAGCCGAAAAATACCCACTACTGGACAGAA
Source organism: Diloba caeruleocephala (assembly GCA_947459985.1). NCBI lineage: Eukaryota > Metazoa > Arthropoda > Insecta > Lepidoptera > Noctuidae > Diloba > Diloba caeruleocephala. The sequence goes on from OX381616.1 coordinate 20,649,960, forward strand.
GCCTCCCCCAAAGATAGCTACAACGACCGCTACGGGTTTCTGTTGTGTGCTCATTGGGGGGTATTGCCAAAATCGCCACGCTTGGCGGACGGGTTGGCGATCGCAATTAGGTTATAAATGTACCCGAGAGATGCTGCTGCCCATCCTCCGGCTAATCCCATAGTCGCCTTTTACAACACCACGGGATGAGATGTGGTATTCTTAGCCGGCACCACACGGTATTCTTAGCCGACACCACACTATCACATTATATTCTTACACTCTTTCACTCACACATCCTCACACACCACACAAGCGGATGCTCACACTCCATCACACACTAGTGTTCTGTGATCACACACACCCACTCACTTCTCACATACTTACACACTCACGACCAAATGCACGAGCGTGCATGCTACGAGGCGTCTATTATAAATTAATTTACTTTTATTTTAGTTTTTACTTACCTTATTTACCCAACTGCACTTGTAACCAGGTGGTTGAAGTAATCAATATAACTCCTTGTGGATTCAATTAATGAGAGCGCTGGTGCCCATAATACAAGTTAAATCTTACATTGGGTACCAGAGTTCAAACAAACACTTTATACCTACCTGATACATTGTATACTTATAGTGCTATATTTAAGTGTTTATTGTACACCATATGTGTCAAATCTTATCATTAGTATTATTATTTGTACTTATACTGTCTGTGCCTTTTGCCGGCCAGTATTCATCTGTCATGGTTGCTGACTTGCTGCTTCTTGCTATTTCATCTCTACCAGCTAATTGGCTCATGCAACTTAAGTTCGGACGTTTCATAATTGTTAGTAAGTTATTGATTTATTTGAAATAACGCTTTACCTACTATTATATAGTGCTCAATGTAGCCTACCGCATTTCACAGCCTCTCCCGGGCTCTACAAACCCGATTTTCCGCTTTCCAAGTCCTGTCTACTACAACCACTTTCTTCAGGTCTTAGGCCCACTTGGCTGGGGCGCGTTCTACGCTATGTTCACTGATACTGTTTGTTAACTCAAACTCAATTTTTTTTATCTCATTTAGGCCCTAATAGCCTCTTACGAAAATTAAGTTTAGTGCACGGTTTGGAGAAGTCGGTCCTATGGAGAAGAGCCGGGAAGAAACTCCATGGATGTACTCTTTTCAAAAAAAGTAATATTGCAATTTTGTTGTTACATGGTAATAAGCTAGGTATGTGCGAACAAAGTAGACTACGAGTAATTAAATGTAAAATACACACAATAACAAAACAGACAATTTAATATCCATAACCAAATTTTATTAAGATCAGGTACGGTGGCTTTTCTCATTTGATTTAAGTATAAGTGATAATAGCTCAATAATAGTAAGTTCCTACATTTTAAGGATGTACAGAAAATACACATGAAGAAATACAAAGAAATCCCGGTTCAGAACCATCCTGGATAGCGACGTCATGTGCAAAAAACATGCACAAGTTTCAAATAGTTACATTGTCGCGCTCCGGCATAATCCGATAGTCGATAGATCGTGACTTCGAACACTAAACGTGGTACATCACTTACAGCACATACAAACTAGGACGGGTCGAAGAGTAATGAAAAAAAAAATAAAGGGTTGCACTCCGGGAGTGCCGACAGAAGTGAAAATGTTATAGTAATAAATGCTTTTTATTTTATTTATCTGATTCACAAAATATAGTACTATATTATATGGCTGCGGTGCGAGCCGCCTCACAAAAAGCGCGCGCTTCCCGCCGCGTTGCGAAACCAAGAAGTTTTCACTTCAAATAGACGTCAAATAGCGTCTCGTAACGTGTCGCGAGTTCAGAGATTTTATCTCATCTAAAATATGCGTACCGCGCTAAAAGAAGTTTTCACTTCAAAGTCCGTTCAAGTGCGTGATGGAAACATACTTAGGCTTTAATTACAAATCTCCAGTCTTTGATACCAGGCCAGTCAATCTGCTTCAAATCTTACATATTATAAACTATCACGATTATTATTCACCCTGTGGTACCGAAGGGCACTTTAATTTTGTTCATAAATAAGAGCAACGTGTGTTTATCTTCCGCGTTTGTTCTTAAATGTCAGTTTTTACGATGAAGAGATACAGCTAATGCGCTTTTTTGTGTTTGTAGCGTAAATTACGGTGCAAATGTAGACACGCTCGTTAAGATATCGTTTAATAAATAATAACAGATTATAGCTAATGAGAATAAAAATGTATTCAGTGTAATTTTCTAGCGTTAATATTCTCCTAGGTTATCTTTATATTCATCAGGCTTGCATGTCCCGAAGAGGTAAGCGTCGGGAAACCCTGATTTACCACATAGGCTAATTAATAATCTAAGCTCTAGACCTTGCGCATGCGAGGTATTGAAGAGGCGACGCCACGGGGCGAGGTATTAATATCGATAAGTATATATATAAATATAAATCTCGGTAATTAGACTTTTATGTGCTATTTTCATACTTTTTAACAAGTAACACATACATCAATGCTTTTTAGGGTTCAATACGTCCAAGAGAAAAAACGGCGACACCATTGTAGGCTTGTTGTGAGGGTCTCAAATATATATTATTATAATTAATATTATAAATGCGAAAGTTTGTATGAATGTATGTGTGGATGTTTGTTACTCTTTCACGGTCCAACGTCTGGACCGATTTGGATGAAATTTGGTATGTTTATACCCTGGATGAACACATAAGGTACTTTTTATCCCGATCTATGCTGGTGAAAACGCGGGGCACACTTAGTATTCTTTTTATTTTAAAATGAATAATTTTAAAGGTATTCATGTAAATAGATGAAAATTGACTTTTCTCTCCTTATCTCCTAAATGACTTAGCCTAAAATTTACAATAATTCGATTCAAAATGTATTTATTTACGTTACACGTCAGTGTTTGGGTCGCAGAACTTCATAGGTATATGTACCAAATTTCAACTTACATGATTCAGTCGATTCGGAGCAAATTGGCTGTGACAGATGGATAGACAAACAGATACACGTGTGATGCTATAAGGGTTCCGCAGTTTTTTCATTCGGACGTGGGTTCCCCTAAAAAGGGATGGCTTAGCCCCTAAAGCTGGCCCTGGGCGTCAGTACTTTCGTACACACAATTCGGAGATTAACTATTAGTATTAACTATTCATTCTCATATATTAGGGGAAGTTTAAGCTATATAACTATGTACCGAACAGTATTCCAAACTCCAGGCAGTTACTTAAAATTACTTTACAGAAAAACCCAATATCTTTTTGCCCACCCTGGGAATCGATGCCAGGACACTACTAGACAGAATCGTAACTGTGCATCAGTAAATTACCCATTCCTTTTGAAGTCAGTACGAAATGAAGATAATTTTCTCGAAATATAGAGAACTTAAATATTGCAATTCATCATGATTTCAGCCAAAAATCGTCCACTGCTTTATTGAAGCCTCCCCCAAAGATTACCACGTCAACCGGTACGGGTTTGCGTTGAGAGTTTCTTGGGGGGCTTTGCCATAATCGCAGAAATAAATAAATGGCAGACGGGTTAGCGATCGCAGTTAAGTTATACCTAAATGTATTGATTTAATTTAGTTCGAAGGTCGCTACTGTCCATCCTCCGGCTAATCCCTTAGTCGCGGTGTCGTACACCCACGGGATGAGATGGAGTGGTGGTATTCTTAGACGGCACCATTTGGTAATATATATATAATAATAATCCGTGTGATGTCCGGATTAAGAATTCCATCGCCACTTGTTGTGAAAACTATCGGCTGGAATTAATTATCGATCTAATCCAAAATCTTTTGATTTCGGATAAGGGATACGTTTGTTTTTTGTGTTAAATTAATAGTAACACAACAACGGATGAATTTCAAAATGTTAAATATGATAATTTAGGATTAGGTTGAATTATTAATTTCAGCTTCAATGGAGTCTAGACCAGAGGGATGGGCAGCAGCGTTCCTCCCGTGGAACAGTTGCCTTCCTGCGCTTGCGCACGTTTGAAGCCGTTCTGATGTCGGACTAGCTGTCATGGATTTGTGAGATCATCATCACGTCACATCAGCCCGTAAACATTTACTTCTAAACGGGCCCACGTTTAGTAGTAATTTCCCATTCCATTGATTACTACAATGAGCGGTCACAAGGGGATATTGATTTGATATTGATTATAGTGATTGCAGTGTATTGTTATTAGCACACGGGAGGAAGCTGCTGGTATGGGCCTTGGTATCAATACTTATTCGCCTTTTACGACACCCAGGGGTAAAGAGGTTATAATCTTTGCCGAGAACCATCAATATGGTTGTGAGATCATATTTATAAAACCAAAATAACTTAGATACTAATAACGACAGTGTTCTGAGGAATTGTTCGATATGATGCCAATAGCTACTTTCTACCTTCGCACCTCCCGCTATTGGCGGGGAGTTCAACCTCATACCCTAGAGCCAAAATTGTCTCGTACCGTATGGTTTCGGAGGATCTTTCTCACGCGCACATTCAAATTGTGCAATCAGTTCCCTACTGAGGTTTTCCGAAGAGACTACAGCATGAGGCTCAACAAAACGGCCGTGAAAAGATTTTTTCAGAGTCGGCAATGCGCGAGGAAAACTTCTGGTGTTGCAAGCGTTCATAGGTTACGGTAACCACTTGCCATCAGACGGGCCGTATGCTTGTTTGCCACCTTAGTGGTATAAAAAAAACTTAATTTATGGGTGCACAAACCTTTTAACAACGAGTAAGGTGTTCGGCACAAGGCATTGCGCCGCAATTATTGGCCATATGGCCATTTGTGTGGGTCAGCACTTTGTATGAAAATCGGCCAACGACGGCACGGTTGGCGTAGTGGCTAACCGATTGGCTCTCTGCGCTACGTCACGCGGGTTCGAGCCCCGCACAGAACAAATATTTGTATGGTCTACAGGTAGTTGTTCCGGGTCTGGACGTTGGTGTACGAATAGTTCTATAGATTACGGGTCTGGATGTTTCTGGAAATCAAATTTATGTCTGTAAACTATACCCACGATACAGATCCTAGTGTGAGCCATCGTTAAAAACAAGGCATATTGCAACCACATTGTATTGCGTAGGTCCATGACTTCGTGTTTAAGAAACTACTAGGTATGTTCATCATCATTTCGGCCGAATGAAGTCCACTGCTGGACACAGGCCTCCCCCAAAGATCACCACAACCACCGATATGGATGTGTTGTGGGCTCATTGGGGGGTTTTGCCAAAATCGCCACGCTTGGCAGGCGGGTCGGCGATCGCAGTTGAGTTGTTAATGTACTCGAAGGGCGCTGCTGCCCATCCTCCGGCTAATCCCTAGTAGTCGACTTTTACGACACCCATGGGAGGAGATGGGGTGGTGGCATTCTGAGCCGGCACCACACGGCACATAGGTATGTTACTAAGTTTTTAATTAGAGGTTATAATTTGTTTGTCTTTGCACTAAGTTACTTCGTACGGCAGTAATTAGTAGAGATTAAGGGAGCTGATACGTCAACAACCTTGTTTATAAATCGAATCCACGTGTTAATATTATGTAATGGATTTTCAATTAAATATTTTGTTCAATCTGATGATTGCGTCAGATCTAGAGGTCGCGAGACTGTCGACCGTGATTCCTTGGTTTTGATTGCCAGGTAGAATAAAGTGTTAATTATTTGGAAAATCTAAAAGTGCACGCGTCTGGCGCTAATTATGAATCTGTTAATCAAGAAGAGGAACATGTGACGACAACAAAAACCTTTTGAATATTAAAATATGAATGAAACGCTGTTTTTTGTTAATCATGTTAATTTAGGATAAAATACGTATTTCACAATGCTTTTTCTTCCTGTTGTAATAATAAATAGTTTACTTAATCATAGTTCAAAAGTCATTGACTTGTTCCTCGTCTTACACAACTGGATAAAAGTTAGGAAAAATAAAGCTGAAAATATGTTACAACTTTATTGATTATCCATTATAATAAAACACTTTAAAAGGATATCATATATGATTATTATAATCTTTCACACTTACAAGGATTTTTTGTCAAAATTGTTGAAAACTGGCCTAATACAATTGAAAACCGAAATACAATTGATAATCGAAAGTAATTTTTAATAAAATTTGTACTTGTTGTGAGCTTGCTTTGAGAGCCACAAATTTCAAATGATAATATTTTTATACCATTTAATAATAAACATTTTTAAAGGTATTTAAGAAAATTGATAATTCCTCGGATATTACTGAGCCTAAAGTTTTGAATAAAATATAGAGAATTGGTCTTTACTTATAGCTTACAGGAAAACCTATAAGAAGTCTATGGTCTCCAAATAACATATTAAATCTTTCAATATTGCGTGTACAAACTTACATTTGCAGTAGGAAAGTAAGGGTTTTTCGACTACAATGTTAAATTTGTTCTTGGGATAAATTATTATTGGTACAAGACAGCATTTGACAATAGACAATACATTCAGCAAATCTCTCTATAATCCGGTACCATAACTACATATTTTTATTAGTTACGGCAAACCAACAAAATAAGGTCAGAACAAAAAAATTTACATGGTAGATAACATATTCATCTTACGGTACCCTCTCCACGCGAGTTCATCTCTCATTAGACCGGTTTTTTAAATCAATTCATTAATTATTTTTAGTGATATAGTGTTATCTACGTTGGATTGAATTCTGTAAACATATTCTTTCAATTAATTTTCATGCAATGAAAATCTTTCTTTCTTTTTCGTTTGGCTAGTGGCCAATCTTATGCCAGAGTTGGTTAAGCTGCTCGAAGGCCTCCGACTAGGCATAACAACTGACGTCTAATGACAAAAACCAACGCGGGACCAACGATATTAGGCGCCCTTCAAAGCACGGAACGATCAATTCAAATACCACTATGCGGTCATTCATCTCTAGGCTGACCATGCCTAACATTGCTTAACCTCTCTGATCGTTGACAAAACAGTTATTGTACAAGCTGGCTATGAGCGCCTCGATAATCTAAATCGGAATATAAATTAATAATTAAAAGGTAAATTGTTTCTTTCTTCCTAATTTAAGTGTATAGTCTATGGTAACACTCCTCTGAAACGGCTAGACCGATAATAATGTTCTTTTTTGTATATTTGGTAGGTATGAGAAGAGGTCATGAAGTATTTTTCACCCTCCTACCCCACCTCCACCCTCATTTATTATCGCGATTTTAGTATTTATGTATGAACAATATGCATGATGTAGATTTCCAAATGCCACGCGTGCGAAGCCGTGGGCACAAGCTAGTATTTGTATATTTATACCTACTAGATGTAGTTACTAACAATAGGCTAAGATCGTCATCTTACTAACACTATATGGAGCTGAAATGATCCGAAATAAAGATTATTATTAAAGCGCTTCCAGCGACCCTACCCTTTTTTAAACGATGCCCTGCTTTCGAACTTCTTTCAGAGCAACTACATGTAGGTTATTCAAATATTTCTTCCGTACAGGAATTGACGTCGTGACATAGATGTCAGTCGTGTAGTAGTTTCCTCATCGATACACGTATCCCTATACAACCGTGTTAACAATCCTGCCGACTTTGGCAGCCAGTACTCTTGGAATTTATGATCCGTTTGTCTTTGGTAGTTTGCACCCGTCGGGACCGTGTCTATTCCGACTTCAAAAAGACATCGGTGGATTCTTTTTTATAACTCATCTTGTTTCGAGATTACGAACATGACTGCATTGGCTGGAACTTGTGAACAGATAAACTCAGCATTAATTAGTTTACTTTTAGATGTTTGCATTACAGAGAGCATTAACAAAGATTTAAATTCATGTTTAAGGACGCTAATCCCGTGATAAGCGGACTTTATTACTTTTCACCCTAGCTTTTTATTGCAGTTTGTTTAGTTCGCATCATGTGATGATTGTACAAAACTAAAACAAGAAAAAAATTGGAAGAATTGCTAAACACCACAGATATTTTTAAAACATATTTACTGTAAGATTTCTATAGACGGCAGCAATGTAAAGCGATAAGTATAATGTTTTAGCAAGGGAGTTGACCTTTACTAGATATTATAATATGACAGTGCTGACTTTGCCGCACCCGAACCACGTCACTATAAATTAAAAAAAATAACAAAAATATACCGACCTCAAAAACCCTACACGATATAATAATATTAAAACCAGTGAAAAGAAAAAAAAACTTTATATATGAAGTTGGGTGGGGCCAGTTAAAATACCACTAGGCGGTCACCATCCGACCGACCGCGCATCAGACTGACTGCGCCGAGCGGTGATCGTTTACCGATCTGTGAGTGCAATTGACTTTGAGCGTTACAGCAATAGCTATACGTTTCATAATATAATTCCAGGAATTGAACTCGAAGCCCTTTTGCTGATGGGGAATCCAATTGGATATACCCAAGCCAGGCGGACTCAAAACCAAAACCACCACGATGGCCTTCGGCCTACCTTACGCGACGGACTGCACCAAGTTCATCGCTCGCAAGCCGCAGCTCATGGAAGCGAACTCTTGCGAATTCCCTAATTTAGAAGGCAGACGCTATGCCACCACTATATTTGTAGTTGTTGTTACTTTATCTTATCAGTTTTACATATTTAAAAATACTATAGCGATAATAGGCAAATGCTCGGGATTTGAAGGTATGTGTTGATCTATTATTTTTATCACTTCCGGCTTCCCCATTTTCCTCTATTAGCTACGTCCTACACTGTGCACGGAATTTAGTTAGCAAAGAATCTCTGCTTTTCTACAATATAACATAAGTCACCTAAAAATAAACAAATGCAATACGAAGCAGTGTTTACTTTAACAATATGCAAAACTTCGGTTATTTACGTCATACCGATTGTTAAACGAGTGAAGAAGGATGGAAGATCGATTATCGCAGTCGTTGAAATTTATGAATTAACGTTGTCAATGTTACTTTTTGTAGTTGCATAATGAGCATCTCGTTTTTAAATTAAATAACATTTCATTTTTGTTATCTTTTATATATATAATTTTTCCGTACGTGTGTATGTCACTGAACTACTCCTAAACGGCTCGACCGATTTAGATGATATGATGATTTTTGTGTATATTTGAGTGGCTCCCTGGATGATTTAGATTCATAATTGGACCCAGTAGGTGGCGCTGCATGGGGCTTCGAAGAGCACTTCGCGTGCCTCGTCCCCCGATGAGAGAGGGTAGTGGGTGCTGCCCAATCTCGGGGGACCGAGCGAGGAAGTTCGCCGTCTCTGCGGGGGCATCGTGCGGTCCGTGGCCCTCTACGGGGCGCCTGTATGGTCATCCCGGCTGTTAGGCGTCCAGCGCTGCAGAAAAAAACTTCACGGTCTGCAGCGCAGAGTGGCTATACGGATCGCACGGGGATACAGGACAGTGTCCTACGAGGCGGCAACTCTCCTGGCACGCTTTCCGCCGTTCGACATCCAGGCGGAGACGGATTCGTGGGTCTACGACCAAACATGCTCCCTCCGCCAAAGCGGGGAAGGCGTGCCTTCAGGGGCGTTCGACAGACTGAGGTAACTGGTTCGACGGCGCGCACTCGAGATGTGGCGACATCGCCTGCAGTTGCAGTTTATGACCAAGCGCGTCGTCGAGGCCATCCTGCCGCTCTTCGAAGCCTGGCTCAGAATGAGCGAGCGCGTCACCTACCGTCTGTTGCAGGTATTCACCGGTCACGGTTGTTTCGGTGTGTACCTGCACCGAATAGGACGTGAGGTTACGGCACAGTGCCACCACTGTGGAAGCGACCAAGATACCGCACAGCACACGCTCGAGGAGTGCCTTGCGTGGGCGGTCGAGCGGCGGATCCTGGTCGATCGGATCGGGCAAGATCTCTCTTTGCCGGTAGTAGTATCGGCTATGTTGGCAGAGCATAAAAATTGGAGTGCACTGGTCTACTTCTGCGAGAGCGTCATGCTCCAGAAGGAGACTGCAGAGCGGGATCGGGAGAGGGCCGATCCCGCACGGAGAAGGACGAGACGGCGCCGGGGCAACAACCATCCCGGCTCTGAAGTCCAACACGCCTGAGCCCCCTGCCGTCACTACATGGTGGGGGGCCTCGGGGGTCGCGGGTGCGCAGATTGGGGAGTCTGCGTGCTCACACCGAGTGACCCCCGGGAAGACGGTGGCGCGTTTTGATTATATTATAATTATTGTCATTAATTTTATACTTTGCCTAATCTACGGCTGACATTCATTCATAAGCGATACCCCAGACTGTGTATACAATGGCAATGTGTATAATAATTAAAGAAACATAAGTTATATTTTAGTAACATATGAAGTGCCTTAAATGTCATTGACATGGCAAAGTCAGTTTCCTTGTAATAAGTAAGGAAAGACAGCAGTAATATCAACTTGGTTTAAGGTTGAAATAGAGGAAGCATACTACCGTCTTGCCTGATTAATGACAAGATTTTTTAAATGCCACTCTTGAATTAACTGAGGTTAACTATATCATTTGGTAGACTGGGATCACGGAAAATGTCCGCATTTGTTGCCTTTACTGTTTTCGGAAGTAATAAATGAGGTGATGGATTTAAAAAAAAATTGTGCAGCGCTCATTTTGGCAGATCCCACAAACTCATATTTTCATTTTAGTACTGGGTACATTAATGAATGTGGATTTATCACATTGATAAATCATTGGTAAAATCATAAAATATTCATTTGTTAACATACATTATGGTCTGTCCCCAGTGTATGCATGTATAGAAAACTTGAGGTTGAATTATTCATGAATATTTAATTTAACCGAAAATAAATACATAAACCTTATTCTTTACATTTTCAATAAAAGACAGGAGAAATCTAGTGTGGACATAGTCAGAGGCAAGAAAAAATAAGTAGCATTAAATAACTAAACCATTCAGAATTACTGTAAATTTTTGTCCCCCTCTATTTTTGTACATCAGCAATATAAATTAACAAATCATTAACATATTTATGGTTTTGCAAATGACAAACTGAAGCTCATAGAGTGCAGCCAAAAAAAAACTTCAAGAGGTGTTTATTACCGTGTTATTACCGTAGTATTATTACCGTGGCGGCGGTGTGAGGTGAGGTGTGACCAGATACAAGAAAAAATGATCGTCCAATTTGTGATAGGTACTGATAATGCAATCAAAACATAACCCAGATCTTTTATTTCATAGATTATCAAGAAATACCAGGTTTTATACGAATACTTCGTGTGTGTAATTTAACTACCGAGGAACTGAATGACTTAATATATATTTTTGAATGTAGGCAACCTATTTTTTCTATCGGTTCAGATGAAAGCGGAACTAATAAGTATTAGTTCCGCTTTCATCGAATGACTCCTAGTTTTGTACTTAAACTGAAACGAAATCACGCTGTGCCTTAAAAATAAAAATCTGAACCGAAATGAAAAATAGGTTGCCTACATTAAAAATATATATTAAGTAATTAGTACCTTTATTAATATTTTCAGAATAAAATAAAATCCATCGTGCCCCCGTGAAATATCAACGACTAGCAGATGTCCCCTCACCCAGATAGGTACGCCATTCCATCAGTAAAATGTACGCATAATGTAAGCAATTTACACAACATTTAATGTGATGATAACGAAGTTTTACATATAATTATTTATGTATAAACAATTTTACCGACGTATCCGGTCATAAACAAACTGATCATCTGCAGCAATAAGTTAGTCAAGGATGACCGATTATAATTTTTTTATATGCCTTTATTTAGCTAAACTGCTAAAGTAAGTGCGAGATTATGGGCCATTAAGTGAGTGCCAATTAGTGTTGCCAAGTGTAGTCGAAAGTCGAATATCGGGACAGATGGTGGGGATTTCGGCTTTAAAGTACGGAGAGCTTACGTTTATTTTGAAGCTAAATCACATTTGAATAATACAATGGATTGAATACTTCCATATGAAATGCCCGTTTCTTGAATTAAGTATCGGATGATAACTCTTCGATCGCTCAATACAATTTTCTCGACTTTCGCAACATTTTCTTGGGTAATGGCGTCGATAGACGGCCGCAACGATGTTCGTCTTCCGTGCTCGTTCTCCCTACTCGAAATTGAGAAGCCCACCTTGCGGCAGTGGAATACGGCGGAGCAAAGTCTCCTGATGTTGCCTCCAAATCGCAATGAATCTCGCACTTCGTTTTCCTCCATTTTCGAGAACATGTTCCGACACGAAGCAAACAAATGACTACATTCAGAAAAAACAAAAGAGAATCAAAGATTTTTTTCTTTATTAATTTTACAAATACCTATGTATCTGAGCTATGCCTGCCAGTATTTCATTTTTTTTCTTACCAAGGAGTATGTCGTTCTCACTACTTTTTGATCCCTCTTAGTATGTACTTTAGTTTCCGAAGATGTAGATATATAATATATTGTACTTACCATCATTAAGGTAGCTGCTACATGTGTATTTTCTTGAACACGAACAGAAGTGAAGTGAAGAACACGTGCTGACAATTTATACGGCGATGATGACTAATTAGGTAATTGACTAATTGTGCAGGAATAATTATAGTTTTTCCTGTTTCTATAACAACAATGAATGGAGTTCTGTGTGAAAATATAGATTAACCGTCATAACAATTGTCTTCAGATGCGGATAGATAATACAGGATCCGTTGTCCGTGGTGCTCACTTTTTGTACTTAGATAAGCGGCAGTAGTAGTGTTAGCTATTATCATAATTATTTAATTGTAATGCATTTATACGTAGAATGTGAGGCAAAGTTCAACGTTGATCAATCTACATTTGTATGGTCTTCAATTGCCATAAAAGCTTAACCTGTCGACTCCTTCAGGTCCCGAGCTGTCAAAGACCTTCGCTGACCGTCTCGCTTACATGAACTACGATGCATGCGCGAGACTAGATTTTTAAGTCGTTTTGTATACTGTCATAAGTACCTAAGTCATATCAATATTAGTTTTTTCGTCTGAAAATATATGTTGGTTAGAAAAGGGCAGAAAAATATGTCAATGTTCCCTAACCGTATCAATGGCTCATCATAAAGTTTGTTGGCTATGAGTGTAATGACGTTCACAATTTCAGTGTTGAGTATATTTGACCAATACTGAACTCAGCTTCATCATAATCATATTATAATATCAGTCAAAGAACGCCCATTACTGAAAAAGGCCTTCCCCATAGATTTCCAAAGTTGTGTCGTAATTTTAGGGGGAATTTGCGAGTACTCACCACGCTTGGCAGGCAGGTTGGTGAGCGCTGTATGACTTCTGTTCCACAAGAAGGACGCTGCTGACCATCCCTCTGGTTTAGAGTCCCTTAGTCGTCTTTTATAACATCCACGGGAGGAGATGGAGTGTGCTATATTCTTTATCCGGCCCCACACGGAATAGATTCATGGCGTATGACAATTAGGATTTGGAATTAGGATTTAGATAAAGAAAGCGAGCAGCAGCGTACGTGTGTACTGGCAAGGCTGATGATTATGAAAATTGTATCCTACAACAGTCAGATGGGGATCTTAGAAAACTAGGACTTTATATCATATTGTACCTATAAAATAAAACCAGACTAGTCTAATTCTTCTTTTTGGTGTCGCTTTTTATTTGTTAATATCTTACTGTATTTTGATCCACCACTACACACGCTGTGCAAGTGGGCAGGGATTCATGGTGTTTGGTGTATCGCAAGCACACTTGATTGCTGGAACGGCACTGGCACTGGCAAAGGTTTCACTTCTTGGATAAATCACTATGGGCACGGTTGGGGCAGTGGCTAAGCGGTTAACTTTCTGCGCTACGTGTCGCGGGTTCAATCCCCACACGCAACAAATATTTGTATGATCTGCAGATAGTTGTTCGAGTCCAGACTCCCAGGTGTTTGTGCATGTGAGATTTATGTCTGTAAGTGGGTACAGTACCCACGACACACGAGAAATCCTAGAGTGGCTTTAGAATATTTCTTAATATAATCTTGCAGACTTTTCTTCCCTTTATTTCTAGCCAGGTCCTGAATGATGCCTTTTTTATCTGTTTGGATAATTGCATTCCTCTCGGGAGATGTCGCTACTTAACAGGGCATTCTGCTTCCAGCTAGGTATAAAAACTTTCTAAGCAACTGCAGCCCTGTGGGAGTCGAGCGTCGCTTAGAAGCGTTGTTGGCGAATCAAATTAGGGACCGCAGGAACGGTATTGTATAATGTTTTTTTGGGGGATGTATAAAACTACTGGCTTGGCACGGGCCGGCTCGAGCAAGAGTTGGGAGCGCGATAGATCGCGAACGCATATTGAGGCGATTGTCTTCGTAGGGACACCATCGTATGCTCTGAGGGCTGTGTTCTTCTCCGCCAACATTGCACGCACATCGTCCGGCAGGTGCAGTGAACGTGAGCGAGGATAGTACGTGACTTCATCAGGCCGTCGATTGCGCCTAGCGTCTCTGCGACTGACACTTTGCGATCGGTACTGGAGTCCAAGTGAGCAGAAGTATCTCTGAGGTTTCCCTTAAATTTCCTCCAGTTTGTCGATACTTTGACCTAAGAGGGTTTTCCTGGAACCAGGGGGCTAGATCTAGAATCACACCATGGTGATTGAAGTAGACCTCTTGTTGACGTTCTTCAGAAGCACTACATCGAAGATGTCTGAGCGATGACTAACATTCGTGGGATAGTAAGTGGGAGACATCGTGGCGATGACGTCGAATTTGAGGGAGGAACTGATGAGATTGAGCTCGATGTTTCTCGCATTATGCGAGTGACAAAGCCAAGTTTCATGTTAGGCGTTGAGATCGTCCGCTATTATAACGGACCTGCCAAGTGGAAAAGGGCTTGGGGTCCGATTTTATAGTAAGTGGGGGTTAAGTAAACCGACACGATAGTGACTGATTAGTAGGCGACTAGTCATATCTGACCGACAAATATATGCCTCTATGTGCGAAAGATGAGAGGGGTCAATAGGTAAGCAGTACGGGGACCTTTTGTAAAATGTGGGTTCCGGCTCTGGTAGAGCGAGTCCTATCATTGTGCACTATATTATCATTTGCAATTTTAGGGTAACTGTGAAATGAGTGTGAGAGTGAGAGAAAATATTAGTTATTATTGGCTTTCCAATAGTAAACATTACATTGTTACAAATAAAAAAACAGGAACTTAAGTTCAGCTATCTCGAAACCTGACTGTAACGAGAGTCGTTCGCATATTTAGATATTTTTTTATTTCACTATCCATGATTTCTCGATATACATAAAAAATTGCAACATAATATTTACAAAACATTTCTATTCCTATCTACCTATCATCTGTTTAGATAAGATATCTTTATAATAGTTGGTATAACATATTCATCTAATATTACACAATAGGCACTCGATGTCGTAATGATTTTGTATGACTGTTATGTCGTCGCGTCGTCTAGCATACACAGATTTTGATTGTATTTTTTGTTGCCACTATATTCCCAGTAGATCCCGGATATTGTACTTTGGGCTGATTTGGTCTGAGGTGGGCTATTGTTTAAACTGCTATGCTTGAGACATCCGTATGTTGACGCAGAAATCCCCATGACCCCAATCAAAATCTGGGTAAATGCGAGGATGACGGAAAAACAACAATTACCGTTCCAAGATTCCTGCAATTGATAAGCAGCAAATCTTGCTAACTAGCCGACACTGATGTTGCAAATATTATCGGTTAATTCCCCAGAGCATGGAAATGATAACAAAGAACCTTTTGTTATTACACAGTTCGAATCGCGCATACGGCATACGGCAAATGAAAAAAATGTTTTGATTGACTTTTTATTACAATAGTTGCCGTTGCATGTTTGATGTTATCGAGTGGTATTTTAAAGTTATTGTTAGATTTTGGAGCCTTAAGCACAGCGGGAGACAATGCGGAGCGATAGTTTATACATACCGGATAAGATTACAATGGACAATAAAATTCAGACAGGATCGAATACAATTCTTACTTAAATGGTGAGCACAGACCTTACTTAACTGCAACTTCACTATCTTCTCTATGCACTTATGATACATTACTGTGCTCACCAACCCGCCGCCAAGAGTGGTATGTACAGGATATTTTGCCCCCATAATGACGACACAATTGTGAAAATCTATTGGGAAGGTTTTTGTTCAGCAGTGGATGTCTTTTGTCTAATATGATACTGCGGATGATGATTGACAAAAATATGAAATTGATGTGTGCCAAAAAGGTCTAAAAACACACCACATGCCTTAGATGTGGAGTGCGCGATACTGCAAAATATTTTTTATAAGTGTTCAAAAGGTTGCAGTTAACTGTCTGTTTACTGATCTAATGCTAATTTCTGGGACTTGGGATTGTTGATATTAGCTTCCATGTAGTAAAAGTAGCACACATGACCATAATTGACTATGGTGATGTGTGCTACTTTGACCTGAATGCAGATCTACTCGACAAACTTGACCGTCTTCTCAATAATTGCATTCGATTCGTCTTTAATCTCCGAAAATATGATCATGTTTCTGCGTATCGATCTCTTTTAAATTGGTTGCCCTTTCGCCAGCGCAGAAACATGAGAGCACTGACCACCCTGTTTTCAATACTCTACTCTCCCAATTCTCCTTCTTATTTGTCTTCGCACTTCCAATATCTGTGTTCCAACCACGATAAAAATCTTCGTTCTACCAATAATCGTCTTCTTCAATGTCCCAGTCATCACTCTGACTTTATTCATTCTACCTTCTTCATCCAATCTGTTTTACTATGGAATGCGCTCCCCCTTGAAATCAGGATCACTGAAAATCGGCTTTGCTTTAAAATAAAAGTGCGAAAATTACTTCTTGACAAGACTTCGGCAGATTTAGCTCGGCTCTGATTCTCGTATATATACATATTTTTCTCATCCCATTGGTATATATTTATTATATATATGTATGTACGTGTTTATTTAGTTTATATATATATATATATATATATATATACTAGTATATTTATGTATATATATATGTAATGTAATGGTTATGTAAGTTTATATATTATTATTTCACTTTTGTTTTCATGTCTTCACATCTTACCTGTCATATTTTATTGGTGCATCTACCTTGTTGTTCTCTGCATCACCTAAAGGTTGTCTCGTAGAAAATGCCTAGGGCATTAAGACCGCCTTTGTACACTTGTACATTAAGCATAAATAAATAAATAATTATATTGAGGTCAACATCCCATTCGTTAAAATTACCAACGGCTTGTTGATATCACTTTGAGACATTAACGTCCATATTAGAGAAAACTGATCTAAGAACATATGAGCAACCTACCTATGCTCTTTATGTCGGGCATTGTATTTTATAGGATAAGCGTACTACCCATCAAATATGTACAATACTCGACATGAAGTTCACACCACTCATTTTTGATGTAGTAACTTTCTGCAAATCGCTTCTGCTACCGTCGAAGTTGTCCTTATGGCCTCAACATTATTTTATTATTACAATAGTTCTTAGTTAAATCTTGCGCTCAGTGGGTAATCCCACAGTATGTTATTACAAATTTTTGATACACAAAAGTTCAGCCGGATTTTCAGTTAACTTATCAAATAAAAAATGGCGCTTCTTATTAAACAAGGCCGAGGATGTGGTAGATATAATTATGATAAGTTTGAGCTAATTCAGTTTGTGTTTAGTGGATCTGATGAACGGTCGCGTTTGTGCTCACGGAGCAGTCATTTCTTTTCTATCAAAGGTAATTTTGGATTGATGAATATTTAATTGTCCGCAATTAAATTTAAATCAAAATCATTTTGATTGGTTTGGTGATAATAAATTGCATACATTTCACATAAAGTTTTCCACATAAAACGGTTTATATTGTTTACAACGATAAAAAAAATTACTTGGTTAACTGTACTGTTATAAATGTTATTGGCTACTGTTTTTAATACTTTTAAGTTTTATTAAACATAACTCCTGTTGTTACAGGTGTTACCGATAAACTGACTACATGAAGACATAAAAAAGATTATTAAGTTGAAATTCGATAAAAAAATTGTAAGCAGTGGAAAGTGAAAAGTGATCAATTATGACTGAAAAAATGTCACCGGTGGATAGATTGAAGCCCACCGAAACATGGAGGATCATGAAGAACGTGGTGGTCATTAGCTTGGCCTTCATGGTCCATTTCACAGCGTATAGTGTGAGTATGATTTGTGCTTGTAGCATACGTAAAAAGGGATTTTCAGGTAATATAAAGAGAGGGACAATTCCAGTTAAAAGTGATATCGGCAGGAGTTGGACTTCAAACCCGAACAAGGATAAGCCGCAGTTGCTTATCAGGTATGTTTAGACAATGGATGCGAATAACATGTAGTCAAATTATTATTAGTGGAATGGCATATTAATCACTGAGTTTTGTCAATATCCGAATACCCGCAATAACTGTCCTATTGGCCACCTGACACTTCACAGTCCGTGCGTATCGTATAAAGCCACAAAGGCATAAGGGAAGGAAGATGGGCAGCAGTATCCTATTATATACTAATAACCACTAAGTGTGATCACCAATCACTTAAGTCATAAGTTTTTATTGGTAAGGTTAATTTACATTTCTTTCATTTTACAATATATTATATCCAACAATACCACATAATCAACATTCATATCAATAATTAATACTAAATACAAACAAAAAATATTAATTGCATTATTATATTATGTAAGATACAATTACATAGTCAATTAATAAAAATGTTCCTAATTTCAATGTCAACAAAATAATAATAAGGAAACATAATTACAAAATATAATTTATACACTTAAAATGTCAATTATTCTAATTAAAATGTCAATTATTCTAATTAAAATGTCAATTATTCTAATTAAAATCAACTAATTCGTCATACGTATAAAACGCTAGTTTAATGAGCCAGCGCTTAAGCGTGTTTTAAAGGAGTTGCGAGAGGCTTGGGGTACTCAATATACTCCCTGGCAGTTTGTTATATACCGCCGGGCCTATAACATGAGTCGTCTTGGATTAAGTGTGGAGATAACTGCAATTTTGATTACGACCGTTCATCGAGAAGGTTAGTATAGGAGGTCCATGTTTATCATTAGACAATGAAGCTGGTGGTAATAGAGTTGTATGTGAAGGACTCGGCTGTGGCGTTACTACAGTCTTGTATATTTCACAATAAATTTATGTAAGCGTAGATGTGTTCCGAGCGCAGGGTAGGAGCGCTCCGTGCAATTACCGAAGCAAAAGGCATTCCAGCAGCCTTCTATTGGTAATGCATCAGTTTTCAGTAGTTTACTTATATTCATGGGCGAGATTATTACTTACCATCAGCCGAAGTGCCGAAGATGACCGCTCCAGGATTTTAAGCCGGTAGGAGTGCGGCATGGCTGTTATACCTTCAAAAAAGGTCGTTGCTTATTGGTCGTGACGACAGCACTATTCTAGTGGCTAGGATACCTGACTCTCAGGACCAGGACCAGGTGGCTCGGGTTCGATTGCCGGTATCGGAATACGCTTTTTGATGATTTTAATTGAATTTTTCGGTATCAAACGTTTTGCGCGTTTTTTTATCTACAATAATTAACTATGTATTTGAAAATTATAAATCACAAATAAGCTGTAAAAGGTAAAGAAAAAGGCGATTATACTAAAGGAAAAGCTTCCACTAGTATCAGTAATTATTCGTTATTCCTATCGCTATTCAGTCTCTAAAGTAGGTTTATTTTGAATAGGCGTCCGTTTGAGCACTATCGCACCTAAATGTTTAGCGACGATGCAGTCAACGATGCAGCTTGCCTAGAAGAAAACTGTTCACTCACGACTTATTTCCTAGGTTATAACTCCGGCCCGGAGGAGGGTGCTGAACGGTCTCCAGCCATCATGAGGAGTGGCCTGCGGGCGACAAACTAGAGGCGGTCCGTCACCCGAACAGAAAGAGGCCCGAGATGGCGGCGCGTGTGTTCTGCGCGCGCCTCTAAGTAGGATAGGAGCGGCCAGCAAGGTCGCGAAAAGGGGCCCGTCAAACAGTGACGGGCCGATACCTGCCAGGGCGCGGTCAAATGCAGACAAAGTGTACACCTCACCCCTGGCTAGGTAAGAGGAAGGACACTGGGGTTTTAGCCGGTTTGAGCCCGACATGCTCCTCCGCCCTTCTCAAGGCGGAGGAAGTCCATGAGGATATCCTCTTAATAAAAAAGGTTAGCTAACTCTGGCAATAAGATCCATTCCTTTGCGTTATGCGCGAGGCATATACGTGAAAGCAAAACGCTTCGTGAGTATGGATGGAACACCACTATATAACAGGGGCGCAATGCCGTTCGTCAGATTGTCCGATGATAGAATGAGCTTGGGGGACTTTAATCGTGCAATTCCAATGCCATGTATGCCATACCGCATTAATTCCTACGTTCTTTTTATATCACTTAAGAACTCGTGACACAAACTTCAACGTTAATAACACTTAAGATGATCGGGATGTGTGAACAGCCGAGTTATGCTTATTAGTCAAATGCATAGTTTTTGTGCAGCCTTGATGACTTTTTAGAATACTTTTTAAAGCAGATGCTTCGATCTGTGGTGGCGTTGATAATCGTTATAATTCATTTTGATATCAACTGTTTCTTTTTTATTCGGTATTAGTTGCTTTTAATTAGTTTTTATGTTGGATCTTTGTCCTTGTACAGAATCATAGCCGTGACTAATAAGAAACTTAGATTAGATTATTGTCTGTTAGAATGATCTGTCTTAATGCAATGGCGACTGTTATATGCGAATAGCAATAAGCGAAGAAAAATTATATTGTCTTAAAAGAGTTTTGAAGGTCTTTTTCTTCAAGGTATTCCTGTGGTGTCTGGATTAAGAATGTAGCACCGCTCCATCTCCTCCCATGGATGGCATAAAAGGTGACTGAGGACTCTTAACCAAAGGGATCCAACGAGGTGGATAGACGACCTGGTGAAGGTCGCTGGAAGTCGTTGGATGAGGGCGGCATGTAACCGCTCGATGATGATGAAAGACGATCTGACTAGACTTGTTATACTTTTAGTCTTTTTTATGTTTCATGACTTCCAGGATATGGTTTACGTGCATTATTATCACAGGGAGCTGCTAACCTGTTAATCTACTAAGCTTTTGGCCATTACGACATTAGCCATAACAACTACCAGAACATGACGATAAAATGAGCAAACTAAGAATCTGGCCGTGATCGGACCCGTAAATTAACCAAGAAATAAGAATAAACTTTATCACCGTGGTGGTTGGCAACTGTGCATATCCCAGTTGGAAAGCTCCATCTTTGTACATATGGCCTACAGTTATATCTCAGTATCTGCTTGTTACGGAGGGAAGTTGGACATATAATTTTCCTAGACGGCACGGTTGGTGCAGTGGCTAATACAGTCGACTGCTGCGCTCCGGGTCGTTCGATTCCCGCACGGAACAAATATTTGTATAATCTGCAGGTAGTTGTTCCGGGTCTGGGTGTATTGTGTGTGAAATTGATGTCTGTAAACGCACCCATGACACAGGAGAAATGCTAGTGTGGGGCAACATAAAAAAAATCTTCTCTTATTTTCTAATTAATTTCGTTGAAAGTCCGTTATTCATTTCCCTGGGACACACCGAGTTTCATTGATCGGTGGTTTTCAGGTGGTCGATGGAGTAGGAGCTGTTGAGTGATGTAGTGATTGTTGGTCTCTTATTGCAAGAGGCCAGATAGGTAGGTAACACCCCAGTGCCAGATATTCGCCGCCAAACAGTAGTATTCAAACTTTAGACATTACTTTGTTCCGGTTAGAAGGTCACTGAAGCAAGTGAAATTACTATACGGTATAAGAGACTAAATAACTAATGTCTCGAAGAGGCGAGCGCAGTGTGATGGTACGCAGGACCACTCCTTTTTTTATTGATGTCCAGTGGAAATTCTACATGGAACTTCCTTCACCCCGGGGAAGGGCGAAGGGGTATGTGTCATCTTCGGCACCGAAGGGGGGCTCCAGGTTCTCGTAAGATCACACTAGAGCCGCCCATTGGTGCACTTTAGGCACATCACGGAGGGGATGACTGTAAAGCGGTCACCCGCTCTAGCGGAGGAAAGGCGACTGTAAAAAGGTCGCCACCCCAGGCACTTCTCGGGGAGGATTGTAAAGTATCCCCCCAAGCCTCGCTTTGCGCTGTGCTGCGCACACGGCCGCACGTGACCACGTGCGCGCCACCATCTTCCCGGGGGTCGCTTATTGTGAGCACGCAGCTCTCCCCAATCTGCGCACCCGCGACCCCCGAACGCAGGACCAGTCCCAGGAAGCACCAGGCAAATGACTAGCTCGCCTCTTCACAATGTTGTATAAAAATAAAACAAAAGTTTAGGAATGAGGAGCGGGCTTGTCAAAAAGGAAACGTATTTTGTCGATCATGAGTATTTTGATCTTCAAAATACTCGTGTTATGTTTGTGCTCGTTTATTTGTTTATTATTCTGACTTTCACAATATGCTTGACATGCATTTTTATCACAGGGCGCGGCTAACCTTCAAAGTTCTATCAACGCTGAGGCGGGTCTGGGGACCGCGTCGCTGGCTGCCGTGTACGCTGGACTTATCATTTCTAATATATTCCTGCCTGTTATAGTTATAAAGTAAGTTATTTTGTGTGTATTACTTACAATAATAAATTTAGGCTTTCACAGTGGCTTATCCAATAGCGTCGCAATGATTTTATTTGCGTCTTCTAGCTTAAAATCGCCGCTGCAGACTGACATTAGGTAACATAACCAGATGCCAAGAGCTTTCTTGGCAAAATATGTGGATTATTGTCATGATCATCATCATCATCATCATCATATCAGCCAAACCACGTTTACTGCTGAAATCGGGCCTCCCCCATAGACGACCGGTTACGTGCTTTGTGTTTTCAGTTTGGGGGAAATTCGTCGGTACTCACCACACTTGGCAGGCAGGTTGGAGAGCGGCCAATTGCTGCTGTTCCACAGAAGGGACGTTGCTGCCTATCCTTCGAGTTTAGAGGCCAGTTTTACGACATCCACAGCAGGAGATGGAGTGGTGCTATATTCTTAATCCAGACACCACACGGGTCATGTGTGGATTATTGTAGTTGTATCATATTGTTAACAAGTGTTCATTATAATTCTGGGGTATCTTCTTTTCCGTGTGGTATTGGCTATAAATAGCATCACCCCATCTCATTCAGTGGGTGTTGTAAAACGACTATGGGATAACCGGAGGATGACAGCCGTCATTCGAGTACGGCCCGCCTGTCAAACGTGGTGATTATGACGAACACCCCAATGAGCACACAACACAAACCTATACCGGTTGTTATGCGATCTTTGGGAAGCCTATGTCCGACGTATTTCGGCTGAAAATATGATAATTCATTGGTTTTGAAGAATTCTGGAATAGGTCGCGCCCACCTGGCCTTCTCGCTTGCTACGTCACCAACAGTTTATCCCGATCTGAGCACAACTTCAGTTTACTAATCCTTTCAGCTATGTCGACAACTTTAATTCTTCTACGGATCTCCTCATTTCTGATTCGATCTCGTAGAGAAATACCAAGCATAGCCCTCTCCATAGCTCGCTGAGTGACCTTGAGCTTTCTTATGAGGCCCATTGTGAGTGACCACGTTTCTGTTCCATATGTCATCACTGGTAACACACACTGATTAAAGACTTGCGTCTTGAGGCATTGCGGTATTGTTGTTGCACTCACTGATTGGTAAATGATCGGTGAGGTGAAGCAATGCTCGGCGCGGTCATTCTATGGATGGGTGACCATATAGTGGTGTTTTGAACTAAGTACTAGAACTACGTCCATGAAACGTGAGTGTGGCCTGGCTATCAGCATCACATAATAATTAAATAAACTATAAAACCCCTTTAACCACACTTTACCACACTATTAGTTAGTTACATTGCATAGTAACCGTTGTTTCTATATGACGTGTAAAAGTGTCTGTTAGGACCTATTTACTTATTGATATATATATTTATGCCGTCTGGTGCCGGCTAAGAATACCACCACCCCATCTCATCCCGTGGGTGTCGTAAAATGCGACTATGTAATTAGCCAGAGGATGGGCAGCAGCGTCCTTAGAGTACATTTATAACACAACTGCTATCGCCAACCCGTCTGCCAAGCGTGGCGATTATGGCTACACGGGGGGTGTTAATGAGCACACAACACCAACCTATGGGTTCCATTCCCAACCCGGTCGTAGTGGAAATTTTTGGGGAGGCTTCTGTCCAGCAGTGGACGTTTTTTGGTTGAAATGATGATGATATATATTTACTGAATAAATTATTCTATTCTATTCTATGTTAAGATGAATTAGTTTTGATTCAAATTTGGTGTTACTAATTACTCCACACCGTTCCTACTTCCCCCGCGGCTTGATCTCAATTTGACGGCACGGTTGGTGCAGTGGCTGATACAGTCGGCTGCTGCGCACCGGGTCGTGGGTTCGACTTCCGCACGGAACAAATATTTGTATGATCTGCAGGTAGTTGTTCCGGGTCTGGGTGTATTGTGTGTGGAATTTGTGTCTGTGAACGCACCCACGACACAGGAGAAATCCTTGTGAGGGGCAACGTTTTTTTTTATAAAAAAGAAAAAAATAATCGGTACCCCATGTAGTAAGGGTAAAGAGGAATCATACTATAAGATTTGTTTTCTTCATATATTTCATAAATTCATTTATTGTTTACCTATTTTATACTAGCTGGAACCCGCGGTTTCACTCACCGTTTAATTTAAAGGAACTTGGATTATTTATAAATCATTTAGAGTACTTGAGCATAGACACTTGTCAATACGTATATATATGATTTCATGGGTTTTAATGTTTTTGCGCGGAACCCTAATTATTTTTCTAAAATAAAAGTAGCCTAAGTTATTCCTTATAACACCAGCTAACGGCCAGTGAAAATCCCGTAGAAATCAGTCTCACCGTTTCGGAGATTAGCGGAAACAGACAGACAAACACCAACAGTCGAAAAGTTTTAAAAGTTTTTGTTGTAGTTTTATATGCATTTCGTAAAAAGCTGTAATTTTGACATTAGAAACAGACATTTCAGTTTTATTTATTGTAATTGTATAGATGATTATCAACCGACATCAAAAAGGAAGGATGTTCTCAATTCAATGCGTGTGTTTTTTTAATGTATTTACACTAATTACTCCGAGATTTGAGACCGAATTCAGCAATTCTTTTTTTACTGTTGCATAATGCTTTCGAGTTGGTCCAATATAAATTACTTTACATTTGAAATAGTAGTTTTTTTAACCAGCTTTAATAAACAGGTTAATTTGACTGCGCTTATCTACGCGATGTAAAAATATTAAAACCACTGAAAAGGAAAAACAAACTTTATTTATGAAGTCGGGCAGGGCCAGGTATACCCCAACCATGGTTCATGCAGACCAACGAAAAGTCGTTTTATTTTATTTAAATTATAGGTCATTGTAATATTTTTGTTGATTTTAGGTGTAAGGATGTTTTTGTTAGGTGTTCCCAATTATCTCACTTTACCCTTATTTTTATATTCATCTATGCGCTAATAGACCCGATATTGTCTGTGTATTCATCTCGCGACAGTTTAAGGAATAAGGTGTACTCTCTCCATCTCCTTCATCTTAATATTATGCCGAAAACATCTGAAAATAGATCCAGATTATTCCGTTTATTATTTTACATGCACAAAATTAAGTGCAATACTTATATAACATTAACCTCTGCTTCTGTTCCAGGTGGCTGGGTACAAAATGGGCGATATCTCTCTCATTTATCACGTACATGCCGTACATAGCAGCTCAATTCTACCCCACTTTCTACACCATGATCCCGGCCGGGCTCATCGTGGGGCTCGGTGGAGGACCGCTCTGGTGCGCCAAATGCACATACCTGTCTGTGGTGAGATAGTTATTACTTGTTTTTTTGTATGTTGACATCCAACAGATTACACAGTTCATACATGTGAAGAGATCGTAGCTTCGTTTCAAGAACTGTGCCAACCGAGACGTGGTCGCACTTAAAATCGACCAACGAGATGGGAAGGAGCAGAGAAGCAATCCGTGTGGCGCCAGCGTATTGTGGAGGGTCGGAAGTCTTGAGGTAAAGCCTGGTTTGGAGAGCTGTCTGACAGGAGGGAAAAGCGTCAACAAGGCCCATAAATACATGCGCCGCGCATTCCCTTTGACATTCACGTGGAAGGGTAGGCTGATCTCGCATCGGCTTACTGAGCCACAAAGAAAAACGTTGCCTACGTGGCATTGTATGAAATCGTTAGCAACAGACCTAAAGGCCAGCTATGATTGATGATGTTATACCTTGTACTTCCCATCCAATAGCAGACCTCGCATGAGTGTTGTAAAAAGCAATATATTGATCTCTTCGCAGGTAATAATAATATACTGCGATCACTTTCGCCAAGCGGTAATGTTATTTCAATATCTCCATAAGTGGACCTTTCTTGTTGTTGTTAGAAGTCACCACGTTGGGTAAACGGATAGGTAACAGCGCACAAATGGCACCATGAAAATATCAACCTGTATAAGTATTTTCTATTTTTAAATATTCTTTTTTTACATAAACCGTTGCCCTACTTAGCTTTCTGTTATTAAGCATACAGTTTACTGTTTACTGTAATTCCTTGTGGTGTCCGGATTCCTCCATCTCCTCCCGTGGATGTCGTAAAAGGCGACTAAGGGAATCTAAACAGAAGGATGGGCAGCAGCGTCACTTCAGTGAAACGGTAGCCATACGGCGCTCACCAACCCGCCTGCCAAGCGTGGTGAGTAAATACCCCCCCAAAATGATGACACAGTTGTGAAAATCTATGGGGGAGGCCTTTGCTCAGCAGTGGACGTTTAAATGGCCGATATGATTACTGTTATACATCTCACATGTAACAAACTCTCCCGGAACAATGTTTTTAAGGCCCATAAAAATATTCCATGCGGGGATTGAGCAAGTGACATCGAATGGTCTTCAATGGGAGGCTCATCTTTAATCGGGCTGATATGGTTGAGAAAGTCGCTTAGTGGTCTTTTATACCGTTAACAAATCTATTCAAAATGTGGTAGTTTGATACTTATACCATTTTGTGATACCCAGGGCACAATTGTGTGTATTAGAATACAAACCACTTTAGTTTTAAAGACTGCGCCAACTTCCAGCGAGACTTGATCTAATTACTACATCAGGCTTGATGAGTCTGAGAAGCTCGTGGAGGATAGACACCAGTGAAAAAATAAAGGTAAAAAAGCCCAACAGTTGCACCATCAAGCTTGGTATGACGTTGCATAGAAAACCAAGAGTAATGCCACAACTAACATTAGCACAAGACATGAACAAGCTTTTTGCTCCAGGGTTGGCCTGTAGAGCCACCAACGCAGGTGTTTCTCACAGACATCAGATACTGCTTAAATCGTCTGCAACAAACGTAGAAAAGCCCTGATAATGACGATGCAAAACACTCGGGTTTAAATTAAATTTATCTTCTAAATGCTAGAATCACTGATTACTTAGTAGTTATAATATTTATTCAGTTATTATCATTTATGTTGCAGGTATCGGAGGCTCACAGCAAGTTATCCAAAATATCAGTTGAGGCGCTACTGGTGCGTTTCCTAGGCTTGTTCTTTATGATCTTTCAAATGAACCAGGTTTGGGGCAACCTTATCTCTTCGTTGGGTAAGATCTCGTATATTATAGGTTTCTTCATTTTGTAATGTAACAGGTAGACTAAAATATTGTATGTGGTATGTTGTTACTTGTTGAAAAATTGCTAACCTTGAGTGGCAGTGGGCGGGGCACATTGCTCGCAAAACGGATGGCCGATGGGACCGAAAAGTTCTCGAGTGGCGACCGCGTACCGGAAAACGCAGCGTGGGCAGACCCCCTACCAGATGGACCGATGACCTGGTGAAGGTTGCGGGAATCCATTGGATGCGAGCAGTGTAGAACCGGTCGTTGTAGCGATCTTTGGGGGCCTATGTTCAGCAGTGGACGTCTTCCGGCTGAAATGATGATGCTGATGATGACTAAGCAGTCAAAATATATGAAATGTAATAATAAGTAGTGGTATGAGAAATAAATACATTTATTATTATTATTAGTGTTTAGATACAGGGATAGCAGTGATAGCCTTTTTTGTTATTGGTATCCAGTGGAAATTCTACATGAAATTCCTTCGCCCCGGGGAAGGGCGAAAGGCCTACCGGCTAAAACTCTCCCTATACTGGCAGCTGTAAAAAGGCCGCCCCCCAGGCACTTCTCGGGGAGGATTGTAAAGGATCCCCACGAGCCTCGCTATGCGCTGGGCTACGCACACGGCTGCACGTGCACGCCACCGTCGTCCCGGCGGTCGCTTGGTGTGAGCATGCAGACTCCCCAATCTGCACGCCCGCGACCCCCAAGTCCCCCCACCATGTAACGACGGCAGGAGGCTCAGGCGTGTTGGACCTGCGCGCCGGGGCGGTTGTAACAACCGCTCGGCGCTGTCTCGTCCTCCGCCGTGCGGGATCGGCCCTCTCCCGATCCCGCTCTGCAGTCTCCTTCTGCAGCATGACGCTTTCGCAGATGGAGACCACTGTACTCCAATTTTCATGCTCTGCTAATATAGCCGACACTACTGCCGGCAGAGAAAGATCTTGCCCAATCCGATCGAACAGAATCCGCCGCTCGGCAGCCCACGCAGGGCAAACCTCGAGCGTGTGCTGTGCAGTATCCTGGTCGCTTCTACAATGGTGGCACTGTGCCATAACTTCGCACCCTATTCTGTGCAGGTACACACCGATACAACCGTGACCGGTAAATACATGCGTCAGGCCGTAGGTGACGCGCTCGCTCCTTCTGGGCTAGGCTCCGAAGAGCGTCAGAATGACCTCAACGACGTGTTTGGTCGCAAACTGCAACCGAAGACGATGTAGTAGTGATAGCCTAGTGGTGGAACGCTTGCCTTCCATTAAGGAGGGTCTGAGTTAGATCTCGGCCCGCACATGTTTCGGATTCATGTGCGAATCAGAATTTGATTATTATTTGCTTTAACGGTGAAGAAAAACATCACGAGGCAAACACTACACACCTGGGAAGGCTCCAAAATGGTGTGTGTAGTACGCCAACCCGCACTAGGCCAGCGTGGTGGACTAAGGTCTAACCATTCACATCGTGACAAAAGGACCGTGCCCAGAATTGGGACAGTAATGTCCTGAGTATGTATGTATATGTACTGTTTGATTTGCGGATGGATGCATATTGAACTTTAAAGAATGCCATTTCAGAGTATTTTTCTTTTGTCTTGCAGTGCTATCATCTGGCAACAACACAGCTGCAGTGACTGCGGTGAACGAGACGATGATTCCAATCTTATGCGGCGCCAACTTCCTTCCTAGTGCCGACGCTGGAGAGGCATTACCGACACAGCCGCCAGAGAAAATTCAAATGATAGCAGGTCGGATTAAGATTCTTTTTCAAAATACTGTTCCAGTTAACAGAGTCCATCGTTCATCATCATTACCATCCTCCCATTTAAACGTCAACAATTTTATGTAGCAATGTATTTTTTCGGCAGATTGATAGTAATGGTGCATGCATTAGGTTGTTTTTAGTAACTGATGCTATATAATTCTTGGGTGGGGTCAGAAGGATTCTGGGCAGTACGGGTTCACCTGAACCTTCATTTGTGTTACGGTTATATAAACGTAATGCTCAATATGGAATACAACCGCTGTTAGGAAGACTTTTTTTAAAAGACAGGAATTTCTACATGAACCTCCTTCTCCCCGGAGAAGGGCGAAGGGGGTACGCAGGACCCCACCTACCAAAACCACTGGAGCGGTCATCTTCAGCACCGAAGGGGGCTCCAGGTCCTCGTAAGATCACACTAGAGCCACCCATCGGTGCCACGCCCATAGGCACATCACGGAGGGGATGACTGTAAAAAGATCGCCGCCTAGGCACTTCTCGGCGAGGATTGTAAAGGATCTCCCCAAGCCTCGCTGTACGCTGTACCGCACACACGGCGGCACCCAGGGGTTGCTCGATATAAGCACGCAGACTCCCCAATATGCGCATCCGCGATCCCCGAGCTCTTAGGAAGCCTAAGTAAGCAACCGGCTATAATAGCGACTGAGAAGGTTACCCTAGTTTAATAGTCAGGGTTAATGTAATTATATACAGATTTTTGCAAATTACAACATTATTATCTTCCTGCTCTGGCCCCAAGTTATTTGGGGTCGGAGCAATAGGTCTTACTAATCATATTGCAAAGGTTTTGGCAAAAGAGTTTTACAGTCGGCCGCCTGCCTGACACCAACCCTTCTCGGGTATGCTAGTGTTGGTGGTTTACCCGACCAACCAACAACCCAAAGTGCTTAAAATGGTATGCAACGGGTTTCAAACTACCTTAGTCGCCTTCTAGCACATCCACGGGATTAGATGGGGTAGTCCTATTCGTCGCAGACGGTTTACGACAAGTGTAAATCGCGCAGATGCCGCTGTCAAACTTCATTTTGGTGTTACTTGTTTGCCGAAAGCGATTAAACAGGCGAAAATCTCTGACGCACAGTCTGTCTGACGAGCAATGAACTAAAAGTTGAATCCACGCCTTTTCATTTCAAGAGATTTGCCACCGGTGGATTTTTGACTGCACGATAGTTGTTGTCGCGTCTGCTGTCGCTGCTTTTAGCTAATCAGGGTGCGGAGCTACAAGGCTATTTGCAACACAAAGTTTACTAATAATAATCTATTGAACTATACGCTACTAGTCCGTGTGGTGTTCGGATTAAGAATGTAATACCACTCCCGTAGATGTCGTAAACGGTGACTAATGGACTCTAAACATGAGGGATGGGCAGCAACGTTCCTTCTGTGGAACAATAGCCTTTCTGAGCTCACCAACCCGCCTGCCAGGCGAGGTGAGTACTGGCAAATTCCCCCAATATGATGACAAATTGTGGAACTCTATGAGGGAGGCTTTTGTTCAATAGTGAACGTTATATGGTCGATATGATTGATACGCTACTTCTTGTACCCGTCTTTGATTTTGGTAAATAAACATAATCATCACGCCTAGTAATGGGATTGGTGACCGCAACATGTTGCTATGACAGCATATGAGGATGAAGCTGTCAACAAACAAAAGCCTTCCCCATAAGACGATGGGTTCCATGCCGTGCGTCGACATTTTGAGGGGAGATTTGCTAGTACTTACGACGCTTGCCAGGCGAGTTGGTGAACGCAGATTGTGTACTGTTCCACAGAAGGGACGCTGTTCTTTTGCCTTGTGAGAAACTTGCAGTTGCCTGTTTAGTTGCCTCTTTTGAAAATCACGGGACAAAAATACATTTACATTTGAAAAAATATGCTTGTTTCTGATGTTAAAATACATTTGAAAACATACATTATATGGCTAATAAAAGAATGAGTATCATGACATCAGCAACACGTGAATACAATCTTGGATAACGACATGTAATTCGTACAGAATAAAGCCTTATATATAAAGTATTCAGGTACAATATCCTTTACCGCATCTAACCGTGACAGATTATGGAACACTGTAATTTTGTACTACATATTATTGAAAAATATATACAAGGTTATTAAAACAAAAGCACGTATACGAGGGCGGCACTGAAAATTTCGGGAATCAAGGAAGTGACACAACATTACGATTTAAAAATGTATTTATTGCTTTTCGAAGTATTCTCCGCGAAATTTGACACATTTTTCCATACGATGGAACCAATCATTGAAGCAACCATTCCATTCGGAAGTTGGGGTCTCCAAAATGGCCGTTTTGTAGGCGTCCACAGCTTCTTTAGGTGATAAAAATCTCTGTCCACGCAATTTATTCTTTATTTTAGGGAAAGTATAGAAATCATTAGGGCTTAGGTCGGGGCTGTACGGCGGATGGTCTAATAATTCTATGTTTTCTTGCTCTAAAAACTCTTTTGTTCTGTGCGCGGTGTGAGAACTCCCATTGTCGTGATGGAGGATGATGCGGCGGTTGCAGTTCTCTCTACGGAGTTCAGAAACGACCTGTGGCAAACAAATGCTAGCATACCATTCTGCTTTAACCGTTCTTTGTCCCTCAAGAGGAATAGTCGTAACATGGCCGGTTTTGGAGACAAACGTGGCCATCATTTTTTTTGCAGCACTCCGTGAACGAACAATTTTTGTTGGCTTTAACTCATTTTCGAACACCCAAACTCGTGACTGGTTTTTTGTTTCGGGTTCGTACGCATATATCCAGGATTCGTCACCTGATACGATGTTGTATACAGCATTTGAGGATCCTGCGTGGAATCTTTCGAGAGTTCTGACGCACCAAGTAACGCGAGCCGCTTTTTTTTCTTCACATAGCAAATGCGGTATCCATCGGGAAAACAACTTGTTTACACCTAATTGTTCATGCAAGATTATTTGTATTTGACTCATGCCAATGTCTAAAGTTGCCTGAATTTCGCGGTATGTCACATGTCGATCTTCCTCAATCAGCTTACGCACAGCATCAACGTTTTCTTGGGTGACTGCAGTTTTTGGACGACCTTGACGAGGATCATCACTGAGCTTGACACGTCTACGTTGAAATTCAGCAAACCAGCGATAAATTGTGGTTTTGGATGGGGCTTCATCACCAAATGCAGAAATCATCCGGTCAACACACTGTTTTTGTGTTAAACCACTTCGAAAGTCATAATAAATCATCGCTCTTGAATTTTCTCGAGTCAATTCCATTTTCTCAACGACTAAACAAGTTTGACAAAACCTTGTGACAAGACCGTGAATTTTTTTAAAATAAATAAATCGTATTCGATTTGTAAAACCAAGGAGTTTTTAATTAAAAAGATTTTAATATGACAGGAACAGTGGAAATATTCCATTCCCGATACTTTTAGTGCAGCCTATGTATATTAGCATGCAAATTCAGTGACAAATCATAAAGATGGCTAGCAATTTTACGTGTTAAAGGATCATCATTTAAGCCGAAAAACCATCCAATGGTGGACGTAGGCCTCCTCAAAAGATCACCACAACGACCGATACGGGTTTCCATGGTATGCTCATTGGGGGTTTTTGCTACAATCACTATGCTTGGCAGACGGTAACAACGGATCACAGTTGAGTTATCATTGTTCTCAAAAGACGCTGCTGCCCATCCTCCGGATAATCCCATACTTCTCTTTTACGACACCATTTGTTTTGGTGTTGGGAAATCCTCATGGCCTTCTTCAACCTGATGAGGGGTTAAGGGGCTACCTGGCCTGATGTACGACTTTTACCGGTTAATACGTTAGGTATTGTGTTCCTTCCATTTACCCATGGCTGGGGTGCAGTATGCGCCGGGTAGGCATTGGGCCACACCCCTGGCAGGTATCGGCCCGTCATTTAATTTGACGGGCCCCTCCTCTTGCGACCTGGCCGGCCGCACATTCCTCTAGAGAAGCGCGCGCAGAACACAACACGCCGCCGTGTCGGGCCTGTTTCTGTTCGTGCGACGGACTGCCCCTAGATCGTCGCTCGCAGGCTGCAACTTATGGAGGCCTAAGATTTTACGACACCCACAGGATGAGATGGGGTGGCACTATCCTTCCGGTATCACGCGGAAATTATAAAATATGTAACTAAGAAAATATCGTGAAGGTCATTTGGTGAAATCAAACCCTTGTCTAAAGATACGTTCGAGTAAATTTTATTTTATTTACAGTTGTTATAATTTGATTTCAGGCATTTACCTTGCGTGTATGGCTGGGGCAGCGCTCATAGTAGCCGTAGGAGTGGATTCTATGAAAAGGTACTATTTATTGTGGTCGCATAACGGTTGGGTCTAAGTTCTATAAAACACACCGTAAAGGTAGACCAAAAAGTTCTCCGACCACACTCTCGACCTCATGGCAGAAAGACGCGCCATGAGACTCCAGTCCTCCGGTGATGCTGAAGCATACCGACTGCTCAATAGACGGATATGGAAGTCCTTGCGTCACGATATACGGACATTTACTGGCCATGGCTAGACTATGTGAAAAGGTCATAACCGCAACGGTGTAGGTACCTTATTAAAATAAAATTGTGAAATAACCAAAGCAGGATATTTGTTCGGTTCTATCAAAATATGAATCTTTGCCTGGTTATAGCAGATGTGCCATATCTTTTAATATTATATTAATTGTGGTATATAATTTTGATTCATGAATTTGAGTATATACAATTGTAAGCAAAGGAAACTTCATTTGACTTGCAAAAAAATCTGATAACACCAATTATGATTCAGTTGTAATCGAATATATGGAACACTTGAATAATTTGATTGTTTTCAATAACAGTCGCCCATGGGTACATTATAGTTTTGTTCAAGGCAAAAACGAATACCAATTTTATCGACAAGGTTCCCGTTATCAATTAAGAGTCTCCTTATATAATAATTGTTTTTATGGCAACGCAGCACCATGTATTATTAAAAAATGGCAAGTTAAATTGCTAAAAATATTCATGATATTTAATCATTATTATTTTATACTGGCCGTTACCCGCCCGCTTTGCTAGGCGTAAATTATATTTATATTCATATATTCTGAATCCCTTTTTTTATTGGTGCCCAGTGGAAATACTTCATGAACTTCCTTCGCCCCCGGGAAGGGCGAAGGGGTATCGGTCTCCTACCGGCTAAAACCACTGGGCAGTCATTTTCGGCACCTAAGGGAGGCTCCAGGTTCTCGTATGATCACACTACAGATCTTCTGAACCCTGCAAGGTATCGAAATTTAACATACACGAAATATTTAGCTAAAATTTCTATGTTAATCTCAAAAAAAAATGGAAATCCTTTAAGCCCTTTCGGAGCCTATTCGAGACAAACTTTCAGGCAAACAAACAATAATTCTAATAACGGTAATTTATGATTAGGCATCGTATTAATATAGCAGTTTACACATAATATTTGGCATTTCCTTTGTAATCACAAATAGACACTTCAGTTTTACTATATATCAGTATAGATGAAGGAGAGACTAAAAGGCATCTAATTAATGTAACAATTCTCCGTGTGTTGCCCGGATTAAGAATGTAGCATTTCCACCTACTCACGTAGACCGGAGCCTAAACCAGATGGGCGGCATCGGACCTTTTGTGGAACAGCGGCCATTCTGCGCTCACCAACCCCAAGCGTGGTACTGGCCAATTCTCCCCAAAATGCCGACACTCGGCATGTAACCAGTCGTTGTGGAAGTCTATGAGGGAGGTCTCTTCAGCAGTGGAGTTCTGATATGATGATGATGATGATGATGATGAATGCAATAATAAACAGAATTAATCTTATATTGTACAACGTTACTTGCCACCCGTATCCAAACTTCCAGCTACCTTCATCAGCCCGTGTGGTGTCCGAATTTAAGTCCGTGTGGTGTCTGGATTAAGAATATAGCACCACTTCATCTCCGCCTGTGATTTCGTAAAAGGCGGCTAGGGAAATTTAAACCAGAGGATGGACAGCAGCGTCCCTTCTGTGAAGCGGTAGCCATACTGCGCTCACCCAACCCGCCTGCCA
Organism: Diloba caeruleocephala; assembly: GCA_947459985.1. Lineage (NCBI taxonomy): Eukaryota > Metazoa > Arthropoda > Insecta > Lepidoptera > Noctuidae > Diloba > Diloba caeruleocephala. The sequence continues at coordinate 20,685,495 of OX381616.1, forward strand.
AGCGTGGTGCGTATTGGCAAATACCCCCCAAAATGATAACACAGTTGTGGAATCTAAGGAGGAGGCCTTTGTTCAGCAGTGGACGTATAAATGGCCGTAATCTTGACAACTACGTTGAACACTATCACATATAAACGGTGTTGTAGTGATTTATGGAGAACTTTTGTTCATCAGTAAACGTCCTTCTGCTGATTTAATGATGATGGTACAAAGTTTATTTTTATAGCACCGCAGTCAATGATCTTCTTTCATGTAATTAGCTTATGTTAAACTCTACCTACAGATACGACTCAGGTCGCTCAGGTTCTGCAGGGGGACTATCAGGGCTGGCTCTACTCGCTGTGACTCTGAAGCTGCTGATAGAGCCCACGCAGCTTCTGCTCGTCATCATCAACATCTTCATTGGACTGCAGCAGGCGTTTTTTGGAGCTGATTTTACTGCTGTGAGTAGATTGCGTTCAGTTGGTTTGAGTTTACAAGACCTATTTTATTATTTATATTTATTATTACCACTATTATAGTGTGATTATTCTACTTACTGTGATATTATGAGCAATGCATGACATGTATCCATGAGAATATAAACAAGCAGGTTTATGTTATTATTTTTAAAATGTTGCCCTTTCTAGGATTCAACCGGATCGTGGGTGCGTTTACAGACACAAGTTTCTCACACAATACACCCAGACCTGGAACTAATTACCTGCAGATCATACAAATATTTGTTTCGTGCAGGCATCGAATCCGCGACCGGAGCGTAGCAGTCGACTGTATCATAACTGGTCACTGGTCACTGAAGCTGGTAACATAACTGGTCACTGAAGCTGGTAACGTGGCTTGCGGTTACAACCTTGAGTAGCAAAAATTGTCTGGTATTGTTCTGCAAAAAAACGTGTATTTACTTTACGCCGACGCCTACGGTAGTTTTTGGTGTTTGTTTTAACACTCAACATCATGCCTACACAAATGAAATAACACTAAAATCCAATTTGCGTTCATATGCTTGCAGGCGTTCGTGTCGTGTGCCGTCGGCACGGGATCGGTCGGCTTCGTCATGATGACCTACGGACTGTCTGACGCTATTGGCTGTGTGCTTACTGGGTACTTGGCTAAGGTAAGGAATACCGTGCTTAACTAATTGAAAAAAATATTCTATTGATTCTAGAATAAGATAAGATAATATTCACTTAGATGTGAGGACAATACTCAATTCGCCCATTCAGACTTAAAGGAAGCGTATAGAAATAATATAGTATCAAACATGGGGGCAATGTCAGGACGACAGGTCAAAATATATTAAAAGGAGGAAATGCAATGATACTACATTCTAAATCCGGACATAACATGGATTATAAAGCTATTTCTTTTATATTACTGTTAGACATTTGTAAAGAAGAATAGGTACTTAATGCTGAATTCAGTTTTTCAAAAAAATTTGACTGATTAGTTTTGAGACAATTTTTGACGTTTCATGGCATAAATAACAAACGATATAGTGATACTACTGATAACAGACGATTCTGATACAGAACGGTTTGGGACAGGTTGTCCCACAGCGTTAAAAGTAAGGCTTAGTCTTGCCTTAACTAACCATGGGGCATAATAATATCCCATCAGGAACCACGAGCATGGGACGTATATTTCATCTGCACTTAGGTCTAAAACGGATGCAGCAGCGGTCGGCAGCTTTGTGTGTCGTGTGTGATAAATAAAATCAGTAGCAACTATTGTATTCATTTCATCTACGACACGATGACGCTGCAGTACCTACTCACTCTCATTCACATTCTTCATCATTTCAGCCATTTATATCCACTGCTGAACAAAGGCCTCCCCCATAGATTTACACAATTGTTTTATCATTTTGGGGGGTCTATGCTGATACTCACCACGCTTGGCAGGCGGGTTGGTGAGCGCAGTATGGAGTACTGTTCCACAGAAGAAACGCCGCTGCTCATCCCTCTGGTTTATAGAGTCTCTTAGTCACCTTTTACGATATCCAACGGGAGGAGATGGAGTGATGCTATATTCTTAATCCGGGCACCACACGGACACACATTCTTAGATGTTTTATTGCTATTATTTCCGCTGTCGGTAGCATCAGGGTGTGGTCGCGTCTCAGTACCAATTAAACACCTATCTCACCTGCACAGTTTGTGAAGGTATCTGTAAATCCGCTGTGCGCTGTGCTGCGCACAGTTAACGTTCAAAAAGACCTAATAATTTAGTCTATTTTGAATAAATGATTATTTCATTTCATTTTACACGGCGTCACGTGACCACGTTCCCGCCACCGTCTTCCCGTGGATCGCCCAAGGAAAAGTTTATGCGACCTTTTTGTCATATAAGTGTATTAAAGAGGTCGCCATTTAACTTAAACAAGATGGCTGTAGCTTTATTATGAAAACATATTTTGAATAATTTACAAAAAATACTGAATTACAAAGAAATAGGGGAGGGCTTTAAAAAAATCACAACAATACATATATGCATCGTTATAAAACTAAAGTTCCCTGAAGGACAACACGCTATTTCATAACTGTCATGACACTTAAACTGCATTTAAATAATCTACAGTAATTAAGTGTTTAATATATTTTGTAATCATGGAAATTTACTTCATTTTGTCTTTTTCTGTTACTTTTTGACACGGTTATTTTAAGTGGTCGTATAGGGGTTTAATTACAACCAGTATTGGACCGGAAAGTCGGTCGTTATACTTTTATTTAACTTGTATATAACGTTATTGGACGACTTCAAAGTAACTACTAAACGATAATATTGTCGTGTATTTGGGGCCTAAATCCCGTTTTATAAACGTTTAAACGACCAATCTTATAAGACTAACTGAAAATGTAAAACGTCTACTTGACCATTATAAAACATTAATTTATTAGTTGGGCACGTTACAGCCACCCCCTCCGAGATGTGCCTATAGGCGTGGCATCAATGGGGGGGCTCTAGTCTGATCTTACGAGGACCTGGAGCCCCCTTCGTTGCTGAAGATGACCGCTCCATTGGTTTTAGCCGGCAGGAGTCCGGCATGCCCCCTTCGCCCTTCCCGAGGTGGAGACAGTTCATGCAAAATATTCACTAAAGACCAATTCAAATAAAACAAGGGATAAAAGTGTGCGTTGTTTACATGTACATGTATACTTAATTTTCCGGTGCGTTAGTTGAGGTTGCGACAGTCGCACTCAGTACAAACTAGGCGAATTCTTCGATCTCACCGTTTCATAATCTTTTGCTGTTAATCTGTGCCTCTGACCCTTGTCGTATCTTTTGGATGCCAGATGTATTCAAGATAGTATTTATTGTAACCTGTTACAGGTGACAGGGCGTCTTCCTCTCATTTGTGGAGCAACAATAGTACACGCAGCATTATTCAGCACGGTGCTGACCTGGCGACCTCACGTCGGTGACGCCTATGTGCTTTACATTATAGCCGTGCTGTGGGGACTTTGCGACTCTGTATGGCTTGTACAGATCAATGGTAAGTGTTTTCTGCTAGTATGTTCTACTTATTATCATCATTTCAGCTGCTTAAACGTCCACTGCTGGGCATAACCCAAAGCCAGATCGCCAATACGACCGGACCGGGTTTGTGTTGCGTGTTCATTGGGGATTTTTGCTACTATCGTCACATTTGGCAGGTCGGTATGCGATCGCAGTTGAGTAGTAATGATAGTACTCGGGACGCTGCTGCCCATCCTTCGGCTAATGCAATTGTCGCCTCTTATGACACCCACGGGATGAGTTGTGGTGTACCCCCCTGGTATACAAAAGTATACCTCTGTTTGACTCTTAGGGAAAACAGGCGTGAAGTTGTATCAAAGAAATATTCCATCTCTATAAATCGTCTGAATGTATGTTCGCTCTATTACAGGTCATGGGATTCCGCGTTATCTATGTCCCCTAATACCCCTGTCCCTTCGACGAAATTAAGAAGACTATTTTCCTATTTTCAGCATACTACGGCATCCTCTTCCCCGGGAGGGAAGAAGCGGCCTTCTCAAACTTCAGGCTATGGGAGTCAGTAGGCTACATCATTGCTTATGTGGTGTCCCCGTACTTAAGGACCAGTGCAAAGACTTACCTGATCTTCTGTATGATGATCATAGGAGTCTTCTGTTATTTCATAGTGGAGTACCAGCAGCATAAGATAAAAAGGAAAGCCCAAAATAAAGACAAAGACTTGTGCTATATTACTAATGTTAAAGGTTGTGATAATATTGCGTTCCAGAATATTGAGTGATGCGTATGTTGGGACCTTATGTGATTTGTATTGTGTACGTAATGTTTATTTAACACCATAGTATAAATATTCCTCTTCTCCTCATAGTGTTATCCGAACAAGCTTGCTTGTTTGAAATATTCAAGCTATTCGGGTCTTATCAGCAAGGAGAACACGTAATGTAACTGGGATTGAAGAAAAATGGAACTGGTTTGCTCTAAAATGAAAATTTCCTAAAGCAGAAACAATAAATTGACGCAGTATATCTATCAGATACAATGTATCTGAAACCGGAGGCCGTATTTCCGCTATAACGCAATGAATAGGGGTTTTATTACGAGGTAATTTGGTGACATGTTTGGCGTGGCTTTGTATTTGTGTCATTCAGATAGTGTAGCATTTGGTTTTGCTTCCATTGTTGGTTATTCTTACACCTGAGTGTAATAATACAAATCTAGCATACACACATTTGCTACAACTATTGTGAAGGCACTCATATGTTAAACCTTCAGAGGTTTTCAACGGTTTTTTCTTCAACGGTAGAGAGTTATCAAAACTTATTATTTGATTTTTAAGCCACCCCCTAAATGTTACTTCCTTGCTCAAAGCTATTTACGTTATATGCCCGTGTTTGTGTCGCAGAAGTTCATATGTGTACCAAATTTCAACTTAATCGGTCCAATAGATTCGGAGCAAATTGACTGTGGCTGACGGACAGACAGACAAACAGACCAGTGATCCTATAAAGGTCCCGCCGTTTTTTCATTCAGTCGTTCTGAAAACATATTACTAGCTACACACCATCCATCCTTAAGTTGTCACCACACACCTTTGCCCATTTAGACGCAACCGAATCACATTCCGGTGCTGAAGTCAGAAGAGCATTCAGAATGGTCAGAGCACGAACAAGTGGAGTGTTGGCACGCACCACTGTGCGCCAATAACTTGTGCCTGCGCGGTCTGATTTAGTTCTTAGTTTTGACAGGGATTACCAGCCTCACCAGCTGAGTCACCAACTTCGGACAATTGATTTACTCCGTAGAACTCGACAAGCAAAAATAAGTAAACAGTAGTCATGCGTTACATCGAGTGAATCCATCCAACCAGCGTGGTGGGTCGTGGGCGGCTTCTACGACGGGGATGTGGTACTCTCAAATTGTTATATTGAAAAACTTGCTTCGCATGGTGAAGCTCCTGTATCAGATGGTCAGCGTCGCAGATGCCGTATGCTCTCGTAACACAAATTTGGCCGTGGTAGCTAACGGTGGTCTGGATAGGTAAGCTTTCGATACATAGTTTGACCATCAGGATTATGGATGAGAAGTATGTCAAAAAAGGCCAAGGAATTGTTTTTCTGTGATTCCACAGTGAAAAGAATTTTATTATGTATAGAATTTAGGTGTTGTATAGAGTCAGAGACTATTGCGAGGCGAGATGGTAAAACGACGTGTCTTTTACGTACCTTGTAAACACCTTCGGTGTAGCTGGGGATGTTATCAGTGCTCTCTCCTCAAAGTTCTTCATGAAATATCGGCGACTGCAGGACTGACCGGTGAACCCACCACACCATCAGTTTGCAGGTAGATACTACGGCAAAACTCGTTGCCCTTCAATAGGTAGCCGTTGGTAAGGCAGTAATTTTGCACATTGTGGAGGAATATTGCATGCAGTCTTCGAAATATTTAGAATTTAGAATATGTAATATACGCAATGTGATAATGCAATAATCCGTTTAAGTGTTTTATTACATTGATTAATTGTGAGCGTCAGGATGGCTGGTTGCCTACCTCATCCAGGATTGAAATATTGACTATTAATTGCTACCTATTTGCTACTATTTGCTACCCGTAACTAAATAATTGCTACCTCAATATTTTATAAGTTATCACTTTATTTTTGTGACCAGCCATTCTGATATCAGGATGGCTGGTCAAGGTGCGTATTTTGTGATCGAGGCATATTTTTTATGGTTTTTACTAACCAGTATTTACTACCTAATTGCTACCTATATTTACCTTAATATCAATCATGCAGCGTTACGTATGTAAGAGTTAAGCATATATATGTTAAAAGTCCATATTTTCAGGTACGCCTGCGCTCATTAGTAGAGCAGCAAATTAAACATGTGTAAGTATTATTGTTTTTGTATCAGGCGCGCTCTCTATAACCTAATTATGGTTGAGTAAACATTGAGGTGTCAAAGTTATTCCAAATAAACGAAATACTTAAAGTTCATTCTTGTTTTTATTTCAAAAATATTAATTATAATATATTTTCAAACATTATGTATGAGGTAGTCTAATAAATACCCACAATAAACAATTTATAATCTGGTAGATTGGCAAGTCACTATTATAAAATATTTTTTCCACGTACCCGCGTTTATATTATGTTTTGCCGTATCTACTTTAATACTGCAGAGCATATGTGCTGGTTACAATATTTACCTGTTAACGTGATCTGAGTATAAATTTGTGTTACTAGAAATAAAAAATGCATTTTTAAGATTTATTTAATATTTTTTTACATATTCTGCTCAAATTGTTGGCCACTATTGCGAATGCAGACCCGACATCTTCATATTTCCACTGTTGTGGTACGAAGTCACATTTCCACCTTAATTGTATTGAACGCCGTTTCAATGCGTTGTAGTAATACCTCCCTAGTCGGATACGTATACCTCTGTGGCGTATACCAGCTCTTTGGCACATCCTCAGACATAAAAGTCTAGCGGAGTTAGGTCTGGGGAACGTGCCGGCCATGCAATAGGGCCATCGCGACCAATCCACGCATTGGGGAACACATCGTCGAGATATTCCCTCACAGTCGAACGCCAATGCGCGGGACAGCCGTCATGCTGGAATACCTTGGGTACATTTTCATTAAATACAGGTACCTCGGACACTAATTCGGGCAGGTCATTTTGAAAGAACTCCAAATAGTTGTCGCCATTGAGGTTATCGGGCAGGTAATGCCGTCCAACTACCTGATTCCCAATCACTCCTGCCCAAACGTTTACACTAAACCTCCTTTGAAAAGATTTCTGTCTTTTAACACGTGGGTTTTCCATTTTGTTTGTCCAGTGGTGCAGATTGTGAAGATTGAGTATCCCTTCTTTGGTAAATTTGGATTCATCCGTCCACAACATTAGGATCCGTCCACATATAGGATTATTCACATCCGTGTGTAACATAAACCGTCAGAATTCCACTCGTCTGTCAAAGTCGCCACCCTCAAGACCTACAAGCAAAGAACTCTTTTAAATTCCTGTTGAGCAGTAAATAATTGCACAATAAGATTTTTATGGACCGGTGGACCGCCTGTATGGGCTAACTGATTCATTACCTGGAAGTGACGTCATACCATACTCATTACCTGCTAAACAAAGGCATCGTCAAACAAAGCGTGTACGGGTTTAAAGTTGTTTAAAATTACGTGCCTTGCACCGGAGTGTAGTGGAATGGATGCTTTTCGTTTTGCTGAAGAACTTTCCACACTGTCCATATTGAAATATCAAGATGTGCTGCCACATTTCTAATGCTTCTTGTAGGGTCTTCCTCAAAAAGTGCCAGTATTCTCTCGTCCACTTCAACATTATGTCGCACAATATGGCCCCTTGGTTGGGCATGAGAAATGTTTAGTAGTCTGAAAGGATAGCAGATGACGAAAAACAATAATACTTACACATGTTTAATTTGCTGCTCTACTAATGAGCGCAGGCGTACCTGAAAATATGGACTTTTAACATATATATGCTTAACTCTTACATACGTAACGCTGCATGATTGATATTAAGGTAAATATAGGTAGCAATTAGGTAGTAAATACTGGTTAGTAAAAACCATAAAAAATATGCCTCGATCACAAAATACGCACCTTGACCAGCCACCCTGATATCAGAATGGCTGGTCACAAAAATAAAGTGATAACTTATAAAATATTGAGGTAGCAATTATTTAGTTACGGGTAGCAAATAGTAGCAAATAGGTAGCAATTAATAGTCAATATTTCAATCCTGGATGAGGTAGGCAACCAGCCATCCTGACGCTCACGATTAATTTGTTACTTAGTAACAAAGTACAAAGTACAGTAATTTTTTTCTGAAACCGACTATAAAGCAAATTTCACGAACATTCTTATCAATGCTATGAATCAGCATCATCATATCAGCCAAAGGAAGTACACTGCCGAACAGCCTTCCTCATAAATTTCCACAATCGTGTCATTTTAGGCCACTTTTCCAGTGCTCACCACGCTTGGCAGGCGGGTTGGTGTGTGCAGTATGGCTACTGTTCCGCAGAAGAGACGCTGCTGCTCATCCTTCTGCCTTATTTAGTCACCTTTTATGATATCCACGGGAGGAGAGGAATTGGTGCTATATTTTTAATCCGGACACCACACGGAAATTCCTAAGTGTCATCATTTCAGCCGAATGAAGTCCACTGCTGGACACAGGCCTCCCCCAAAGATCACCAAAACGACCGATATGGATGTGTTGTGGGCTTATTGGGGGGTTTTGCTATAATCGCCACGCCTGGCGGACGGGTTGGCGATCGCAGTTAAGTTGTTAATGTACTCGAAGGACGCTGCTGCCCATCCTCCGGCTAATCCCTTAGTCGACTTTTACGACACCCACGGGAGGAGATGGGGTGGTGTTATTCTAAGCCGGCCCCACACGGCCGGAGTGTCTAAAATAAATTTTGAATAGGATACCTTATTATTATTGTAATAGTTCGCTAGTTGTAAATATTTGTAAACGTTTGTATGCTTATTATATTGGTTAATTCGTTGTACGTTACGTTGTGTTAAAGCTTAATATAAATATTATTGTAAATAGATATCAAAAAAAGAATTGTGATAGGTTGATACTAAATATAATTTAGGAAATCTTAAATATAATTTAGGAAATATTAAATATAATTTAGGAAATATTAAATATAATTTAGGAAATATTAAATATAATTTAGGAAATATTAAATGTATTTTTATTGCCTTTTTATTGAATGGGCTTGCGTTTGACCCCTTTCTCACCTGACATTAATTAATATATGATGCGGTCGACGACAGCTTGCTTAGAAAAAACGTCTCACTCTGCCTGGTTTGAAGATTCCCAGGTTATTTTTATTATACTTTCAAGGCACTTTCAAGTTCTACTCCTTAGTGGCATGCATAATAAATGTGTTAGCAAACTGGTTCGTGCGTATAGGTGGGATATCCACCATATAATTGTGTGCATTGCGGTTAAACGGGCTTGGGTGAATTTAATTGTGTAATACAAACGTACACTCTCGGAAATGCATCCGACAAAACACCGATAGGCTTGCAACTCTGGGGTGCTGGGTCAGGAAATGTCTATGTGCGCTCGGTGGCTGCTGGTCCCTCGTGATACGTCTGGGCACCAGCATGACGACTGCTCTTCAAAGAAGCATTGGTGGGCTAGTGGCGGGCTAGGTGTGCAATCACGTTACCCCGAGCAGTTAGTAGGAGGACACCTCTTCCCTGCCAGCATCGATATCGTAACCTCCGTTGGAGCGTCGTGGTCACGTTTCGCGGCTTCGACCGGGACCGAGGATCTTGGCTTAATCACCCAGAACGCTAGGAAGAAGGCCTCTATAAAAATTCCCCAAACCCAAGCTAGCGTGTGGCGAGGGGTGCATTGCTGGTGGGAAGTTAGGTCGTGAGCACGCCAACCCCAGGACCGGCAGCACCTGAACATGGGATACGCCTGCCCGGGTACAGGGGGCTCTATGAAATCAATATTAAACAAAAAACAATATACGCTAAGAAGGTGGAGAAAGAGGCTTCGGGGGGATCCCCGGGGAGGGTGACCACTTTACAGTCACCCTCTCCAAGATGTGCCTACAGGAGGACCTGGAGCCCCCCTTAGGTGCCGAAGATGATGGCCCCAATGGTTTAAGCCGGTAGGCACCAGTGGGCGGCTCTAGTGTGATCATACGAGAACCTGGAACCCCCCTTAGGTGCCGAAGATGACCGCCCCAGTGGTTATAGCCACTGGGAGTCCGGCATGCCCCTTTGCCCTTCCCTGGGGCGGAGGAATTTCATGAAGAATTTCAACTGAGCCCAACAAAAAGAAGGACCTCATTTTATACTTAGTTTGTTATATTATTCTTAAGTTAGTATTATTTTAACTTAACGATATGGTGTTGCCAAGTCCCTCGATCAGCGCTCTCAGGTGCCTTCTGCAGATTTGTGAAAGTTATGCGGTGACTTAGGGACTCAGGTATAATGCGAAAAAGGGTGAGTTACTAGTGTTTAAAGCGCGTGGCAAGTGTTACTCTAATGTGCCACAAGTCACTATCTGTAATACCTCTAAAACGAGTCGCACAGATTAAATACCTGGGTCGCTGGGTCACTGATGACTTAAGTGATGACTTAGATATTGGTAAATACAACAAACAATTAAACAGACAAGTAATATTCTTTTACAAGTTTTTTAATAGTAGCCAATGACTGGGCACGCTTGATTGACACAGGCAGTGCATTCCATAATCGGACAGCCTGAATGGTGAAGGATTTATCACAAAATTTGGTAGAATGCATTGGCATCTCAAGTCTCAGATTCTCTGACGATCTCAAGAATCTCGAATGTGCGTCATTAAGGAACTTAAAACATTCTTTAAGGTAAAAAGGGGTTTTAGGATTAAACAGAATACTATAAAGCAAGGAAAGTATATGAGAATTCCGGCGAAGACGTATTGGAAGCCACTTTTTGTGCGAAATTCTGAAACATGATCATATTTGCGTAAACCAAATATGAATCGAATACAAAAGTTTTGGAGTCGCTCAAGTTTATCTAATTGTGCCTCAGTAAGATCGAGATAACTGGCAGCAGCATAATCAAGTATAGGAAGGAGAAGTGATAGAGCGAGCGCAGTTTTATTAGCAGTTGGGAAAAAGTTGCGTATTCTCCTCAGATAGCTTGCTGATGCAAATAATTTTCGACTTACTTCTTGTAACTGTGACCCCAAGAAAGATTTCTATCAATATATATCCCCAGGTTCTTAACCGTATGACTTATGGGTACCATAGTGCCGTCGAAAATTACCTGTGGAAGCTGCGACCAATTAATTCTAGAGATAAGCCCAGGACTGCCTATAACTAACACTTGGGTTTTCGAAGGATTCACTTTTAACCCATATGCCTTACTCCATTCGCATATATGCGCTAAATCTTTGTTTACAGTGTTTATGACTTCCACCAACTCTCCTAAGGGACCTTGTGAATAAATTTGTAGATCATCTGCATAAAGGTGGTAGGAAGAAAGAAGTTGATTAGAGATGGAATTTATAAATATTGCGAAGAGTAGAGGAGATAGAACGCCACCCTGTGGTACACCAACAGAAGTAATACACCAAGAAGATAAAGTATCTTCAATGCAAATACGTTGTCGGCGGCCAGACAGGTAATTACAAAACCAGTCAATCGCCGTTGGAGATACATTGAGAGAGCAGAGAATAGCAAGCAGAATATCAAAATCGATGGTGTCGTGACGTGACGGTCATGGACATGTTATATTATGTGTAATATTTTACATGTTTAATTATGTATACAATATATGATGAAATTGTTTACAGCTTTGTTGGCTATAATGGTGATGGTGGTGATACGGTGAGTCTGACTGCACCCGAATATCATTCACCTTCGAGATGTCGACGGCGTTGGCGGTGCTCCGTGCGAGAATGCAGACCCGGCCGACTAAGAGTGGAGAGCTCCTAGGGCCGAAAAGGATGATGGTCACAGGGATGTTATCATCGCTAGGGAGGAGGTGGACCTTGAGCTACCGGGGCCTCCATCCAGCACTCGGGCTGGCCAGGAGTTGCCCAAGCCTGAGGTCCTCACGGAGGAGATGCAGGCGCGGCCAACGGCCCCTCTTGATGCCTGCATCAAAGCTGGAGGCCGTAGAAAACGTTGTGAACAAGTGCCACAACCTCAAGGGGGCAGTTGCCCGCAGTCTGCGAGTGATCACGTGGACGGTGCAGGCTACAGTAGACGAATTGGCTCAGCGCATCGCTACTTGGACAAATATTGAGAGGCTGGAGAGGGAGAACACGGTTCTCAACTCTGAAGCCGGTCATCCCAGTTGGGAAAATTGATCGAGGAAATCAATATTCTCCCTCGAAATAGTGATCTCGGGCCGGGGCCTTTTTTATTTTATTGAGCCTAGTGGAAATTTTTCATGAACTTCTCCGGCATGCCGGACTCGTACCGTCTAAATCCCCTGGGGCGGTCATCTTCGGCACCTAAGGGGGGCTCAGTAGGACCACCATGCCCATCGCTCCGGCATTCTTCCGATGCAATGGCCTATTGTAGGCGATTCGTTGCCCTCGAAGTCATGGGCATGCCGGACGCCAAGTTCGTAGCCATGGAGGGGTGACTAGAAAGCCGAGCAACGTCTTCGCCCATTACTTGCGATGGATTGGCGTTGGTAGCGGTCAGCAACAGCTGCTCAGACAGCTACGTAAACGACCGCAGCCAAGGCAGTAATCTTCCCCTGCTTACCAGATGCAGGGGGAAAAGAGTGGAGGTTGCAACGCGGCGAAGGCTGCCTTGACGGTTGATCAGCCATCGACATATCCACCAGCCACCGGGGCTGTGATTGCACCAACAGACGCTACGCCACAGGGTTCCCAGGCCACAGTAGAGACCACTGTGTTGCGAAAGAAGAAGTGGCAGCCTAAGCCTCCTAAGGCATAGGCAACCACTGCGCAAATCCCACAGTCCTCTTAATGGCGGAATATTAAGCTCACCGACTGCGGCATGGGTCGCATCGGCATGAAGAGAGCAGCCAGCGGCGGAATGGTACTTATCGTCGCTTGTGAGGACTGCGATGCTAAGGCCGATAGCCTGGCGAGCTACAGCTGGAAGTGCTCCACTCTTCGACGTGCATTTTGAAGAAAGAAGAAGCTGGCGTCCACTTCGCCTGCTGCGTCTGTATGGGTTGGCTGTCAGCCAGACTCGAGTTTTAGCGGCACGGCCACTACAGTGCTACCGATGCCTCGAGCTCGGTCATGTGCACTTCCAGTGCACCATACATGGGGGTTGACCAAAGCGACCAATTTTCGCCTGTGCCTACAAGGCGAGAGAGTGCATGGCGCAGCCACCAAATAGTCCACTATGCGCGGACTTCGGTCTTAGGGCGGAATATAGGCTGGGCGGCAAACTATGCAATGCCCGGAAAGGCAAGAGGGGGAAGCGAACCCCCCTGCCTTTTCCAATAGGCAAGAGAAGACTGCGTCGGCGGCATCGGTCGCGGGCCCACCGGATGCAAAGGAGGATGAAAATTCTCAGCCTTAAGAGTCCTTCAGTGCAACCTAAATCACGGCCGCAATGCACAGAACTACTGCTGCAGACTATTGCGCAGTGGTCGGTTGCCTTGACAGTTGTGGCAGAACCCTACGGTGTTCCAGAACATCCTCGCTGGTTCGGGCGCGCCTGTAACTCCGTCACCGTCTACTGGGCTGGGGTCAAGCCTTTATCGCTATTGAGTGGGGATCTCTGGCAAATCTGGGCTGCTACGTCATGTCAGTTTACGAGCGCTGAGATGGTATTCATTACAAAGTTGGAGTCTTAAGGAGGTTAACTGTTAATGATTATTTGGATGAAAACAGAAATACATGTTGAAGCGTTTTTTTTTTTTTTTTTTCAATACAATTAATATACTTACCGTATCCACGTGTCTATTCGTTATTAATTAGGTGATTTAATTTAACGTGAAAGTTCTCAATTGCGAAGATTTATCCACAAAAATATACAAGTTTACATAGCCAATTTTACGTATTATATAGTTATTGGTATGTTAATTGGCACAGTCAGTTTGTTTCTTTATAGTGCTTTTTTCAGAATCTTAAACATAAAACGTTTATCCGCAATTTGCATACAAGGAAATAATACAAATTAGGTGTGCAGGTGGCAGAAACCGGTATCGCAATTTAAAAAAAAACCATTCACGTAGGTAGATTTGCCATTACCACGTTTATCTATGTACTTACTTACATTAAATACGGGTATATTATATTATTGTGAATTATTTACGGTTATGGGCATTATAACTCATTTCCATTGTTATACAAGTAACGACACAACATAATGTACGAGGGCGGCACTGAAAATTTCGGGAATCAAGGAAGTGACACAACATTACTATTTAAAAATGTATTTATTGCTTTTCGAAGTATTCTCCGCGAAATTTGACACATTTTCCATACGATGGAACCAATCATTGAAGCAACCATTCCATTCGGAAGTTGGGGTCTCCAAAATGGCCGTTTTGTAGGCGTCCACAGCTTCTTTAGGTGATGAAAATCTCTGTCCACGCAATTTATTCTTTATTTTAGGGAAAGTATAGAAATCATTAGGGCTTAGGTCGGGGCTGTACGGCGGATGGTCTAATAATTCTATGTTTTCTTGCTCTAAAAACTCTTTTGTTCTGTGCGCGGTGTCGAGTGCGAGAACTCGCATTGTCGTGATGGAGGATGATGCGGCGGTTGCAGTTCTCTCTACGGAGTTCAGAAACGACCTGTGGCAAACAAATGCTAGCATACCATTCTGCATTAACCGTTCTTTGTCCCTCAAGAGGAATAGTAGTAACATGGCCGGTTTTGGAGACAGACGTGGCCACCATTTTTTTTGCAACACTCCGTGAACGAACAATTTTTGTTGGCTTTAACTCATTTTCGAACACCCAAACTCGTGACTGGTTTTTTGTTTTCGGGTTCGTACGCATATATCCAGGATTCATCACCTGATACGATGTTGTATACAGCATTTGAGGATCCTGCGTGGAATCTTTCGAGAGTTCTGACGCACCAAGTAACGCGAACCGCTTTTTGCTCTTCACATAGCAAATGCGGTATCCATCGGGAAAACAACTTTTTTACACCTAATTGTTCATGCAAGATTATTTGTATTTGACTCATGCCAATGTCTAAAGTTGCCTGAATTTCGCGGTATGTTACATGTCGATCTTCCTCAATCAGCTTACGCACAGTATCAACGTTTTCTTGGGTGACTGCAGTTTTTGGACGACCTTGACGAGGATCATCACTGAGCTTGACACGTCCTCGTTGAAATTCAGCAACTCAACGACTAAACAAGTTTGACAAAACCTTGTGACAAGACCGTGAATCTTTTTTTAAATAAATAAATGGTATACGATTTGTAAAACCAAGGAGTTTTCAATTAAAAAGATTTTAATATGACAGGAACAGTGGAAATATTACATTCCCGATACTTTTAGTGCAGCCTATGTATGTTTAGTATGTACAGAAAAAAAACCGTGTGCTGATCAATGATAATAATAATGATATTTTACAAATAGATGCGCCATATACAAACATTATGATACTACAGAACGGCGTAAATGTTACTATAGCTACTACCAGTACACACAAACATATAGCTCTAAAACAGTGCACGAAGGAAGGCAGAGAAAATGAAAGCCACCATGCGGCATACCGGTTGTTAGAAAGAGATGAATATACACTGTTAGTTACGTGGCATTAGCAGCTGCATGGCGCATGCTCGTTGGTCTGAATGCGTGTGACGAAACATGTCACCTGGCGCCGGCCGCCATTTAGACCGCGCAATAAAACAAAATCAGTTATTTTTATTTACAGTATAGATTTTCGCATGAAATTATGTTTTTTTCTCACAGTAGTAGTAGTGTAGTATAATTCGTGCATAAACGTTCTATAAACACAAAAAGGCATTTTTTCCCGCAATATGATGCAAGAATAACGTGTAAGATTGACGTCTAGCCGTGATACTGGCCGGCGAGTCACTGAGTGAATTTTGGGCAATTACCTTGCTTTCATGTGACCATCACAGAGGGCGTGCAACGCATCTACACTTATAAAAACATCTTAGATGCTGATAACAAAAATTGCGATTACTTATCCGCCTGCCAAGCGTGGTAATTATGGCAATATCCCGTAGGACCGTTCAGTGAGTGGCCCATATTTAGCATTGGACGTTTATGGGCTGTTGAGAAGAACCAGAGCTATAAGTGCCCTTTATAAAATATAAACTTTGATCATAAATACTAATTAATTTCTACACCTTTTTGTACCACTTCCTTGGGCCTTGACCACCAAAAACGATTTTTGCTAAGAGTCAAAGAAGTATATGAAAATTCACAAAGTTGTAGGCTTGTTATGTAGGCGTCCTGTAGCTAAGATGTATTTACCCTGTGGGTGACAAACTAGCGGCAGTTTGTAACCGGAACAGAAATAGGCCCGAGACGGTGGCGCGTTGTGTTCTGCGCGCGCCTTTTTGAAGGGATGACGCCGGCTCAGTTCGCACAAAGATGGGGCCCGTCGGACCAAGTGCAAGTTGCCCCGCTTCATGTCGCACGGGTATACATGCGGAGTACTGCGAGGAGAAGCAACATGCCTAATCTACCGACGTCATGTCGCCGGCGCGGACATCAGATTTTTGTAAACCTTTAGCCTGGCTAGATTCTCTAAGGACGAAATTAATAATCGATCTAATCCAGAATCTTTGGATTTCGGATTAAGGATAACTGTCTGTTTGTAATGTCAAAACAACAGCTTTTTACTAAATGCATATGAAAGTATATACGGTACATATAACAAAAAAAAAAACCCGGGTAATCTCCGAAACGGCTGAACCGATTTTGACGGGACTTTCACTGGCAGATAGCTGATGTTATAAGAAATAACTTAGGCAACTTTTATTTTATTAGAATAATAATTAGGGTGCCGCGCAAAAAAATAAATCCCTTGAAATCCAATATATATATTTCATGTCAAGTGTCTATGTTGAAGTACTCTAAATGTCTTTTAAATTAAACGCGGGTAAAACCGCGGGTCCCAGCTAGTTAAAAATATAATAAATGCTGCGTTGGGAATAGGATCCAAGCCACCGGTGGTTAGGGCTCCAGAGACTCCAGAGAGTGGAAGGAGGATAATTCGAGCTGTGTCTAGGAGTAACGCTCTACATTAAGATTTACGCCAAAAGCGTTCTTTGGCTAAAAAATAAGCATTGCTTATTCAACGTGGCAATTGCTGCCAGTCTTTTAAGAAGGCTTTTACTAGGCTGACAGCGATAAGGAGGAATACTTTGACGCCTAAGTGACCACTTTTATTTTATATTATTTAGTTTTCTATTTAAGGTATAAATACTACACTGTGTATCTTTGTTATAGAGAATTTTATACACCTAATTGTTATAAAAAAACATACCTAGATCGCCAATGACCAGCCACAGCTAATCACCTAATAACCTAGTTTCTGACAAAAATAAATTAACAAAGTCAAATTGTTTTTTATATAACTAATTAATTTGCCTGTGGTCGAAATTCACCCAATTGTTTGTAAAGTAACGAAATTCAACTTGTTTATTATATAATTAATTTTAAAATATTTGTATGCAAATTCCAAATTCTTACCTTGACGATATGAGGAATAGAGTTGGAAGGAGGAAGCTTAATGACAAATTTTGTAAATATATTAATTCCGTAGAAGTAAACAAATCAACTTTTAAACGGTAGAATAACATAACGAATAAGATAAAGATATAAAGATAAGTGATAATTCAACTTGTTTACTCTGCATAAAAACAGCGCTATGTATGTAAAAGTAGCTAAGTATTTGTTTGTTTAACTTTATTAGTTTACAAAATATTTTCCCCTTGTAAAAATGGCAAAGGATCTTAGCTCATACAGCCAAGATCGTGATCAAAATGTTTTTTTTACCTGGTTAAAAGCGTTGTATGAAAAAAAACTTATTTTACCTGCCATAACTGCTACATATATACTCGTACACATGATTTCTTTTGTGCCCATCTATGGCACAGTGACTTTTAATTAATTAAATAAGTTTCATTCCGATTTTTTTATAATGATTACTACAAAAAGGTACTTACATTTTAGATGTTTACGTATTATAAATATATAGATATGATAAGAGGAGCAACGTCTGTTCACTGTCATACCTAGTTAATTTCAAATTTTGTAGAACGAACAATGAGAACGCGCCAAAGCTTACGTGCCTACAATTGTACAGGTTCTCTAGCTCTGTTGACTTAGTAAGGCAGCTATTATCATGTGGATCGGACACTGATTACCCCACGCACGCGGTATCGACAATCGTAATAATAGCTTGATAAAAACTAGAACTTTGTTTTTAATAACATAGGCTGAATGTGATAATTTTATTTATTTATCTGTGGTTTCAGTTCCTAAAGCGGGACAAATATTTTTTTTTTTTTTTTTTTCATGGCAACTGTATTCCATTGGGACAAATATGAATATTTGACAAAATAGTAATTTGAATCATAATAGGTACATGTTATAATTTAAAGTGATACGTTGTAAAAAAAATACGTGTGGTTAATTATGTGGATGTATTATAATATGTGTTTTTAAATAACAGTTAAATGTAAATAATTCGCCTATTACCTCAGAATCAATTATTTTGCCTAATATAATTACATTGTAAGCAGACGTTTATTAAGTTGAAAAGGTAAGTAATTAAACGTCGTTACTTTATGGTATTATCAACAATATGATTATTCTGCTGCCCATCCCTATGGTTCAGAGTCCCTTAGTCGGCTTTTACGACACCTACGGGAGGATATGGAGTGGTAAATATTATCTATTATTAATGTACTAATATTTTATATGGTACGATTATGCAGATTATTATATTATTCTATTATTCTATGTTATTCTATGTTGTAAGAAATCTCATAGTTGCTAGTCAACGAATTGGCACAGGACCACATTAGGATTTCTCCTCTGTCGTGGGTGCGTTTACAGACACAAATTTCACACAACAAAACACCCAGACCTGGAACAACTACCTGCAGATCATAAAATATTTATTCCGTGTGGGAATCGAACCTGCGACTCGGAGCAGCCGACTGCATCAGCCACTGCACCAACCGTGTCGTAAGTTATAATTAACTGCATACTTAGTCAGTTTTTAATAGAAACAAAGTCTGGTTTTTTGTGCCAGCTATCTGTAGAGATGGTACTCCGGACGTATAGAGAAGGTAGTTCAGGGAATAATGTCCTTTATCACTTAACTTGGTAGTGTGATTAAGCCATCGGGTGTAATTGCAACGAATTTGCAATTACACAATAAGAAATGAAGGAATGATATCCTGTAAATTCGTCGGATACTCAGATCTTATTTCATTTATATTTCACCCGGTGGAAATGCTTCATGCACGTAATTGCATGCTGGATTCCTGATGATGATGCATGTATCAGGATAAGGGGTAGTCATTCGGGTAGTTCCAGATTATAAAAGGTTCCTCTTTTTTAATATTTAATTTATATTGTATACGGTAAAGTAATAGATACAACAAAAGTGCGGCTCAGATGGCTTTTATAGCGGATTAAGATTTATCGAGAGTTTATGTAAATTTTGCACATATAATAGATGGTAGAATTCATCATGTATGTACATGTTTTTATTTTAATTTTCCCCACACTAGGATTTCTCCTGTGTCGTGGGTGCGTTTACAGACATGAATTCCACATACAATATACCCAGACCCGGAACAACTACCTGCAGATCATACAAATGTTTGTTCCCTGCGGGAATCGAACCCACGACCCGGAGCGCAGCAGCCGACTGTATCAGCCACTGCACCAACCGTGCCGTCTACATCATACATACTACATCGGACAGCCAGCGCCCTGCGCTCCCTAAGGTCTTCGGTAACCCAGTGGCCCAAGTATTTAAACTAAGTGACTCGTGTTAGGGGACTATGGTGCAGAAAGACTGATGGCACGTTCGAGAAGCATTTCGAGCCATTGCTTCATTGCTCAGAGAGCGAGAGCGATAGCGATCGATAGCTTCGAGAGCGATCAAACATTTTGCATACCTCAACGGGGGCTACCTCTACAGTCACCAGAAAATAGCCGATTTTAAAATCATATCGCGTTTAGAGAGCACTCACATAGCAAAAAATATAGACGGATTTCAAGATATTTCAATCTATACAAATAGATAAAATTTAAGTGTCTGTTTGTAATGTCAAAATAGCAGTTTTTGACAAAATGCATATAAAAGTATGTACGGTAGTTATAACAAAATATCATTTTTTATTTTTGTCTGTCTGTCTGTTTTTCGTCGTCGTGTTGCCGTCATATGGTTATCCCACGATATTTTTCGCCGTTTAAACCTGACGACAGAAATCTAATGCTATGTACACGAGTATACGAATTACGAGGCTATAGCTAAAATAACAATAAAAATACAATACCTAATTAAATTACCGAAAGTCGTCAACATTTTAATAAGCAATTACCAACGTGTGTTGAAGTTTATAAAGACTGAAGTGTATAATGAATGAAGTACATTACATATTTAGTTGTATATTTAAAAGTCTATTTCAGTAGAGGCCGCGGTTAAAATAATTGTACAAATAAATTATTATATGACACAATGAATGTAATGTCATTGTTATTGAAGTAGCCTTTGACTATCACTCCGCGAGTCAAGGGTACGGCTATTCCGCATGACACTAGCGTAACGTGGAATACCAAAATAACGCATGTAATGACTCATTCATTTTATAGTAGAGATTTTTTTCATTGCTTTAAATACAAAGCTTTGTAAATAAGTTTCGTTTTTATTGATTTTCCGCTGTTAATTAGTTCCCATGCGGTTCTTGTAAGCGTGACTACAAGAATATGGCATGGACTGTGGTATGCTCGACACATCGCATTTTGTTTGCAATGATTTGTGATTTACTTTTCTTACGTGATGTAAAATTGACCGAGTGAAAATCTTTATTCTAAAGCGTCATCATCATCATATTAGTCAAAGGACGCGCACGGCTCAACAGGCCTCTCTCATAGATTTCCACAATTGCGTTGTCATTTTGGGGGAATTTTCCAGCACTGACCACACTTGGCAAATGAAATGAAATATATTTCGCAATAAACTTGGATAGTATAGTTAAAAGCACAATGGGAAAAATAAGGTAGCCCACATATTACACCACTGTGGTATGTGAAATTTGTTAGGGTTACATTATTATTGTAAATATTATTAATTATAAGGGGTAAAATGTCAACATTACACACAAATGAAAAAATCGAATGTCAAGAATAATTGAAATTAAATTTCAATCATATCAGCCACAGGATGTCTACTGTTGAACAAAAGCCTCCCCCTTAGATTTCCACAACGAGCGGTCACATGCCGCTCTCATCCAACGACTCCCAGCGACCCTCACCAGGTCATCTGCCTACCTCGTTGGAGGTCGTCCCACGCTGCGCTTTCCGGTGCGCGGACTCCATTCGAGAACCTTTGTGCCCCACCGGCCATAAGTTCTAGGAGCAATGTGCCCCGCCCATAGCCATTTCGGTTCACTAATCCTTTCAGCTATGTCGACAACTTTAGTTCTTCTACGGATCTCCTCATTTCTGATTCGATCTCGTAGAGAAATACCAAGCATAGCTCTCTCCATAGCTCACTGAGTGACCTTGAGCTTTCTTATGAGGCCCATTGTGAGTGACCACGTCTCTATTCCATATGTCATCACTGGTAACATACACTGGTTAAAGACTTCCATCTTGAGGTATTGTTGACGAAAAGACGTTGCGAAGCTGCCCAGCCGAGTCCGATTCGACGATTAACCTCTTTCTCGAAGCTGGACCTACCTAACTTGACAGTTTGTCCCAGGTAGACATACTCGTCAACAACTTCGAGAACAGAGCTCCCAAAGGATATTGGGATGGGCACGAAATGGGCATTTGACATGACTTTTGTCTTGCCCAGGTTCATTTTAAGGCCCACCTCTTGGGAAACTCTGTTGAGATCATCGAGCATTGTGCTGAGCTCTTGCAGCGATTCTGCCATGACTACGATGTCATCGGCAAATCGAACTTTACTTTACTGTTACTTTAGTATTTATTAGTATACTGTATTTCTCTGGTTTAGAGTCCCTTAGTGGCCCTTTACGACATCTACGGGATAAAATGGGGTGGTATGGTGGTAAACACCACGCGGAGCCTACTGTCAGAGGTTACGATATATGGTTCAATCACCGAAAGTTCATTTGATGTTCTACGTTTAGTAGTACTCAGGATGCTGTTCAGACTGCGCTGGTTTTGTAGTGCATGTTTGCTCAAGCCGACGACTTTCACGACGTTGTTCGTAAAATAACAGCAATAATTTGAGAAGACTGAAAGACAGCCGCAACGGCATGGTGAAAACTGTTAAGTACTGATAGTTTCACATCCCATTTATAAGGAAATTTGTGCAGTCTGATCAAGTAGAACAATGCTTGGGTTTTAAACCTGCTGCATAAATTTTACATAAATTAGCACTTAACAGTTTATAAGTTCCATTATTTTTTAATTAACTTTAATAAAAAAACATAGAAGATGAATCTTTTTGATGTTCGCAATAAAACCTTGTTTTAAATTTGTTCAATTTAGTTAAAATTAATCATTTACTGCGACAAAAGACCATGTTAATTGTATAACTAATGTATTAGGTATGTGTACGTTCATAATAACTTTATCAATGTCGTATTGCAAAAAATTATACAAGTGTTGATAAAACTGTTAATTGATAGGCCGGGGCCACACACCGCGAGTGTGTGCCTTAATTATTAGCAGATACGTAACAATTAGGTGTACTTGGAAAAAGCTCTTTGTTTCAAACCACCTGCAGACAACGTTAACGATAAGTAGCCGAATGTTACATGTTTAATTTACATACATTTTTCGGTTATACCTATCTCTTTTATAAAATCTCGATACTGAGTTACGTAGTTGCTTGAACCAAGATCCCGATATCCGGAAGAGAACCAAAATGATAGACATAGCACAACAAATTAGCAAGCTGAAGTGGTAGTGGGCTGGTCACGTTTGTCGAAGGATCGATGGCCGATGGAGCAGACGAGTCCACGAGTGGAGACCGCGTCTGGGTAAACGAAGTGTGGGATGCCCACCGGCCAGATGGACGGAAGACCTGAAGACGGTTGCTGGGTCCAGCTGGATGCGGAATGCTGATGACCGGGTTTTGTGGCGCACGGTAGGAGAGGCCTATGTCTAGCAGTAGACCAATATAGGCTGATGATGATGATGATGACATATAGGTAATCCAAACCGTCGTTTTTCTGAAAGTCGTCTCCACGGTTTTTCCCATCATATTATTACAAGTTTTTTTCTTCAATTCATAATGATCTTGAGACGTCGTTATATCGCTCGTATGTTTATTCGAATAGTCTGTTCCTAGATAATCACTTCGTTAAAGTTGTCTTTTTCTTTCATTTTTGTTTTCACTGAGTTTCAGTATCCTAAACTATTCTCAAAAAATTTGATTAGAACTGTGACCACGAGGTGGTGGTGGGTCATGGCTTATTTATCATCGACTTAAATGAGACTTTATTGTCGACAGTAACCTTTTTTTTTTTTTTTTTATTGATGCCCAGTGGAAATTCTACATGGAACTTCCTTCACCCCGGGGAAGGGCGAAGGGGTATGCCGGACTCCTACCGGCTAAAACCACTGGAGCGGTCATCTTCGGCACCGAAGGGGGGCTATAGGCTGATGATGATGATGATGACATATAGGTAATCCAAACCGTCGTTTTTCTGAAAGTCGTCTCCACGGTTTTTCCCATCATATTATTACAAGTTTTTTTCTTCAATTCATAATGATCTTGAGACGTCGTTATATCGCTCGTATGTTTATTCGAATAGTCTGTTCCTAGATAATCACTTCGTTAAAGTTGTCTTTTTCTTTCATTTTTGTTTTCACTGAGTTTCAGTATCCTAAACTATTCTCAAAAAATTTGATTAGAACTGTGACCACGAGGTGGTGGTGGGTCATGGCTTATTTATCATCGACTTAAATGAGACTTTATTGTCGACAGTAACCTTTTTTTTTTTTTTTTATTGGTGCCCAGTGGAAATTCTTCATGAACTTCCTTCACCCCGGGGAAGGGCGAAGGGGTATGCCGGACCTACCGGCTCACTGGTGCCATGTCTATAGGCACATCTCGGAGAGGGTGACTGTAAAGCGGGCACCCCCCGGGGGGATTGTAAAGGATCCCCCAAAGCGCCCCACGGCAGTGCGTGACCACATGCGTGCTATCGTCTTCTCTTGGGTCGCTCGGTGTAGGCACGCAGATTTCCCAATCTACGCACCCGCGAACTCAGAGGTCCGCCTTATAGCAATGGCGGGTGCTAGAATCTTACTCGTAACTATAGCCATTAATAACTTCTTACTAACCTTACTGATACTTCGGTAACGGATGATTCTGTGAAACGTTACTTTGATGAATGTGTTTGAAATTAAAATTGTTATTCTAAGAACTGAGACAAACATGAAACATTATTCGATCATACAAGAAGTTATGAATTAAAAATTATCGACATGTACGAACAGGGGTGCAATTCTCTAAGCTCAAACATCCATTCATCCTTGAATGCAGAATTGAAATAATGGTGATAGCCCAATTTGGTATTCGCTAAGGCTGGTCCTCATGGCTTACCGTCTGCAACGTGTCCTTGAATAACTTCAATCATGTCTTAGCGAATACCAAATTGGTTTTACAACGTTATTTCGATTCTATATTCAAGGATGTATGGATGTTTGAGCTTAAGGAATTGCACCCCAGGTACATATAAACAAAATAATGTGTGTGATATCATGATATGTAATATTCGTAGCATAGTTTTCGGGATATGAAATTCGATAAAAAAGTTTCTGTAAAATAATAGTTTTAGTCTAATACAAATAAAAAACGGTTCCTGTAAATGATCGATCTCGTTATTAATAAATAAACCGGACAACTGCGAGTCGAACTCGCGTGGAGAGGGTTCCGTACGTTGAGTATGTTATCTACCATATTTTTTTAAATCTGACCGTGTTGTGTTTGTTGTTACTTAAAAACGTATGTATGGTACCTGGTATAATTGCTGTATATTACCATTCTTGTACCAATAATTTACTTTCTTTCTTCTTTCTTTCTATTTACCATGTTATTATAAGACCATGAACTTCTTATCGGTTTTCCTGTAATATATAAAAAATCGCTATCTTCTGGTTTTCATTTTTTTTTATTTTGAGATCATAACAGATCATACAGATATCAGGGGTGGCGAATGGTCAATTTTCACCTATTTTCTTAAATAACCTTCAGATTATTTATTTTAAATTATAGTAAAATTTAATTCGAGACCCTCGCAACAGGTTCTTTCATTTGATATGTTACACGGTACAGTTAGCAAAACTTTTTCGGACGTAAGGAACCACTTGAGAAACTGAAGTTAAACAAATTGTTCAGGTATGTCATACCGCAAAGTCGGGTTCATGTACTTAGTTATATATGTAACTTTTTGGCTACTTCTGTCATGTTTTAACTTATCAGGTATCCTAAACATAACATTAAGTAATTATGTCATCATATCAGCCACAGGATGTCCTCTGCTGAACAAAGTCTCAGTGGAGTTTCTATTGGCAAGCCCTGATGGCTCTTTGGCACATGCCCTTCAGATTATTGGACTTTCGGGTCGTGTTCAAGACCAATTCAATGTCCTCTCCAAGAGTCCAGAGCTTCTGCCGAACAGCCCGAGCCTTCCCTTAACGTTGAGGTAATCTGGGTGCAGGATATCTACTCCAAATTCTTAGTTCAATCTACCACCAGCAACAACCTGCGGCAACTCTCGCACCGCTTGGAAAAGGGGAGAGAGTGGTCAAATCGGGGTCAAATCGATAAACAAAAAAAACATTGTTGACCTTGAAAATTATTTCCTGTGTCCCAATAATTATAAGTTACCCCGTGATTCCTAAATAGCTATGTGTTGAATTTACTCGTTTTCTTTGCCGTGCTTTACAATCATACGTTCAACAGGGTCTGACCTACTAACATTATTCCGATGCAAAAGCCTACGCGATCTGTATGGCAAAAAGTTTGTGCTGCCAATAAATCCAATATTATAAATATACTCACACGGATACAATACAAGCTCTATAACCTTGGCCTGACATGGTCATACCATTTGAGGTCAATTGTTTGCCCGAACTTAATAAATCAATGCTTTAATTGTGTTTCAATAGCTCATACTTGATATTGGTATTAAATTTTGCATAACTATTCATTTATTTTAATACGGCAATTACATGCAGATGCAGTCAAAACTTTTACTGAACCGAATAGTTAATAAAAATAAAAATATAATATAAGCCTCGAGTAGAGAAGGAACGAGCTTGAATAATAAATATGATCGTTTATTAAACATATATGTATTTACATTGGATGCTCCTAACCATTGATTTTTTTTATCAAATACTACACCCATAAATGTATTTGTGTGTAGGCAATATTCACGAAACTAATTTACAATGCGATATGTGCAGTACACATATTATGTAACATTACGCCAATCAAGCTAGTTCCTCGCATTGTAATGCAGAACACAAAAGCACGTTATATTGCGTAAAATCGTTATGAGAATTCACTTAGGCACTACGAATTACCGTTGAATCAATAATATCCTTTATTGTACACCATTTTAAAAACAACTACTAGGAATCATTCTATGAACAGTAATTGTACAATGGGCGGTCTTATCGCTATTAGCGATTTCTTACAGACTTTTGGATGGATAAGAAAAAGACAAAGGGGGTATACTTATTAAATGAATATACTCAAATAGTGTATCTGTAAATGGGCGGCATGCATGTGGTCACGTGCCCCCGAGCCGAGTGCACAGCAAATCACACAGCGAGGCTTCTGGGGATCCTTTTACAATCGCCCCGAAATCTACCTTAGAGAATGGTCTCTTTACAGTGCAACCGCGGTGTAAAAAAGAAATTCATCGGGATTGCGATTATTACAAAACAAGTTATAATTTCTTTTTCAACACAAATGTTTTAAAATAAGTAAAGTTGCAATTCGAGCACAACAAAAATATTTCTTTTCATCATAACTAATACATATTATTATTGGAACTGTAAACTGCAAGCGTTCATGGACAAACTTTTAAAGTTTATTATTTAGTAATAAAAAACATGGTAAATATCCCATTTTCAGTTCCAATAATAGTGTCAGTGACCATGTCAGTTTAAAAACTAATATATGTTATTAATAATTCCAAAAAAAAAAAAATTACGACTTGTTTAAAGAAAAAGCGAACAAGTGCGAGTTAAACTCGCGTAGAGAAGATTCCGAAATTACTGAATATATTGTCTTGTACCAATAACTTATCCCAAAAAAAACTTAAGACCGTAGTTGAAAAACATGTTTTCCGATACATTCCAAGTGCAAACGTAAGTTTGTACCTACACCTACCTACCCTAACCTATTACCTATATTATTATTTTTCAACATTATTAGCTTAGTAGTTTTGGAGATAAGAGGGATGGTCAGTTTTAATCTATTTTCTTTAATAACTTTTAAAACTATATATTTTAAAATTATGAAATAAATATACTTGAGACCCTTACCACAAGCCCTTTCATTTTATATGTTAAACGGTACAATTTGCATAACTTTAATTTTCTATATTGCCCGCCAAAAGTGACCCCCGTATTCAAAATTCATTTATTTACGTTACACGTCCATGTTTGGGACGCAGAAATCCAAATGTCTCCCAAATTTCAATCGGTCCAGTAGATTCGGAGCCAATTAACTGTGACAAATGGACAAACAGACAGATACACGAGTGATCCTATAAGTAGAGGTGGTCATTATTTCAATAACCGGTAATGTAATGCATTATTCTTACGCAATGTATAACACATTATTGAACAACGAATTATCCTGTTGTCGTTTTTCGTTATTGTTATTGACAACAGCCAGGCAGTGCGCGCACACTCGCAGCTAATGTCGCACGGCTACGTGGCGAATAAGAAAGCATTATGCGCAACCAATAGGTGTGAGAGATATGGTGTTATTCAAATATGACGTACTTCACATTGCTAAAGAATTACAAATCATACGATTATAGTCCTTAAGTGCAAGACATAAAGTTCACTTTTATTTTTATCTTTGTCTAGTATCTTGATGTATCACTACACATGGTTTAATTTACGATTTTACGCTTTATTAAATTGGAATAATGTCGATTTTAATATTTAACTGAGGCAATAACTAAACAACGGATAACGAAAACTTGACAACAGTGAGAGAATAATGTAATGCAAGTTGCGACTAATGTAAATGTTATCGTTATTGTTGTCATTGCGATCACGAACACGATTGTCATTATCCGCTGTCACTGTCCGGTGATAGTTGAAAAGTTTAGTTTGGTGTTTTGGATTATTGTAATTACCAAATCATTTTAGTATAGTATATAGTAAGTGTTTTAAATTATTTTAAGTAATTAATAAGTAATTTACTGTAGATAAACGAGCTACACATAATTCATTATAATGTTGCAAAACCGCAAAACGACTCAATAGCAGGATAAGAGGATAACTGACAGCAGTTTACAATAATAGTTGTTTCAAAATAACACAGCAGTGTAATTCATTATTGAAATGTAGCCGTTATTGCCATCTCTACCTATAAGGGATCCGCCATTTTCTCCTTCGGACATTCGGAGCCCTAAAAAACGTTTATTTAAAATAGACTAAAAGAGTCGTTCTTTTTTAGCGTCAATACAGTACAGTACCCGTATAACCTCACCTTCACCAAGCTTCACCGCTTCCTTGTGTTTATACTTTTAAAGCTGTGGAGAAGAGACGGCGCAACAAACTTCTCAGCTACACGTAGTCTGTGTTATGTCATAATACTATTTAATTAATTAATTTGATCCCTATATCCTACTGTTTGCACAGACTAGGTAAACAATAGTTACATTATTAACTGATTATCGCATTACATAAAGTTCTTATTGTCAGTTTAGATAAAGTAGCCTGCTACTATATAGTTTCAGGTAGTACTTAAACCTTGTACAAAAATGCAGTCTTGGATTGTCCCCGGAGGTGTAAAACTATTGTATGAGATGGAAACTACAATTATAAGGTCTATTGCAATGCGTGCTAAACGGATCGCCATTTTTCCGTTTTTAGAAATATTTAATTTCTAAAAACGAAAAAAACGGCGACTGCCTTTGAACATAGTATTAATACCAGAAACAAACATAAACTGGTTGTTACTGCCACTAGGCTCCAGAAGATAACCAAATCATTTACATGTTAATCTGTGCGTTTTTACAATAAAATCCCAAGTCATATTAAAAAATTAAGTCTTAATAAATTCAAGTCCATTATAAAGCAGAAGCTGTGTAGAAAGGGTTTCTATAAAGTTACAGAGTCTATGACAAAAATGCTTGGGATTGAGCTGCTCTAATTTTCATAGGCTTACATTCTTGGTTTTTGATGTATTTATCAAATACAATTGCCATTTTTTTATGTTGACATTTAAATTACGTCATAATTACCTATAATGGATGGATATTAATTCAGATAATGACATTTGATTATTCTATTCTATTATTTCATATAATGACATTCAATTATTCTATATTTGTTTAAATTACTTTAACGAATTGTTTATTTTTAAATATTCAATTTATTTTGATTTGTTACTGTACTGGCAGTGCGAGAAGCATGTGGGTTGTTTTTGTATTTTGTTTTATTGAAGGAGGAGATGGAGTGGTGCTATATTCTTAATCCGGACACCACACGGATTGTTGCTGATTGCCGATTGCTCTATATAAACGCAAAAAAAAATCTATACATATTTTAAGTTTTCTGTACTGCAATTTTGATGTAATAGATTTTATAGTTTCTATAGTACCACTTTATTTAATTCTTCTGAGCATCCAAGAAGCGCAACTATAATACAATATAAATATCTACATATGTAATGCTTGCCTCTAGTATATAGTTCATTCCTTGAGATCGAACACGTTTTGTCAAGCTTCAAAAGTTGAGACGTTATAGGTATTAATAAATACTCTGCTTGAGCTATGTGTAACTTATTTCTACTGTCGCGTAACGATTCAGAATGAGATTAAACAAGTTTAGGTGAGTATAACCTTGACCTCTTTTACAAACTGAAATGGCAGCAAATCGTAGTTTATTTTACCAATAATCTTCGCTATTATCAATTAGTTATGCCACATATTTCCTTGATTAATATCTTGTTTACGTCTTTTTGTATTACATTACATAGTGAACCAGTTTGTTCTGGTGGTATAGACATTTAATCAGTTAATACCAGTATCCTTGAATGTAAATTAGGAGAAGGGAGGGTTTCGCACGCATTGTGATCTGTTATGCTTAATTGGACAATTAAATCCTTCTTATATTATACTAGCTTTTGCCCGCGGCTTCTCCCGCTTGGAATTTGGAAGTCTACATGATGTTGTTGAAAACATGCAATAATGACCTGCGCTTGAGTGTAGAGGGATCATGCTATATCTCCGAATGACACGACTCATCACGTGCCGCATATTGACTAGGACTGTCGCTGATCTCCTAGAGAGTATCGTCTCTAGAGTGTTTAACATCATCAAGTAGATGAGAAGCTCCATAGGCTGGGCGATATTTAGGAAACTTAACGGCATCAACTGTTCTCAAGAACGCAAACGCATTGTGTGGAGAAAATCTGCAAAAAATTGTACTCACGATTATTTGGAAGTACTGTGTAGGCCCATTGTGGCGTCTTTAGTAGTAGTAGTAGTTTTCTAAGGTCTCTATGACAATTTCAGGATTGAAATAAATTCACTAGCTATTATCTAAATGGACGTCTAAATGCATGACTGATGGATGATTATCAAGTATAGAGATGTCGCTATCATCACCAGTTTTGAGAGAGAGAGCTAGCCTTTACATCTTAGGAACCCAGGAGTATCGAAAGAGATACGACCAGTTTGACTTTTAGACATGCCTCTAGGAGGTGTATTCGCTGTAAAAACAAATCTTTGTAGACATATTGTTATACTACTCACCTCTAATGCACAAAAGCATGATGATATGTAATACACAAACACAAAAATTCTAATAATTACATTTTTGGCATCAGTCTCATTCCTGGAACACACGACAGATCATTTAATGTACAGTTTTTGTCTCTCTACGATTTCATTATAGTGTAGATTATACATGCAAACGTGAGAGTTTGGATTTTCAGATGTGTTACTAAAATAAGAGTCCTGTTATTATTTGTCGAGTTCTTTTTATCAAGTATATTTTTATCTATTCTTATATCAAGGAAGTCTAGATATTTTTAGTATTACGTACCATAATGATTTTGATTGATTTTTTAAGAGACTGACAGTCTGAAAAACATTGTGGCGTAACCCACAATCTTTTTCAGACCTTGAAGAAGGTGTTCATTAATAATAATGATACAAGTTACTTTTAGATTTATTTCGGTATCCAAATTAGCACCAAAGACCACTGCTTTGTAGGGTAATTCTGTTGAGATCACTCGATCCATAATAAACATAGTAGAACCTGAATTGGCTCTAATACATAATACATGTATTGTGTGGTGTGTTTCCTGAGCGAATGAAAATTAGTCAGATATTAATAGCTCTTGTTCAAATCGGGTAGCCCATCTGGTCAGGTAAAAAACTTTAGGCCTGTTTCTGTGCTACCAACCTTCAGTAAAACATTTTGGAAATTGATGCTTGATTAATCGCAAAGCTTCTTCAATACAATTAAACTACATAGGAAACAATTCGATTACACAAGAAGTAGCTCGACAACTGTTGCTGGTGTTGAGCTTAGTACATAATTATCTTTGATAACTGTGAGGATTCACATGATGCATTAGGAATTTTTTGTGACCTTAAAAAGGCTTTAAAAGCCGATTGCGGTTTTCACGAGACATTGGTCAGGAAATTGTATCATTATGAAGCTAGGACTACTTACTTCCCTGGAAAGTGACATAGAATGAGTGGACGTTAACACAGAGAAGCGTCCGGGGTTTGTGGTCTCATATAGTCTGTGCCGTGTGGTGCCGGCTCAGAATGCCACCACCCCATCTCCTCCCATGGGTGTCGTAAAAGTCGACTAAGGGATTAGCCGGAGGATGGGCAGCAGCGTCCTTCAAGTATATTAACAACTCAACTGCGATCGCCAACCCGTCTGCCAAGCGTGGCGATTATGGCAAAACCCCCCAATGAGCCCACAACACATCCATATCGGTCGTTGTGGACATCTTTGGGGGAGTCCTGTGTCCAGCAGTGGACTTCATTCGGCCGAAATTATGACACTAAAATAGGATGTACAAAAAAAAAATAGTCTGTGATCCGCAGGGGTCAATTCTTGGGCCGCTCCTTTTCATCGTTTATATTAATGACCAACCTCATGTATAAACGATGCTCACGTAATAGTGTTATTTGCTGACGTCACATCCTTTTCAGTTAAGATTAAGCGGCAGCAGCTGGGTACTGAAGATGTGGTCGACGCATTGGTGGCACGGCCCTTGCAGTGTTACCGATGCCTTGAACTCAGGCACGTGCGCCCCCATTGCGCCATCCATAGGGGGGTTGACGGGAGCAACCTTTGCTTTGCTTGTGGCAGCCAGGGCCACAAAGCGAGACAGTGCACGGCACAGTCACAGAATTGTCAGCTATGTATGGACTTCGGACTGCCTTCAGGGAATAGGCTGGGCAGCAAGTCATGCGCTACCCAGAAAGGTAAGCGAGCCGCCTCTGCCACTGCCAATAGGCAGGAGTCGACTATGTCGTCGACATCGGTCGCGGGGCCCACCCGAGGCAACGGAGTAACACTGTAAAGGCCGTGTCGCCCATAACTCTACTCTAGCCGACGCCCACCCCACGCAAACACGTGAGGCGGACGCCACCTTTCTGGCTGCCTATAGTGGGAAGTGCACCCAGACGGTGCCCAAGGACACAGGTGAGCGTCGAATGTCACCCACCTTTATTTCCTCGGGCTGACACCCACCAGCCACTGCGATTGCATTAGCTACCTCTTCTGGTGTCACGCACCCTCATCTCGCCGTCTTTGTTGGTCGCGCGATCCGCACGTCAAAAACGGGCGAGAGCACCTCCCGCATACGGCACGCCAGGCTATCAGCCTTGGCACTGCAGTCCTCACCAGCTACGGACAGCACCATTCCGCCGCTGGCTGCCCTCTTGATTGTCACCGTGTTAGGACCGATGCCGAGGTCAGCGAGCTTTATGCTCTTCCTGGCCTCGGCCATAACTTTACCAACCGAATGTCGGGTGAGCTCTCCGGCACGGTGACCGTGATGGCGGCCGTTGCGGAAACCTTGGGGAGGTTGCACTGTCCCCTTCCTTTTCTCCCCCTTGTCCCCCTCCCACCCTTGGGGGTGGAAGTCTGCGCGGCCTGCGCAGTAGCGGCCTTCTGGGCCTTAGGGGTTGGGGCTTCTTCTTTTGCCTCCCGGCCACAGTAGACCACAACTCATTGGTCTCCACTGTGGCCTGTGGGTCTGGGGGCGCAGTGGACGCAGCAGCTGCAGCAGGCACCGTCGGTAAATCATTACCAGTCGGCCTTGTCCGCTTTCGCGCGCGGGACATCACCAACGCCGTTGACGTCTGGGAGGTGATCGATATTTGCGAGATATCTGACTCACCGCCATCACTCACCATCCCACCACGAACCGGAGTATCCGGGCCCGGGAGCACAAGCTTCCCGCGCTTCTTGGTCACAACCGTAGCTGGCACCGGAAATGCTTCTCCGGCCGGACGCTCTGCGCCTCCGATATGAAGTCGGGTGTCGACTCTACACCAACTTCGTCAATTTTATTTTTTGGTCCATTTTGAATTCCACGAGTATGGGGGAAATAAACGGTCCACCCGAGCAGTGCCCCCTGTACCCGGGTAAGCGTATTTACTACCAAGGCTTCCGCCGGTGCCCTGGAGTTGCGTGCTAGAGACTGAACTTCCCATAAGCCATGGCACCCCAACTTGGGATTCGGGGTAATTATTTTATAGAGATTTTCTTCCTCGCAGTCCGGGGGATTAAGCCAAGACCTTCGGTCCTTATGCTGAGCAGCGAGACATGGCGACGACACTCGGCATACCTCAGGATTACGATGTGGAGACATTGGCATTGCTGCCAGTCCGTCAATCGTGTCCACGACTGACGAAACCCGTCTCGGTTTCGCATCCTCACTATCCTTTGCTAAGCAGAGCAATACGAGGAGCAAAATTCGGGCACCATTCTAAAAATGCGCCCGTCCACACGGCAGTCCTCACTGGACTCCACTCCCTTTGGGCCTGTCCGGCATGAGTGACTCTACCGGCTGAGCCCCAAAGATCATCGAGACATGCAAGTCCCACTACGACGACAACGTGGGAATCTCAGTGGGGGAGCGCGTCACCTACCGCCTGACCCAGGTGTTCACTGGTCACGGTTGTTTCGGTGCGTACCTGCACAGGATAAAACGTGAGGTCACAGCACAGTGCCACCACTGTGGAAGCGACCAGGATACCGCACACCGTGGGCTGCCGAGCGGCAGTTCCTGGTCGATCAGATAGGGCTAGATCTCTCTCTGCCGGGAGTAGTGTTGGCTATGTTGGCAGAGCATGCAAATTGTAGTGCAGTGGCCTTCTTCTGCAAGAGCGTTATGCTCCAGAAAGAGACTGCAGAGTGGCATCGGGAGAAGGCTGATCCTGCATGAAGAAGGACGAGACGGCACCGAGGTAACAACTGCCACGGCGCCCAGGTCCAACACACCTGAGCCCCCTGCCGTCAGTTCATGGTGGGAGGCCTTGGAGGTCGCAGGTGCGCAGATTTGGGAGTCTGCGTGCTCATACCGAGCGACCCCCGGGAAGATAGTGGCGCGCACGTGGTCACGTGCCGCCGTGTGCGCAGCTCAGTGCACAACGAGACTTGGGGGGACCCTTTACAATCCTCCCCGAGAAGTGACTGGGGGTGGCCTTTTTACAGCCGCCTACCCTCCGCTAGAGGGTGAGACCGACTTTACAGTCATCCCTCCGAGACGTGCCTAAAGGCATGGCATCAATGGGCGGCTCTAGTGTGATCTTACGAAGACCTGGAGGGGCTTTGGTGCCGAAGCTGACCGCTCCAGTGGATTTAGCCGGTAGGAGTTCGGCATACCCCTTCGCCCTTCCCCGCGGTGAAGGAAGTTCCATGTAGAATTTCCACTGGACATCAATAAATAAAAGAAAGGGTACTGAACATGTAACTAACGCTCGCCCCAATATAGCGCACTGGTTTAATGTTAATAAATTACTTTTGAACGAGAAAAAGACCAAATTTTATTTAAATTTTTATTTTATTTAAATTTTTATTTAATTTATTTTGTTTATTAAAATTATGATTCTTAACACCTCACTTAAGTAGGTGAAAACCAGAGTACTGATAAATGGGAAGTTGATCCTTGTAGAACTACTGTTTTTGTATATTAGATCTATAAATTCAAAACCTGTAGTTTTAGTTTTAGTTTTTTAGGGCCCACATTACTCGTACACAACCAAAAATATGAAATCATGATATGAACGGAGCACTAATTCAGCAAGTTCGACTTCCATTTGGCAGGTTTCTTCTCAAGCTAATTTAATAGTTAAAACATTATCCTTTTAAATTAATGCAAAACGTGTTTTATCATAAAATGTATCGTCATTAAGATATATTTTACTTTAATAGGAAATAATTAAAATACATGAGGAAGATTAAGAAGCTTTAATTATTTTTACACTAAATTCAAAGTAGTTTTTATAAAACTTATCACCATTAAAATCGATCCCCACCAAAGTAGTTTATACAAAACTTAACACATTAAATATCTATAATTTCAGATAATTCGCCACCATGCCCGAAACCTCTGTAGTTTTCGGCACCAACGAGAAATGGCGGATCAACCGCAACATTCTGGTGCTGGGGTTCGCTTTTATGGTGCACTTCACCGCCTTCCATGGGACTGCCAACCTTCAGAGCTCAGTGAATAGTGACGCTGGCGCAGGAGCATTCACTCTCGCGGCTATATACTTCTCACTCATATTATCCAATATACTGCTGCCAGCAGTCATCATTAA
The DNA here is from genome assembly GCA_947459985.1 of Diloba caeruleocephala. NCBI lineage: Eukaryota > Metazoa > Arthropoda > Insecta > Lepidoptera > Noctuidae > Diloba > Diloba caeruleocephala. The sequence continues at coordinate 20,721,694 of OX381616.1, forward strand.
GTAAGTAATCTTGAATACAATGTTGAGGTAAGTTAACTTTACGTTTCAGATTCCAGATTGTATTACCGAAATATATGTACAAAATGTTAGGATTTTGGATTTGTTTTAAATAGATATTAATATAATGAAAGTAAACGCTACTTTTGTTTTTAAAATGGACTTTAACATTAACTTATTTTAAAAGACTAATAACATTCAATAATTAATACATTACATTAACAATCTGCTTAATGCGAACCCATTTGGGTTCGCAATAAGTTGTTATCAGCACATAGGAGCATTGCTGCTGCCCATCCTCTTGATATCAACCTATAGTCGCCTTTTACGACACTTATGAGGACATTGATGGTCTATTTTTTGCCGGGAATCACATGGAACTTGACAAAGGTTAATCAACGGTCACCTTTATCTACACTGATTATATTTATACTTCGAATAACCGGAATTACGACGCAGTGTCCACAAACTTCATAAAACCAGAAAGCCACGACTTCGAAAACAATGACCGGTAAAATCTCCTCATGAATTGTCTTTGAAATGATATCATTAGAATTAGCAACGGTTGATGTAATAGGGGTTTTGGATTACGACATTAAATTGAATTGGGACCGGATCAGAGCTTGTGAGTATTATATTCAGATCTCATTGATATGTACCAAGATGTCTAGATATTCATATGAGATGGTCACCGTGATCTAATGAATGTAGATTAGCTGAGATCTTGATAAATACTTAAAAATGTACTTATACAACAAATAATTGTCTATTCAATAAACATATTTGATGAGTCTATTAAAATCAAAACTAATGTTAAGTAAGTATACATAAACCTGTTGACGACACATGGACGAATAAAAGTATTAGGTTATTAAGTTCATTCTACATTCCTGAAGATAAAATATATTGGAAGTACTCATACCATTATTTATTTAAAAAAGAAACCTTTTTTAGTTTCCTGTTCATCATCGGTATACCTTAGTATTATTAGGGTTCGGTTTAGATCACTATAAAAATATTCCTGAATAGTCACGACCACTGAGTCTACACATACAGCATGTCGATCCTGTTTGTACATAGGCTGCACTAAAAGTATCGGGAATGGAATATTTCCACTGTTCCTGTCATATTAAAATCTTTTTAATTGAAAACTCCTTGGTTTTACAAATCGAATACCATTTATTTATTTAAAAAAAGATTCACGGTCTTGTCACAAGGTTTTGTCAAACTTGTTTAGTCTTTAAGAAAATGGAATTGACTCGAGAAAATTCAAGAGCGATGATTTATTATGACTTTCGAAGTGGTTTAACACAAAAACAGTGTGTTGAACAGATGATTTCTGCATTTGGTGATGAAGCCCCATCCAAAACCACAATTTATCGCTGGTTTGCTGAATTTCAACGTGGACGTGTCAACTGAGCTTGATCCTCGTCAAGGTCGTCCAAAAACTGCAGTCACCCAAGAAAACGTTGATGCTGTGCGTAAGCTGATTGAGGAAGATCGGCATGTGACATACCGCGAAATTCAGGCAACTTTAGACATTGGCATGAGTCAAATACAAATAATCTTGCATGAACAATTAGGTGTAAAAAAGTTGTTTTCCCGGTGGATACCGCATTTGCTATGTGAAGAGCAAAAAGCGGCTCGCGTTACTTGGTGCGTCAGAACTCTCGAAAGATTCCACGCAGGATCCTCAAATGCTGTATACAACATCGTATCAGGTGACGAATCCTGGATATATGCGTACGAACCCGAAACAAAAAACCAGTCACGAGTTTGGGTGTTCGAAAATGAGTTAAAGCCAACAAAAATTGTTCGTTCACGGAGTGTTGCAAAAAATATGGTGGCCACGTTTGTCTCCAAAACCGGCCATGTTACGACTATTCCTCTTGAGGGACGAAGAACGGTTAATGCAGAATGGTATGCTAGCATTTGTTTGCCACAGGTCGTTTCTGAACTCCGTAGAGAGAACTGCAACCGCCGCATCATCCTCCATCACGACAATGCGAGTTCTCACACCGCGCACAGAACAAAAGAGTTTTTGGAGCAAGAAAACATAGAATTATTAGACCACCCGCCGTACAGCCCCGACCTAAGCCCTAATGATTTCTATACTTTCCCTAAGATAAAGAATAAATTGCGTGGACAGAGATTTTCATCACCTAAAGAAGCTGTGGACGCCTACAAACGGCCATTTTGGAGACCCCAACTTCCGAATGGAATGGTTGCTTCAATGATTGGTTCCATCGTATGGAAAAATGTGTCAAATTTCGCGGAGAATACTTCGAAAAGCAATAAATACATTTTTAAATAGTAACGTTGTGTCACTTCCTTGATTCCCGAAATTTTCAGTGCCGCCCTCGTAATTGTTTAGACATTGTTACCGGAATGTTACTTTATGGCTTGTCTTGCCGTTTTGCTTAACTATAACGGTTGTTTCAAAGAAACTTCTTCAACAGATGGCTTGGCTGCAAATGGGCTGTGGCAGTATCATTCATAGCGTACATGCCTTTCATCGTGGCGCAGTTTTACCCTCGGTTGTACACGCTTGTGCCAGCGGGTATGATGGTCGGCTTCGGCGGAGGACCGCTCTGGTGCGCCAAGTGCACTTATTTATCTGTGGTAAGTTATATACTTTAGAGGCAAGAACTTAATTTATCATCCTTCGCGGTTATGCTAGTAGGGCTGGTAGCCGAACTATTAGGTTTGTCTGTATAAATATAGATATTATTTTTCACAATTATTTTAGATATCAATTGATTATTTGTTTTATAAAAAAATAACCGTAATTTTTCATTTTGATACACTTGTTTGATACTTTGTACACCAAACAATTGGCTTGCTCGAAGAATATAAATTGCTTCATTGAGATCTCGTAAATACTTTTGGTAGTTTGAGCCAGTTTTGTACGTATAACAAGTATTCCAATTGTTACATTTTGGTTGTGCACAGAGCACGTCGATGTTTTATTGAACTTTTAAGTAGACCCTCTTCCCCCATAGAATTAAACAATTTGTGTCATCATTTTTGAGGGATTTGTCATCATTCACCACTCCTTTCAGATGGGATGGTGAGCGCAGTATAGCTACTGTTCGACAGAACGGATGCTGCTGCCCATCCCTCTGGTTTTGAGTGCCTTAGTCGCCACTCGGTGCTATCTTTTTAAACTGGACACTACAAGCATTATTCGGACACCATACGGATTTCATTTATTTATAGTACTCCGGCAATAATTATAAAAAATAAAAGTGTAATACATAGATAATTTATGCGTGACGAATATCACCTACGTTACTGTTATAGTAATATATTATCTGTGTGCCTATCTATAGTCATAATATAATGACCTATTTTCAATACCATTTTGATAGGAATTAGGATCAAAATTATATACAAACGTTTCACATCACACGTCAGTTTTTCAACGAGCGACGGTACTTAACTTTTCCGTGTGGAGTTCGGATTAAGAATATAGCATCACTACATCTCCTAAAAGGCGACTAAGGGACTTTAAAATCAGAGGCATAGGCAGCAGCGTCCCTTCTGTGAAACAGCAGCCATACTGCTCTTCCAACCTGCCTGCCAAGCTTGTTGAGTACCGGGAAATTTCCCCCTAAATTACAACACAATTGTCGTGTAAATCTATCTAAATTAATTTATCAGTGGACGGCTTTTGGCTGTTATTGGTGATGACGGAACTTAGGTAGTCAACCTCGTTGCTAGTAGTCAATAGTATTTTTTTTGTTTCAAATAAACTAATTAGGTACTGGCACTTATGGAACGTCAGTATTTAAGATAGATTTGGTTGGTCCTATAGAGAAGAGATGGCAAAAAACTACATATACACTCTTTTAAAGTAATTAAGATTACAATCTTTATTGGCTCCAATTGTTTCTGGTAAAAGATATACCGAATGAGGAAAATGTTGGTTAAAGCGTAAAGAACGAAGTCGGCAACTGTCCACGAGCATGACAAATGCATCAGCATCGCTTAGCTCAATCATATTGTAGGGAACCCAATGGCCCTTTGCACAACGCCACCACCAGCGAGACATTTTAGTGAGCATGACACAATGACATTTAAACATCTTAGGCATGACAGAGCAATAATGCCAGGTAAAACTACAAGACAGTATTATACTAAATACCTTAATGGCTACATGATGCTTTACATGAGAAATATAATATGTTGCTCATGCCAAAACGTACCTAAGTTACTTATACGATAAAACTATACAACACTTATAAAAGGAAAAAAAGTGAAAAATGTCGGTGGTGACTTTTCTGTGACCGCTTACCTTACGGAGACCCGTATGTTCGCATCAACTGGTTTTTATGCGTCGTTACAATTTATATTTGTGTTACAATTTTGTCTAGGTTATGTCAAGGGGAATTGTAGCTGCCCCCTCATATATATTATTTAACAACATACTGTAATCGCTTTTGCCAAGTGTATAGGTAAGCAGGAGCAATTTCCTGAATCACCTCTTTAATAGGGCAGCAAGGGCTCCGGACTTCTTGCTCTGCTCCTGCGAACCATTTTTATTTTTTTATGATCCTTTGGTAATACATCGTGTACTTCCTCCACCCCGGGGAAGAGCGGAGGGGTATGCCTGACTCCTACCAACTAAGACTACTGGAGTGGTCATTTTTGGCACCGGAGGAGGCTCCAGGAAACGGCACCCATTGCTGCCACGCCTTTAGGCACATATCTGAGGGGATGACTGTAAAGCGATTGCTCCTCTAGCGGAGGGAAGGGGTGTAAAGAGGCCACCCCCCAGGCACCAGGCCCCGAAGCCTCGCTATGCGCTGTGCTGCGCACACGAATGCACGTGACTACATGGACACCGCCGCCTTCCTGGGAGCCCCTGCCACCCTGCTACGCTTGCGTGTGTAGTATGATTGAGGATTTTATTTCGATTCTGCAACCGTTTACCAACCCAATGCTTCTTCTTTTCTTTGAGGTCACCACTGTAATAGCTAAAGCTATCTTTGGTGTTTTGATAGTGTGGATGCCATCTTCAAGTGACGCGTGATTCGCAGAACGTTCACTATCACTCTAAACGGTAGACGTGTGAGTAGCTGGCTTTACAGAATATCGTATGTTCGATGTACGTATCGGTTTAATATCTAAGTGAGCATGAATACCTCTCTCTTCAGTAAAAAATATACACTGGAGGTAAACCTCTTTCCTCCGAAGGTGATTAATAAATACTATCTACAAGAAAGATTATTAATTCAAGGTCAACGTCTACAAACCTCATGTGTTATGTCTCAGCCATATCGGAGTCTCTTGATAAACGAATCCCCGTGGATACCATATATACAGACTTCAGTAAATAATTTGATAAGGTTGACCATAATTTGCTCTTGAATAATATATTTATATTTATATTTTTTACTTTAAAAATTGATACCTGACATTTTTTTCATCATATTATTAATTTATCATTGTATTTTATTATTATCATTATTTATAGACTGACATTATTGCTATTTTATAATAATCTATTGTATAATGTGACGAGTCTGTGTAATATATTAAGCTATAAATCAATTGTTAGAATATTAATCTTGTAAGCGTTTTGGATATCACATCTGTTAGCTTGTAAGATCAAATGAATAAATAAATAAATCTCAAATGGGAATAGGCGGATCATTACTTATATGGTTCCATACATACCTAGTTGGCAGAAATTCAAAAGTTGTCATCAATGGTTACCAAAATGACAACTTTCCAGCAACATCGGGAGTCTCGCAAGGCTCATCTAGGCCCTATTCTTTTTAATGTATCTATTAACGATATAGCGTCACGCTTCAAGCATTCAAATTACTACCTTTTCGCGGATGACGTAAAAATAATGAAACCGATAATGACCAACTTGGACTCGGCTTTATTACAAACCGATCTGGACCGAATGGTGGACTGGTACACCACAAACTAAATGTCCCTTAATGTTGCTAAGTGACATTATACTCAATTCTCTCGTAAAAAAAAAGTTCAAATAAACAATTGCACACTACACCAGCACACCGTGCAACAAGTAGAAGAGATCCGTGACTTGGGTATAATATTTGACAAGCAACTAAAATTTGATAGGCACATATTAAATATAACTTCTAAAGGGCTTAAGGTTCTCGGATTTGTCTTGCGTAATAGCATAGAATTTTCCAAACCCTCAACTAGAATTAAATTATTCAATACATTAGTCCGCCCAGTACTTGAATACAACAGCGGCGTATGGAACCCCCATTACGATGTCTATATTAAGCGCCTGGAAAGTGTACAGAGAGGTTTTCTATACCAGCTTTGCTATAAAAATAATTTGGCGAGTAAAATCAATAAAATAAAATAGCTACAATCTAAGACTAGAACACTATAAAATGTCCTCGCTGGAGGATAGAAGGAAATTACTTGACCTCGTATTTCTACACAAGCTGTTCGGTGGGGTTGTTGACTGTAGCGAGCTTCTTGGTAAATTGCAGATAAATGCGCCATCTCGCTTGCCACGTAAATGTAGCTTTAACCTTTTTAACGTGACACGATCCAAAACGAATCTCGAACATTTCGCCATTATTCCAAGGCTTTGCAGGCAGTATAATGAACTAGCTAAACGGGATAATTTGGACATCACTTGCAAAACTACAAAATATGAAAAAGAGCTCAAACTCATATTGTTAAACAGATGATATAATTATGATTATTTTAATTTATTTTTTATTATCATTCATTCATTTAAAGTTTATCCTAAAAATATCTTAATTTTTTTTATTTATCCTTATAATTAATTTCACTTAATTGTATCATATATTAATTTTACCTTCAACATAATTTTTTTTGCTATTGCTTATTTTAATGTTATGAAAATACTTTGTCTTCATTAAATTAAATTTTTACCTAGATTATATATGAATGATGTGGTCTTCTGTAATTGGAGGAGCATACTTGTTACTGTCCTCTGTGTTACTTAAATAGTTTGTAATTGTGTATCCTCTGTTGGAGGTCCAAATAATAAATAAAATATTTGCTTAGTGATGTATTTATATTGCAGGTGGCTGAACCTTACGCTAAATTGTCAGGGGTATCGACAGAGGTGCTCGTGGTGCGGTTCTTCGGGCTATTCTTCATGTTCTATCAGATGGCACAAATATGGGGAAACCTTTTATCGTCTGCTAGTAAGTTACTTATCCATATCTCGCTGTATGTGATTGATTGCTGATCGACGATTGTGATATTTCAATAGCCGCCGTTTTGTCTGGAATGACCGGTCCCTACACATAGAAAACGATAATTTTACATGGTTAAGTAATTTTGCCGAGGGTGATCGTTTTCACACATTTAGCAACTAATTCAAGAAACATTGTCGCGTCGACGTATGTGTATTTGCCTTTGCCATTCAGCTAAATTCCAAAGCAACTAAATTTTGAAGTCTTGTTTCAAACCATACTTATTTTTTTTTTGTATAGTATGCAAAAGCCAAGACATCCCGAAAAGTTTTTGATTAAAATAGTCTATAAAAAATCAAACAAATATAATGAAAACACACAAAGTAATAGGCTTGTTATGTTGCCTCGTTGGCGGTACATAATCATGCCCCACGGATGCGGTTGCATGGGGGATAGCGCGAAGGGAGTAGCTCGCCTAATCTGCCAATGTCACGTCGCCGGCGCGGTCAACCGAATTGCGTATTAATATGTCGAAGTTAAAACATTAAAATGGGCGACATAAAGCATGGTTTAAAAACTATTGCAATCATTTCAAAAGCATTTTTTAATACGATTTGGTGACATGACGAGCATGCCATTCACCTGGTGGTAAGCGTCATGCCTGCCCAAAAATAATGCTACCCAGGAATCGTCCTCTGGTCGTCACCTCAAGACGTGAAGTTATTATGCCCAGTAATTTCACTAGCTACAGTGCCCTTCTAACTGGAGCACAGTAATATCGAAAGCTTAAACACTGTTTGTACTGTACTGTTTAGCGGAAAATATCTGGCACTTGGGTGGTAGCTACCTTCTTGGTAGATTCTTGCAACTAGAGAACTACTACAATTAGATAGTTTAGTTTTGGTATTATATTACTGATTGTGTGGTGCCGGCTACGAATAGCACCAACCCATCTCACCCCGTGGGCGTCGTAAAAGCCGATTAAGGGATTGGATATGGAGGAAGGGCAGCAGCGTCCTTCGAATACATTAACAACTCAAATGTGATCGCCAACCCGCCTGCCAAGCGTGGCGATTATGGCAAAACCCCCCAATGAGCACACAACACACCGACATCGGTCGTTCTGGTGATCTTTGAGTGAGGCCTGTGTCCAGCAGTGGACTTTATTCGGCCGAAATTATTACTGATTCTGAATAAACTATTTTCAAGTTTCGTACAAATTAAGATTAATTTTGTATACTATATTGCTTAAACACGATTAATCGTGAAGTCACAACACAAGAAATGTAACAAATAAAATCAACATAATCCTACCACCACTCAAGGCCACGTCTTATTCCATACCCAGTTCCTTTAGCAAAGTCTACTGCGGTGAAAGTTAAAATTCACGACGCGAGTGACCTTGTGGCAGCAGTAAATAATGTAATGCTGATCAAATTGAGATAACGGTAGGAAATATAATAGCTTAGTTATAAAATACGCGTGAGTGTGAGGAAGTAGACTTAACTAATTTGTCTAGATTTTATAATTAGATAGTTTAGTTAGTTTCATTTATGATAAGGTTTAATGTTCATTAATAAAGTAATACACGTTTAGTGGAACACTTGACTTCCAAGTAAGACTTATATAGGCATACTTTATTAGGTATATTGAAACAACAAAATAAATCGAGAAATGAACAAAAAAAATAGGTATGATGATAAAGACAAAAGGAAAAGCAGCAAAATCTAAGTAATATTTTGATATAATAAAACACTTTTAAACGGATTCTATCGCGTATATTTTAGATTTTTGTTTTTCCTGACGTTTCGAATGCTTTGCAGCATTCGTGGTCGCAGGATGACTAATGCTGCAAAGCATTTTTTATAATGTGTAATACACGCGAAAACCTAGGACATTATTAATATTTTGTTTACGACTACATTATTGCAACGTGTGTCAGTGTGCGTGTTTTTTTTGTTAGGCTTCTCGAAGACATCTCAGAAAGATGTTGCTCCTTAAAAGGGTATTTTGGCGAAGCCGAATGGGCCTCCAGCCTGGCATATTTTTTACTAGGAATGGGGGGAGCTCAGGAATGCGTGTATATATATTGGTGAGTATGAGTAAGTGAGTGGAAGTGGCATAAAGTTGCTAGTTACTTATTTTTGATCTCTGGAACAATTTTTACAGTATTGTCATCCTCTTTGGGCGATGTACCACGACTTTCGAACGAGACGACTCCAAGCTTGTCTGCGTTATTCAGTAATGTAACAACTCAATCTACTGTGGACTTCGGAGCAACTTGTGGCGTCAACTTCTGCAGCGCCAGCGCTTCGCATGTATGTGTTTCTAACTCTTCTACATCCTTTCCAGGGTTCCTCTTATTGTTAGGTCCATTATGCAAAATAACGGTGGTATGACACTCATCCAATACCTTTGTTTAATGCACATTATTAAAATAAATTTGATGATTTTTTGTAAAGAAAAATTGTTTTAAGTGATCGAAGATTTTTAAATTTCGATATTTTCAATCAAACACAACAAAATTATTCCATGTGGTGTCCAGATTAAGAATATAACACCACTCCATTTCCTCCTATTGGTATCATAATAGGTGACTAAGGGATTAAATTAAAGGGATGGGCAGCAACATGCCTCCGTACCACTGCGCTCACCATCCCCAGCCAACCATATGAATGCACGCAAATTTCCCCCAAAATTAAGACACAATTGTGGAAATCTATAGGGGAGGCCTTTGTTCAGCAGTGGACGTCCTTTGGCTGACATGATGATGTGGATGATGCATAGTTGTAGCTGTTACAGAAACAAGAACAGAAACAGTTGGTCACACAATAATTATGTTTACAGGAGAATGCAAACTTAGAGCCTCCATCGGCATTGAAGATCCAGGTGATAGCTGGCGTGTACCTCGCGTGTATGGCTGCAGCTGTTATACTGGTGTCTGTGGGAGTCGACTCATTGACTAGGTGAATTATATACTATAATTTATTTATTTATTATTTGGATCTCCAACAGAGGATACACAATTACAAACTATTTAAGTAACACAGAGGACAGTAACAAATATGAAGACCACATCATTCATATATAATCTAGGTAAAAATTAAATTTACTGAAGACAAAGTATATTCATGACATTAAAATAAGCAATAGCAAATAAAATTATGTTGAAGGTAAAATTACTATATGATACAATTAAGTGAAATTAATTATAAGCAAGGATAGATAACAATTTTTAAGATAATTTTAACAACATGAGTTTGAGCTCTTTTTTATATTTTGTAATTTTCCAAGTGATGTCCAAATTATTCCGTTTAGCTAGTTCATTATACTGCCTGCAAAGCCTTGAAATAATGGCGAAATGTCCGAGATTAGTTTTGGATCGTGGCACGTTAAAAAGGTTAAAGGTACATTTACGTGGCAAGCGAGATGGCGCATTTATCTGCAATTTACCAAGAAGCTCGCTACAGTCAACAACCCCACCGAACAGCTTGTGTAGAAATACGAGGTCAAGTAATTTCCTTCTATCCTCCAGCGAGGACATTTTATAGTGTTCTAGTCTTAGATTGTAGCTATTGATTTTTCTCGCCAAATATTTTTTATAGCAAAGATGGTATAGAAAATAATAGTTACATAATCTTAAAGGCCTCCATCGTCACTGTGGGTAGGGCTGATTTTGGGTTCGATAGGCTGATATAACTGGCGTGCACCGTAAACCATTTTGTCAAAATTATCGTATTTTTAAATTGTAAATGCCATTTATTATTTATCCACAGAGCTTTTTTAAAATCATAGTAGCAAAACTGGCCATAACAGTTTAGATAAATGGGGTTAAATTGTCTGGCTCTGAAGTGACAATGGGCATGCCCCAGGGTGATATACTAGGTCCGTTCTTATATGTGTATGTGGCAGGGAAGCAAATAAATTAATTCAGTTCCAATGGGGTCCAAATATTACATCTTTAGCAGGAGGACTGAGTTCGGCTGCTTATGCTACCGCATGATTTGTTTACTTCAACCCTTTAAGCAAAATTTTACTATGGGGCCGAGATTTCTTGTGGTGTACCGATTAAGAATAATGCACCATTCCATCTCCTCCTGTGGATATCTAAATTACGATATGGATAATATGGATATATGAAAGGCGACTAACGGACTCTTAATCAGAGGGATAGGCATCAGCGTGTTTTCTGTGGAACAATACCGTTACTGCGCTCACCAGCATGCCTAGCAAGCGTGGTGAGTACTATATGGGAAGCCTATGTTCATTATAGATGCCCTTTGGCTGACACGATGATGATGATGATCAGGTAAGGCGTGATTCTATCAAAAATAAACTGTGGATGCCATTTAGCTGCGAGCTCCTATAAACCGTCATAATACAGTAGCCTATAAATGTTCATCAATTCATCATTATCATTTCGGCCAAATGAAGTCCACTGCTGGACACGGGCGTCCCCAATGATCATCACAACGATCGATATGGGTGTGTTGTGGGCTCATTATGGGGTTTTGCCATAATCGCCACGCTTGGCAGCCGGGTTGGCGATCGCAGTTGCGTTGTTAATGTACTCGAAGGACGCTGCTGCCCATCTAATCCCGTAAATTGTCAGTGCTGTATATAGGCCACATAAAGTAGGCTCACGAGCAACACGCTCTTAAAGACCTTATAATAATAATAGTACCCTACAACTGTCTCACTGCAGGGAAAAGGCTTCTTCTCATACATAGAGGGTACGGGCATCGATCACCATGATTGCTTACTGCGTGTTGGCGATTTGAGACCATTACATCCAAGTTTCCTCACGATGTTATCCTTTACTGTTAAAATCTACGGTGTCCTAGATAGAACTTAGAAACTACATCTGACATTGAAAATGTCACACTGGTGCACGTCAGGTTTTGAAACGACAACTTTGTGCTGAAGAAGCGAGTCCCTCAACACCCGGCAACCGTGACATTAGCAGAGCTTACCAAAATTTATTTACTTTTGGACCTGTCTCCCAATCAATATGGAATAAATAGCTGAGCAAAAGCCTCCTCCATAGATTTCCAATGAAATTTGTGTTATCATTGGGGTGAATTGGCCAGTACTCACCATGCTTGTCAGGTGTTTTGGTATTCCACAGAAGGGGTGTTTGCTGCCGCCCTCTGGTTTAGGAACATTTAGTCGCCTTTTACGAAATCCACGAGAGGAGATGTATTGGTGCTCTATTCTAAATCCGGACACCACACGGAAAGCATTCGATTAACAGTCCTTAAAAACGTACGCAGGTACACCTCAGGACGTAACACAGCCTGTCAAGGTAAGACGGGCGTTCGTCTACTGGCGGTAACTCTTCGACAGCTGCGACACAAGTACCAGCTGCTGCTGCTGCCCGTCATTGGATACATCGGAGCTGAACAAGCCTTCATGGCCGCTGATTTTACTCAGGTGACCTTTTGTGCCCTAATAATAAATACAGGTGGCGATAGGGTTGCTTAAGTGTAGGTTACTCAGATTATTGTAACCTTTGAGCAGCAATTTATTTTTATTTAGATTAAAAGTTATTTACTGTCACGGCTACGTCTGTAACACTCTTCCGGCTTAGTACATCTTTCCGACTAACCTTGTATGTCATAACATCAGGTAACAAAACAGCATATTAAGTACTGCTGTCAATCTTTCCTGGCAAGATAGGGGAATAGTTTAGCAAGAAATAAGAATCCTAGTTTATTCTGACAAAATGACAACTGAGAACTTGAGCAAGAAAAGAAAAGAAAACACGATTGTTATGTGTGTCGTAGCACTTATCAAAAGAGACGTCACTCATAAAGTCCATCGCAGTCACTGCGGCGCTGATTTTCGGTGACAAATTGATGTGCGCGTTGCGTGCAGTACTTTTCAAACAGAAACGTCACTTATAAATCAGCTACGCAGTTAGAGATACAACGCTGATTTTCAGTGGCGCCCATTTCTGTATGAGCATAGGAATGATAAACGGTAATAAATAAAGAGAAAGGTTAGTTACTTGATTCGCACCTATTTTTTATTTAAACTGACTTTATTCATACCTATATATGATATGAATTGTGTTTGTCGTATAAATTTAAACGAAAAAAATACGATAGTTGTATTTTCGATTCAAAATTCACTCACATTAACGTTACAATTACGATACTATACGTCAAAATATTCGTGCTAGGCCCTCACTCACCACGCTTGTCAGGCGGGTTGGTGAGCGCAGAATGGCTGCTGTGTGCATAGAAGGGATGCCGCTGCCCATCCCTCTGGCTTAGTCTCCCTTAGTCGCCTTTTATTACAACATCCATGGGAGGACATGGAGTGATGCTATCTATATTCTTAATCTGGACATCACACGAGCAGATTAGTGCGACGTCGTAAAAAGGAGGAATACAGAATAAAAAGGGACATACTTAACGATACAAACTTTTATTTAAATTGATTTGTCTATATATTGCTCGGTACTATACTTATTTGAAATGGTTCGTTATTTTTTATTACGTAGTTATAAACTTTTATCCTTATAACTGTATTGCGTTAGCATGAGCTCTCGTACATAAGCGTTCGTGATACTATTCGGTCAGAGCTAGAGCTAACGCGCGACATTCGGTAAATGAGGGACGACAATTTTTAGAAAAGGAAGATTGATCCTCCATTTGGATACCATCTGGTAACTCAACTCACAGTGGACTTTCATTCGCATTTTGAGATTCACGACGAATGGTATTCTTGAAACTTTTGTAATTCAACAAGACAGTCGATGCCGAGGGGTCACTTAGTAGTTGATTGTCTCTCAGTTCCGCAAATTGCCTAGCATATTAGGACAGATAAATGCTGCATATAATGATAGTATATACCTAATTGTCGACTAGCAAATTGAAGTATGACTAATAAATAGCTTTCTTCGAGTACGTTTAAAAACATCTGAGATCGCCAACCAAGCTTGGCGATGGTTGCAATACCCTCCAATGAGGGCACAACACACCTACACTTGTCGTTGTAGCGATCTTTTGGGGAGGCCTGAGTCCAGCGGTGGACTTTATTGGGCTAAAATTATGAATGATTATGGCGCGGAATTTTATCAATTAGATATGTAATGAATAAAAAGGTGAAAATTATTGTATGCGCCTATCATATTTTTCATAGCCAATCAATAATCCTCAACAATTTTGCCTATCTCATAACTCATAGCAAATACATACTTTTATAAGATACTACTGCATATTGATCAGGCGTTCAGATTTTGTTAGATTAGCAATATTATGAGCGGATGGCTTTTCAGTGCATATTGCATTGTGGTCTCTGTTACCGCACCGGGGCTGGGGCTTTTGTGGTATATTTATCATGTAATTAAACTCATCACTCTCGGGGATCTCGATCCTTGAAAGTTAACAAAGTTACAAATAGGTAAAATATTTTTTTGTTTTATATGCGTAAAGCCGTCGTCGACATATACCCATTTCGGGAACCTCGTATTTTTTATAACTAAGGGCATATGAACATTCCGGTACCTAATCAAATTCGAGTCCAAGAACATCTGAAACACTTGAGAAGAAAATATATTGAGAAGGAATATTATAGTATTATGAACGTTAGACAAAAACTCGTGACCGGTGCTAGTTTCATGTTCATTTAAATTCTTGAGCTACCTAATTCACGTATCTCACTTACATAGATCACACGGAAAAAATATTATGGTCCGACTATACTTGCCTTATCAGTAACAAAGACCTTCCCCAATGATTTCCACAATTGTGTCGTAATTTTGGGAGAATTTTCCAGTATGCTACGCTTTGCAGACGGGTCGGCGAAGGAACATAGAATTTACATTTCCGACAATAACTACATTATTTATAGGTGTAGTTGATTCTTTCTTTAAGACCACATCTAAAAACTGTATTTTACATTTTCTGTATTGATCCTTATTTTATAAAAAAATATCGGTGTGGTGTCCGATTAAGAATATAGCACTCCATTTCCTTCTGTGGATGTCGTAAAAGTCGACTAAGGGACTGTAAACCAGAGGGATGGGCAGCAGCGTCACTTCTGTGGCACAGCAGTCATTTTGCGCTCACCGACCTGGCAATCCCCCCAAAATAACGACTTATGGGGGAGGCTTTTGTCCAGCAGTGGACGTTTTTGGGTCATATGATGATAATTTTTTTTTTTTTGTTATTTCTGGTGTACAATCAGAGTATTGTATTGTATGTGTGTACCAGGCGTTCATAGGCTGCGCGTACGGCATCAGTAACATCGGCTACGTGATGATCTGCTTCGGCGTGTTCAATGCACTGGCCGCGCCCGTGGCCGGCCTGCTGGTGCGGCTCACCGGCCGCTTCCCCGTCATGGTCACTGCACTCGTAAGGAATACCTCTTTATTATTTGAAATTACTTCAATCTTAGGATTCAAGACCCAGCAAGGCGCGAGATCCAAAGCGGAGAATATTTACATAGAACTTGAATACTAACGACTAACGAATCTAAATCAATAAAGCTTTTTTGTACGACCCTTTTTTATTTATCCGGTGGAAATACTATTTGTTGTAATATTATGTGTTAATAATAGAAGTGGACTGTCTAATCTAGAGCTACCGTCCGTCCGTCCGTACCTTGTATTCTACTAAAAGAACCCCAATTGAAGAAAATTTTGATTGCAAGAGTCCGGTTAGATAGGTATCACCCCAGTGCCAGATATTCTGCCGCCAAGCAGTAGAGTTCAAACTTTAGACATTACTGTGTTCCGGTTTGAAGGGCCCTGTAGCTAGTGACATTACTGGGCATAAGAGACTAAATAACTCGACTCGAGTTGACGAGCGCAGAACTAGTTCAGTAGCATTACAATTGTTATGGGCAGGCATGACGCTTACCACCACGCGAATGAGTTATCGTGTGACTAGGTTGTACAAAAACGTACCTATTGGGCAATCTACGTGCTCATACTGAGCGACCACCGGGAAGACGGTGGTGTGCATGTGGTCACGTGCCGCCGTGTGTGCACCTCAGCGCACAGCAAGGCTTTGGGGAATCCCCCTGAGATGTGCCTGGCCTCTTTATAGTCTCCGCTAGAGGGGACCGCTTTAAAGTCATTCCCTCCGAGATGTGCCTAAAGACATGGCACCAATGGGTGGCTCTAGATGGAGATTGTTCGAGTTCCTGGAGCCTCTCTTCGGTGCTGCAGATGACCACTGCGGTGGTTTTAGCCGGTAGGCGTCTGGCATCTCCCTCCGCCCTTCTCCGCGACGGTAGCTCTAGATTACAGTCGACTTCTATCATGAAAGAATAAGGATGTGAACTCTTTCACTATATCGATTTACGGTCGAAATGAATAATCAATCTAATCCAAAATCTTTACATTTAATTATTATGTTGAGATCACAGTTAACACATAAAACACACAAATCCTAAATCCAAAGATTTTGGATTAGATTGATTATTAATTTCGGTGGTTAATAAATGTGTGCCGGCTCAGAATGCCACCACCCCATCTTCTTCCATGGGTGTCGTAAAAGTCGACTAAGGGATTGCCGGAGGATGGGCAGCAGCGTCCTTCGAGTACATTAACAACTCAACTGCGATCGCCAACCCGTCTGCCAAGCGTGGAGATTATGGCAAAATCCCCCAATGAGCCCACAACACATCCATATCGGTCGTTGTGGACATCTTTGGGGGAGGCCTGTGTCCAGCAGTGGACTTCATTCGGCCGAAATGATGAAAAGATGAAAAAATGAAGTATACTAAAATCTTGACTTGTAATACTATGGCTACAAATAACTTTTTGAACTAAACATAATTCTTGATTTATGATCGTGACTTTTTAAACACAAATACTTATTTAAAATTTCCAGTTACTCAACCTATGCCTGCTGACGGCTCTGTTGTCATGGCGGCCGGATCCAGATCAATGGCTGGTGTTCTATTTACTAGCTGCTGTGTGGGGCTCTGCTGACGCTGTGTGGCTAGTCCAGGTCAATGGTGAGTTTCTCTAACCCTCCAACGAATCGTAGCATGACGTATGCTTCTCTTGCAGCCGTCTCACTTCCAGCAGCACTGTTGTTCATTCATCAGGATTACATTTTTGGTTGTTGGATTTGTGGTGCCGATTAAGAAAGAAATGGTGCTAACCTCAACTTCTACGACTATAGGATTACCAAGGGTCGGCAGTCGCGTACTTCAACTACAAGTCAACTGGGATCGCCACTCGCAGTTACTGTTAAGCGAGGCATTTATGCAAAACCCCTCAATGATCACACAACTCTAATCCAGACCGGTCATTGTGGTGATCTTTGAAGCCAGAAGTCCAGCAGTGGATGTTTTATCGGCTGAAATGATGATGATACTGGATGGTTTTTTCTTCGTAAGAGCTTCTTCGATCTGTTGCGCTGATCTTAGATATTAACATCTAGAAGGATAGTTTCTTGCGAGCTTGCTTTTCGCTGGTTGTCACAAACACGTAACCTAAACACTATGCATGTGTGCGTAAGCAGTGTATATTTACTTTCTCGACAGAGACAACACACAAGCGCATAGATAATGTTGATATAGTTAGCCGTATTCATAACATCACATAACATCATTTAATTATTTGAAATCGCCATTGTGGTGTCACATACATCGCCATCATATAGGAACAACTTACAGCAACATCTACTTGAACGTTAAGTGCAACTCTCCGATAAAAGCATCCTGAATCACACATGTAAACTCTTCACACATCGCTGCATATATACAGACTCCCAAGATCAACCGTTGGGCTTCGGCCCGCCAGGCATACCACCCGCCTGGTTGGAGGATCCTCCCTTCTCTATCGAGGAACACCACGCCTTGTTCCACCATATTGGTGACACCGAAGTTAATAGCTTCGTCTACCCTATCATAATCAACACGCTTGGCAGGCGGATAGGTGAATACACGAGAAGATCCGGCTACCCATCCTCTTGATATCAACCTTTAGTCAGGTTTTATGACACCCATGGCTACAGGAGGGTAGTCTATTCTTTGCCAGTTACCACACATACACACGGGACAGGCTGTCCAGTTAAGCAAGTCCAACTTCTAGAAAGAGGTCAATCGAATCCGACTCGGCTGGGCAGCGTTCGGGAAACTTCGCAACGTCTTTTCGTCAACAATACCACAGTACCTATGAGCAATGTGCCCCGCCCATTGCCACTTCAGTTTACTAATCCTTCCAGCTACCTAACAGTTACCTTGAGCTTTCTTATGAGGCCCATTGTGAGTGACCACGTCTCTATTCCATATGTCATCACTGGTAACACACACTGGTTAAAGACTTTCGTCTTGAGGCATTGCAGTATTGTTGACGAAACCCCACATGGCGTTCACAAAAAATGGAAAAGTACAAATGGTCATGGATTTGCAGGTGCCGATTGAACTTTTAGGTGTTACTATTACAATTACTATGCGCGCATTGTTATTGTGCGCTCTCTTTGCTCTTTTATTACCTATTATTATTTCGTGAATATTCCAGCATTGTCCGGCATCCTGTTCCCCGGTAACGAGGAGGCGGCGTACTCTAACTTCCGCCTGTGGGAGGCGACTGGCAGTGTGTTGTCCTACGCCTCCGCACCCTATCTCTGCGTGAGAACCAGGTAAAGACAGCTACTACATCATCATCATAACAAAGCTGAATAATGCTGAACAAAGGCCTCCCCCATAGTTTTCCACAACGAGCGGTTACATGCAGTGACCTTCACCAGGTCGTCTGACCACCTCGTTGGAGGTCGTCCCACGCTGCTTGCAGCATTCGTGGTCGCAGGTGAACGTCAGGAAAATCAAAAATCAAAATATACGCGATAGAATCCGTTTAAAAGTGTTTTATTATAATATAACCCTGTTTTCTTTCCAGGTTGTACGTCCTCATCGGTTTCTTGCTAGTTGGCTTCACGGGGTACAGCATCATAGAGTTAATGGAGTACAAAGTGAAGAAAGTTCATCACCTTGAGAGGAACTTCGAACTCGTTCACAAGAAGCACGAACACGAAGCTTGCGAATAGTCGGGAGACACTCGGGGCGACTTGAAAAAGTTTATACATGTCTGTAAATAGATTTACTGTACTATATAGTATTTGAAGATAAAAGTGAGAAAATAAAGTTACAGTATTGCTAACAAGGTGTATTAAATAAAGGGTAGTTGTATAATCTAGTATTATTGATGTAATTTATGTAGAAAACCGCGAAAAGTGCGAGTTGAACTCGCGCCGAGAAGTTTCCGAAATTACTGAATATATTGTTTACTATTGATATCGGTCTAGTAGATTCAGAGCAAATTGGCTGTGACAGACGGACACTAGTAATCCTATAAGGGTTTCATAGATTTTCCTTCGGACGTGCGGAATCCTAAAAACAGACGAGAAAAAAGCTCAATTGAAATGGTATATCGACGAGGGTATTAATTCTACCTTTTGTTTTTATATTCCCTTCGGTGATACTCTGTTTATGTAATAGAATAAGTTATTCAGTTGGATAAAAATGTAATCTTAAGATCTATATTTTATTTTGAAAATAAATTAAAATTAAAACTAAAAACAGACGAGAAAAAGCTCTATTGAAATGATAGATCGACGAGGATATTAATTCTGCCTTTTGTTTTTATATTCCCTTCAGTGTTTGTGTAAACAAGGTGGTTTATGTAATAGAATAAGTTATTCAGTTGGATGAAATTTTAATCTTAAGATCTATATTTTATTTTGAAAATAAATAAAAATTAAGTATTCTTTCTACGATTTAATAGAATAAGTTATTCAGTTGGATGATATTTTAATCTTAAGATCTACATTTTATTTTGAAAATAAATAAAAATTAAGTATTCTTTCTACGATTTAATAGAATAAGTTATTCAGTTGGATGATATTTTAATCTTAAGATCTATATTTTATTTTGAAAATAAATAAAAGTTAAGTATTCTTTCTAAGATTTATTTTAAATAAACCAATCACTGGCACTTATGACACGTCAGCGTTTAAGTTGCAGTGCTCCAATTGTTTGTCAATCAATGGAAAGAGCCAACAAGTAACTCCATGGAGTGTCCATTTTAAAATAATTGAGATTACAACCTTAGAGTCTTATTGCATACTAGCCGTTACCCGGCCGCTTCACTAGGCGTAAATTATATTTATATTCAAATCTTCTGAACCCTGATAGATATCGAAATGAAAATGACACGAAAATTTTAGTTAAAATTACCGTTTGATTTCCTTCATTTTTTATTGAAATGCGTTTCGCCTTTTCGGAGCCTATGCGATTTCAGACGGACATACAGACAACAGTTCCAAAAACAGTCATGTATCATTAGGCATGCCTTTCAAGTACTGTCGTTTCTTATATTTCCCGGCAATTTTGAATTTGGAACTGTTCTATATTCGAATGTGTTTAAATTTTTAATCTCAAAACAGTTGAAAGTATTAGGATTAATGCTATTGTTTAGTCACAGCGTCGATTGGAATCTGTCAGGTTACGTACGAAAATGAATCTTTCTAAGGAAAATGTTCGTGCAATATTTTTCTACAACTTTAAAAGAGCCCTGACACGGCTTCAGTGTTTTGAAGAGCTAACATCTGTGTTCAGTGATGAAGCCCCATGTCTGCGGACTGTCGAACGCTGATATTTAGTATTCCAGCGTGAACATACTAGTGTTAGTGACAAATCTCGCGAAGGACGCCTAAAATCCGCCTTCACGGAAGATAACATTATTGCTGTGAGACAACTAATTCTCGAAGATCGTCATATGAGGTATCGAGAGATAGAGGGTCTATTAGGCATCTCAGGGACAACATCATTCAGAAGATCTTGCATGAATCGCTTGGTGTGAGAAAGCTAGTTTGCCGTTGGATACCGCATCTGCTTTCCGACGATTACAAGGCGGCCTGCGTCAGATGGTGTAAGAAAACTCTGCAAAGGTTCAACCGAGGAGAGTCGAATCACGTCTACGACATCATCAGTGTTGACGAATCTTGGATCTATGACTACGATCTTGATTCCAAACAACAATCTACAATCTGGGCCTTTCAAGACGAGCCAAAGCCGACTAAAGTTGTTCGTTCTCGAAGCACTTCAAAGAAGATGGTGGCCACGTTCGTTGGAAAAACCAGCCATGTTACGACTATTGCACTTGAAGATCGTAGAACGGTTAACGCAGAGTGGTATACCACAGTTTGGTTACCACAAGTCATCGCTGTACTTCGAAAATCTAACTCAACGCGACGCATCATCCTGCACCACGACAACGCAAGCTCACACAGCGCTCGTCAAACGATTGAGTATTTGAAGCAGGAAAAAGTAGAAATTCTTGACCATCCTCCATACAGTCCTGACCTAAGCCCTAACGATTTCTTTACATTTCCTCAAATTAAGAAAAGTCTTCGTGGTCAAAGGTTCCAGTCCGGTGAAGAAGCAGTCGACGCTTTCAAGTCAGCCATTTTGAACACCCCCACTTTAGAGTGGAATAACTGTTATATTAACTGGTTTGAGCGAATGGAAAAGTGTATTAAGCTACGTGGTGAAGAATAATTTGAAAAACAATAAAAAGTACTATAAGGTTCCAGTTGTGTTTTTTCTTCAAACGACAAAACTTAAAAGGCATGCCTCGTATTGAATTAATAGCAATATTCCCTTAAATTTTGGGATTTATTTTGAAGTTACAGACTGCCACTAAACTGTTATTATATTGGTATAGAAGACATCATCCATGAAAATATCCAATGGGCAGAATACGCCGTCCATCAAATTAAGAGGTATCCATCTGGTGCAAAGCTTTCTGACGCCTAAAAATTCGTGTGAGACTTTTTGCACTCTGCTCATACCAATGCCTAAACTTGCCCGGATCTGTTGACATGTCAGTCTTTTATCATCTTCTATCATTAACTTCACATCACTCACGTTAACTTCAGTGGTCGCCATAGAAGGAATTTCTTCGCGCAAATCATCAATGAGATTGCTTCGACCACGTTTAAACTCATTAAACCAGTTATAAACAGTGGCACGAGATCGGGCTTCACCATGGAATGATAATCGAAGTCTGTCATAAGTTCATAACATAGTACCACAGAGTAAATCTGTTAAAAACATTACTAGAAGAAATGTTTTCTAAATAAAATATAAAAATAGTTCATACATGTCCAGGTAGAAGTCATTGTTTTGACTTTATATTATTTTGTTGTAAAATATGTTTTGTTATTTCGGCAGTTCTTCTCAGAGGTTCTCATGTAGTGAAATGCCCTCCGTCATTTTAATATGACGGGTAAAAGTGCATGTTAGGACATTTTTTTTCACCGCGATGGAAATCCTCATGGACATCGTGCAAATGACGGCACGGTTGGTGCAGTGGTTGATACAGTCGGCTGCTGCGCTCCGGGTCGTGGGTTCGATTCCCGCACGGAACCAATATTTGTATGATCTGCAGGTAGTTGTTCCGGGTCTGGGTGTATTTTATGTGGAATTCATATCTGTGAAACGCACCCACGATACAGGAGAAATCCTCGTGTGGAGCAGAAGACAAACCAAAGCTTGGTGCCACGCCTATAGGCACATCTTAGTGGGTGTGAATGTAAAGGAATCACCACCTTTAGCGAAAGAGAAGCGGCTGTAAACAGGCCGAGCACGTCTCTATTGGATCTATCTATACATCGGATGTTCGCCATCTCTATTGGATCTATCTATACATCGGATGTTCGCCATCTCTATTGGATCTATCTATACATCGGATGTTCGATTCGCCAACCCGCCTGTCAAGCGTGGCGATTATGGCAAAACCCCCCAGTGAGCCCACAACAAACCCATATCAGTTGTTGTGGTGATCTTTGGGGGAGGCCCGTGTCCAGCAGTGGACTTATTCGGCCGAAATGATGACGATTCTGATGATACATCGGATGTTGGGATCTAGTTACTGACCGCGTCGATTATTTTCTATAGATACTTTTCAAATGTAACTTATAAGTAAATACGTTTTTCGCACTTACGATACAACTACGATTTTTGCAACTGTTTCTTTACAATAGTCTGTCATGATGTAACGACACCCTAGTTTCTTATTAAGTGCTCAACAAATCGCCCCAATGCAACCTCTCCATGGATTTTTTACCACTTCCATGGACTTTTTTCTTTTTTCTTTACTATTGTGGTACTAGACTAGTGTCCAACTGAACCTGATTAAGGACAGGATTGACAACAAAGCTAACGTTTGAATATCTATTATTATATTATATATATATATATATATATAAATATATTATCTTGGATGTCTTGGAGAAGTATTGTCACAGCGCTTGGCATGTGGATTCCTCATCACATCGTTGTGTTTACAAAGGTTCGCAATCCGGGTGCTCTTCTTGTTCAAATTATAGCAGGTAGTATTTATTTCATTTTATTTTCTTAACTCCAACATATAGTACAATTATACTATTCGTAAAGTTTACAATAGGTATGGCCAAAATCTTGTTTTGTATCGATACATCATATCGATAGCATCGTGAACAGTTATGTCGATATATTATTGTAACACGCTAGTATCGATACATTGAATATTTTCGATACTTATTCCACAGACTTCTGTTTTTATAAAAATACGCGGGTCCCATTTGATGTTGTTAGAATTGGCCAGTAAGATAAGTTGCCGATGGAAAATTTATAAAAAATAAAAACTCTTTCGGAAATTGTAGATGCACGTTGGTTTCTTATGTTTTTACAAATTGGCGGCAATTTAGAAAGTGCAGTCGTGCGTCGAAATGAATTTATCTAGAGAACATTTTTGCTTTATGATTTATTAAGACTTCGGTAATTTCAGCCATAAGACAGGGCTTCCTCATGAATTGACAAGTGAAGCCTTTAAAAAAAATTGGTGCCCAGTGGAAATTCTTCATGAACTTCCTTCGCCGCGGGGAAGAGCGAAGGGGTATAATTGAAGCCTACCATAACATTGATTGATTAATTAACGGCCGAAACTATTTTGGATAAGGGATATGTCTGTATTTTTTGTTAAACGTAACACGACAACGGATGAATTTTAAAATCTTAAATATGAAGATTTTGATAAACTATATATATATATATATATATATATATATATATATATATATATATATATATATTGATATATAGGTATATATGTGTGTAATACCTAATGTTATTATTTATTTATTGCTACGGTCCCGAAACCAATAGACAATCTGCCTAATAGTTGTTTCGGGTCCGGGTGTTTGTGTCTGTGAGATTTATGTCTGTAAACTGTACCTACGACACATGAGAAATCAATGAAAGGCGTTGTATTCAAAATGGTAATTAAATTAAGTAAATGAAATGAAATGATCTTTATTTCAGCAAGTAGTTTTCGAGAAACACTTTCACTCGTCAATAAATTTGGATGAAACTGGCATTTCCTACTGACGCCTCTGAGAAAAAACGCCTAAACCAACAAAGGTTTCCGTTTAAACTCCAGACATATTTAGAAACAATATTATTGAGAAAAATGTAGAGCAACGTCTGGAATGGCTTTTGGAAGAAATATCCATAGCCATTTATAGATGACCTGTCCTGACAGACGGTAAGCATCAATCAGTCTTCGTGTAGCTCAACCCTATTTTAGGCAGTTCAATGACCCGTAGTTTGAGATAACCCTATTCGACCTCATCACACAAATAAAACAAATAAATAGTTTCATTAAATTGTCGCTTTTATTTCTCTTCACATAAATACTTAAAAGGTTGGATCAAACTCGACCGGCTACACAAGCTAAATCATTAACTAAGTACAATGTTCGCAAGTAAACTAACAAAGTGACTAAAACCTTGTTATACACAATAATTATACAATACAAATAACAATAAACAAAGTCTTATTGATAACAAGTCGCCCAAACTCGATTGAATTTGAACTGTAATACAACCCAGAAATTATTTTGCACATTGAACTTAAAATCTCGACTTGTTATATCTCGTATTGTTATTTTTATAAAGTACTTAACACAATATAACTATAGGTACAAATTTACACACTCTATATACTCAGTAAGTCACTGGTCCATTACAAAGTTAGTTTCGTAATAAAAGCTGTGATCAAATCTATAAACTTCTATTAAAATAATCACTTATTGACAATAATTCGTCAAATAATGTATAGAAAACTATTTATTATTATAATTGTATTATTATCATCCAATTTAAAGCGTACAACCGTAATACTTTTCTGAAAGTGTTATGATTATAATTATTCTAATTTGAAGGAAGACAGTTTAAGGCACTGTGTCTTAAAAATCTATATACCGAAATAGCACCTAATGTTTTTGCTGATATATTGGTCATAATACGATTAATTAAGGTCACTGGTGAAGATTTTGATATATGATAAAGCAAAAAACGCTTTGTTTTGGTAAAAATAAAATGCCCACAATGACACACTGGGCGAAGTCGTACTGTCAGAAAAATACAAATTGGAGACAAAAAACAGATATTCAGTTTCACAAGGGTTTAGAGACAATACTTTGCCTACGATACGAGTTATTAAAAATATATTTTTACCTCATTATGATCAGTTTCCAAGCCTAGAAGGCTACATCTATTTGAATATCATATACAAACATAGTTCGAAGATTATCAAGTACCCATAATAAGGCAATTTGTATAGATATTTTTGCCACATTCAAGCCATATAAATGTGGATTCAATACCACTTTACCTACTAATTAAGGATATTGTATATTTTACCATACTATTTTGGCAATTAAGGAGATTACCACAGGAAAACCATGTTTATAAAATATCTGTAGAAATCCTATCTAGCTCAATTATAAACGACACGTGAGGCACATAACTGGTAAAAAAACAAAGAAGATTATAATGATAACAAAACACAAAGTAATAATAAAGCAAATTTTGCATTTACCTTAAGTTAAAATTTGCGAGATATAATATTCAGAATAATGTAATTGATATACACAAGAGAACGTAAACAAACCACGGTAGGTAAGATAACTTAATATCTGTAACGACGCCTCTCACCTTAGTCATACAGCGACCACGAATGCTATGCTATATATTATGTTCGAAACATAAGGAAAAACAATATATAATATACGTGATGTAATTAATGCGTTTAAAAGTATTTTATTACTATAAATAATGTACAGTAAAATTTTAAATAATTCGACAAGCAACACAAATGAAACAGAAACATATTTAAAACTTTATACCAGTTACGTAACACAAAAAATTACTGCAGTCGCCAAACATTTATTTACAGAAATGTTCTACACATTACAGGAAAAATAATTACAATCAAAATATTATGCTCACTGAGAAGTTAAGTTTTTTATACAACTAACTAGAACATTTAACACTACAATGTTATTGTAGAACGGTATTACTGAGCTTTCTTCAGGTGTGGTGTAAATAAATGCTATTATAAATCCACGTATATATAACTATACATCTATACATTTATTGTATTTATATACAAACCGTTTATAACTTTGTGACCCTGTAGACGTATAGCCTCGATTATTAAAGAAATATTTTTTACAAAACGGCCATTATATACAATATACATATTAAAGTTACACAGGGTCTTAGCACCGAAATAATTTCGTTGTAAAATAAATATATTTGTATGTTAGTTCAGTTGGGGCCGTTGATATCGTTTTAATACGCGACGCCATATTTGATACTAAATTGACATACAAAAATATTTCTTACGCAAGTATTACATTTAAACATTTGGACGGCAACTCGTTTATATACAAAACAAAAATCTTATAAAACTAAAAAATATTTCTAAAGCTTCTTATACTAACTAAATGCAAAATCTATGAACAGGAAGACTGTACGAATGTAGGCAGATGACTATAATTAATCTAGTATTATTATGATTGTTAAAATTATTGTTTCGAGATGGGGCAAATGATAGTCAGGGGCGAAGTATGGAATTAACAACAACTTGCAACCCTGTCGAATGGTTCCAGATGTCTATTTGTCTTAGATTTATGTATCTTATATACAGCTTTTTGTTTTCATATAAAATATGAATGAAGTAAAACATTAAATTATTCCAAAATTCTTTAAGCTAAATGATATAAATTCAAGTTCGTTTTTAAAACAAAGTCTTCTACATTTTATATGTAAACAAAAAGCAGCGGTGCAGGAACGATACGCATTAAAAATACTAGGTACTTTACTTTCAAAGTGTACCCTAACTGGGGCTCGTTGTGTTGCTTCGGGGCTCTGATTTGAGCGCGGCGCCGTTTATTCTGGGCGCTACAGCTAGACTGCTGCTCGTGTTAGCCTGGCATTGTGCGCAAGGCTCGAGCCGCCTGGCTAGGACTGCTCTTAGTTTCAGAGCTGGCCCCAGCTTCATCTGCAGCATACCAGTGAGGTGGTCCTCAGTGAGAAGGGGAAGGCCGGCTCCATCGATTCTCTGCTCACGGAAATTCTGTAAAAAAGAGCATTATATATGATAATTGATTATCTTGCCAGAGAAATAGAAGTAGTAAAATTGAAATGAAATGTTACTGTACAAAAGATAACGTATTACACACAATGTTTAAAAAAACCTCCGTGTTCTGCGTCTGAGGAATGAGTCATTGACAGATAATAAAATCATCTCTATTAAATTTTGGTAATAGCAGCGTTATTTTATTTCACAGAAAACAGCATGACGCCAAAATCAAAATACTTTGATCTAAAAAATGATTTCGATCCAAGTAATCCGAAGATTACAAGGTCTCAAGAGTTTATTATTAGACATCAACGCGTTGCCCAGGGAAGGTGCGCCTGTCTCTAATATAATGACTGGGTCCACGATCAATGGTTTTGATATTTTATTTACTACTATTGTATTACTTTTTATTTAACTAACTTTAGAACTAAATAACTACTTTCTTTGCCTAACGTGTAATCTACATAAAGCTAATTATGTAAGCACGTGAACATTAATTGTATCTCAGAACAGTGTCAGCTGATATAAAGCCAGTAAGTACTATAGATGAGACGGTGCTACTCCATTACTCTAATTATAGTTCTGTACTGACCTATAATACATAATATGTAACGTTTTTGAGCCGGATGTACGTCATTAATATTGGATCAGCTGTTGAGAAAGTATCTTCATGTTTAAAATATCTATTCCTAATAAGAGTTTTGCGATAATTGTATTGTTGGAAATGGAAAGCATCAAGACGGCTTGCGGACAGGTCGCGGCGCGTCCAGCGACCTGTCATCTCCGCGGGAACGTTGACAAAAACCGCGCCGCCTACGTGACGTCCTGTGCCCCGCACACCCCTCGACCCCCCTGCCGGTCCAAGCTTCACCTCTCCGCGTCCGTCCCACCGCACCGCTCGACCACTTTTTACTGCGCGACATTTGCCCGGAGTTCGATCCGTGTCATCCGACTTATTTCTTTTTTAAATTGCGCCGACGTTCGATTATTTTATTTTTTAATTTTATAAGGCTTCAACCGGCCGTCGAGCGGTAAAAAGCAATAGCGTATAAAAAGTCTATGAATAATTAAAGTGAGATAGCTACTGGCTAGATGATGGGAACGGAATTATTTAGCGGCGACAGGTCGGCGCGGCGCGGCTGAGGGACAGGTCAATTTGCGGCGCTCGTTTTGTTCCTTTTGAGATTGCCATTAGCGTTATCCCGGTCTTGGGAGCGAATTTACTTTTATGCAAATGCAAAGCCATTCCGCCAGCGACCGAGATAGAAAACTTCATGTTCTAATGTATTGAAATTAAATAAAGTGGAACGAAACATCGGACCTGCCGGGACCCGAGACCGAGTGGTTTGGGGGCATATTTATGTATAATGGGGTTTATGGAGCTACGGAATCGGACCGGGACCCTAATGTGTGCCCCGGGGTCATGAATGACCCCAACCGTTCAAATGAAGCGGAATGATATTCGAGAAAATTGTTTAATTGCGGCTCAAATTACTGGTTCGGGGAACCGCGCCAGACCTGTTTCGGATTTGACCTTTTTATCTGGACGGTTCAAAGTCGAGGGAGAGTCTATGGTGATTTTTGTTGAGATATATTTCTATAATATAATACGTAATTCTTAATTATATGAGTAAGACGGGGAATTATTATAAATAATGGTTACTATACTCAGGTTGTACTAAACAACACACCTACATATACTTCTAGTAAAATAGCATGAGTAAGAATTAAAAGAATCGTTGGAAATAAAATCAATGACATATGTCTTATAGGACTAAAAACTCAATAGAAAGAAGAAAGAGAGAAAATGCAGAATCTGATAACTAAGTACTTATAGGTTATGTGTTTTTAACATAGCTTAAAAACAAATAATAGATTTATTTATATATGTATAATGGTTTTTGAATTTAGTTCATTAGTTTCATAGGGCTGCTGTAGGAAAAGTAATTGATTGGGATTTAAGGTCTTAAATTTAAGATCTAGTGGTTGCGGCTGTGGCCAGGTATGTAATCTTCATCATTTCGGCCGAATGAAGTCCACTGCTGGACACAGGCCTTCCGCAAATATCACCACAACGATCGATATGGGTGTATTGTGGGCTCATTGGGGGGTTTTGCCATAATCGCCACGCTTGGCAGACGGGTTGGCGATCGCAGTTGAGTTGTTAATGTACTCGAAGGACGCTGCTGCCCATCCTCCGGCAAATCCCTTAGTCGACTTTTACAACACCCACGGGAGGAAATGGGGTGGTGGTATTCTGAGCCGGCACTTCACTTTACTTATATTTAATTGTCCGCGATACATTGGCTACAAGAATTATCTTTAAAAAATCTATGAATGTTTTCAAAAAGTAGTAGTTCAGTTTATAGACATAGAGCCTAAAAAATATTTGGATATTTGGACGTTATTAAAAACGAAGTTTTATAAACAACATCCCCTTCTAGCTCCATATAATTACAACCAGTTAGGAACAAAAACACGCGTATACTTAGCAGCCCTATTTCGCAGATACTGCGTATCGCCCGCGGCCATGAACCGCAGCGCGCGCGCAGCAGCCGCGTCCTGAACAGGTTGCAGGGGAGCAAAAAAGGTTAAAGTATGTTCCCCTGAGGTCGAGAGGGGAGGCTGCGGGCCAGGGGAGCAGAGGGGCTAATGACAGGGGCGGCGCGGCGCCCGCGGCCGCTACCGCGCGCAAATTGATGCCTGCGCCCTCTGCCAAACCTTTGCTCCCGGCTAGTGATGCGCCGCCACGATAAATTGTGACAAGCCCGTTCTCGCCAGAATTATACCGACGGTTATCGAGCGAGCGATCCGACCGCGAGTTATTGAAGTGCTGTTTGTGGCTCAGTTAATTTAACAAGTGAATATTTTATGGAAAATTGCAATTAGTAGTTTGAATTTTAAATTACGAAGTTCTAGTTTAGCTATGGCGTGGTTTATGGGTAGCAAAAATATACTTAAAAGACTACAAATCCCTCACTATAGAAATATTCTAAATATAGAAACAGAAATAACTAAACATTTAAACCAAAGAAAAACCTAGACGTATAATTAAAGCCGACTACCCATAATAGCTTAAATATAGTAAATCATAGGTATCGCACACTGCGAGTAATTTAATCAACACACAATAATTAAATTCAAATACAGGTTGCAACAATTAAACAACGTTACAAAGAACAATACGTAACACGCAATTGTACAATGTAATAACATATTATCGACATAGAGTATCGAGTGATAACATCACTATTCAGAGGCTGGACTATAAAGATTGCTATTAAGTTTAAAGCATGGAACGCACAGGGCTTCGGCTAGGGCTGGCTCACGTATTTAGAAAGTAAATATAGCACGTAGTAAAATGTGTTAGGGAAACAATGGGAGAGCAGACTTAGATTGGAAAGCATAGTGTGTAAGTAAGGTTTAGTTATGGAGGGTTAGGATAAAAGTTGATCGGCGAGACTTTTTAAAGTTATACATTCAAATTTGTTTT
Source organism: Diloba caeruleocephala (assembly GCA_947459985.1). NCBI lineage: Eukaryota > Metazoa > Arthropoda > Insecta > Lepidoptera > Noctuidae > Diloba > Diloba caeruleocephala. Next base: position 20,752,789 of record OX381616.1, read on the forward strand.
TTTTGTGTTATTAAGACATATTTTTCAACTCATGGGTTTCTCGTTCAGGGTAACAGAAAACCGATATAATGCAGTAATCGTTGCATGGCCACTTTAATCTAGCAGCAATTTTATTATAAAACGGAGAAAACCGTTGAATTTGTGGTTAGCAGTGTTTTTCTTAAAATGTTTGATTAGATATGCATTCTTTTTAGTATTTATTATTTTATGTTTAGTACATTTAACGTGGGTTTGGTAATATTTAATGTAATGTTATTATAATTGAATTTTATTAATAAAAATAAACCAATATTGGTAGCCCTGTGACTCTTATATTTAGTGGTGAGTGACGGTGCGCGGGTGAGCTCTGCCGTAATTATAATCTTAGCCCATAGCTATTTCTCAACGCAATCCTTTTATTTTTAGAGTTCCGTTCTTAAATACCAAATATTATTGGCGAGACCATATTTGGTCGTGAAATTCTATTTAAGATTATATATGATACGAATCTAAATGCGCACAATAAATAAGAATACGTAAAGGGGAGGTAAGTTACAAAATAGGCTGAGTTGGAAAATTAATTTTAACGTGCGTCGTAAATAGCGCTAGCTAGTGTGGTTGCTTTAATAAAAATATATATAATATGTATTTTTATTTTACAAAGTAACTGACTTGCATAACTTGATATAGGTACAATAGAAACTGCTGATCAATCGTAAAACTTAATTAGTTCAGCAAAGAACAAGAACAGATTTTTTTAACTTTTACGACAAGTTTTGCATCTGTCACCAGAGACAGTGTTTTCTACCCAATAGGTAAACTGTACTCACCACACGTGCCGTGTGGTGCCGGCTTAGAATACCACCACCCCATTTCCTCCCGTGGGTGTCGTAAAAGTCGACTAAGGGATTAGCCGGAGGATGGGCAGCAGCATCCTTCGAGTACATTAACAACTCAACTGGGATCGCCAACCCGTCTGCCAAGCGTAGCGATTATGGCAAAACCCCCCAATGAGCCCACAACACACCCATATCGATCGTTGTGGTGATCTTTGGGGGAGGCCTGTGTCCAGCAGTGGACTTTATTCGGCCGAAATGATGATGACTCACCACACGTGGCAAACGCACACACCACAAACACACGTTCCCCACGTTCACGTCCACAAGGACGCTGCTACCATCGTTCTGGTTTAGAGTCCCTTACTGGTTTAAGGTCCGGATGTCGTAAAAGGTGACTAATGGACTCTAAACCAGAGGGATGGGCAGCAGCGTCCCTTCTGTGGAACAGAAGCCATTCTGCGCTCACCAACCCACCTGCCAAGCGTGGTGAGCACTGGCTCATTCCCCATAATATGATGACATAATTGTGGAAATCTATGTGGGAGGCTTTTGTTCAGTAGTTGACGTTGTATGGCCGATATGGTAAAGCGTATTATTTTGTTAATACCTGGCAGTCTAGTCTATACTGTATCTAAACGATCGCCATCAATGTTAGATAGCTTTCTTATCGAGATCTATGTTGCAAAACTAAAAATATATAAAAATAAATATACGTTGCATTAAGTAAAGTTGGTAGACACTATCAAATTAAACTCTATTGCTAATTGTTTTAAAATATGAAGGTTTATAAAATGGTATTTTAATAGAAATTTGAGGGTTTTTTTTAATACGACTTGGTGACGAGACGAACGAGTCATTCTCCTGTTGGTATGCGTGATGCCTGCCCATAAAAATTGTTATGTTACCCAGGACTAGGCCTGCGTAGCACCATACTGCGCTCGTCGTCTTGAGACATTAAGTTATTTAGTCTCTTATGCCCAGCAATTTTGGTAACTTCAGTGACCTAACTTTCTTTGTTTCTTTTTTTATAGACCGTTGCCCTACACTAGGATTTTTCCTGTCTTGAGTGCGTTTACAGACATAAATTCCACACACAGTACACCCAGACCAGACTACCTGCAGACTATACAAATATTTGGTCCGAGCGGGAATTAAACCCACAACCGGGAGCACAGCAGCTGACTGCATCTGCTACTGAATCAACCGTGCCGCCGTCAACTAGAACACAGTAATGTCTAAAATTTAAACAATACTGCTTGGCGGTGAATATCTGGCACTGGGGTGGTACATACCTAACCGGTCCCGTGTAATAAGAGGCCACTAGTCTTTGGTTTTTTATCCCATAACTTCTCGCGTGTCAATTGCCGGCAGTCGTGTAGACACAATAGATTTTATTGTGTCTCGTTTTATGACACGCAATTAGACAACAGATACTTCAGCAACTATGCACATAAAATAATATAACTTGGAATTGAATTCGACATTACAGAATAGTGCCTATATAAAATCAATATCTGATATAACGATCGATATTTTTCTCAAAGTAAAAGGTAAGAGGTCAAGGTGCTGGGCGAACGCCATTTTTTTATCAATTGTCGTTTTGTTAAACTTTTCGACTTTCTAACTTTTACTCGTAATGGAGTCCATTAGAAGTTCGCCACTTATGTTATTAATTTTTTTACACCATTGGTACAAAAAGTCGTTTAATTGCGTGAAGGTATGCCACCACGCGACGTGAACTATCACTTTGTGCTGATGATTGCGTTGCTATTTTTATTGCTTTTCTTTGTGGACGTAAGTGTTATTTCCGAAGGGTTAGCAGGTGTTATCGTATACGGATTACAGTGATGGTTTGAAGTCCTTTGTGGACGTCAAGTATTCGGCAAAGATAGCCGACGCACTCAGCATGCGTGGGTGTAGTAAAGAACAGACACACGCATCAGCCCGTAAACGTCCACTGCCGAACATTAATTGATAATCACCACACTTGGCAGGCGGATTGGTGATCGCAGTATATTGTTATCGGCACACGGGAGGATACTGCTGCCCATCTTCTGTTCACTTTTTACGGCGGAGTGGAGAGGAGAGAGACAGAGATCGACTATGGTTTATCCAGATGTTGGCCGGAGCGGGATCTTTTAATGTGGCATAAATAACACACGGCAAAGACTAATCCGCCAGTAAAGCGTGGTGATTATTGCACTGTCCCTTATGACCAATTGACACGACACATGATCAGTGACTGTTTATAAAATAACATTAAGTCCTCCGTGACGTCATTTATCTATCAAAGGACCAAAACATATTTGTATTTTAACGAACCTACAGTGCGGCTGGAATGCTCTTCTGACATCTGTTAATTGGTCTAGTTTCTGTTATATTAAACATTTAATTTATTAAAGGTTTATTTAGCTCTGAACTATTTAAGTTTATTGTGTATTGGCGTTACTACATTAAAATCATATATATATGAAATTTAATCTTTAATATAAAATAGACTAGACGAATTAACAGATATCAGGAATGCATTCTTTAGGTGACTGCACTTTAGGTTTTCTTTTTTTGTTTTTAACCAATATTTTTAACCTATAGGTTTAAGTTTTAAGTTAAACTATGTCATGATTTCTATCATAATCTAAAATAGATATCAAAATAAGAGAAGATGGTCCCCATGATACAGGTTAACCTAGTTTGGGGATCAACGTTCACCTGAATTTGTCAAAAGTAATAATTGGAAAAATAAAACTTATTATTATATTGTTATTATTATGGTACGTGCTTCGTACAACAGACGCAATGGACTGATGATATTTCTTGTACTGTTGGCAATAGTAGACATGATTAATATTGATGCAAGTACCTGAAAAGTTGCTTGATTTTTGTAATGTAGCTTTCATTTTTGTTATTTGGCTGCGTGTTATGAATAAAAACATTAATTATAGGTACATAAATAATATGTAGCCTGGATATATGGATAGATGAAATGATCAATATTTTTATGAAATGCATAATATATTTATTGGCGGTATCGTTATCGGTGACATTGTATCATTACTGTAAGGATTCCTAATGGAATATGGTTTTGTGTAGGCAGTTCTATATTGCCTGCAAGGTTCTAATTCGATAAACAAGTTTTATAAATAGCTCCAGTTCAAATGGTTGTCTTACAATAACAGCGTTACCTCACTCGTTCTGTTACTAGAAAGCTTATCATTGTTAGCATCGGCGCGCGCGCAAAAAGCTCCTACATAATAATGGAAAATAGCCTAACGCTGACCTGTGGGTGGGGCGACCGACCGTGCCGTCAACGCGAGATAGACTGGTGCAGGGCTTCAAGAGAAACAAAGATAGGGACAGGCGCGCGCGCAGGTGGGCGTGGCTAACGCACCCGAGTGCTCACGACCATTCCCGAACACAGCCGAATAGAAAACGCCCAGTCGCTAATGTTAGCGTACTACCGGCTGTATAACTTGAGCTGTTGTTTTTGATTACTACTGCGCGTCGCAAGGTCTCGTTTTACTGGCTTTTTGAACAATGCGAACTATGTTTGAGCAATGTAGTGCCATTATATAGGTATTATCGGGCTAATACAAGTCTGGATAATGGATTGTTAGAAACAAGTATGTGTTGTGATATCCCTTATTAAATTAAATTACTCGTGTGTAATAGTATTTCTGTTGTTAATTTGTTTGGAGTGATATCTATTAGCTAGTAAACTGGCTATGTGAAACTGTGTTTTGTAGGATGACTGTGCGTTTTTGTGGTTATCTATAAGATAGGTACCTATATTATGAAAAGGGTTTCATGATTGCATAATAATAACTCCTCATATGGTTTTAGGACCATATTAGGAAAAACATTGTTGAAGAGGTTTATATATAATTATCTAATTATATTTATTAAAAAAACTGTAATAGTAATAAGACATACGACATGTAACCTGTCGTCTTATGAAGGAGGCTTTTATTCAGATGAGGCCGTTTTGTTTTTTGGCTGATGAATTATGAATGATGAGGATGACTTTTCATTTTTTTCCAAATCTATCTTTTACCAACCAACCAAAATTAGGACAAACAGCCACGACATACTCCTAAAACTACGTACTAAGTACCTGCTGCCGGATCAGCGATTTGTTCTACTAGAGATAAAGAAATATTTGACAAAACATATGTCAAATAGTTCATCATATATTTTTCACAGTACCTATTTCGTTTCATTTTACAACCCCCTCTTCATCTAGAACGTTTCGGGTTGATTCATAACTAGCATTCTCAGTCCTTCGTCAGCGTCGTCATGATATCGGTCATACAACGTCCACTACTGAACAAAGGCCTCCCCCATAGATTACCATAATTATGTCATCATGTTTGGGGGAATTTGCCAGTACTCGTGGTGAGGTTGGCGGGTGGGTTGGTGAGCACAGAATGGCTACTGTTCCACAGAAGGGACACTGCTGCCCATCCCTCTGGTTTGGTGGTAGGGACTCCCCCTTTAGTCACCTTTAACGACATCCGGACCTTAAATCAATAGCAATATATGCGCTCTGCAAAATTATTTCACCACTATTCAGGGTACTCGTCTGTGAATATGTAAGTATGTAATGATTTTCATTATTCTGTTCACAACAGCTGTAATAAAGTAAGGTATTCAAGTACTGCGCCAGTAAAACTTAATTGAGAAAGGTACCAGATGTGGTTTAAATTAAACAAGCCAGAGGTTAAGATAGGTTGTTTTACGGCTAAAGTTAATTATGGATCTATAGAGGCTTACTACGAACTGCAGAATAGTGTTAGGTAGATGCAAATAATTCAAAGTAAATAATGGATGACGTTTTGTTATTTTTCATATGACATAAGCCTTAGCGCGCACGGGTGACAGTATCGTCACTCTTATCAAGTCCTTGGGTACCTATGTATGGAGGTGCACGCACGTTACGTGACGTGACGTGCATGCTCATTTCCATATATATCCATAGAGTGTGACGCAATTGTCACGGCAACTAAAGTAACCCGTGCGCGCTAGCTCTAATAGTATTTTTTTTTGTCGAAACGCTATTATTTTTATTTTTTATTGTAGGAGGTAGGTATACATTCTCATTACCTTTATTTGGAGTGACCAGACTGACCGAAGGATAACTATGCCACCTTAATAGTGTACGTTAATTTTGGTAACAATAGGTCTATTTCAATATAAATAATACAATATTTAATAAAAATGCACAACAGTACTTCCACATCTCACAGGCGACGACGCGACTCCCGTTAAGCAAACAGACTTGCGCCCGCGCAACCCGTTACTCAACCACACCAAGTTATTGTAAGGCATTTGATTATATTGTTATTACTGATCACCATGAGGTATAGAGCGGAGAAAGTTAGGTTTGTGCTAAGATGGATTAATTTAAATTTAATATTTGATTTGGCTGATATGATGATGATAACAAAATGTTGTTTAGATATGACACCAAAGTAATTTTACTTAGCTTTTAGGAAATCATATTTTTGTAAAGATAAAGATAAAGATCATTTATTTGTCAAACATGCGTTACACACTAATTGAGCATGCAAGATGTTAAAAGGAAAGAAGCACATACATGTTTTGCCTATCGAGGCGTACAAATTAAAAAATCAAAACAATATAAGAAATTGAGGTAATGTAAAAAAAAGTCATCAGAAATACAATTAAAATATTCAATATGAAACCCATTAAAACTACCGATAGAAATGTCAAATAGTGTCTGTCAATTATAATAAATAATCTATTAATAATGATATTCAGCGACATAATTAATTTAAAACTACAAATTAACAATACATGTCAAATAGTGGCAGTCAGTACACATAGACAGTAAATCATAAAAAAATACAGTTACATGTCAAAAAGTATCAGTTAAAAAGTCATTTATGTGATAATAGCACTTGTCTGTTAATATACTACGCACCTTTTTTTTAAACGAAATTAAATTTAATTCTTTGTAAGCGTGTGGTATGTTATTATAGATTATGGGGGCCATGCAGAAAACGCTGTTCCTCATGAGAGTAGTTTTTGCAGTGTGCAAGCGAAGTTTGCTATTGTCACGTCTGTTACGGGTTACCGTGTCTGATAGTCGTGGAAACAGTCCGGGATTTGTTTTGACAAACGCAGCAATTTCCAAAATATAGAGTGACGGCAAAGTTAATAGTTTATATTGTTTAAAAAAAGGCATACAGCTATCCGTAGATTTTAAATTAAACATAGCCCGAATACACCTCTTTTGGGCCTTAAAAGCAATATCTTTGTCCGCAGAATTACCCCAGAATATTATTCCGTAGCGTAGCACCGAAGCTACTAAGCCATGATACGCAGTTAACAAGGCATCTGGATTGAGTTCTGGAGCAAGTTTGTGTAGAGCGTATGCAGACGAGCTAATCCTTTTACTCAAGTACTCAATGTGCGGCTTTCAGTTTAGTTTAGTGTCTATAATTGTATTGTATAAAACTTACAGTGGTAGTTTTTGAACAGCAGGTGGGTGATAAGAGACTAAATAACTTATGAGGTGACGAGCGCAGTGTGGTGCCACACAGGACCAGTCCTGGGTAGTATTATAATTGTTATGGGCAGGCCTGATGCTTACCGACAGGCGAATGACAGGCTTGTCTAGTCACCTATTTGTAGAAAAAAACAGCAATGTACTACTTAATCCTGAATTAACATTGTAAGGCCCATCTGTGTAACACAGGACCAGTCCTGGGTAGCATTATAATTGTTATGGGCAGGCATGATGCTTACCGACAGGCGAATGACAGGCTTGTCTAGTCACCTATTTGTAGAAAAAAACAGCAATGTACTACTTAATCCTGAATTAACATTGTAAGGCCCATCTGTGTAACTAATTTGAGTAACAATTTCGTAGGTTTTTACTAGTTTATATTGGAACATGAATGAGGCTTTCAAGCTATAGACATTTTCGGCAGCACGTTTGTCTTCAGTGTCAATGCAGTAATATTGGTTTAAGTATCGATGAAGATTGTTATTTACTTATCGACAATTTAAACAAATAATACAATGTTTTTTAAACCCCTCCTATTCGCCTATTACTTGACCTCAACTCACTCCTGTTAATCTATCACAGGATTTGTCTCTATAAGGCCCTTATTATAACCAATTACCGACAAATAAAACCCCAAAGCTATATAACAGTATAATTAGCCACAAAACTCAATCGCCTTAATTCAAAACACACATTTTATTTCTACTATTTAAATCAAATGCACTTTCGAAACGTGAATCGATACTCACGATTAAATCGTATTATTAACAATCGAGTAAATAGTTCTCGGTATCTGTAGAACGGTGTTCCGGTGAAACAATCTACTTGTATCATCGGTTGCTAGATTCTATCGGCTCGTGCCACTTGTGTAAGATAGTGATGTGAATGATTTATGGCGGGTTTCGATTTAAGTTATGTCGGTTAGTTCGTGTATCGATAAAGTCAAAATATTGGTTGAATGGAATTTAAAGTAGTTAGTTGAAACATGTGTTTATCTTTGGATGGAGAATATTAATTTGCAAGAAATAAATAATTGACTAGAGCAAGTAAATTTAATCTGATCAATATTGCAGATTGATAAATCTTAAAGGAAAAAGTAACTGTTCATAGATTCACATTTTAACCTATTATGTGCATTTTCCTTAGTCTTTTCAAACGATCCAAATTTAGGTTATATTCATTCATACTTGATCTTATTTTAGCACGAATTAAAGTTAAACGAATTAATCTATCGATATACCATGTTCACATCTCTCTCGGGGCACGAGTAGCGGTCGCGTGCCGGCGCGCCCTCTCGTGGCCGATTGAAGAAAGTGCACCGACACTCGGACGCGGGACGTACCGCGGATTACTATCTAAGCGTTTTACTTTAATCGGGCCTCTTAGAAGCTTTAAGTAGCCGTTAGCTAGTGGAAAAAACAAAAAGACGAGTAAAATTAAGGATTTGAAGTAAAAATACTTAACTGAGTTGGGTTTTAAAAGAAATCTATTGGAGGCAATTCACGTGTTATCTGAGATGTACGTTTGAAGAAAACCATTGAATAAAGCAACTTAGGTTCACAAGAAAATTCGATTCAAAGATCAATAATTTCTCATGGGGTTGGTATAGGAAGTTTACATCAATTCCCGATCGTAACTTGGTAAGCCCTCAAAATGCGGTACTTTTTAGCTGGGACGGCTCTATAAATAATGAGCACTTCTGACCTGACTTATACTGTAATGTAATATTTGAGATGATAGCAGAATAGGGACGCACAGAATGCGTTTCCTTCTTACATACGCAATCAATGGGAAACAATGAGTCGATTGATTTAAACTGTTAGAAATGAATGCAAAGTTACAAATGGATGTTAGAAATGAAAATTCCCAAAGAGAGTTAGGTTCAGCCGAGTTTTCAGTTACCTTATTTATTAGTAACATGTTCAGGTAAGTGGGTTTAATGTAGAATTAGTTAACACGCTCCGCTTGGTCGAGGAACCCTTGTTGTGGGCTCGCTATCCGATATTTGCATTAGCGGCACCGCTTTATAACTAGCTAATGAAACTAGATTATATATTTTGGTACCGTTAACGGTGAGGATGATGCAAGATAAGTTTAGTTGAGTAACAATATAGATACGTAGAAGGATATGCTGAAATAATACAATGAAATACAATGCGGTGAACCTTAATTATAATTTTATTCTTAAATTGAGGAGGCTGTTTCTTTTCATTATTTGTATTTCTTTTATTTTCTCATGATTCTAGAGCATAATAAGAAGAATTGAAATGGCTAAACAAGCATTGAATAGGAAAAACACGGTTCAAGCTTTTAGAGCCAAATTAAATCAAACGGTAACGGCTTATCAAGACTATATCTGGAGCATAGCATTATACGGCTGCAAAACATGGACATTGAGCCAAAGAGACACAGAAAGGTTAGCAGTGTTTGTAATTTGGTGTTGGAGGAGGATGGAGGATGGAGACGATTAGTTGGACGGAAGCAAACGAGGAAGTGTTACTGAAGCTTAACGAGGAGACAGTAGTTGAGAACCTTTGATAATATCAGTGTATATGAAACGATAAATTTTAAGGAAAGAAAGGAAGGGGATGATCTCGAGGAAGTTTTGTTCCATAACTAAAGGAGAAAGTCAGAGTCGAGTCGTGTCAAGAGGTCAAAAACAAGACAAAGTGTAGAGAGCAGTGGCGAATGTTACACTGTTGAAAGAAGAAGAGGAAGAGCATAACAGGCTAGATATAATATAATGTGTGCTAGGAATGGATTTATCAGAATAAATCAATAAAGCCTGCGATTTACTCCACACCGGACAAAAAAGGTAAATTACTTACTATAAAATTTAGGAGCATCTCCTAATTATAACTAACTTATAACAAGACTTTAGTCCTCTGTGTCAATGCGAGATTTCTGGCGTCGAGACTTAAGTCTTAAATCAGTATTAAATCAAATAATATTCCTTCCATTTTCCATCGTTTCCCATCCCCTTTAACTCCCGATCATTTAATTACAACCCACCTGAGTTCAAGCAGTATAACATAATAGATCAGTGTAGGTAGATATCGCATTATAACTGGTATAGTTATTAGCTGGGCTGCTTTCATCCGCAACTAGTTCGGTGGCAGAATTCATGGACCTTATAAGGTGCACGCGGATATACCAGGGCGATGGTGACCATGATAGCGGTGAACTTATGTGATAATAATATTATCAAATTCTTTATAATGAATTACACTTTGGGTTCCATTTTTGCACACATGTACGCGAAGCGGAGAGGTAGTGCTCTATTTTGTATTGCCATTGAATCCAGTTTATTTTTATTTTATTAATTTGTGTATTGGTTGGTTTAACTTTACATGAATATTCTATGTAGAACATTACAGTAGTAAGTTTTGCTTGTCAGATTCACGTATATGATTGTTCTATAAATATTTTATATAGGGTACCGATTAGAGTGCATATGAAATGGCTCATCTGATTATGTGTACTTGTAGGATCTTTACCTGTACCTCCGCCATTTGTAGTATCTGAGAGATTTACTATGATAAGTGTTTTTGAAATGGTGTGGGTACAATTACTTCTTTATTTTAGAATCACGCACAGAACTTAACTGGTCGAAGTTTAATGGACTATTATAATTTTCTAAGTTTCAGGCATGTAAGTGTAAACTGGTGAATAATTCCGTAATTTATTTTTAATGAGACGTTAATAAAGGGTCAGGATTGTCCTTACCACAAACTGTGGCCTCTCTACAAATTACAAGTCCATATCTCTAGGCGGTGTGCGACAACGACAAGATAGCTCATGCGTTCGTTTGTTTGTAGCATTGAATATACATGAGGCTTGCTTTATTTGCAAAGCTACGCTGTCTTACTACGCATTAGTGTCGGCTAGCGCTGTATATTGTTTAATGCACGGATTGTATTGGGGCGAATTAGTTGGAGATCCGAGTGAGATTATGATTATGAGACCGTAGTAACTTCTATAAGTTTGATGGAGTATAGTGTTAGACTACGTGTAAATTACCTAATGTTAATTAAAATACCGCAACCTCAAATTTCAGGATTTGAACTTGAGAACATTCCATTAGATTTTAACGGTTTTGTAGTTAGGCTATTGAAAACTCATAAATAGCTTGTTAACCAATTAAAATAGTGAGTTTAAAGGCAAAATGCATTGAGAAAATATTTAGTAAATTATTATCGGTTTACAATAAATTTATTGATGAATTGAGGTATACTTCTACTATAACAACTGCGTAGCTTTTCACCTCAGACTTATAGTGGGGGAATATTACAAATCACCTTTTACGGGTTAAACAGTCGATAAATCGCTACGGTACACCCACAGACCGATACTATCGCGACTCTAGTCGCTTTGTGGCGTCTCAGGCACTAAACGAAGTTGCCTTTGGCTACTTAGATTCGTGAACGATAATTATTACATTTACAAAAGTGCGTTCTGGTTTTAGTTTATTCTAAATTCAAATGGTAGTTTATCTGGCCAGTTTTATAAAGGAATTTTGCGGTTGAATTCCTTTCTGTAGTTTCTCATTGTTTGTGCAATTGTATCCAGTTTTAAATAAACTACCAATAAATAAGAGCAGCTTAATAAATTATACATTATTAAGTTGTAGACTTTTATTAAAAAGTTCTATATTTGTGACTTATTCATTCACTCAACTCAGATATTTTGAACTTCGCGCTTCTTACTTCCATTGGTTCTAAAGCACATTTTTACAGGTTCAGGATATCAGTTTGGTAAAGAACCAGGCAGGCCAGGATACAAAAAAAAAATTAAAAATTGAGACGCTGGAATAGTTTTACTATTGATCCTTGGTCTCTAATGAATAATTTTTGGTCACTAAAGAATACTTTTTGGCATTGAAAGTATTTTTAGAACCCCGGAATAAAATACAATATTCGAAAAAAAAATTGGAATTTGAGTAAATTTTTGAACGTGTCACTATCATACTACCATATCAAGAGTCATAAACGTCGCATCAGTCGCAAATCAGCTCAATGAAAAGTTAGGAATCATAAAATAAATTGTATTTTTATTGATGAGTTTTAAATTGCAACTTCTTTATTATACTTTAACTTTTTTGTACATGTACTGACTTGACTCACCATGGCCTTTGAAAATTTGCATTTCGATAAGACGCTGAACGCACCAATTTACGATCATAGCAGCTATTGTAAAACACCTTAATAACTGAGTGCATGATATTTGAAGTGAAAAAGAAATGCCATATTAATAAATGCTGTATTAACTCCGGTGTTAGTGTATAACATTGAGTTAATGAACTACTAAACTGTGTGTCGTAAAAATAATCAACACGCTCGTAACCGGGTGATCACGTCCACTGTTCAAACTCATTATTACTAATTCATTTGATTTTTTTTTAAACGATGCCCCACCCTAGCATTTCTCCTGTGTCGTGGATGTGTTTACAGACACAAATTTCACACACAATACACCCAGACCCGGAACAACTACCTGCAGATCATACAAATATTTGTTCCGTGCGGGAATCGAACCCGCGACCCGGTGCGCAGCAGCCGACTGTATCAGCCACTGCACCAACCGTGCCGTCAAATATATTTTCAATTTCTAACCGTTCTAAGATAGCTATTAGACCACACTAAAACAACCGTGGCGTCGCACGCGTACCCAGTAATTTGTATTACATGTAAAAAGCAGCGCTGCGCGGGCGCAAGTAAATAATGACATCTATAACGCGTTGGGAGCAACAATCATGTAGGTTTCCTTTTACAGAGCCATCGACATCCGGCCGGTAAGCGGTCCAGTCAGGGCTGCCACGTAAATACAGCTATTACCAAGCTAGTGTTGCCATAAGTAAAGTGTTTTGAAGGAAATAAATATTCAAGGAAAATAAAATATGTCAGCGGAAAATTTTACATTTTCTATTAAGTTGGAATAATAAGTTAATAATATTTTAGGTGTATATAAGAATATATTAGCATGTACCTAAAGTATAATTCTAATTAGCGTGGCTATTCTGTAAAAACTCACTAGCAAACTCACTTCTGAATGTTGTGTGACACACATCTCTAATGTCGTATTGTTTTTCCTACTTTCCACTGCTGATTCATAAGTGAGTTTGTTTCAGTTGCCGACCCACTGAATCTGCAGTGAAATCTCAATATCGTATTATTTTTACTACTTTTCACTTCCGATTATTACAAAATAGCACTGCAGTTCGCAAACTTTTCATACCAATTACCCAACAAACGTAGCCATAAATCACTGTTTCTAAGTTTCCGCAGCGCAATACATTACCGTTTCTTCTTCATCAATACATAAATCTGATAGTCCAGGAGCCCAACCCTACGTCCGATCGGATCGCAACGATCTTTCTTTAATTATATTGTTATAGCAGCCGACCGGGAGGTCGTGAGGTTATACCAAATAGATTATCTCTAGATGAGACCGGCTGCCGCTGGTGAATAGTCCCCTTTCATATCGCTTCTATCGAATTCTTTTTCTACCCGCAGGTCATTATCGTTACAGAGTGGATCACAAGACACTCTGATTGCTTTTTGTAATTTAGAGCATTGAATGTTTGAATTATTTTTGAGAATTCTTATTGTGGTGTTGGCACGGTTTCTTCTGGTCAGTGATCGATATTTTTTCTTCGTGAATGTTGGGTTTGATTGTCTGCGTTCCAGTTTCGACGTTTGTATTAGCTGGTAGGTATGTATAGGTTGATATTTTCAATTGTGTATATACTTTAGTTGTGTGGCGTACACACGTTTTTTTAAAAGATGTCTTCACTACATATATATTTGTTATGACTGAAAAAATAATCTGAATTGGCGTGCAGATTGAGAAATATATTTTACTTCCAAATTGGTAATTGGATTAGCATATATAGCATAAATGTTAACGTGTAATACAGTAACCAACAAGCAATAAAACACTTTTGACAAAAATCTGCATTAACCAGATGTTCATGATTACACAAATGTCAAACGACACAGTTTTTATTACGGAACACGTATTCTTGTAGTTGACATTACAAATAAAAGAACATAACACAAAGGTTAATAAATTACTTCTGATTAATATCGACGCAAATAAAACATACAAGACGGAAGTGGACCTGTTTGTTGGTCACAAAACATCTGTTTGTTTTGCGTAACTGGGATGTTGGACCCAACATTTGGGCCAATCAATAGACTGATTAAATTGTTACCAATGTTATTTCTAATTGGACAGAATGACCTGGTACCTACAACATTTGTTTAATTGGTAGGATTTTCTAAAGAAATTATGTTCAAGGAGGTGTGGTTAGTGAAATCCAACAAGTGTTTACATCATAGGCTTAACGCATAACACATACACGAGAAAAACATTACCCTCCTTTTGAACAAGAAAAAATTGGTTTAATTTTTTTTGTCACAAATAAATTTCTCTGTCTAATGACATCACATATTTTATGTCGCGGTTTTAAAAAGCGTATGACCGCACTTTCCATGGTTTGCATAGCTGTTACAAAATCGCTGCGCAAACGCACCTGCCGTACAATTAGGGACAAGTGGCGACACGCAAGCGAAGTAAAAACTGTCGAATGTCGGTGTTTCGGTCATTTGAGATGATTTAGTTTTTAGTAGCGTGCTCAGTTCTGCTTAGACTGTAGAAAAAATATGATAATATGATTGGCCTGTTTAAAGTACCTAGCCTAAAGTATTTTGTTATGTTGTTAATCAACTTCTGTTGGTAATATTGTTTTTTTAATTCCGTCTTTTGATAAGGATTTCTTAGCCATCATGATATGCTTGCTTTATTTCCGAAACGAGATCCCAAAATAACTATCCATAAAGTTACATATGTTTATACGTATTTTAAATTTTAAGTTTTAACAATGTTTTACATAATGCATTGGAACATTTTGTTAAACAATATGCCATATGTCGGTTTCGCGTTTCGGCATATTTTTGGCGTACGAATAAGGTATTCTAATATTTATATATATTATCAGCTAAAGGACGGAAGCTGGAACTGCTGAATAAAGGCCTCCATAGATTTCCATGTGTGTCGTCATTTTATGGGGAATTTGCCAGTACTCACCACGCTTGGCACGCGGTTTGGTAAGCGCATTTTTTGGATTTTGTTCCATAAAAGAGATGCTGCTGCCCATCCCTTTGACTTAGAGACCCTTACGGCCGAATACTGAAATGCCAGTTAATATTAAGTCCCGCTTTAACCGAGAAACCTCTTTTCAGTACGAAACCGTGCGGCTCAAATAGTTAAAGCGGAAATTAATATTAACTGGCGTTTCAGTATTCGGCTGTTAGTCGCCTTTTACGACATCCACGGGAGGAGATGGAGTGGTGCTATATTCTTACTCCGGACACCATACGAATCCGGAGAGTACACGGAATCCGGACGGCACACGAAATATCGTTATTTATATACATGACACTTTTAATTTATAAATCTTACAATTCAAATCAAAAGATTGAAACTCCGGAACAAAAAATAATATCTATGAGCAAAGTAATATCACTTGTGTACGCCACTTACAAAACATCGAGATCAACATCTCATGTTTTAAGGCGGGGCACGGACAAAGATGAGGTCGCTCTCGCTAGCCTTTTGAAACGCTTAAATACTTATTATATCCATTATTCAAATACATCATATTGCCACGAGCCAAAATAACTTATATCTAAACGTATTGATTTACAATTAATAGCCGCGAGGCCTAGACAATGCGACCTCGCATGTTTCATTTGACATTTAGCCCGATCGACCTTTCGGGTGTTTTCGGCCAACATCGGGTACACCTACGGCCGAATTTATTATTCAAAGTAGGTGGTATGCAAAACGATTAGTGTGCTTTTTATTAGATTAACTGTACAGCCAAGTGGAGAACTGTTTGCGAATGTTTTAGTAACGTTGTAAATTTTGTTTTCTGCTCCAATTATTTTTAGGGAGCAATGATTCATTAATTCTGATATGTGATCATGCAAAATTCTTTACAGGATAGGCTGATAACCGTTTTTAATTGACCACCCGGTAGAAACACATCATTTACTTCTTCCGTCCCGGGGAATTCCGGACTCCTATCGGATAAAACCGCTGGAGCGATCATCTGAACCGAAGGAGGCTCCAGCTCCTCGATAAGTTATAAATTTTGCAGATTGATTTTATAAGTAAATTAATCAATAACATTAGTCTATTGCAGTCGTCTGTTACAGGCATGTCACAAGTTTTCGCTCCCTATTTCGTTTACATAGAGAGGACATGGAAGAAACATGAACAAAGGGAGTGGACGGGGCGTGGGTTTCTTGTCCCTTTAAGGATACAAATATATATATATATATATATTTATTAATATAATATAAAATAAATGGTTTTGTGAAACGAAAAAATGATAATTAAGGCCTTCATTCATCATGGGATTTTCACATATATCCCGGACTATCACAGATCTATTACATCACACTTAAGCCTGTCATTATACCTACTCGGCACTTTCAGGCAAACTAAGCTCTGCTGCATTTGCCGTTAGGAAAATTAGACAGGTTACGGATGTGGCTACAGCTAGGTTAGTATATTTTGCGTACTTTCACAGTATTATGTCTTATGGAATTTTACTGTGGGGCTCGGCTGCTGATGTTGAGTCTATTTTTATATTACAGAAAAGAGCAGTGCGAGCTATCTATAACCTAGACTCTCGTGAGTCACTACGGGAACTATTTAAGGAAACAAACATTCTTACTCTACCATCCTTATATATTTTCCAAAACATTATGTATATCCGCAAAAATATAGCAAATTTCAGTAAGAAAAGTGACGTGCACAGCTTAAATACTCGCAACAAGAACAAGTTGGTTGTACCTGGCTTTAGACTTAGCAGAACCAGCAAGTCGTTTATGGGAAACAGTATTAGATTCTATAACAAAATTCCATGTAGTATTACCGACTTACCAGAAATAAGATTCAAATCATTGATTAAGCGCATTTTAATTTCGAAAGCCTACTATAATATAAATCATTACATCGACGATAGCGATGTCTGGCAAACGTTTCCCTCCTGCACACTGCGACCCTCTGGCGCTTTATAATGTATAATTTTCGCATGATTGACGTGTTGTTATTCTCAATCAATGCTTTACCGTCTACACAGAAATTGTAGATTTTTTTTTTTTTTGTTGATATCCTGACATTTACTTGACTTATTTTTTATCTTTTTATTGAAATCTTGACATTTAATTTGACTTATTTAAAATTGAATTCTATATTTATTATATAAATTATTTTCCTATGTTTGATTTAATGACTGCAATTTACATTCTAATAATATTTTGACATTATTAATTAATCATAAAATTGTAAATGTGCGAGCATCATGTAGCCGTTAATGTTATATATTTAGTACCCTTTGCCTTTGGCCTGGTGTCTGTCATGCTCACTAAAATGTCTTGCTGGCGGTGGCGTTGTGTATCGGGTCGTTCGGTTCCCTAAAATATGGTTGAGCTAAGCGATGCTGATGCATGCGTCATGCTCGTGAACGGGTGCCGTCTGTTGGGACTGGTCAGCCATTAACTGCCATGGCGAATAATGATTATATTACATTAGTATGTCTTTTTTTTATACATTGGCCTACATAATGCTCTTTATATGGTTTACCTTAATTTGTATTATTCAACATCGTAATCTCAATTATTTTAAAAGAGTATCTATGGAGTTTCTTGCCGGCTCTTCTCCATAGATCAACTATTTGGAACCGTGCAACTTAGATTCTGACGTTTCATAAGTGCCAATATTTGGTTTATTTGAAATAAAAATATTTGACTTTGACTTTGACTTACTGACGGGCAGTAGTGTTAATAAAGAGCAAGTTCATATCACACAAAAACATATCTTTTCACAGGTACCACTGGTCAGCCCACACCACTCCCACACGCGCCGCAAACTAGATCTTCAATTGTTGGCATCGCCAGTTTTTGTTGAGAGAAATCCTTTAATTTATTGGCCAGAGGGCTATATGAACTCTTACTGCCTGTCAGTTTGAGCGCTAATGAACTGATAATTCGTTCAATTTATGACGCGTCACGTGGCGCAGCTTGGGAGAGTCCATGTATATAGGATGAATTGATTGATTGACTGATCCGGATCGTATGATATAAAGCGCTGAACTGCACGGGACTGGAACGGATTCATACTTATCCATTTTACCATAAGACTGTTCTTTGCCTGCCAAGCGTGGCGATTATGGCAAAACCCCCCAATGAGCACACAACACACCCATATCGGTCGATGTAGTGATCTTTAGGGGAGGTCTGTGTCCAGCAGTGGACGTTATTTGGCCGAAATGATGATGATGATGACGTTCTTTGTAGGTGCATCAACTCGATGTATAAAGAACGGTCACCCATCCAAGGTGACGTTTGGGATCATCATGTCATGCTCATGAACGAATGCCGTGTGTTGGGACTGGTCTACCAAACGATGCCATGATAATTTATCAAAGCTTAAAAATAAAGTCTGGCTTGTTTAGTAGACTTTTTAAGAAGTTTAGACTCTTTTCTCCTAAATTCTTTTTACTTACCTTGATTTCTAGAACAATGTGTTCATAAAATATTGTAAGTTTTGATATGATTTAAAAAGAGTAACCATGGAGTTTCCTGCCCGGTTTTCTCCAGAGGAAGTTTACATCTTGGTAACGAACGAACGTGGCAACAAAAGTCTTGATTATTCATAAGTGCCTGTGAATGGTTTAAGTGAATATAAGTACTATTTTTATCATATCTTTGTATCTCGAAAATGTGGCAACTAATAAAATTCAAACAACAGTTAGAGAGAAACAACTTCTTCAATTAAACTGAACACTAGTATGAGGTATTTGATTAATTCGTATGCAGAGACTTTAACATTTTTATTTTCTTAGGCGCTACGCTACTGAATTTGCTTAAATTTAATTGTGTTAAGTAATTAAAATACTATAAATTAAAAAAGCTTATTGCCAAATATTCTATTCTGAGATTATTTATTCAAAGACCGTTTATTATGTTGCGAGAAACAATTTCGACTATAAATAATCAATTAATACCAATCACGAAGAAAATTAGAATATTTAATTATCTACGAAGCCCATTTAAGTCTGCTTATTGAAATTAATATTCTTAAGTAAAAGTCGCTTCAAGTCATTGGCTTAGTTAATGTTTTTAACATCTTTATATTATGTAAGATCATTAGTAATATTGACGACGTCATTTAGTAGATCACTTAGCAGCTTACTCGTTTTTGATTCCGTTATGTTTTGAAAATATCATAATCATCATCAAATATCAGTGAAGAGACGGCTACTACTGAAGAAAAGCCTCTAGAAAATAGGTTTCCACAACAACGGGTTACTGCCGTGTGTAAGTCATTTTGGGGACAATTTTTCAGTACTCACCATGCTTGGCAGGCGGGTTGGTCGGCGCAGAATGGCTGTTGTTTTACAAAAGGGACGTTTCTGCCCATCCCTCTGGTTTAGAGTCTCTTAGGTATTTTCCGACGTCCACGGGAGGCGATGGAGTGATGCTATGTGCTTAATCCGGGCACCACACGGATAGATAAGTAAAATATGCGTGTTTTATCTTTTTCCCCTCTCATTTCAGCCGAAAAACTTGGGGTTTGTGTTGTGAGCACATTGAGGGGTTTTGCCATAGCCACCACGCTTGGCAGACGGGTCGACGATCGCAGTTATGCAATAAATGTACTCGAAGGACGCTGCTGCCCATCTTCCGGCTAATCCCATAGTCGCCTTTTACCACACCCGCGGGTTGAGATGCGGTGGTTGCAATTCAACAAATTCTTGATTTTATATAAATACCGACGTACATATTATGGTGTTATATGATAGAATATGTTTTCAAGTATCATCATGTCACAGTTGTTAAAGCCACCCAAAGGACTTGGCTTAACGACTGCCGTCTATCAACAAAAACCGGGACCGAAGATTTAACGCCCTCCGAGACGCACGGAAGCCCGGAGACGCTCAGTTCAATTACCACTAAGCGGTCCTCCATCCATAGATTGACCGCGCCAAGCGTTGCTGAGCCTCGCCGATCTATTACCCATTAGTGAGTGCAAGTGGCTATGAGTGCCTCAATATCACGATTAATTGAATCTGACAGGATGAGATACTTCTTACCTAACCAGTCTCACTTCGGATCATTATCATAATAATTTGCACATTAACAGCTGAGTAGGTATAGAAAATGGTGTTCGAATGATCTGCGGATCTAGGTAGGAGGCGCATCCGCCATATATCATGTGTTCAGTATGTCGGCGGAAGGAAAGCTAATCTATTACCAGTTTACCGCAGGTACGTTGTCATTAAGGTCGTGGTGCAAGTTTTTAGCATTTTATTTTGAGATACTTTTTCGTGTTACTAATTGCCTGTGTCTATTTATATATGGTGTGTATGTTTTGATAACATCCTGCGAAAATTGCAAATCGACGAATTATAATTTAGAGCTAGAATGTGTGCACACCTAAAAGCATAGCCGTTATAACGCTTTCTTTTTACAACTTGGTGACGAGAACAGCTTGTTATTCGCCTGGTGGTAAGCGTCATAGCTGCCCATAACAATGTGTGTGGAATTCATGTCTGTAAACGCACCCACGACACAGGAGAAATTCTAGTGAGGAGCAAAAGTTTTTTTAAATAAAAAAAAACCAAAAAAATTGTAAAGCTATTCAGGACTTTTTAGTCTCTGTCAAGTAATTTCATACATCCATTGCGTTATCGTTTTTGTTGGGACCGCCATTTTCAATTGCACCACTTAATCGATCATCACTCACCAAAGCTTAGCGACCTGTTCAAATATTAGGGAATAAAAAATAACAAAAGCTATAGAACAAAAAATTGTGTAGCCGATAGTCGGGCACCGTTATAGTTAGTAATAGCGGCATGTTCAATCTGCGCAGGCGCGGGCCGCGGGCCAATGGCGCGTGCGCAAGCCGCGATTTACAACAAATATGGTATAATAGTAATAAGTTAAAAGTATCAGTTTGTTAGCTTGGTGGAATTACTTTGTTGTTTTTTCCGAGAAAGATAACGAAAATTAGAGTAAATAAATTATGCCAGTTAAAGATACACAGAGAGAACCTCTCTTTTGGGTTTCTGCTTTATAATAAAAACTTATCAGATAATGAAATTAAGGAATCGGAAATAAGGATTCATAAATATGATTTCTTGTTTTCGAATTCTTAAGTCAAATTACTTGTTTTTCCGTGTGGTGTCCGGATTACGAAACTAGGACCACTCCATCTTTGGGCTTTGTTCAGCAGTTGACGTCTGACATTTGGCTAATATGATATGATGATGATGATGAATGGTTCTGATGTGCTTTTTTATGCATTATCAACATGTAATTCCTCTGTTGTTGGAATCATTTGTTAGATTATTTTGTTCTCTGTGATGACATTTGGATACGGTATAGTGGGAGGCCTTGAGAGTACATGTAACATCATACTTTGCAATATTAATCAGATAAATAATTACACTATCATTCTAAAGAAAGATATATCAAACTCTTGGACGCAAGAAATTTCATGCTTATTAAATGTAGCACCTAACACGACCACTTAAAACACATACATTGTAGTATTCAAACGTCTTACTTCTATTTAGCACACACAAACAAACTATGTAGGTACATTACATACAAATAATATAAGTATATAGGTACAGAACCGGTGAACTGTTACTGCCAATTTATTTACTTTCTAAGCGGACCAGCGACCACCGGACCTTTTAGTTTCACTAGTATTATAGATCGAATGCTCTCGTTAATATTGATGTTAAGCTTTAAATTGTATGAAATAGAATCGTTTATTCAGTAATTAGTTCCATGTAATTGGGACAATGGGATGTCATATAGCATTTCACTATATGACATCCTCTGATGTAGTCCGAACGAAACTTAAGGCTTTTTGGTTACATTTCACTCGTTTTTAAGTATGTCTTATTCAAATCGGTTCTTCATAACATCAGCTAAAGGCTGTCTACTGCTCAACAAAGGATGGATTTCCACAATCGTGTAATGATTTTGGGGGAATTTGGCAGTACTCACTATGTTTGGCAGGCGGGTTGGTGAGTGCAGTATAGCAACTACTCCACAGAATGCTACTGCCCATCTTTCTGGTCTAGAGTACCTTAGTAGCCATTTACGACATCCACGTGAGGAGATGGAGTGGTGCTATATTCTTAATCCGGACACCACACGGACACTGGTTTTTCGCAAAGTATTTAAAACAGTTCTCTGTACATTGATTAAAAATAAATAATTAGTTGTAGTACGTATACATGTGCGATGATGATTACTAGCACAAAAAAACCAGCCACGAGTCTGTATGGTTTCTGATAAGAAAAGCTAAAACATACATGTTTGCAAAAACATTATATGAGCTATATTTAAAAAAAAGCAAGCCTACCGTTCTTATACGTATACCGTAGTTGTTCCGTCGACTCCGACCCCATATTAATATAAAAAAATATGAATTCTATATAATTTAACTATAAACTCATCTAAACCTTTCACTTTGCGAGGAAATGAAAAGCTATAATCTATGGCAAGAGCGGACAAATCCATGAAACTGTGAAACGCGCGGAAATGACCATCATTTAAGAACGCCGATCTGAGCCGCGCGCGCCGCATAGCTTTATGTATGTCATTCTCTTCACCGCCTGTCATTAGAGTGTCATTTCTACTTGGTGGGTGGTTTGGGATAAAATAAATAATGGCCACATTTAAACTGTGCATTGGTTTTGACGGAGTATAAAATATCGTTCCGTTCTTCTTGAATACATCGTCAAGGGGTCTTTAATGTAATAAATATATTTATTTTTATAAGTAATAACCATGACATTTTACGAAACCTAATAATATAAAGGAACAATACTATATCGCGACAAAAAAACATCTCTTATAAAAGAATCGTTCACTCACTCCTTCTTTTTGCAACGTGTTTTATAGACTGGCTCCCGAGTAGAAGATAAGTAAGATTTAATAGAAGCACAGTGTGTGTAGAAGAAGAAAGAAAAGTTAAATGGGATGAATTAGATGCAAAAGTGTAAGTACTGAAACTGAAGTGAAAATACTGAAATCGCTAACACGCCACTGCTGTACTCACTATTAAGCGTGATCAATGCTCGTTCCATCTCTACATGAGACAAAGCATTTTCGTCTCTACATGAGACAAAGCATTTTCGTCTCTACATGAGACAAAGCATCTTCATCTCTGTAGGTCAGTTGCGAATTGATATTATTATAATATATTTTCTTGATTGGTATATTCCGTGCGGTGTAAGAATCTAGCACCACCCCATCTCATCCCGTGGATGTCGTAAAAGACGACTAACGGCGACGACTCTAAACCAGAGGGACGAACAGCGTCCCTTTCTATGGAACAGTAGCCGTTCTGCGCTCACCAACCCGCCTGCCAAGCGTGGCAAATTCCCCCAACATGACGGCAAAATTGCTGTAGAAATCTGTTCAGCAGTGGTCGTCCCTCGTTTGATATGATGATGTCTGAGTAATATCGTGTATGATATTTTGTACACTTAGTAGCCAAATATATCTCTCCCTTTTCTATCCAAAGGTTGACGGAATGAAAGTTTGCGGTGAGACCGGCCGTCATGTTTTTCAGCTGAAAATCGTCCACTGCTGGGCAGAGAGCTCCCCCAAAGATTACCACAACGACCGGTATGGGTTTGTGTTGTGTACTCATTGGGGGGTTTGACCAAAATCGTCACGCTTGGCAGACGAGTTGGCGATCGCAGTTAAGTTATAAATATACTCAAAGGATACTGCTGCCCATCCTCCGGCTAATTCCATAGTCTTTTTACGACACCCATGAGATGAGATGGGGTAGAGGTATTCTTAGCCGGCACCACACTGCAAAGACCGGCCGCTCATTGTACACTTATCTTTCAAATGTTTATCTTTTATATGTTATGTGGTGTACAATAATGAGTATATAAATAAATAGATAGGTAACTAGAATGTCCTATAATGTTCAGAATGTAACATATTTCAGGTCAATTTGTAGTAAACATACTACGTAAAGAGCAGGAGCGAAGAAAAGTTAAACGACTATGATTTATGATTTCCCAGACCATGCCGGCCGCATACGTAATCACGAAAATACAAATTTATTTAAAACTATGTAAATTGTCTAGATTATTTTATCAAATTGCCGGCCTATGTATAGGAAGATATATAACCTATGATTAAGCTACATCTGACCATATGGCCAGTCAGAGTAGTCAGAGAGTTATGTTCCATATAGTTTCCTTCTAAGTCTGTAATTAGACACAATTCGAATTTAGCTTAAATTGAGTTTTTTCTTATAATAACTTTTCGTTCTACCTTGGTATTACATGAAGTTCATAGTTGTAATATAATAAAAATATAGTATTCCCAAAATCGCAATAAACTATTATTAGTGTCCCAGTTGAAAATCAGCGCTAGTGGGAACACTAGCATAATGCTGAACTGGGTACCCATTTGGCACAAATGTCCGTGTCTCTTGTTGCACCAAATAAACACTATTCTATTCTATGATGGCGTCAGCTAAGCAATCCCGGTCAACTAGCTAATACATCTTGCAGACTGAAACTGAACTGGGTTCCGTGTGGTCCTCGGCTAAGAATAGACCACTTTTCCCCTCCCATGGATTTCGTAGGCGACTAAGGATTGATATCAAGAGGATGGGCAGGTCTATCCTCCCGTGTGCTATACTAATAACTTATTGCGATCACCAATTCATCTGCCAAGCGTGGTGATTATAAAGTGATCATTGGGAGGCCCATGTTCAGCAGTGGATGTTACAGGTTGTGTGTGTATGTGTAGATACTGAAATACTTTTGATGAAGACATAGATAGTACAGATCCGACATTCGAGATTAAATATGAAGACGAAATTTGGAAATTATGACACTTGTCACGTTATTTAACAACTTGTTTTTTATTATACGTCAAAGGCTAATATTATGCCTCATATCAGCCATTTATCCGTTCACTGCTGAACAAAGGCCTCCCCCGTAGATTTCCATAATTGTGTTATAATTTTGGGGGGAATTTGCTAATACTCACCAAGATTGGCGGGCGGGTTAATGAGCGCTGCCCTTCCCTCTGGCTTGGATTCCCGTAGCCGTCTTTTACGACATCCACGAGAGGAGATGCAGTGGTGCTATATTCTTAATCCGGACACCATACGGACATCTTAATACGGACACCACACTGACAACAACTCGTACCTAACAACTATTGAATTTCAAATCAGTGTCGCATTTCCCGAAGTTACTATCTCTCAATCTAGCTTTGAGGCTAGTTTAAACTGTACATGTAAGAATATGCAAATGGACTGTGATCAATGATCACGTAGTGGATCACAGAGGAGGGAGATATGCCGTCTGCATGTAAAGGGTTGCGTCATCTATAACGTCATGTGAAATCTATAGAATGCTCATAGTATTGCGGGTAAAAACTCAGACTTAAGAAATTTAAGAAAATTGTTGTTTTTATGATGTACTTCTCGTGGGTATCTCAGGCAGATGATAATATTGAGGCATTTTGCAGTATTGATGTCAATTACTTAAGTCTAGATTGCATTAATCAAATATAACTATTTGACGGCACGGTTGGTGCAGTGGCTGATACAGCTGCTGCGCTCCGGGCCGTGGGTTCAATTCCCGCACGGACAAAATATTTGTACGACCTGCAGGTAGTTGTTCCGGGCCTGGGTGTAATTTATGTCTGTAAACGCACCTACCACACAGGAGAAAGCCGAAAGTGGGGCAACGTTTTTTTTAAAAGAAAGAAAGAAAACGAAAGAAAATTTACCGTACATTTTATATTCAATTGATGTTATCACGACTCAAGTGACATCTCGATCAGTCGCAGTTACCGCAGTCACAAAACGTACCTAATATCATTCTTATGTGAAAGGCATGTCTTAGATATGTATCTACCTATAAATTTACTTTAGAAAAGTCCGTAACGATGAACGTGAACCCCAGATGTATGGCATATTTGGTTGATTGTCCGCGATAAAGGTTTGATGATGATCACATAAAGATTGAGACTAATATGCGATATCTCACACGTTATTTTTAATCTTTATGGGTAGTGATAAAGTTAGTAATTAAAATATTCAATCTAGGAAAAAAGAATGCCAAAGATTTATCATCGTCATGAATCTCAATGGAGAGGTACATATTCACCAGTGACCATATATTGGGTAACCGTAATTCTATAGGCTCAAATTGGTGGGGGTCAGGCCTGCGAACGACGAATGCAGAAGCAAATTCCACACGCCCAGAAAACCTAAATTATTGGGCATAACGGACTAAAACACGACTGTCTCGAGGTTACGAGCGCAGTGTGGTCCACCCAGGGCTAGTCCTGGGTAGGATTTCAATTGTGATGACCAGGTGTGGCGGTTGCTACCAGCCGAATGATTTGCTAGTCTCGTCATAGAGTAGAAAAAATAACGCGAGGTGGTTTTACGGTTGAAGATAATAATCAATCTGATCCAAAATCTTTAGATTAAAGAGACTTAACTTGATCTGTTTTCGTATTAAGATTGTATTTATTACAAAACACACACAAAGCCTCAGTCCCAAATCTAATGATCGCGAATTAAATTCTTTATTAATTTCGGCCGTTAGCTAATAGGATCATCACGTTAAAATTATAAAGGGGATAGTTCTAAACCCTATTACCAAGCTTACAACCTTAGCTGTCAAACAGCTAAAGTTGTAAGCTTGTTAGTGGACCTAAGCAGTTTGAAGTGATATTGTTACCAATAAACCGATGAGACGGCCATGAAGATACGGAAGACAGTCACCATTCTAACTAAATACCTCAATACCTACACAGTATGCAGATTTGTCTATACATACCTACATAAATTTAGTGAAAGGCAGACAATATATTTATCTTCCGTCGTTATCATTGACGCAGGTTCGAGTCCCAGTAGTGGAGGTTTGAATAATGAGTGTGGTCCAGAGATAAACTCGTTTTGCCGTCGACAGATGTCACTGTGCGACTTCGACAAATGATAGCGCCTAAAGCCTTGCTGTTTTACATAACGTACTTGCTACCGGTGCGACGCGGAGCGGTGGTCTGTTGTTGCTCTACATGTATGAAACTGGCTTTAGCTTGCGGTTTTATTGGTGAAATATTTATTGTAGCGTCAATTTAGTATACAGTCGGCTGCTGCGCTCCGGGTCGTGGGTTCGATTCCCACAAGAAACAAGTATTTGTATGATCTGCAGGTAGTTGTTCCGGGTCTGGATGTATTGTATGTGAAATTCATGTCTGTAAACGCACCCACGACACAGGAGCATTTCTAGTACGGGGCAACGTTTTTTAAAAAAGAGAAAAAGAGAAAGAGAATTACTAATAATGACAAGGAAGCGATCAATTTTAGAAAATATTAATTGTTATAAGGCAGTAATGGATTAGTCATATAATTAATTAATTAAGATTCAACATTTTCGTGAGATGAAACATTTACCTTACTTAATATTTAATAAACGAACGTACAGGTATAAACTGATTCCTACATGCTAAGGATATACGACAAAATAATAATGGAAAATTCTTTCATATGATCACCGTTAAAAGTACGCAAATAACGGAAGAATCACTAAAACATCATGAAGAACTTATTAATTAGACGGATTTTAATTCATCTTGCTTTTACATCATAAATAACGAAAGGTGAAATTTGCGTTTCAATGTAACTATTTACTTAACTTGTTAAAATTATAATTCAGATACGCATAAGATAAAACTGGAACTAACTGACAACTGCGATAGCTTGCATACAATTAAAATAAGCAAGGTTTATGTAACAATATTCATGTCAGCATTAGTTATGAGAGGGATTGCGATTTTTCTACAAGTTGTATTCATACTACAGAAAGTCCGTGTGGTGGGAACCAAAAGAACAGATCACCCCTGGGTATCGTACAAGCCGACTAAGGGTTGATATCAAAAGGATGAGTGGCATCCTCCCGTGTGCTAATAAAACATACTGCAATCACCAATCCGTCTGCCAAGCGTTGTGATTATGGCCATATGAAGACTCCTATGACCGATCAGGTTTACGGGCTGATGTGTAGAAGAAGAAAAAGATAAATAAAAATGTGCAGTGAGATGCCCATGCTCAGAATACCACCACCCCATCTCCTCCCGTGGGTATCGTAAAAGTCGACTAATGGATTAGCCGGAGGGTGGGCAGCAGCGTCCTTCGCTACAACTCAACTGCGATGGCCAAGCATGGCGATTATGGCAGAACCCCCCAATGAGCCCACAACACACTCATATCGGTCATTGTGGTGATCTTTGGGGGAGGCCCTTGTCCAGTCCAGCAGTGGACTTCATTCGGCCGAAATTATGAAAATGATGATGATGATACGACGTAGTAAAATGGTAATTTACAAAGAAAAAAGGAAATATACCAACAGAAGCTTTTCAATACTTTTAATAAATTTCAGTATGTGATAGTTACAAAAGGCTGTAAAGTATGAGTGCATCCGTCAAGACTGGCTAGGAGTTATAACCATTTTACGAGATAACTAGCTGTTAATTATTGTTATAAAGTAAGCATTTAGGGAGTACCGCATCAATTTTAAAAGGCCCTTGTATTTATTCCTTTTCTATATTATTGCTAGTATTTACCGAGAGCACAACTAGTATTATAACAGTTATTAAAAGTTCTAAATGAGGGAACAATAATTCACACAGACGAGAATTATTTATATTACCTAATCAGCCCATTACTGTCCCACTGCTGGACACGAGACTTTTCCCACTATAAAAAGATTAGGCCTTATTCCACCACGCCAGCCTAGTGCAATTGAGAACATTTTGTAGCCCTCTCAGTTTTGTATGTTTCCGCATGATGTTTTTACTCAGCGTTATAGCCAGTGATAATCCAATTCTGATCCGCACATCAATCCGAAAAGTCAGAGGTGCGTGCCGGGATCGATCTCAGACCCTCCTGTGTGGAAGAAAAGCTTTCAACCACTAGGCTATCACTGCTATTTATTTTAAGCGAGGTAGGTATGTAAGGGTGGTGTCTGTCGTTGCCAAGTTGTTTACGTAAACAAATTGGCAATGACAGACACCACCAAAAAAAATATTTGTAGACTTTTACCGACTACCATTGGTCACAGCTTAGAAGGCTATATAGTATACGTAAAATTTGGTGCCGGATGTCAAAATTACATCCGGCATTTTAATACTGAATAAGAACTTCATAAAAGTGTCTTCCGTAATTTTTCTGTTATGTTTTTGTAAAGACGTCTTTAAATATAACATAATATACATAAACACTTTTTAAAATATGCTTTGTTTTTGTCGATAACTGTCCGTGACTTCACTTTGCTTTTTTATTTTTAATTAGGGCTCAATCGGAAGATTAGCGCTATGTTCAGATAGGCGTCATTTCTAATGTCACATACTACAAAAATTGCCAGTTTGTTTAATTTATTTGCCTGTATCATTATCATTTTTTGTGTTTTGCTGTGTGCTTTCAGAATAAAATTATAGATTTATTCTAAATGCATAGCAAAGAAACTATATACAATATATCACGTTGAATCCGGCAATATCCTTAATGTCAACAAGGTTTCGCCCGTTAAAGTCTTCTAAGCGGTTAAAAGTAACACGGTTTACCCGGTAATCGAACCCCACAGTGAGATAAAACTGTATCATGAAATAGCACCGGACAATCGCGGTCGTTACTGCATTATGACTCGCCGTGCCAGCAATAGTTAAATCGATGTAAAATAGACTTTATTATAGTGTTATAAAGTGCGTGATAACTTGCACGTAAACTATAGCAGTACTTTCAAGAGACCACGGGCGACGTTATGGTAGGGTTGGTGGCAGTTGGAAACAAATAATTTATGAGCCGGTATATGTGTTTTAATATTAAAATGTGCGTCGAAATGTTATGATGAGCTCTTAGCCAGTTGCACTTACTGATCGGCGATGTTAAGCAACGCCTGGTGCGGTAAGTCTATAGATGGGTGACCGCATTGTGGTATTTAAACTGAGCATCTCCGTGCTTCGGATGTGCTGCAAAATCGTCGGTCCTAATTGTTATCATTAGATGGCAGTCGTTAAGCCAAGTCGGAGGCCTTTGGGCGGCTTAAAGAACTCTGACGCAAGGTTGGCCACTAAACATACGAAAGAAGAAATGGTGTAAATACGCAACTGTTTGGAAATATATAAACCTTGTAATACCTACCTACATAGGCGAAGATAGTGTGTGTGTGTGTGTAGTAGGATTTATTTACAGCGTTACGCTTAACTTAGAGAAATTTAAGTTTTCTTGCAATCCTCAATCACTAAATATTTTACTGAAAAGTAAATATCATAAGAAATATCGACGACCACGAACACCGCAAAGTGTTACCTATTACATATTTATAGTACGCGCATTATAACTTTAATTTCATTGAAGTTAGCCGTAACTTTTTTTTTTTAACGTTGGGAAATCCTCTTGGACTTCCTCCGCCTTGGGAAGGGCGGTGGGGCATGCCGGGTTCAAACCGGCTAAAACCCCACGGTGTCCTTCTTCTTACCTCTAGCCGGGGGTGAGTTGTACGCTTTTCTGCATTGGACCGCTCCCCCGGAACGTGACCGATTGGTGACTGGTTTCATAAGCGCTCGGCCCCCGCCTACCCCGGAAACCATTTAGACCAAAAAACTGACTACTGCGCAGCTACTTGTTGCGTAGTTCGTAGTACGCGTACTAATGTGTGAAGTAAATCCGTTCAAGTAGTTTTAAACGGAATTCATCGCGAGTATGACAGCACAGTTGGCGCAGTAGATAGGTAGGCTTTCTGCCTTTTCGATCCAATTTCTTAAAGAAAAGAGACAGAACTTTTATTATTACAATGTATATTTGTCAAATTTATTAATTATTTACACCCGCGCAACATATAACTGATACACCATCACACCACCGAAGTCGGCAGCCCTGGCTGCGTTAAGTTGACATTCCTAGATTGAAAGGTCGCAAACTGGTCCGGCGATTACCACAACCATTACTAGCGGACGCCAGCAGTGGTCGCGTAGATTGCCAGCCATTTCTGCCATCTGCGACCATCTGCCGGGATTATCACGGTATTACCGCCGGCAGATTACCGCGTATTATGCCCGCACGCGTCCCCTGCGTTTCCGTTCGAAAGTCGCGGTAATACTGATTGGTCAGCGTGAAATGATCGTCTGTCGGTATGCGATTGGTGTTATTGATGAGTTTTACAGGTTTTACACAGCATTTTTCACTGTCAGCGCTAATTTTTCCGTAGATAGTATGAAGCGTTGCTAGTAAAAAATTTTGTAACGCCAGCGATGGCTATACTTTTCTGCGAAATGCTAAGGATAACAATTACAACTAAATGACGCATGTTTTACTAAACTTGAAGTTGCGTGTGTGTCCAGATGAAGGAAATAGCATCGCTTCATCTCCTCCTGTGGATGTCGTAAAAGGTGACTGAGGGACTTAACCAAAGGGATGGGCAGCAGCGACCCTTCAGTGGAACAGCAGCTATTCTGCGCTCTCAAACCTTCCCGCCAAACGTGGCAAGTAGTACTACAAATATTGTGGAAATCTAAAGCGGCAGGCTTTGTTCAGTAATAGATGTATTTTGGCTGTTAAGACGATGAGAAAGATGCAGTGTATCACACCACTGTCATCACGCATGTAATCCCCAAAGCGCGAGGCCGAGGTGTACTAGTTAAGTCCATGTAATACGGACCGTAGGTTCCCGGTTTGGCTCTAGTGTGATCATACCAGGACCTGGAGCCTCCCTTAGGTGCTGAAGATGACCGCTCCAGTGGTTTTAGCCGGTAGGAGTCCGGCATACCCCTTCGTCCTTCCCCGGGGCGAAGGAAGTTCGTGATGAATTTCCACTGGGCACCAATAATAAAAAATTAAAAAAAAAAGGTTCCCGGTTTGCTGCTACTGACAACTTCCGATCAAAAGATCCAGATAATACTTTAGCTGAACTGGGAAACGAGCCCAAGACCTCACGCTTGGTAGCCGAACTAGGTAGCTAGACCAATAGCCAACTAACTTGCTGTTATGAAAACAAAATATACGAGATCTACGTTAAACATTCACATATGAATGTACATACATCGGTAAGGTCGAAGATATTATGATTGTTGTTTATTCTTGGTCATATTCATCCGTGGGTGGTTGGCTTTATGCATAGCACTTAATTGCTTGTTCTGCTGTCAATAACTTGATCGATCTTTTAAAAGTTTATTCAGACGTTATACATTTGGATAGATTGTCTGTGATATTTTTCGTATGGGACGTAATTTAGTAGATATAAATATTTGAATTCTCAAAAATAAATAAATAACGATTACATAAATTTCTAATATATTGTTTTCAAACAATAATTTATTGCCAACTGAACCAGTGAATCGATAGTTCCGTTTGTATGTTACAATTATTGTAATGAGTTAAATAATTTGGTTGATCATTAATTGATACATATTCGCCATTTTATAGCGAGATAAAAATTACCTTGTATAAATATCAAATGACATTTTACCCTTCCGGGGTGAACCAATCCGATCCGGTCGAAGCTGCAAACATCAGGGACGTTTGTATCAGAGTATTCCACATTTAGTACGTGATACAATTACCTAGTGCGCCGACGGTCACATGTCCATCTGTGTCGCTTGAAAGGAATTGCTCACAGATGAAGGATGACCGCCCTACGTGATCACTGACCACTGGACGATTTAGAAAATTATTTTGCTTCAGCTTAGCAATTTTATAGGAATTTGATTTATAACATCATACATTATGTGCTAAATGTATATAGTGCATCAAATTACAATAATCATTCCAATATCTCTACTACTGATTTCAAATTGAAAAACGTGGAAGAAATAAATATCAAATTATTATTGCTCATATTTTAAATAAAATATAATGAACACGCATAATGCGGGGAGAAATTATAACGTTACATATACCGCAGTAAAATTATATTAACAGATAGCTAAGATTTATGAATCTTGATAATAGATATGGCTTTAGTGCGCAGCGTCGTGTCTCCATATAATTCGGAAATAGTATATTTTGTGTCAAATTTGAAAAATGTGTAGTATATATGCAGTAAGATTTGTTTATATAAATTTGTGTAAACAAAATCATCAAACAAACATACGCTTCTAGACTTATAAAAACGACGGTTGCCTCTCGTCTTGGAGAAACTTACAAACGAGGGCTCCAACTCCAGAGATAGCATCTCCGTTGCCCGCTCCCAGCTCCTATCTCGGCATCTAGACGTCTCAATTTAAATACACGCCTTCAGAGACTCGATTGAGCTAAATTAAATGTTCTTACGGATATATAAGCTTATTCTATACGCTATTAACTTGGGAAGTCATTAGATGGGCCGCTCAATTTATGGCTGAATAACGCTTACGTGGTTAGTATCTGGGTGGTGGCATTTTAGTAGGCAATTTGTTTTTATTTTTGAAGGGGCATTTTATTTTCTGCTCAAGGTATGTTATTTGTTAACGTAATAATTAGTTCATGCACGTATATTGACCCATAAATGTTCTGTGGTCTGTGATTAACACTCAGATTATATGATTAAACTACAGCTGCTAGTGAGAGTTCGTAATTATTGAAATTTTTCTACATTTTCTATGACTTCTACTAGTTTTTAATATACCCTAGGATTATCGCTACTTGATAATAACCGAGATCGTGATCGTATATCTCTTGTTACACAGAGGGGGTTTGCAGTTCGGAGACTTCTCAAAGATTATTATTATAGGCGATTACGCTAGTCAAGTGTAGCGCTGCAACACCGGGGTACTTTAATTACACTCCCTTTCATGGGCTTGCTGCGAGAGGAGCAATTCTATAAGGGATTTACGATCCAATATATTCGCAACATCAGCGTGAAAGTGGTAGGTGAATAACTATCACAATAACGAATGAGCCAGTGTGCGTATAAAATCCTGAATTAAAGCAAAATTAACGGTCAAATGATAAATTTATGCAGTAGAGTTACTTGGTATTAATATTAGCGGCTAAAGTTCTAAACGCTATTTTGCGTTCTTAAATCTTCCTATGCGGAAGTGACCAGAACAAGTTGTTTATTTATTTCTTCGTCTCAACATTGCATTCGATGCGTACAGCACAGAGTTAAACATCCAGTGATTGCATCCATCTTTTGAAGCAATTACGGTAACAATTTAGTGTTTTAATGGAGTGAAGTATTATGTTATTTCTCAAAACTAGGACTACCTAATAAACTTAAGTATTTTATAATCTCAATGAATAAAACAGTTAATATCCCATGTTCAATGAACACGGCAATAATTATATAGATATTAATACAGATACCATGTCGCCGTTAAGTTAGAGCTAAGTTCAAGTTAGTTCACAGCTTGCATGTTAATTAGAATTCACGTTCAATTAAAATAATCTATAAGTTACCTTACTATAACTTCTGGGTTTAAATTAATATATACTTGTTCAGATAACAGCTATTAGAGTTTTATCTCGTAACTTTGTGAGAAGCATAATAGCAATTTAGTTTAACTTAATACATACGTAATAAATATGCCTGTCTTGCGTTATTATTGGGCTTATAAAAAACAGTTTTAACTACATAAGTTAAGACTATTTCTTTTCTTCTTTATTTATTCTGTTATTAAAATAAATAGTTTTATGAGTCATCCAAGTTTGGGCCTATACTGAAAATTAAGTCTGGTAGGGAAGTGCACCTTATTTAATGAGTACTGAACCTTTATGAAAATTATCAATACATATATGGCTCTGCATTACGGAAGGACACACAACGGAGGGAAGCAAGTGTCTTCCAGTTTGTGAGTCCCGAAACCACTATAATTAAACACCTACAACACTAAAATACTAAAACACAAAACCTAATCCAATGCAAAGCAATTTAAAAATGGTACTTTTATTTTATGGCGGTAACATAAAATAAAAGTACCATTTTTAAATTGCTATTCTAATACACATCCGAGTTGCGATACCGTGTCGTACTGGTCGTCGAGTCAACTTTATTGGTGGTCCCCTATTAGCCAGCCCTTATCTGACATCAGTCGGACACACACGTTTCACGATCATTCGCTTTTGCAACTTTTGTTACGAAAAAGCTATTGAGGGATTTCGGGTTTGAAAGATAGGGTTTTTTTTCTGAGGCACAAGAACTTTCTTATTGGCTTTCATTAGAAGTCGTAGGGACACAGGTATGTGTGGTCTATATAAATCTGTCATTAATCAATAATGCATTATTGCATTCTTCAGAGGCATGTCACACGTCAATGGTGAACGAGTTTTCGAACGGTGTCAATTCTTATCGTTGTCGAGTAGAATTATGGACTTTAGATTGAATGAAAAAGGTCTGCTTGGAAGGCCATTGACGCTGACGAGGAAGTAATTTTATGCAAAACAATTGTGTGCAAACTTTTCTGTTAACATGGAATAATATAGTAATTATGTCATCAGATTTAAGTAATCAATATCAATATATTCAACCTCAAATACATACAATTAATTGGACCCAATTTAACAAATTACGCGTTCCATAAATATGGATCGATCGATAAAATGGATTGTAAGTAAAATAGTTAGTTAATCGATTATTTTAATTGACGGTGAATATCAGTAATAGCTCAGAAGTGACTCGGTACAGGCATATCGATTAAATGAGCGAATAAATCGTTTCTGTAAAATCGTAGTCGAGGTAGGTCGTATCGAGCCATTTAATTGAGGTCAAAGGTCGAACGATACGGTCGGCACGATATAGATATCTGGACTATCAAGCGGATTGTCCACGGTAGTAGATTTTCGTGCCAAAAGTTTATACTGGAGCGATACAGTTAAAAAGTTTTCACTATTGGGCAATTCTTGAGTCATTGCAAATTTTGTAGCTGTAAATTATGATAGATTTCTTTTTGTAATATGTGGATAGGTTAATTGGTGATGTCGTCTATTTATAAGTCCACTCGCTCAGTCTAACTTAAATGTCTAAATATTTCCAAATTTTGTAATAATAAAGTTGAAAATGAAAAGAATGGGATCAAGTTTTATATTTAAAAAGGAGTTTTTAAAATCAACAAGCAAACATTTTTAGTCATCATTGTTAAAGCTCAAGTGATCGCTAAATAAAATTATATCTATACAATCGACGTGCACTTCTTATCTTCAACTTCTGTTCTGTCTGCATAGTCAATATCTCTACAGCAATCCAACTGTCTGCAGTTGTTAACGGCGAAGACAGTGACCAGACGAAAGAGTTCAAATGGATATAGTGGTCTTGTTACGTATAATACATACAATAAACACCGATTGATTCCTGAACTGTTTACGATTTGTCCGTGTTTGGTCTACCGAACTATGCGGGTCTGTGAGCCAAATGATTGTTAATTTAATTCTATCTGTTTACTTAGGACGTCAGAGCATTTGATCAGTGCCGTTAAAGTCTTATCTATGGAGAAATTAGAAGCCAAATATGGTAGTAATATACTTGTCAATGTCTTATACTTACTGAAATAATGTTAAAGTTAAGCATTACGTTAATGTTTTTAGTTTTGCAATGTTCAGGGTTTATGTTTTGATCTTTGTCCTCTAACCTTTTTAATGTTTAATCAGCGAGTTGTCTTCGCAAATCAACTATCATTTGATTCTAAAGGCGTAGACGTATGTACAAAGAAAGGTTCTGACCAATTTTATCAAATCTTGAATGCGCTGCTGACTTAGTCAGAGAGTATTTGGTACTTGACAAAATTAAAAGAAATCGAAGTCCTATAAATTATATCAGCAGACCTGACATTTACATCTATTGGCTAAATATCAGGATCACTAAGTTCTTCTCGATCAACATCAAATTCAAATTTCAACTTGTCTAATACATTAGTGACTGCAACACTCAGTTTAAGTGTCAAACATTAATCTACTTAAACCAAAACGCGATATGCAAATATGGTGAGTGTGCAATAAAAGTCGTCTCATTACAGATCGATTACACAATGTCAGGTGCTTCAGATAGTGGTGTGTCTGTCGCAAGCCTTAATGTCATCATCTTTTCAACTGTCACTAACTGGTAGAGAAAGCTGTCATGATTCAATTATGTTTAGCCTCTAGGTAATGTCGTTTGACCGTCTGAACTAATAAGTTACAGTACCTAATTTTAATTGTTAGTCAAGTTCTGTACTAAGTACAATTATGATGGTTTATTCTCACTGCTGTGTGGTTAGTTAAGCAATTTATTTCTTTGAAGTTATGACTTGCAAAGTTACTATTTTATTGTCTAGTTGAATTTTTTTATAATAAGCTACGCTTGAATTCATACACAAACAATTATTTTTAAGTTAATCGAAATGTGTGTCGTAATATCAATGTTTAAATTTAAAGTATTTTAATTTTGATCGTTCCAAAAAGTTTGGTTCCTCGTTTGTAAATAAATAGGTACTATTTCCAGTGACGTAAGCTTACATGCTACTGGGTTTGCTACAGCTGAACATTAAATGATAGAACATTGCTTATAGTTTTATTTAAACGTATCCAATTGAGCATCTATTAAGGAACCCCCATAATCCAAGAATCAGCGGCTTCATCTCTCGCACCTAATTTACTAGATTGCAATAAATCTAAAACATCATAAGAGAAAAAACAAGATGAGCCAAGTTGCGGTCCATGAGCGTAAATTTATTAGTGTCGAGGAGAAATTCCGTTTCACCGACTAGAATACATTTGTAGTTTAGATTTTTACTTCGACGATTCATTTTTGTATCTACATCCAGTTGGATTTCCTCACTAGGATATAATTATGCTTGAAGTTAAGAGTTAAGTGGCGTTAACATGGGATTGTACCGTAAACTACGACTGACAATGAGGACCCTTTATTGAAGTATTATTTAATTGACAATAAAATTCTAATCATGTCATGTCATCACAAAACTAAAACAAAGGAAACTTTAAACTTCACATAGCTCTAATCACCAAATTTTCAATTCTTATTTCTTTTATTAGATTACAATAAATCTTAATTAATATGACTACCGCATACATTTTATAAGTCGAAGATAATGTATGTGCTAGCAAACCGATTATAGATGAGGAAAAATAATAGAAATCTACGATCGCATTAACAATAACTAGATATGTGAAAAAAATCACCAATAAACAATTTTACCTATACTTTATTACATTTATGGAATTCACTTATTTAGTTTAACCACGTTTTAGTCGTACATCGTGTGCAAGAGCATCAAATTATCTACACTTCTTTTTGTCGACATGACGCGTTATAAATTGAGCCCATTTACACCTCACGATGCGAGAGCGGCACAGATGCGTTAAGTAGCAATAATGTCGTGTTATGTAAGCAGAACTTAATGAAGTGGTTATTGTAGCGTAATTAATATTTATTGTATATGAAGATAGAAAGTTTGGAGCCGTCTATTTGTTTAGAAGACATATTGTACTAGACACTGGATGAATTGATTGTTATAGTTTTTATAAGACCAATGCTATAGCGTTTAATTAATCACAAAACTTAATAAAAAGTAAATCTGTAGTAAGATGTCAAGTTAAATGCTTATTTTGATAAAATGGCAGTTCGATTAATATATAATACAGTAAAGGGGGTTAGGATAAATTATTATTCAATTTACGACGGTCACACTGAATGTTTTTAAAATTGGCCAGTAAGAAAAGTAGCCGATGATAAATTTGGAATTAATAAATCTTTGGAAAGCTTATGTACATAGAATTCATGTGTCATATATTTTTTTTAAAGTACGTGTCGTGCGTCCAATTCAAAGAGTATAATAACTATTTAAGCGAAATGAAATTTGACTAAAAAAAAATTTCGCTCCATGAATTATTACAACGTTCGTTGCGGTCTTAATCGACAGCTGTGTCATGATAGACTTAGAATGGCATTTCAAGATGAAGCCCCATCTCGAGCCTTATAACTGGTTTAATGAGTTTCAATTCAATTCAATTCAATTCAATTCTTTATTTGCATAGTATGGGTTTCACAGAAGATGTTACATAGAAAATTTAGTTTCACCATAATCAGCCTTTGAGCATGCAAAATTTCACATTATTAATCAAACACATGCAAATCATTTAGTTCACAATCACTTAATCGAAATATAGCACATGTCAAGAAATAATTATATAAAATGTCAAATAGTAGTAATAACAGTAATAATTTTCATAAAAAAAGGACATTATTTTATTACAATTATATATCTAATCAAGATCCTCCATATACTCTGTGACTGAATAGTATGATTTTTCCATAAGTAGAAGTTTAAACGTGGTAGAAGCAAACTCGCAAATTTGCGCGACGGGTGTCCTTCTACGACGACCACTGAAGATAATGTGAGTGCTGGGCGGCTAATGAACAGATTCGGGCAAGTTTAGGCATTGGTATGAGTTAAGTGTAAAAAGGCTTAGACGAACAT
Source organism: Diloba caeruleocephala (assembly GCA_947459985.1). Taxonomy (NCBI): domain Eukaryota; kingdom Metazoa; phylum Arthropoda; class Insecta; order Lepidoptera; family Noctuidae; genus Diloba; species Diloba caeruleocephala. The sequence goes on from OX381616.1 coordinate 20,792,670, forward strand.
TTAGGCGTCAAAAAGCTTTGACAGTTACCTCATAATTTGACAGAAGATCAAAAAGCAGTCGTTTGGATTGGTGCCGAGAAATGTTTGAAAAGTATAACGGAGGTTACTCAAATGCTGTGTTTGACATCGTCACAGGTGATCAAACTCAAAACTTTCAATCTAAATTTTTTTATTTCATATAGGCCCTAATAGGCTCTTACGAAAAGTCAAGTTAAGTGCACCGTTCGGAAAAGTCAGTCCTATGGAGAAGAGCCGGCAAGAAACTCCATGGATATACTCTTTTCAAAAAAGTTATATTACAATTTTGTTATTACATGGTAATAAGTTAGGAATGTGCGAACAAAGTAGACTAATTAAATGTAAAATACACACAATAAAAAAACAGACAATTGCCTCTAACACAATAGGAAACTGATAACAATTAATGCATAGCACTAATAAAGTCGATGAAGTTCACACATTTACAAAATGTAGAAGAAACTAAAATATATAAAATGAAAGGCATTTTAAACGCCAGAGATTTAAATGTCATATTGATTAAGTGAGTAAAATTAATATGTCAAAAGTATATATTATATAGACAATATATATCAAAAGCTAATATATTCTAAAAATAATTACTATCACTATCAAATTTTGATTTGTTATTAGATAAATCCATATTTCATCAATAAGGTTCCAGGGAAGTCACATGTGCAGAAAGAATCAATACCAGACATCTCTGTCGTCAACATAGTCATTAGCCTTTTTAATAAGGATATGTTTAATATGGGCTTTAAACTTTCCCTCAGTAAGGTCTGTAACAGATTTGGGCAGCTTATTATAAAAGCGAACACAATTCCCAAGGAATGACTGATTTGTTTTAGCTAATCTAAATTTGGGCACTACAATTTTATATTTATGTCGTGTATTTATATTGTGAAAATCGCTTTTTATATAAAACTTATGCAGATTTTTACGGACGTATAAAATATTTTCAAAGATATAGAGTGACTGCAATGTAAGTATATTGATATCTTTAAACAAAGTTCTAAGAGACTCGCGAGGACCCATATTTAATATAGAGCGGATCGCCGTTTTTTGTAGAATAAAAATTGAATCTACGTCGGCTGCTGATCCCCACAACAGAATACCATAAGACATAATGCTGTGAAAATATGCAAAGTAAAGAAGGGCAGAAGTCAAGGGGACAGATAATTGCCTCATTCTTTGGTCGGACGGTATATTTCGCAACAATTGCTAGAGGATAAAAAGGACTGTTACTGCAGATTGGTAAGTTAGTTATTGTTTACCGGTTGTCTTGGAAAATGTTCGATTGCAGCGCCCAAGAAGCAAGATCCTCCTTCATCACGACAACGTTTCAGCTCACTCCGCCCAGACAGATAATCGAATATTTGTCTACGGACAGTGTGGAAATAGTAATTCATATAATATATTATATTCATATAATATATTATCATATTATAATATATTCATATAATATATTAACATAATGACAGTGCCTTGTCGGTATATTTATGAAAATATCATGTACGTTAGGAAAAACATACATCTTTTTACAAAAAAATGTGATCGGCATAACTATAATACAAGATATAAATCTAAACTAGTACAGCCAAAATTTCGCTTAGCTAAAGTCCATACTTCTTTTATGGGTTATAGTATAAAATTTTATAATAAAATACCGGAGACCGTGCTGCAATTACCGCAAAATAAATTTAAAATATTTGTAAAAAATACTCTATGCAAACAAGCATATTATAGGTTAGAGGATTACCTTGGAGATATAAATGTTTGGCAGAGTGCTTGTCCAGCTCCGCAAGACCACTATAAGAAATGTAAAAAAAAAATATTTTTGACTTATTGACATGCCATCTTGTTGTTGCATGTTTTGTGACATCAATTTATTCAGATTTACTTTTCTGACATTTCAATTATTATTTTTTGACATGACATTATTATTATTAATTATTTACACCTGAATTTATTATTGTATCATTTTTTTATATTCAAATGGTTTATGATTTGATATTGACACTTTCAAGAGGTTTAGACTTTACTATGTTTAATGTAGGGACATTATCTTTATATAACCTGAATTTTCGAGAACATTGTACACATGAATATTGTAACATAATTTTAAAAGAGTAACCATGGAGTTTCTTGCCCGTTCTTCTCCATAGGAAATTTACATCTTGGAACGTGGCAACTAAAGTCTTGACGATTCATAAGTGCTATTAATGGTTTAAATGAATAAAAATCTTTTTATCTTATCTTGTCTTATCATCCTCCTTAAGTTCCAACCTTGAAATTTTTATTTATTCCCCAAAGTAAAAGATGAACTCAAAGGAATTCAGTTTATGAACCTCGAAGATTGCTGCGTTAGAAAAAACGTGTTACAGATCCCCAAAGAAGAGTGGATTTACTGCTTCAGTCAATAGTTTAATCGCATGCGACGGTGGTTAGAAAATAACGGGGACTACTTCGAAAAACAATAGAAATATGGTACTCTATATTTTCCATAAATACTAAGTACAACTATTTAATCAACTTGTTTTTATTTTTTTTATTTAAAAAATGTTGCCCCACACTACGATTTCTCCTGTGTCGTAGGTGCGCTTACAGACATGAATTTCACACACACTACACCCAGACCCGGAACAACTACCTGCAGATCGTACAAATATTTGTTCCGTGCGGGAATCGAACCTACGACCCAGAGCGCAGCAGTCGACTGTATCAACCACTGTACCAACCGTGCCATCAAATTGTAAGTAGGTACCTATATAAAATGTTATCTATTTCGCTGACAAATCAGTATGAACCTTGGAGTCAAGGGAAATAAAGTGATAAAATACTTGAAATATCTTTGTGAGGTGCAATATAAAATCTTTGACATTACTGATATTGAAACTGCTTAGACAAAATAAGTGTCCATAAAAAGATCTGTCATGCAGCAGTTATTGGATATTTTGACTAACAAATTTCATCCCCCTAAACTAATTGAGACGGCGCTCTCCTACCGAAAACGGGTATCTCAAATCGTTTAGTTGATTGATTATTAATGGCGTTTCAGCAACACAATTTTTGGTATGAACGAGACGATACAATTTCGCCACATTTCACATAATATCGTGACAAACGTTAATAAACTCGTTATAAAATCATTGTATACGAGTAAAATAGTGGTCTCACCACTATTTTACGAAGAACAATAATGAAATATAGAAATAATTCGATTTTGAGACTCGATAATTCAGTTTGTATTTAATTCAAAATTATTTCCTCAGCCTTTATGTTTTGAATCTACGAGTATAAGAAGTCTGTCTAGAATTACTTAACTAACTTCTGCTAGTAATTTTTCTAGATAGCTTTATACATAATCTATTTATACTACAATTCCATTCATTATAAAATCCCATTCATAAAACGATCAAGTACCATACAATGCGCCAGTCTAATTTAGGCGATCGATTAATCGACTGGGTATAATCGAAATGAATCATTCGATCGCCCACCTCTAAGTGAAATCGTGTTAGCCCCAATCATTTTGCGCAACGAATGCTCACATGGAGATGACCCGTGACCATTTTCGATTTCATGTCTAAAATCATAACAATATACGTCGACTGATCACGATACAACTCCCATTATAGTAATTACATCCCAGACAATACCAAATTGTACTTGCGGTTGGGATGACCAAGAGAATATGAGAATGGGGAACAATTTTATTTTGAATTAAGTTTTGGGATGTGAATGTTTAAGTTTGTACTCTGTTTAACAATAGTTGAAGCTTTTGCCGTATGAGTCGTGTATGGCTTGGGGTGATGAACATTGTTTGTTTTGGGTGATATTTATGTTAGTAACGGATGTAATAACGTGATTATGAATAGCACTGATGTATTGTCTGTGTGTGGCATTTTGTGAACGACGTGATCTGTAGCTTAGAAGGGATTGCAGTGAAATATGTTACTGGAGGACCTTTCTCTTTGTTATTCAATACTAACTGGAAAAGTAAAATTTAACTAAAGTGCGGCCGCCAAGAGCATGCGTTCCTGACATCGGTTATCTGGTCTGTTTTCTTTTATATTAAACATTAAATTCACATATAATATGATTTTAATGTAGTGACGTTAACAAACAATAAACTTAAATAGTTCAGCGCTAAATTAAATCTATACAAATAAATAAAACTGAACGTCAAAATAACAGCTTTTTACTGCATGCATATAAAAGTATATACCAAAAAGACAATTTTTAACATATTTGTCTGACTGTTCGTCTGTCTGTCTGTTTGACTGTTGTTTCCAACTAATCTCCAAAAGGGCTGGACCGATTTATAACGGGACTTTCACGGGCAGATACCTGATATTATAAGGAGTAACGTAAGTTACTTTTATTTTAGAAAAATAATTAGGATTCCGCGCAAAATATTTAAACCCATGAAATCCAATATATATACTCTATGTGTCAACTGTCGATGCCGAAGTAATCCAATTTATATTAAATAAAACGGCGAATGAAAACACGGCGCAGAGCTAGTCTTTAATATAACAGAAACTAGACCAATTAACAGCTGTCAGGAACGCATTCTCTCGGCAGCCGCAGTCCTTTGTGGTTATTTCGCGAATTCATTTATGTTTTGATATTTTGTCACCGTTATTTTGTGCCGTGTGGATTCGGGCAAAGATTAAATAAATAATATTATTAAAGATTACCCCTCTCTATGCAGAGGTGACCGGAAAAGCGACTAAGGGTTCATATTAAGAAGCTAGGCAGCAGCATCCTCCCATGGAACATTGGGATTCCCATGTTCAGCAGGACATTTAGGGACTGAGGTGTGTGTGAAATTTATCAACTGATCATTTTCAGCGCCTGGTATGCAGCTACAGTTTGATAGTCAGAGATGCTTCGCAGTGAAAATAGGCGCAAGTAAAGCGATGGGACATGATCAAAATTGCTAACCAGTGCTTTTATCAGCTTGTTCAGTTACGTATGGTGTCCGGATTAAGAATATAATACCAATCCATCTCCTGCTGATGATGTCCTAAAATGGGACTAAGGGACTATAAACCAGAAGGAGGGGCAGCAGCGTCGCTTCGGTGGAACAGAAGTCATTCTGTTATCACCAACCCATCTCCCAAGCGTGGTGAGTATTGACAAGTTGCCCCTAAAATGACGACACAGTCGTGAAGATCTATGGGAGAGGCCTTTGTTCCGCGGTGGATGTCCTTTGGCTAAAATACAAGTACTGTTATTAGACACAACCCAAGGATCCCGGTATATTACAGTACTGTATGCCAGGTTTAGACCCGCAACCTTGTGTTTATGCAGCGAGTCCGCAATCCTTTGGGCCACGACACATCCACTATAGATAATTGTCAAAAGCCCTTCTATCTATATTAACGACTTCCCTTCATCTCAATCAAGCCTACTATATTTATCATATCTTACAAATGTATCACTTATCAGTGCCCTCTCGTACGGTCGTGTCGTGCGCAAACACTTAGTATCGCCGCTAATTGCGCGGGTGCATGCTTCGAGCCTCATTTATTTTCAAACGGAATTCCAAGTCACCGATATGTTCAGAGAAGTAACGTGCGTAATTTACAAGTATTTAAGCCATTTTCTATGGTGGTAATGTCTGCCCATTGGTCTGTCTTTCCTACTCCTTTATTTATTTATTTTTTAACTCGGTGGAAATACGTCTTGTACTTCCTTCACCCCGAGATTCAGCGGAGGGGTACGCTGAACTCCGGCTAAAGCTACCGCGGTGGTAATCTTCGGCATTGAAGGGGACTCCAGGAAAACGAAAAATCCCCATCTCGAGCCGCCCATTGGAGCCACGTCTTTAGTCAGAATCTTGGAGAGAATGACTGCAAAGCGGTCACCCCGTCCATCTTCTCGGTGTAACGTCTACCTCTAGTTAGTTTGAGTAGGGTAAATAGCTGGTTATTTGTTCTGGTGCGCATTTAGTAAAATGAATGGCCAACCCCACCACAGTTGGAAATTTAAGCAAAAACGAAATTTTTGCATGCTCCCTAAAGGAGTACAGTAACTTACCTTTACAATAATGCTACCCGTCATATATTCAATTGAACAAAGAACACGTTTGCCTGCCATTATGAAATTAAAAAAAACACAAACAGCCCTATTATATCACAATTAGTCTCAGTGCGAAAATGATCTCGATCGAATATTGCTATAATTTATGCGTTATATATTTCGCATACATGGTGGTAATTTGTATAAATCACGGTTCGTTGCGACACTACGTCACGATCGCACGAGCATCCGCGCCTGCGCAGGTGACAATGCGCAATTAGGGCCATGCGCATCTAGATCAAAGTATTGCGAGTCATATTAGAGGGGACGTGGACGGCGTGATTTGAGATTGGGATTAATTTTGCATGTATATGCAGCGACTGCTAATGATTTGCTCAAGGACTGAGGTGCTACTGATATGTAAATATTTAAGCAGCATGCCAACAAAAATGTATTTGTTTTTATTGTTATAGGAAGTTTTTGTATACACGTCGTTCAAAGTAAATTTGACAAAAAAACATTAGCCCTATAAATCCAATTATTTTGGTAGTATTAAGATCAACATGATGGTGTCAAATGCATTAGCCCATAAGATAGTGTGAGCGTAGCGTCCCGCACGATGTGTTGCGCAAACGCGGGATTTGACGTACGGTGCGCGGGCGCAAAACTCGATGCCATCTACAATTTCGTGGGGCAGGTTAGTTTGCGTGGCTGTTTGTTTATTACTCACGATATATCCAAGAGTAAGCTGCAATTACAATTGAATTTATTATAAGTATATATTTTGGTGATATCTACTGCATTTGAAATGTCTCTTCCGCTAGTTTTGTTACCAGTTTTCAGTTGTGATATTATTTTCGAATCCTTTAGTTAAATTTTGCTGTGTGGTGCCGGCTCAGAATGCCACCACTCCATTTCATCCCGTGAGTGTCGTAAAAGTCGACTAAGGGATTAACCGGAGGATGGGCAGCAGCATCCTTCGAGTACATTAACAGCTCAACTGCGATCGCCAACCCGTCTGCCAAGCGTGGCGATTATGGCAAGACCCCTCAATGAGCTCACAACACACCCATATCGGTCGTTGTGATGATCTTTGGGGAGGCCTGTGTCCAGCAGTGGACTTCATTCGGCCGAAAAAAAAAAAAATAACATGAATTGTGGTATGAATGATTGAATCGTCGAGAACGTGGTTTTATTCATAAGATTCTTATATTTTCTCAAATTTCACGGAGATTTTATAAGTCATTTAAAACTCGTTTAGATATCAATTTATGGTCAGTTAATAATATTCAAATTAGTCATAATTGGACGAAATGCATTCTGATGCATATGTTTATCTATTTTATTGCAGTGAATATTGCATAGTTAATGTATAAACGTTATAATGGGTGCTTAATATAAACAAATACCAACATCAAAATTAAATTAAATATCTCGCTGTTTGTACTTTGTTAACCGTTGTTTTAAGCTATGATCATAATGGACATAATACTAGTTGTTATTGCATGATGTATCGGAATTACGAATTGAATAATAAAATCATTTCAAAGGAAACCATTCATGTTCATATAGAAAATATGTGTGCACAGTGTGGTGCCGGCAACGAATAGCACCAACTCATGTCATCCCGTGGGTGTCGTAAAAGGCGATTATGGGTTTGGCCGCAGGATAGGCAGCAGCATCATTCGAGTATATTAACAGCTCAACCGCGATCACCAACCCACCTACCAAGCGTGGCGACGATTATGGTAAAACTCCCCAATGAACACACAACACACCCAAACCGGTCATTGTGGTGATCTTTGCGGGAGGCCTGTGTCCAGCAGTGGACTTAATTCGTCTGAACTAATGGATGATGATAGAAAATATTTATTCACAGTAAAGATCAACTTATAATACAAATTATTGAATTCTTAATTTATTTACTAATTTAGCTAAGTTAGCGTAGCAATATTCACCGCATATTTAGTGTATTGTTTTAAAACAAACCTCGCACCATTTAATAGAGTCGATAAATAAATCACAAGTTACCAGGATAGTCAACGGAGAACAAAAACATAAATCATTGGCGACTAAACGATATTATTATCTACCGAACAATTAATTCTGTTGCCACAATTCGCCACGACACTTCTGTGTATAAATCACTTGGTAATCCGATATTGCTACTGTAATGTGCTGCGACACAGTGTCTGTTTATCTGACGAGCATATCGACTTCTAAACTGAACAATCATATTTTATAAGGTTATGAAATTAAACCTAGTGTTTGCTATAAAGCATTTTTCTTTCCCCCGCAACGTGATTATAAATTAGGTGTAAAAGAACACCGTTTACACATTATGTTATTTTGTCTTAATATAAAAATGTCTTCACATTAAACTACTTGTACGTAAAAAGTCTCACGTATGTCGTATGTAGACATTTTAGAATAATAACTCAAAACATCTAGAAGGACTGCTAGATGTCACAAACGCGCAACCTGAAGGCCGAATGTGAGTTTAATTTCGTAATCGAAACGTAAAAGCGCGCGACTCATTTACCATATACGGTGTTCCAATTGGCTGAAGAGTTTGGAGCAGGCGAATCACAGAGCCGAATGCGGTAAACGCATCGCATTTGCGTTTTGAGTGTGAAAATAACAGTCTGTCTGTCAACTGCGTGACTTTATTTTCACAGAGGTCGACCTCTGAACACTTCTCATGTGTGCGATAGCAGCGTATGTTTACCTGTACTGTCACACACAAGCGCAGTGGCTGATATGATAATATGATATAGATAATGTTGTTATAGATAGCCATTTTTTCACATCACAAATCGTCATAATTAATTATTTTTTGGGTTACCCAGTTAATGGTGTCATATCCTTCTAGGTGTAATATTTCAAGGCAAAAATGGAGTTGAATCGTGTTCGTGATGTGTCAACAGCGCGTAACTGGATGGTTTTTTAAGTGGATACCTATGCATAAAGTTATATTGTTTTCTTTTTGTTGTCATATCAGGTTACTTTCAGTCAGCCACACTTTTTATTCTATAAAATTATACCATCGATATTAAAATTATGTTCCAATCAATATACCGCAAAAGAGATTATGAACATCGATGCAAAACTCATGATTGCGTGCGACCTTTCTGCCTACAATCGCAAACGTCAAAGACATCTTACTATTAAAAAAAAAATGAATGTTCGTATGTTTTTGAGGTTCCATTACGGCCAAATGGTTGAACAGATTCTAACGAAACTTAGCAGACTAACTCGTGAAATACGCTATACTCTATAGGATACTTTTATTTGAGTAAAAAAATGTTTAAGTTTTAAGTTACGCCCAGCGGAGCAGGCGACTAACGGCTAATGTTTAATAAAGTTCTGACCTGCAGCCACCGTCACTGTACATTAAATACGATGATTTAGACTGTGTAGCTGTTTTATTCTTATTGAGGTTAGGATTTTCATTTGTTTGCTTATTTTTTAATTGAAATGTTTTTTTTTTTTTCATTTTTGTCTATTATTGTGACTCGTATAACGACTAACGAGTCACCGAAAACAGACTTCGTTACACATAAAGTGTAAGTACTTGCCATTTAATATTTTTTTTAGTGTTTAGCAACTTGGATACCATTGTAAGCATACAATTATAAGATCTAACTCTACAATCAATTCCATCGCATTCTTAGAAAGTATCAAAGGTTACAAATTTCCATTCGGAATGCGTTACGATGCGTCATTTTCACGACTCTCAGCGTGGGGAGTCTCGTTTAAAATTACAATTACGTCCTTAGCGAATGTTAGCATGTATGTGAATTTATTGAACAATTGATTTACATATTACATACCGTGGCTATATATCTATATATTAATAATGCGTGAAGAAGAAACTTCGTACCCCTTTTTTAAGTACCTACATTGCGCGCACGGGTAGTGTTCGATTTGCCATAGCTAAAGTTCATATGCAGGAGGAGTGCAGAAAGTTAAAATGTATGCACAGTATGTGTTACAAATACATTAAATCAATGTAAAAGATTGAATTACGGTCCAATTTCGATCCCTGGGCGACCACCGGGCAAACACTAGTATTAAGTTAATTTATTATTGACGTATCAAATACAATTAATGAAAATGTAAATTTATTTTGTATAAAGGAGAGACTGAAAGAATTGCTTAGGTGCTCATTGGTGGGTTTCGCGATAATTGCCACGCTTGGCAGGCGGGTTTGCGATCACGGTTGAGTTGTTAATGTACCCGAAAGATGCTGCTGCCCATTCGGTTTATCGCATAGTCGCCTTTTACGACGTCCATGGGATGATGGAGATGGGTTGGTACTATTCGTAACCGGCACCACACGCCACTGCTGATGCTTTATACAATTATGCAGTCAAAAGTTGGATAATCTCAAGTTGGTGGCAATTTCTCGTCAAGTTGAAGAATACTTACCTGAGCAAACCTATCTGGGCAGATGGCACGGGTAGGCTCCAAGGCAAAAAACAGTAGATTTGGGGATTACACATAAAACTGGCATGACTTGTAAAAACTGTAGGTAACTCTACAGGTAAAACTGTAGGGTTGGCAACTTTGCGAATAATGTTTAAAATAAGGGCTTTAATAGTGAAATATTATGAATTTATTGATTATTTTACTGGTATTTAATATGCTAATTGTTTTTGTTTTATATTACAACGAATATTGTATTGGATTATGTATGGTTTACTGTTGACGCGCAACCACTTAATTACCAATACTATGACTATAATTCGAGCAGCTGTTCCGGTGTGAAGTACCGCCTCACCTTCGGTAGGATGCCAAGCTTCTTTATTCTTCACGCCCGTATGTAACAAGGGCAAGTGTCGCTTCTCGCGTCCCGTTCACTAACATTGTGCAATTTCGCGGTACAAATATTATGGAAATTTTAAATCTTCAGCTCGTTTCCCACGTCTGAGTTGCCTCACATTGACATAATGCATGCGATGCCATGCTCGACGCTTTGTGCATTACACTTTGTTGTGTAACGTGATGCACGCTGTCAGGGCTGGCGTGTACTTTAGGAACCCAAGTATGGTTAGGTTAAATATCATTAAGCTGTTTGTAAGGCACTGCAAACGTTGTTTATAAACGCTTATTTTTCTATTGCATGGAGAATTTAGTGGACATATACGGTTAACTGTAATTTTTCACTATTTTAATTGCTGTGTTAAGCAGATCTTTTGACCATGTTAATGCAAATCTTTAACTTGATCTGAGGAAAATATACTATAATAGTTTATCTGCGGTAATATGAGATAGCTGAATAATATAAAATAGTTTTAATTGCGTGGTTTTGATACTACCGAGACTGTTTTGTAAATACTTATTTTAAAGAAAAACGTTTACTTATTATAAATAAGGAAAAGATAATCGTATTACTTCGTACAGCCCTAAACAGGGCAATATTATGGTATGATTCGCGTCACGGCACTCATTGTGCGCAAGCGCCGGCCGTTCCGAAAGTGATGTTTATTTTATTACTCAATCAGCTAATAGAAATGTTTATAACAATATGGTTGTTAACTTACATCTGTTTTAATGGCTGAGGATTGTTCATTGATGTATGTTAGTTATTTATATTTGTGAGCTGCTTGTTTGTAAATTAAGTCGCAGTATTGTGATGGGCAGATGTGTTTTATCGTGTTTGTTGTGTGAATAAGTTTCTTATTGTAATAAAATACGTAATATGTTACTCAGATTAGAAAGCTAGCGCATGTCTCTTAATAGCTGTGAAAAGGGATAGTAATAACATAATTTACATTAATAACTTTTATTTATAATGCGTTAATATAGGAGTTGGACTGGCTGGATGGAAGTGAAAGGATTTGAATAATGAATGTAAATGACATAAAAAATGACGGGAAGAACGTAATGGTGAGAGATTGGTTTGAGGCATTTTATTTTTTTAGACTTAATAAACGATGTTTAGATTCACTCACACATCAGTTGTAAATGATTCCGACTTCAATTATTTGAGATGCAAAATAAAAATACATAAATAATTTCACTTCATTCTATTTGAAGGTTGTTTTAAAGATGTCACCTAATAATAAAAAACAATTGATGGCAAAATTTATAGCATGAAAACAATTCTGTGTTGCATATTTTATGTCATGTTCTGTGTTCCTGGTACAGAATAGACCACCCCTCTCTACCCATGCGTGTCGTAAAAGGTGACTAAGGGTTATCATCGAGATATCGAGAGGATGTGCAGCAGTATCCTCGCGTGTACTAATAATAACATACTGCGCTCACCAATCCGCCTACCAAGTGTGGTGATTATGGCAATATCCCCTATGACCTCTCATTGTGGTGATCATTGGGAAGCCCATGTTCAATAGTGGACGTTTTGCGGGCTGATGTGTGCGTATATTTTATATCTGAAACAGCACATTTATGAGGTAGAATGTCTTGTGATAAATGTCATATATGGACAAGCAAAACTGCACATTCAATATGTAGAAAAAAAATCGGATAGGCAAAGGTGAATCATTGTACAGCCTCATATATCGCTGACGAGCAATTCTTAATAGAATAATGGCTGGCGCTTGTTACTACTAAATAATGAGTTGATTTATGTGTAAATCATATATTCGATATAATTATATATAGGTGTGTGCCTATGAGTTTCAGCTTATTCTAGATTTACAGAATTTCATCAAAAAATTGAGCATGTGCAACAGCGCACCTCGCCTCACACCACACCTCACACCACCACACCTCAGCACACATGACAGAAATATAGCTTTGTTTCAAAACACTGACATAGAACTAACATAAAACTCATTGCGCCTCAAGAAGTTTCACTTCAACTATACTGGAGTAGAAAGGTAGAAAATATTTTGAGCGACACAACATATACAATAAAGAAATGGATAACTATGTACAATTCTACAAAAAACGATACATTTAAATAAAATTTTGCGTGTTACTCGGGATTATATAATAATAATAAAGTATAGATATGGCAAATGGCGATAAACCTTGGCTACTTAAAGCTGTAAACCTTACTAATACTCAATAGAAAACCAACTTTATTACCGACCAATGACCGTACAATAATGAATTTGACACAGAGTTAATATTACGTAGAAACATACAATAAATTCGTAAAGGGATACTGTATTATGTCGTGGATATTTTCTGTTTTGTTACACGAGAGATTACGATGATTTGAAGTCGTTTATTGAACAAGATATGGAATGTAAGTTTAATTATATATTCGATGTAATTACATATAGGTGTGTGCCTATGACATTGTGCAGTGGCTAATACAGTCGGCTACTGTGCTCCGGGTCGTGGGTTCGATTCCCGCACGGAACAAATATTTATATGATCTGCAGGTAGTTGTTCCGGGTCTGGGTGTATTGTATGTGGAATTCATGTCTGTAAACGCACCCACGACACAGGAGAAATCCTAGTGTGGGGAAAAGTTATAAAAAATGTATATATGTCCTATTGATTGACTTGTTATCTGTAGCTTTAAACGATTTAATATTGGTTTGGCTAATTTTATAATTATAGCAAATCGACCTACGACTACGACTACGTAAAGTATCAAACCAGCAAAATTCCATTTTGTTTATTTTTTCATGACAAAAGCTTTTTATTGATATACATTTTTCTATTGCACAATCAAAAACCAAAAACTGACATTATTTATAATCGATTAGCAACAACTAATCCGCCAGTAAATAAGGAAAATTATTTTGCATTTTGCAGGTACGATACTTTATGTGGGGACAATCGAGATGTCTTCAAATCTTTTATTGCGAGCGTCCATATATTATTTCTTAAGCAAGGCTTATTGCCGCGTGTTGCCGGCTCAGAATGCCACCACCCCATCTTCTCCCATGGGTGTCGTAAAAGTTGACTAAGGGATTAGCCGGAGGATGGGCAGCAGCGTCCTTCGAGTACATTAACAACTCAACTGCGATCGCCAACCCGCCTACCAAGCGTGGCGATTATGGCAAAACCCCCCAATGAGCCCACACCATATCATATCGGTGGTTGTGGTGATCTTTGGGGGAGGCCTGTGTCCAGCAGTGGACTTCATTCGGCCGAAATGATGAATATGACATCCACGGGAGGAGATGGAGTGGTGCTATATCCGTAATCTGGCACCACGCGGACACATGCTTTCTTATAAGAATTTAACAAAACGAAGTACTGTATTAAATAAAACGCAGCCATTTTTATAAGAACCGGTAGCAATAGAAAGGTCTCAGTTAACAAAGATGGACTTACATAATATGAGAGTCAGAATAATTAAAGCAGTTATGATTCTTTTTCAATACTCATGTTTTATTTGTTCCCTTTCACCACGGTGCGCAATTATAATTAATAAAAAAAGTGAACAAACAAAATGTAACAGAAAACATGGAATACTGACTGGTCACTTTGAAACTTGGTTATGTATTGTGGAGTTTGATGGTTGTATTGAGCGTTGGGTCTTTTCTAAATACTGGGTAGGTATATAATATTTATTAGCAATCATGATTATAGTTTAGAGCGGCCAAACAGACAGGGCGGACATACGGTGCACCGGGACATGTCCCGGTTTGAAGCGTTGTGTCCCCGTGTCCCGGTCAGTTGTCCCGATTTGTGCATTATAGTTAGAACTAGCTGTACCTCGCAGTTTCACCTGCCATTTATTTTAAAAGAAATCTGTTTACTTTGACAGTTTGCCAGTTGACATCTAGATTATATATATTGGATTTCATGGGTTTTAATTTGATTGCGAGGAATATAATTCTTTTTATTTTTATTGAAAAAAAGTTGTAAGTCACGCCATATCACACGATTTGTATCTAGCCGGGAACGAGATCTGCGAGGTGAAATGAGTTAGTTATAAAAGCTAGAACTTCAGCATAATATGCATTGGCAAAGAATGGTGAGAGGGGGACGAGTAAGACTAAGAAAGTTAGGATGTTGGTTTTTAGATGGATAAAATCGTTGATTTATTGCATTTTATTTTAGTTTTATGAAATATCTACTGAAACTAAATAGTAAAAGTTCCAGTTCTATATGTTTCTCGACTAAAGCTTCTATGATATTAAAAGAGTTTTTGACTTATCCAGGTTATGGGTGCTCTGTTTCTATTCCAATTGTCTCGGTCACCATTCTAACATTGATGGCAGCCCTATTAGTTCGAATTGATGGAGTGACGCATTACTGTAGTGACTTACGCGGCTTTCTTGTAAGGTGTAACTTTTAAGGGCGATTTATATTTTGTCGGAAGTTCCAGTGACTTTAAGATTGTAGTGGATCGGGCAAGAGCTCTCTCTGCCAGCAGTAGTGTCGGCTATGTTGGCAGAGCACGAAAACTGGAATGCAGTGGTCTCCTTCTGTGAGAGCGTCATGCTCCAGAAGGAGACCGCAGAGCGGGATCGGGAGAGGGCCGATCCCGCTCGAAGAAGAAGGAGACGGCGCCGGGGTAACAACCGCCCTGGCGCCTAATTCCGATACGCCTGAAAACCCCTGCCGTTGCTATAAGGTGGGGGACCTCTGGGTTCGCGGGTGCGTAGATTGGGGAATCTGCGTGCCCACACCAAGCGACCCAAGAGAAGACGGTAGCACGCATGTGGTCACGCGCTGCCGTGGCACGCTTTGGGGGATCCTTTACAATCCCCCTGGGGGGGTGACCGCTTTACAGTCACCCTCTCCGAGATGTGCCAATAGGCGTGGCACTAGTGGGCAGCTCTAGTGTGATCATACGAGGACCTGGAGCCTCCCTTACGTGCCGAAGATGACCGCTCCAGTGGTTTTAGCCGGTAGGAGTCCGGCATACCCCTTCGCCCTTCCCCGGGGCGAAGGAAGTTCATTATGAATTTCCACTGGGCACCAATAAAAAAAAAAAAAAAAAAAAAGGTATATAAACGAGATATCTACACTAACCATATAAATAATTTAATTAAGTGAGAATGTAAGTTTGTTTGCGATTATGTGGGGAATCTACCTACCTAATTCGAGAATTTTGAAGACCTGCATGTCTAGACGAGAAAAAGTTACGTTCATCACGTAAGCAAAGCGAGGGCATGTCATTTAATAGATAAAAAGACTGGACAATCTTTAAATTAATATATAAAGAATTGGCACGGTTGGCGTATTGGCTAAGCAGCATTTTGGCTGGTGTTTGTGCATGTGCGATTTTATTTATGTCTGTATACTGTACCCACGACACAGGAGAAATCTTCATCATTTCGGCTAAATGAAGTCCACTGCTGGACACAGGCCTCTCGCAAAGATCACTACAACGACCGATATGGGTGTGTTGTGGGCTCATTGGGGGGTTTTGCCATAATCGCCACGCTTGGCAGACGGGTTGGTTATCGCAGTTGAGTTGTTAATGTACTCGAAGGACGCTGCTGCCCATCCTCCGGCTAATCCCTTAGTCGACTTTTACGACACCCACGGGAGGAGATGGGGTAGTGGTATTTTGAGCCGGCACCACACGGGAGAAATCTACATGTGGGATATTGTTATTACATTTTAAAAAAAGAAACATAATAGATTTTGTCTATACTAGTAGTTGTGGTTTGGTTGTCTACATTTTCAATTTTTATCATAAAGTTTTACATTCATTAAGATTTTTGTTACAAATGACTAAATTATGGAATATAGTTTTTGCACTGTCAATATAATATTTTATACTGTTACATTTTCAAACTGCACGTTAGATTTTATCTGCGCACGCTTCTTTATAAATCCGTTGGCGTGTAAATTGACCCTATCTACCACCGTGAACGAATTTGTTTCGACTTATTGACTTTAATACTATGATTGGATGCGATTGCTTTTTGATGAAAGTACTTAATGTTCGGTGAAGAGAACCTTATTATATTTATAATGAAACTTTATTTCAGTAACTAGGGAATTAATTGACGTCGTCAGCTGATCTTTCTCGCGTTATTTACGACGCATTCAACTAGTTATAGATCATCGTGCAATAAAATTTATAGATACAATTTCCTGCATATGAAATAGTCTACCAGTTTGTATCAATCGATATATTTTATTATTAATAAATAAAATATATCCCATAACTACAATATCTGTCATCCAATTTATAAGACGTATTCTACATTTAAATTGGGAAATAGAGATGTCCACTTACCATTGCATATTCGGCGCAGATATCGATGGAATTGATAAAGTCGTAGACTTCATCGACGGACCAGGCGGAAAGACGCGCGCGCGCTTCAGCGCAGAGACACTCGCCACGCGCATCGCTACGATCTGAGAGAAAAATAAAAGTCATATAAAGTTTAATTATTGCCACTTGTCTATCGAGTTATATAATCGAACATTAAACTTAGTGGATGATTAAATTAATATATCCACATGGTTATCTGTCTAGTTTAATAATAAATATGTGATAAATTGATAATAGATAATATATGTGGCAATACTACATTATAGAACTTTGGCATTTCATTGGCCTTATGATAATATTGTGAACATTAAGATATTGTTGCTATTATGAGTAATAAATGAATTAAATATTACCTATTAGTCTTGATATTTTCGAAGTTTTTTTATTACTGTCTAGGTTATTTTATCAAGATTGACTACGCATGGCATATTATAACTTAGTAACGTTTGTCACCTACATGTCACCTATATTTCACTTCATTAGTTTCACTTGAGATATGTTGTTCAGTTAGTAGTAATATTTCCTTAAGTTAAAATTCGTATCTACCTACTAAACCTGAAATTTGGTCATTTTGCATAGAACGAAATTTCAACTTTTCATTAAAATGCAATGTCCGAGGCAATTCAACATTCTGTCGACCATAAAGCAGAAGGTACGTGTGAAAACAAATTTCGATTCAGTATATTATGGAGTTCTCTCATATAGGTCAAGCCACCGTCTGTCACCAGGCTGGGGTATAGAGACTGACTGATTGAAACCTATAAGTAAATATACAAAGCTAAATAGTTACCATCATTAGAGACTCTGTCTCTTTCATCGCTGTCGCTTCTAGTACTAGGGCTGGCAGATAGGCGGGCGCGTTTGGCGGCGCTCTCACCCGCTGCAGAGAGGTCCAGCGGCGAGTGCTCTGCTGCACCCGCACCTGTGCGCTTGCGTCGGGACCTCCCGCCTCGACCTACTCGCGATATCGCTAGTAGGGTCTGGAGAGAGATGCATGAATATAGAAATAGAAAATATAAATTTGTTAAGGGTTTGGTCAGGTCCTGTTCACTAATTTAATTCACAGATTTAAATAGAATTTGAATCGGTAATCAATGCCTTAGCTCCGAAGTTGGAATGAACGGATTAGTTTGTTGTTTCGCGTTCGATTTTTATAGACCATCTATTTTTTTAAACTGAAACTAGATCTCGGAGGTTGTACGTTTAATTGAAGAGTATCAGACCAACGCCCTAGCAATCAATATTTGATGGACTCGAACTTGATCTCTGAGTCAGTTTCATATTAAAAAACTCAATTACGCCGAACTCCATCAAGCGGCGCATACAGTACAATATTAAGCAAACATGAAAGGCGAGCCACTAGGCTATTATCTGATCGAGAGCACTCTCGTATCGTAAGTGGCGAGCATTCATCATAATAACGTTCTGAACGTCACGCTCCGCGCCCGCGGGTCAAATTGCAATCTATCTTTTTTAATTGCCACGCGTACTAAAAAGGCGAATGCAGGGTAATTCCGAATAAAATTCAGACGAAGGCGCGCGCCCGTGAAATGAACACGGCTGTTATTGTGGGTGCGCGTGCGCACAACGTGCCGCGCGCCTATTGGCTACGTGCTGAAGCAGACCACCCAACATAAATCTTACCGATTTATTTCCACGTCGCCCCTGTTTCTCTTTATAGGTGAAAATTAATTTAAACTACTATTTATAGATCACTTAAACCGTGAAGCTAAATGCAACAACTCATGCCCCAACAGCAATTTAGTCACGATTGCGTATCATATAAAATTACGAAAAAATATGTGATGATCACTTTATGTAGTTGCCGCTGCAATTTTGCTAGAAAGTTGAAATCGAATAACTGTTATGATTCCACGCTGCAATTTTATCGTGTCTCTTATTGCACTCGTGTGCAAAAAGTCAACTAATTTTAAAGTCGAGTTGTGTTTCGATTTCACATCCCATCACTAGCGTGTCGCGGGGCGAGTGGGCGCGCATGCGCGGCGCGTGCCGCGGCCAATTAGTGCAGCTCCAGTTCCTTTTACAGTGGAGAGTCGAGTCGAGACGGTTCGTTGCCGAGCAGGGGGCGGGGCAACACTATTACCCTGCCGATTGTGCGCGCACCGCATGCACTACAGTCTAACGGCAATTAACACTCTCTCCTCTATGTCTATGCAACAGCAAAGGAAGTGTAAAGGTCGTGAGCCCTATCAGATTTAATTGCGTTCATTATTACTAAAAAGGAAGCGGGGTGCTCACCGCGCATTATGATTTTAAAGAGGTTCAAATTAACATAAACGAGGCACGCTCGATGGAGATGCTTCGCGCGATAACAGCTTATGAATTTTACGAGACATTTTAATCACAGCCGTGAACTATGAAACGGTGTATGATGTGTAATTAAAACAGGAAGGTCAGTGAGCACTTGTGTATATAATTAATATGAATTACAAATGTACTCTTTTGAAATGAAAACTCATCTGACCGTAAATTATTTCATAGGGGCAGTGGCCTTGCCTTAAGTAATGTACATTATGAAGTAATAAATACGAAACACTATTTTTTCTTAAAATATAATTAGTAATTACCTTAATAAATAGCGTGGAAATAATTATAGGGATTTTAAGCAACGTATCTTTTTCAACTGTTTATGATTTGAAACTTCCTGTTTGGGTGTACATAGGTACGTGACATTCAAATTTTTTTTTACTATTTTCTTTAAACTTCAAAATTAGCTCTTGTTATCCTAAATTAAAGAAAGTTTCGTTAACATTAGGGTAATAAAAACCACAAAGCTTTTCTAAATTAAATATAATAGTTCTGAGAATCTATTTCGAAATTATTTTCTTCCAACAATCCACTTTAGTTCAATTTAGGGGACCCAATCACGTTTAATATTTCGTCATGAAATTGCATTCGAAATCACAACTATGTAAAGCTATTTAAGCTTTAGTTGAAAATAATTTATCCTATAATTATATGACAAAAAAACTACAAAAATAAATTCTGACAGAATCTTTTAGTTCCGCTTTTTGCCCTAGGATGCACATACTAAGTTTATGCTCCACCTTACATTCAAACACGGGAAATCAACGTTTTTAAAGTTTAACGAGAAAGTTATGAACCAGTTTACCTTTGTGGAGCTCATATCCAGCATGACCGGGAAGGCTGGCAGTCGGGGCGGGCCGCCTTGCTTGCTAGCTAGCTTCGTGAATAGCCCGCCAAGAGGCGCGTCAGTCGCGTCCTGCGCAGGCGCCGCCGGGCGCACCTCACCGAAACCATTCATACGGTGGAAGTAGCTGGAGACATAAGAAATGTTAGACCATTGTAAAAAAGTATTAGTATGGCTAAAATTGTCGACCAGTGAAAGGGGGAAGCTGAAGAGATACTTGTTGGAAAACATTGCGAAATGTACTTATTGGGACAAACCACTGAAATTAATCATGCGATGGCACTAGTTCGATGGACAAAAGCAAGAGTTCTTGTAAAATTAAGCATAGGTATTACAGCAAATATGGCTAACCCAGTACACAACTAGAGGACTTTCAGGCAAGGTTTGTCAAAGGTCACCAGCACGTGCGCTGCTGTAATTGATCGGTACAAAAGTGAGACATCCTTAGTAGTCATGGGCCTTTCGCAGTCCAAAATTATAGGTAAAAACAAAAGGTCTTTGATACAAAACTTTTATTATTTTTGCGCTTGTACTGTCCTGAAGTACTTTTGTCGCCAAGTTGCTAGTGATGCGTATGGCATAAATTTCAGACAGTTTAGATGTCGTTTTTCATGTTGAGTTTATATAAACTTAGTAAATTTCAATATGCGATTGAGTAATGAATATCACTTTTTTTTTTGTTGGGCTTCTCGCATACATTTCTGGGAAATGTGGTTGCTTAACCGGTCATTTGCTGGCGAAGCCAAAAGAGGCCTCCAGCCAGGCTTAAATTAAATATTAAAAACTAAGCAACTTTCGCTAAGGGCGCCCCCTGCGGGACACGGACCTCGGCTTAGGGCGTTGCTGGGGATATCAAGCTATTGTTTTGGGGACAGCTGGATCGGTATTATTTAAATTGTATTAGGGGACATTTAAAGCTACAGGCTCGGCACGGGCCGGCGCGAGCAAGAGACGGGAGGGAAAAGTGCTAACTTGAACGGGAAGGTGACGCGGCGATAGGCCTCCGCGACGTCGGTGAGGCGGGGGGCCAAGAATATCACATCTATACATTTTCACATTTATAATGTCAGCCCCATTGAGTTCAAGCGACATAAAAATACAGATGAAGTAAATAATATAATTGGGTTATCTAATTTCGGCGACAAAGAAGAGAAGAAGAAGGTAATGAAACATCATTACCTTCTTTTGTTGTAGTCTAAATTCTGAAAAGTGGTTTCATACAGTCATAAATCGTGTAGTAAATAATTTTAACTCAAATTGGAAATATAATATACGTCAGAAATGAAGTGATAACTGTTTATAGTATATGTCGAATCCAATTATGATAAAATGATAGATGATAAATATTATGAGAATCATGATATGCTAATATGTCAATAAATTAAGCAGGTCGCAGATAATTATCTATACTATCAAAACAATTTTAATGCTACAGTTATTTGATGAAAATTAATGAGTATTTCTTCTGAAGTTAATGTCGCCTGGCCCCAATAAAATACCGAATTTATTATCTAATTGGAGACCCTGTTTTATGTATGTCTCGTTTTAAGCTACGATTTTGTTTGTGTCAAAGAGAAAAGTGACAAATTGTTGCGATATTTTTATTGAGTTGATAAAACTATAAATAAGAGAACAGAGTACACATGTCATTTTAATTTATTACAGTCATGTGAAATAAAACATGCTTCTACGTTCCTCTTGAAGTGTTATTTCTGTTTAGTATGCGATTTAAACGGGTCGTTGGATAGAAATTCCGTTTTACGAATGCAAATAGAAACGACACCCGGCACCCATGTTGTCGTATTTGGTAATTAAAATAGACAAAGTTCAGCGACCGATGATGATCAATTCATTAATATAACATAAGTTCACACGGAGAGCTTCGGTTCTCACGAATCATGTAAATTTGTCGACTAAACGTAAGTTTTCAAATCGATTAATATGCTAATTGATGTTGGGCATCACTAGCATCGGTCGGTGAACCGCGGGTCGCATACTATTGTGACACAGACCGTGTGAAAAATGATTGATGAATGCGAGTATCGAATTGAGAATCAATAATCGGAAATGGATGATTCGATAACGACAGCGCATTAAATAAGGAATTTCATACATGTTTGTAGAAATAAATATAGGCAATAGTTTGTAATAGAGGTAGATTTAATGTTGTAATTTTTAACTATAAACGAAAATTGTAATTTGGTTATAATCTTTTGGATTTTATTTGACATAAATGAAATTTATTAGTAGTTTATGGCTTCAATTTGTTTTACATTCTTCTGCATTTACGTTAAAACCTGTAACTAGAGTGTTTTAATAGTCTTTGTTTTGAATCTTATGTATAACTTGCGATTATTAATGAAAGTTTTTAAACTTTATACATTCGTCATCAGCACTTTTTTTTACTGAGGTTAGTGTGGGAGTTTGGTTTGGATAGTTTATGACATCACATCCTTGGGTTTTGACGAGTCAGATTTCTTTGATCTGTATTCCTTACCTATATTTACCTAATATTAAAACTCTGCTGATAAATCTATATTATGGAGCTGGAGCTCTTCCTAATAGGAAGCATTGCCCCTAATTACTATACTACGAAAGTGTTGATCCGCTAAAGCAGCTTACGACACTGCTTACCACACTTACGGGTATTATATTAAGACACAAAATCATAAGTTTAAACAGATTTCAATGCAATTAGGTGAATACATATATCCTGAATGAGGAATCCCGTGTGGCGTCCGGATTTAGAATATAGCACCACTCCATCTCCTTTCGTGGATGTCGTAAAAGGCGACTAAGGGAATCTAAACCCGAGGGATGTGCAGCAGCGTCCCTTCTGTGAAACGGTAGCCATACTGCACTCACTGACCCGCCTGCCAGGCGTGGTGAGTATTGGCAAATACCCCCAAAAATTATGAGACAGTTGTTTCCTATCTATGGGGGAGGCCTTTGTTCAGTAGTGGACGTATAAATGGCCGATATGATGATGATGAATGAGGAAATAGTGTAATTTTTATAATATTTACTAACTCGTTATTATTGTGTGTGTTGTACCGCGCGGCGAGCGAGCGCATGATGTCGGAGTAGTTGCGCGGCGGATGCGCGGGCGCTGGCTGTGCAGGCGCGTGCGGGCTTCCGCGTTCGGGCGGCGTGCCCGGGTACGATGACGTGGACGGGGTCACACTGCGGGACCTGTTGGATGATAAGGTTCAAACATTAGCTTATTTAACTAAAGCGAGATTTAGCAACATTTAATACCAGGATACTTTACTATAAGTTAAGAAGACGAAGTTAAGCTTTAAGCTTAAATACGTAAAGTACTTAAGTCGTGCCATGTTTACACATTAAATATTGCCGATCGGTGTTTGAGGTTAAGTAATATATTCCTGGTGTAGCATTGGATGGGTTCGTATCCGTATAATCCGCATTTTTCCATATTTAACCTTGAAGTAATTTAGGCAATAAATAGTTCAATTACAGTGTGAGTGTTTTTATTTAGCTGGCATATAGCATAACATTGCCGTGTGGTGCCGGCTCAGAATGCCACCACCCCATCTCCCCCCATGGGTGTCGTAAAAGTCGACTAAGGGATTAGTCGGAGGACGGGCAGCAGCGTCCTTCGAGTACATTAACAACTCAACTGCGATCGCCAACCCGCCTGCCAAGCGTGGCGATTATGGCAAAACCCCCCAATGAGCTCAAAACACATCCATATCGGTGGTTGTGATGATCTTTGGGGGAGGCCTGTGTCCAACAGTGGACTTCATTAGGCCGAAATGATGATGATGATGATGATAGCATAACAAAGTCAATACCACTAGATCGCGTCCTCAACATTTTGGTCCTTTGAGCCGGATTACGCAACGAGACCGGTGTCTCAGGGACACCGTTAATAAGTAAGCCCTGGATATCACACAAGTGTAGTTGTGGGCAGTTCTCATCCTGAATGTCAACCGTTCTATCATAAGATATCAGTTGCCTCTAGGAATTGGGTTTATCAGTTGGTAGTTTCAGAGGTAAGTCAGGAGTCACTCTTACAAAATACTGATTCATCATGATTTTACCCGAAAAACGTCCACTGCTGGACATAAGCCTCCCCCAAAGACTGCCACAACGGCCAGTATGGGTTGTGCCATACGTGCTATGTGCTCATTGGGGGGTTATGTTATAATCGCCACGCTTGGCAGACGGGTTGGCGATCGAAGTTGTGTTATAATTGTACTCGAAGGACGCTGCTGTCAGCTGCTGCGCTGTTAGTTTTAGTTTAGTTTAGTGTTAGTTGTTCGGGGTCTGGGTGTATTGTGTGTGGAATTTGTGTTTGTTAACGCACCCACGAGACCAGAGAAAGTGTGGGGCAACGTTTAAAAATAACTGATTCAGCTCCATCTAATTGCGACCCCGATCTGGTTATGAAAAGGCTAGACTGGTGGTGATGAGTTCCAATTTACCTGGAGGCGTTGGAGTCATGCGGGCTGAGCCGCTCGCTCTTGACCGGCGCGTGCGGTGCAGGGGTCGGCGTCGGCGGCGGTGCGTGCGCGGGCGACGCCGCATCGCGCGCGCACCGCCGCGCGCCCCCGCCCCCGCCGCCTTCACCTGTGAGCAAAGAAGAAATACTATTAGAACAAAAGAGCTTTTAGGTGCGTTTTCAGGCCGAGGGGGTGACCGCTTTACAGTCACCCTCTCAGAGATGTGCCTATAGGCGTGGCACTAGTGGGCGGCTCTAGTGTGATCATACGAGGACCTGGAGCTTCTTTTAGGTGCCGAAGATGACCGCTCCAGTGGTTTTAGCCGGTAGAGTCTGATGTGGTTGTGTGTGTAAAAATAACCACACGAACAATTAGTACCGGGACCTGAATCGTGTGTGCTAACAATCCGGTTCTCGGCGGTGACCATCACTACAAGAAACAAAAATAAGCCAAGCGTGATCCGGGTTCGCGATGTTGTGTTCTAGATGCATTTTACTGTTGTGACTACCTAAATATGAACATATTTGTATCCATTAACCAGGTAACCACTTGGTTACTGGGCTTATCCCAGTTGTGAACTCACATTTATTTTGCCTGTGTTTTTCTCTGTACTTACTATGGAGGGAAGTGGTATGTAAATTCTTTCCTACTCCTCCTTTTTCTTTTCTGATTAATTTCGTTGCGGGTTCCAAGACAGTTATTCATTTCTCTGGGACACACCGAACTTTATTGATCGATGTTCTTACCGGTGGTTGCTATTGAAGATCCTGGCTTACAGGAGTTGCAGTAGAAGGAAATGTGTGGTTGGGTAGTCCCAAAAAAAACCTACTTGTAACATTATTATAGTAGTAAGATCTGCGTAAACTACAAAACTGAGTGATGAGGTAGCGAATTGATGAAGAAAGTATGAGAAGAACTTCCTTATTTAACGAATTGCCTGTAGACCGGCCTCAGGAAAATTGTAATCAAGGTGCTAAATAGAATTGTAATAATCCAGACTACTTAATTTCTAACCGACTTCACTCTCAACAATGAACGATTGGTCTTTAAAATTGTTTGGACAATATATAAATATTTATGTACTCAATACTATATATTACATGAGGACCCCGTGTTGTGGCAGAATAAGGGACGGGCATATGTCCTGCTGTCGACTTACTAAACAAGCACGTACAAATTATTTAAAGTTTTGAAGTCAAGAACTCCACCACTTGACTCCTAGAAACAAGCCAAGTAACTTGGGGAGGGGAACTGTATCTTACAGTCTATCAATTTTTTTATATCGGGTCCTACTAAAATAGTGAACTGTATTTCAAGACGAAAATCTGTTAGTTATAGATATCGCGTTTATTAAAAAAACTAGCGACCTGCCAGCTTCGGCCGACTTCGCACGGATACAATTTAGAGTAGTAATTATATCGGGAAACATCTTTTTTTAGTTGTCACTGTTAAAGTTTTATCATTACTGCAGTTATTACAGAGTTTCTCATCTTTCGATTCTATTCTAACCATATTTTGACAGACCAATTTGAACAAAAAGCGGTTATTGTGACTTAACATTATTTTATGTATCAATAGCTTTCGCAGCGCACGCCAGATCATGATTTTTATAGGAAAATTCTGATACCTTGTGTTACATTATTGCAATTATCATAGGGATCTCAATTTTTTTTGTTGGTCTTATCGCATACACTTCTGGGAAATGTGGTTGCTTAACCGGGCATTTCTGGCGAAGCCAAAAGAGGCCTCCAGCCAGACTGTGCACGTTGCTCGCTGAATAGATATATGATGATAAATTTTTTAAATAAGTGTAGTTGTTATTGATTTTATCGATTACAATTAAACATACATAAAATCAAATATTTTCTCTTTATAATATTAGTCCATTACTACGACTATAATAATATAAATATTGTTATAATAAATAAATAATTATGATATTCGAGCACAAAAATGATCCCATATTTTTTTTCCAAAAGCGCACACAAATAAAGAATTGCTTTAAAAATGTAGAGAAAAAACTGTTAGAACAGAAAAAAAAATTAAACTAAAATTACAAAAAGAATGAATGGAAATTACAACTCGTTTTTTAATTAACGTGATCTCTACAACTTATTGATTGTACCCTTGAAATTAAGTTGACTATTTTCGTAGGACCCTTTATTTATTCTGATGTTGGCACGGATCTCCAAGAGGTGTCAAACGCTCAGTGGCCGAGGCACGACACACTGATAGAATCTCGCGGCCCGTTTGATCGTGAACCGGAGTACGCAAAACTCGGATACTTTCGTCCCGATCTCCGCGATCTACAGGATTAATGAGCGGTCGAGGTGTGAAGTGTCACAGCTGATAGCAAGAAATGCGTTGCGCTGGAATTTCAGATTCCTTAGTGATTTTGATAAATAACGACACGTTTTGACGTGCAGGTCGTTGGGTAATGTTAAATGTTATGTCGTTGATGTTTCTCAGTCAATACCGGTGCTAGTTACCTATGATCTTTACCCAAAAATACTTTGACGATGGGTTTTTAATTTAATTGTGTTGGGCTTCTCGCATACATTTCTGGGAAATGTGGTTGCTTAACCGGTCTTTTCTGGCGAAGCCAAAAGAGGCCTACAGCCAGGACGATGGGTTTCCTAAAAATATGATATGTGTAATTTCAAACCCTAGCAAGAACATTTTTTTACCATAGTTTTTTATATCTTGAATCGGTAGATCCTACCAAGGAAAAATAAAACCTAATAATAGAACCCCAAAGAATTAAAAAAATCCATGCTAGATTTTGAATTTGCATAGCCGATCTATTGAGTGACATTTTGGTAACATAAATTTAATATTAGTTTTCTGCCAAAAACTTATAGTACTGCACAAGTCATAAAAGTACAGAACAGGTTCTTTTGTGATTTGGATAAAATATTTCTAATAAACTAACTAGCTTTTATAACAAACAAACTTTTCCTCTTTGATTACAACAGCAAACATAATTTATAATGTCGCAGTAATTATGCAAGCTTGTCAAATTCAGTTGTGTCCGATAAATCACAAATGATTCATGGTGTGAACAGCCTGCTACTTGTCACAGCGAAATAAGTGTTATTAATAACACCTTTTATGCGAGACACAGTTTCACTCTTCTTACTTTGGTAGAACATAATATTTTTAACGTGTGTTTTTTTGATAGCAATTATGATAATGTTAATGTCATTATTAATGTAGGTAAACATGGAGATTTGCATGCCATTTGTGAGGTATTGACCTGAAAGACATTTTTTAGAGTTATAAAGAAAGTGACGTGAGTGCTTTATGTGAGAAAAGGTGCAGTTTAATGTGTTCCGGTGACTTTTAACAGTTAATTTATGCGTGTTGGTTTAGATAGTAATTTTTTATGAGTGCAAATTGATATGTCAAAGTAAATAATATTTCGCTAACATTTAAATTTTTTATTTCATTCCTCGGCCGAATCATTCATCCTTCCCTTAGGATTCTTTTAGGCTGAGACGGTGCAAATTTTAATGCTCTTTCTGTAATCTCTATATGCTCAACTCTTGCACAAGAGACTTTAAAGAAATAAAAAGGATTAGTAAAGACATTATAATACAAAATATGTCTATTTAAGTTTAGTGCTTCTACGGAAACATAAATAGCTGATATAATCTTAAGTTACGTTCCTCTAACAAATAACTTAATAAATGTTACTGACTTCTTATTAAGTAATAGTAATATAAAATTTTAAAATAGACTATTGTCGAACATCGATCTAATAACATTAGCTTCTATTGAGCACACACAACACAGCTACCATAGCATGTAATGTTATTAGAATATTATAATAAATTGTCATTTTTGTATGAAAAGAAGCAAGCCAGCGTAGGCGTCCGACATTTTGTTAAAGAATGATATACACAGGTCTAATGATAACACAATATTTATAAAGAGATTATAGACCACATACGTTGAATAACGAATTTTAGAATATATGGAAAGATCCGGTCCATATTTTCTATAATTCGGACTTAGGCCCATCATGGTGGGAGTTCCGTGGGCTAAATATATGGGTTCACGAAGTTGATAGGCATTAGTGTGTATTTTTGTGTAATACAACAGAAATTGTGTCGTAATTTATCGGGTTTCGAGATCAGATAACAGATGACGTACAACATTATGCCTGGAACAAGTTAGGTTGTTCACAGAATCAGTGCTCGTGTAAGTTGCTTCATATTACCTGCTTATATTTTTATATGGAATCCTAAAGCTGAGTGATAAAAGAGGAAGTCATCTCGGCCTATCGCATACTACTGGAAATAATCCTAAGTAATTTATAATAATAAAATGGTCCAGAAACTTATTACATTAAGTGTTAATCAATTGTCAGTACAGTAGTTATACATATCCATACTAGGTAAAAACAGTACGAGTATTAGTCAATTGTTAGTAAACAAGAGAAGGATTCTTGCAGACATCTCATGGAGATCATCATTTCGGCCAAATGAAGTCAACTGCGGGACACAGGCCTCCCCGAAAGATCACCACAACGACCGAAATGGGTGTGTTGTAGGCTCATTGGGGGGTTTTGCCATAATCGCCGCGCTTGGCAGACGGGTTGGCGATCGCAGTTGAGTTATTAATGTACTCGAAGGACGCTGCGGCCGATCCTCCGGCTAATCCCTTAGTCGACTTGTACGATACCCACGGAAGGAAATAGGGTGGTGGTATTCTTAGCCGTCTGCTATCTATCATACTCAACATCATGCATAAGACCCAACTACAACTACCTTTACGCGAAGCCCTCACCTAAACGAGCGAACATACGATGTAGTTACGGATTTCTAGGAATCTGGCTTGTCAGATTCGGTATAAATTAGTGATGGATTGTTACTTTTTATGAAAGTATTTAAAATACTTCGTAATATCCAACTATTAATCAAACCGATACTCTCTCCTTTGAGCCGAAATCGCGAAATTATCACAAAAAGCTCTACAAAACCTGATTCTCATAATCATAATTCAAACACAACTAATATTTATCAAAAAATACGTAAATGTTGAAATTTTGCAGGAAGTGATCGGTACTTACGATGGCTACCAATGAACGGTGGTTTCCGGCACCGAAGTGAGGCTCTATAATGAGAGGAAATGTCCCGTTAGAGTAGAAGCCTTGTGTGGCCACTGACCACCTGGATATGTCAACTGATTAACCAAATACTTAGCATGTGAATATGAGAATGTTCGTGTGGATATGGAAGGTTGCTTTGGTCAAGCTCTAAGTGATGTCACAGGTTCGCTTTCGTACGGAACAAATATTTGTAAGGTTTCTAGATAGTTGTTTCGGGTCTATGTGTTTGTGTATGTGGTGTATGTGCAATTTATGTCTGTAAACTGTACCTATGACACAGGTGAAACCCGGGAGGGGGCAATATTTTTTTAGAGAAGTCGTTAGGTAGGATCATCCATGGATGACTGGGCCCGTCAGCCTAAGTGATGAGCCGATACCTGCCAGGTGTGCGCACGGTCTAATGCCTAGAGAACTCCGCACCATACCGACCCGACCCATAGCTAAGTAGAAGGAACACTGGGGTATTAGCCATTAAGAGTCTGGCACGCTTCTTCACCCTTCCCCAGGGCAGAGAGCAACAGAAAAGGCCCAGAATTGTTTTCTGTAATAAAAAGGAACAACCATCGATATACATATATTTTTTTGTTTTTTTTTTATGAATTCCACATACAATACACCCAGACCCGGAACAACTATCTGCAGATCATACAAATATTTGTTCCGTGCGGGAATCGAACCCACGACCGGTGCGCAGCAGCCACTGCACCAACCGTGCCGTGGCTGATAAGGGTTAGGGTTG
The DNA here is from genome assembly GCA_947459985.1 of Diloba caeruleocephala. Taxonomy (NCBI): domain Eukaryota; kingdom Metazoa; phylum Arthropoda; class Insecta; order Lepidoptera; family Noctuidae; genus Diloba; species Diloba caeruleocephala. The sequence continues at coordinate 20,823,381 of OX381616.1, forward strand.
CCATAAGTCCGTATTTGTACCGTTTCATTTTTAATATGGTAGACTCGACGCGATTATCTTCTGACGTTCTTCTCGTTTGATTTGAGTATCAATCAATGATTGCTTAAACTTGATTGAATATTATTGTAAGAAAACCGTTACCTACCCCTATGCCTCGTGTGTTTTTTGAAGAAATTATAAATTATTGCAAGCCTTGCGATAGATACTGCGTAAAACATAAAAATACACGCCAATACAATGTAAACGCGCGTTGCCAAGCAAATGAACGTGAACAAAGTATGAAAAACCGCTGGACATTGGATATTAGCCTTTTGGATTAGTTTGACCTTAGCTGACAGACTTTATAAAACAACTAACATACGGAAGAACGAACCAATCAACTTTGTGGATTCTATTAACAAAACAGAAAACTTGTAACAATTGAATAACTCCATAGCTAGTTAACCAATAACCATAGAACAAGGTTCAATTAACCTTTGGTTCGGTATAACCGATGGTAATGCACCATGTAACACTACATTGTTACCGGTCGAAGCGTTTGACTTGACACCTTAGCGCTGTGTGTGGTCCAAGTGGGAAACGTCAGCGGGGGTCAAATATTTAGTAATTAAAGTAATACCAAAAGATTTTCGTTTTTATTTATTTATTTATTCTTTATTGTACATAGTATTTTAATTTAAACAATAAATACAAACATTTATGTACAAAGGCGAGCTTAACTCAGATTTGAGTTTTCTACCAGCAAAACCTTTGAGTGTTAGATAGATTGTGTCATATAAGAGGGCCAAGACACGTGTACGTAGTATGAAATTAAAATTACAGATATACAAAATCCAAATAAAAAAAATCAAAATTAAAATTAAAGCCTTATATCATACAAATATGATACCATACGATATGCTTATAAGTACATAAATAAATTAATATATATAATTATGACATATATATTATAAATATGTTTAACTATGATATATATCTATACATATATTCTGTTTGTCTTCCTAAGAACGGCTTCGTTTTGGCCACAAACTTTATAAGAAAAAAATGTGCATAAAATATACGGGTTCATTAAAGGAGGTTTTATTGTATTTTATGACTTAAGTATTACCGAGGCTCTTTCGCTAACAAAGGTGGGTAGCGGATACATCACCCACCTTAAAAAAAACGTAGTTTAGAAATTGACACGTTGGATACCAAGTAAAATGAAAAACACACATAATACTTTTTATACGACTACTTCATGCGTTGTCGTCTCCGCTGTTGTCTTATGGCATTCGTGCTGGTAGGGTCAGCAGCGTCGTCAAACAAGGTACCGTTGGCAGCGCACCTGACACGAATGACGGCACGTCCACCAAACAGACTGCCTAAGTGATCGGTACCGTTCACAAATATGTGCTCGGTACCGCGTGATTATCGCGTGCGGGATTTTTAAGCGCTTGGATGCGGTATTTAAAGTTGCAGTGGTATGCAAAGTTGAATCGTGACTTTACTTGTGTCGGTTCAAGTGTATTCCTATTGATTTAGTCGTACAAGATAGAAAAGTTATAGGCTTGACGTTAGAGTCACAGTTAAATTATAATAATAGGTAAGTTTCATTTAAAATGTTTTCCAAATGATCTTAGTAGAGCATTGTATTTGTTATTAAAATAAAATTTTAATAAAAAAAATGAATCGGTATCGGCTGAAGAACGTCCACTGCTGTAGACCTTCCCCATAAATTTCCACAACGAGCATTTACATTGGGACCAAGTTCTTTATTTGTTTGCATTTATTGAGTCATTGAGGTGAATTTTCATGTTCTCACCACGCTTGGCAGGCGGGTTGATGAGCGCAGTATGTGTATTGTTCCATGGAAGTACCAAACGTAACCATTCTCTTTGTTATTTTGTATATGAGGCATATGTAGGTACCTATTTTTTAAAATATTGTACCTATATGACAGACTAACAGTGCTGCTGGGGAGTTTGTTGCGCCGTTTCTTCTCCCTAGCTTCAACACTTGGAAGCAGTGAAGGGTGGGCTGATGGAGTGCTGTCTTTTGTTGACGTTCAAAATGAAAAAAAAAACTTAGGCTACTTTGAATAATATTAATATAATAAATAATCATTTCATCTCAGAAGTGATGTTGCATCCTATCCCTCTAGTTAGGTCACCTTTTTCGTCATCCACGGAAAGAGATGGAGTGGTGCTATATTCTACAACCAACCAGAAAATAAAAATAAATGGTAAATAAATAAATGAATTCAAAACTATAAATTAATTACATAAAGTTACCAGTACCTATAAGATAATAAAGTTACCTCGATGCTACTAATTGATTGCCTCAATGGTCATATTTTCCTAGTACCTCATCTACGCACTCCTGCTCATCGTGCGTTGAAGATGTTTTACGTTGGCCAAACAAAGATCGGCATCCACAATGAATGTTGACAGAGTATTGGTCGAGAGGCTGTATGCGGTGAACCGTGGCTGGTTCGGGGAAACGAAGAGCCGTAAGAGAAAGACAAACTAACTAACGGGTGTGTATGGAGCTTCGGGGTTTTGTTCACGAAAATGTTGATTATGTTGACTCAACAGTTAATAGAATGGTGGTGGCCAAAAGAATTCGATAAGATAAATATAAAACATAAAAAGATAATTACCAAAAGAACACACAATATATTATGTAGGTTAACAAACAAACAAATGGTATAAAGTTATATGTGGCATATAATGCAGCACCAAATTGTTATATAGAAACTCATTTTATAAAACAATATAGTATTGTGAAACTTTCCAGCGAAAGCTAGGAACAGTAATTTTAGAATGTAGTCCGCAATGAACTGAATGTAATCGAAAATAATATTTACCTCATTGTTTAGTTTTATTTTCGAAAACATAACTCGATGTATTAAATAATTCATAGTAACATTTAATAGCGATTTAATGGCGATTATGGCAAAACCCTCCAATGAGCCCAAAACACACCCATATCGGTCGTTGTGGTGATCATTGGGGGAGGCCTGTGTCCAGCAGTGGACTTCATTCGGCCGAAATGATGAACATTTAATATTTGCTATTTTTATACCATAACTCGATGCATTAAATGATTCATAGTAACATTAAATATTTGCTATGTTTTTACTTATTTATCCTGCGCAAACATTCGGAAAGCCTGGTTTCAATGGGGCAAAGTTATAGCGTCCGTACTGTTAAAGGAACGGGACAGACTCAATGTTGGCAGTACGCGCGCAGTGATTAATGGCTGAAATTAATAATCAATCTCGTCCAAAATCTTGTGTTGAAATCACATTTAACACAAAATACAGAGATATTCTTAATCCCAAATCCAAAGATTTGGATTAGATTGATTATTAATTTCGGCCACTAACCACGCGCGCGCACGAGCTCATGGATCTAGATCAATGGGGAAACTTTAATAAATTACATCATAATATTGCCAAGAGCCGTGTAATGTCAAGAATATAGCACCGGTCCATCTCATCGCGTAGATGTCGTAAAGGTACCAGAAGGATGGGCGGCATCATTTCTGTAGAACAATACTTAGCAATTCTGCGCTCACCAACCCGCCTGCCAAGCGTGGTATGAGTGTATTACTCCTTATGACATCAGCTATCTACCAGTGAAAGTATCATCAAAATCGGTCGAACCGTTTCTGAGACTAGCTGGAACAACAGATAGACAGACAGACACTTTTTTTTAATTTTTTTTTTGTTACTGTGCCCTATATACTTTTATATGCATTTAGTAAAAACTTCTTATTTTGACATTACAAACAGACACTTTAATTTTATTTATTTGTATTGGTAAAATGGTCTTCAAGATATATTTTTCGGGAACCACACAGACGTAGTTCTTTTTAATTGAAGGGCGATTCAAAAGCATTTGTAAGAATTGGTATATAAATAGCTATGACAGAAACATGACTCATATGCAATAAAGCTGCCAGATGACAAATGAAGATGATGCAATTCAAACTTAAGTAAATATGCTTTTGATTGTTTATTTATTTTATTGATGGCACCTAATCATTCCCGGAATAAATACATGGATATTAATCAAACCATCATTATATCACCAGTCCGCTTTGTAAGCGTGATGATTATGGCAATATCTCCTTTATTTGCTCATTGGAACCTGCCCATGTTGAAACGGGCTGATCATCATATCAGCCAAAAGACGTCCACTGCTGAACGAATGCCTCCCCAATAGTTTCCCACAATTGCATCGTCATTTTGGGGGCAATTAGCCAGTACTTACTACGCTTGGCAGGCGGGTTGGTGAGCGCAGTATAGATACAGTTCCACAGAAGGGATGATGCTGTTCGTCGCTTTGATTTAGTCCCTTATTCGCTATTTACGACATCCACGGGAGGAGATGGAGTGGTGCTACATTCTTAGTCCGGCCACCACATAACACAGATAGACTATAACCCGAATTGAAATATAGACTTTTTATTTTTAGACCATTCCCGAGGGATGCGCGAATAGTCATTCTGTGATATGCCGAATTTTATGCGGTCGAAGTCGTGGGCAAAGTCTAGTAAAGAATAACCAAGAGTTATTATCATTATCAACCCGTAGCAGTCCACTGCTGGCCATTGGCCAAAGTCACGCCTCTGAGCACGATCCTCGGCTTTTTTTACGCACCCTGCGAAGATATATCGTCACTCTACCGAGCCTGAGGGCGCCCCACAGTACGCATGCAGCCACGGTCTAAAAAGAGTCTATACAATTACAAAAATTCATATATGAGCAACATCCTTCCTCACTCTTTGTTTGCTTCCAGTTGCAATTGAGAAAAAGTCGAGATGCTGTAGTACATTTATAAGAGTTGTATTTTAATATTCCAATACACTTATTTCCAAAATCAAGTAACTATGGAAATTCGTACATTCAAACTTCGTTCAACCCTGTGTCCAACTCCCATCGGCCGCGGCGCGCGTGGGTGGGGTGCGGCTGTGACCTCACGTGAGTTAGGGTTGACACGCCTTGTAGATGCTTAATACGGTGTGACTTGTTTAGCCATGCAGTTTGGGGTATCGTACACGAAGTAAATCATATCAACTTTCAAGAAAAGGTTGTTTGTTATTGGCTTATGTGATACTGAGAAACTATAAAGATTCTTTAGTGTGCTTTATATTTATTAAAAAAGAGTGGGTATTTAAAAAAATAAAATAATGAAGTATATTATGTTTTCATTTATACTTGGGTTGAACTCAAGTATAAATTAATACATAACGATCAACATAGATAGCAAAAAAGAGAAAAATGAAGTCTTAACACCTGTCGAATATAAATGTTGTGGGATTTATGAAACGTCTCAATTAAGGTAGGAAAATGTTAATATATCGTAATAGTGACGGGCCTTTGCCGCCAATATTTCATAGCGATAACATATTAATGTGCGTCAAATTATAAAATCTTAACTGTTTTTATAAAAACTTTAAAAATAATTTCTCGAGCTGTTTTATTTCTTATTTGATGAATAGTGTGACTTATACCTACTATATTTTTTTTATAAAACGTATTTATACATAAAACAATCAATTGATTAATTGATTTTTCCAACCATGCATCGTCATAGTGAATTTAAATGAATAATTACCACACCGTGTGGTGTCCGGATTAAGAATATAGCACTACTCCATCTCCTCCCGTGGATGTCGTAAAAGGCGACTAAGGGAATCTAAACCAGAGGGATGGGCAGCAGCGTCCCTTCTGAGAAACGGTAGCCATACTGCGCTTACCAACCCGCCTGCCAAGCGTGGTGAGTATTGGCAAATACCCCCCAAAATGATAACACAGTTGTGAAAATCTATGGGGGAGGCCTTTGTTCAGTAGTGGACGTATAAATGGCACATATGAATTACCAAAAATATGATTTCAGTGTTTCCATTAGGTTAATATATTTTTTTTCTTTTGCAGGTCGAGAAATCAATGCAAGGACCGGTTTGGATTTGTGTTGCGTACACATTTGAGGGTTTTGCCATAATCACCACGCTTGACAGGCGGGTTTGTTTGAGTGGATTTGTAATTATATAAGATGGGGTAGTGCTATTCTTAGTCGGCACCAGACGGCAACTATTTTGAAGTTATTAATATATTATTAATGACATACCTTTTTTATTTTAGAATAGTATTATAATAAACAGAAAAATATGCCTATTGCCTAATAAATTACAATATAGCTCACTCCTGGCCACAAATATGGCATACAAAACTTTTTCAATCGCCACTTCACACTCCCATGTCTTCGGGTCGCCTCTCACCTGTTGTTTGCCCAGCCGAGGGCGGTCCACTGTTCAAACACTGTTGTTTGTGTTTGCCAATCACCAACCCACCTGCCTTGTTGCCGATAGAGGCAGGTTGGTTGCAGCCTTGTAGATCGGAGCATCCAGATGCATAAAAACAAAGTTTTCTTAAAAAATTGTTCATTATACTCGTCTTAGTACCTACAAAGTAGGGCATGAAATAAACTAAATAAAAATACTGATATACGAGTAGTGTTTCAGGTTGCCAATCAACCATCTGGTCACCGGTGGCGGGTTGCGGTTGCGGCCTTGTGAGTAGAGGAGCTACATGTTACATGAAAGTTTTAATTTTTGTGAAAATACAATCTACCGGGCTACTTTGATTCACGGGGTGACTATAGTCGATGCTACCTTTTCATATTATCTAACGAATTGCGTAAATTAGATCGCAATTAGGTAGTTTTTTCTGGAATAGAAACACTAATTGTCAAATCAATTTCTGTAGATGCATATACGCCATTCGCAATTTAATATGAAATGAAGTTTTCCACTAAAGTCACCCTGCAAATCAAAGTACCCACAATTTACAATATTAGTAGCGACAAGAGAACTTTGAATAATGAAATAATTTGGAACAAAACAATGTGTTTTACAATACCAAATGTTGTTTTGATAAAAAGTGATCTCCGGAATATAGCACCGTCCCTTCTCCTGCCGTAGCTGTCGTAAAGGGCGGCTACAGGACTCTAAACCAGTTTTTTTCTGTGGTACAACAGCCATTCTGCGCTCGCCAAACCTGCCTCCTAAACGTGATAAGCACTGGTAATTTCCCCCTAAAATGACGATACACGCTATGTACTCGCGGGCTGATTACGTATGTCGCAGATGGTTTGCGACAGGCGTAATTCGCCGCTGTCAAACGTCAATTTAGTATTACGTATTTGCCAATAGCGATTAAACATGCGAAGATCTCTGACGCACACTCTAGCGGACAAAAATTGCATCCTTGCCTTTCAATTTCAGGCGATTTGCCACCGGTGGATCCTCTTACCCGATAGCTGCTGTCACATCTGCTGTTGCTGTTTTTAGCTAATCAGGGTGCCGGTCGCTGCGGAAATCTATGGGGAGGCTATAGTTCATCAGTGGACATCCTTTAGCTGATATGATGATAATGAAGTGTTAAATACTTCAGTTATACACAGCCATATTCTCATCTACATTTAATATAATTTGTGATTACTCATCGAATTCGAACTACCAATATTCAAACAAAATAACTCTTTTATTACACGCTCCAAAAATAAAGTGCAGCACATTATGCAATCCCAAGAGCCGGGTACACAAACTGATGTAACATACTTACACAAACATTGACTCACAACGTCACCTGCTTAACGCTAAACTGTTAGCGTTGTTAAGATTCCTCGGAACATCGGTACGGTCGGTTCTCGTTCTATAGTGATGCGGTTAGTCGATTATCTAAACGGTAATCGACTACTGATATTTTAATAAAGCTTTACGGGTTTTTAAGAAGTAGCGTAATTAACTAATTATGGTACTTCTGAGGACAATTAATTAATTTTATATATAATCCACCTCGTGGATCTCGCGTAAGGGTCCAGGTTTATCATCATCATATCAGCCAAAGAAAGTCCACTGCTGAACAAAAGGGATTTCCACAATTTTCTCGAGATATTGGGATAAACTTGCCAGTACCACTCTTGGCAGGCGGGTTAGTGAGTGCAGTATGGTGATTGTTCCACAAAAGGGACGCTGCTGCCCATCCCTCTGGTTTAGAGTCCCTTAGTAGCCTTTTAGAAAGTCCACAGAAGGAGATGGAGCAGTATTCTTAATCGGGACACCACATGGAATGTATCCTGGTTGGGCACAGCCTTATTTGGTTTTCTGTACTTATTGGTCATAAAATAAATAAACACGTATGTATGTATTAATTAAATTATATATATAAGATTCCTTTTGCTCTTTATTGTACGCACAGATTGGAGTATGATTTTTTTTTTTTTTTTTTTTTTTTTTTTTTTGTTGGGCTTCTCGCATACATTTCTGGGAAATGTGGTTGCTTAACCGGTCATTTGCTGGCGAAGCCAAAAGAGGCCTCCAGCCAGGCTTAAATTAAATATTAAAAACTAAGCAACTTTCGCTAAGGGCGCCCCCTGCGGGACACGGACCTCGGCTTAGGGTGTTGCTGGGGATATCAAGCTATTGTTTTGGGGACAGCTGGATCGGTATTATTTAAATTGTATTAGGGGACATTTAAAGCTACAGGCTCGGCACGGGCCGGCGCGAGCAAGAGACGGGAGGGAGAAGTGCTAACTTGAACGGGAAGGTGACGCGGCGATAGGCCTCCGCGACGTCGGTGAGGCGGGCATCCTCGGCGGCGAGGGCGGTACAACGGTCGGGTGTTTAGTGAACGAGACAACGCGAGTCTCTTCATGTGATCTAACGTGATTTTATCGTCTGGATCGACCAGAACGTGCCTCGGGCGGCGTACTCTACTGATACGGGAGGGTTCGTAATCGGCGGCTGATACCACAAGGGGATTTGGGTGGGACAGGGCAGAATCGAGATAGCGTTTAGACGCTTGTTTCATAAATTGCCTGATGGTCGGCAAGTTAAGGTCGAAATGGAGTTGGTCGTTTCGCATGTACAGAGGCGCTCCGGTGGCCTTGCGCATGAAACGGGTTTGGAGGGTTTCGAATCTACGGAGTGGGTATGATTCAGCATGTGCGAACACTGGGCTGGCATAGGTCATGATGGGTCGAATGCATGTGGTGTAAATTCTCACCTTATTTCTAAGGGATAATTTACTACGAGCGTTCAGAATATAGTGAAGGCGACCGAGCACAAAGGCAGCGCGGGCACGCACCGTCTTTGTGTGGGGAATGAAGGTCAGTTTTTTGTCTAGGGTGACTCCAAGATACTTGGCGTGCGGTTCCCAAGGAACCGATTGGCCCAGCATCGAGATCTCCCTGAAGCGTGGGTGGTCGTCGCCTAATTTGCAAAATAGGACGGCTTTACTTTTGATAGGGTTAACTTCGATCCGCCATTTCCTAAACCATTTACCGTAGACGTTGGCTGTGGTTTGGAGGATCTTAGTTATACTATCGGGAACGTAACCAGAGTAGAAAATGGCCGTGTCATCGGCGAAGAGTGCTAATTGGGTCGTATTAGCAGGTCTTTTGGGGAGGTCACTGGTGTACAGTGTGAACAATAGTGGGGCTAGCACGGATCCTTGTGGGACTCCGGCTCTAATGGGGTGGGGGGAAGAGAGAGCGCCCGTGATTCGATATCGGAAACTGCGATTTGACAAAAAGTCTCGTATGATGAGAACGAGACGGTCAGGCACTCCGAGTTGATACAACTTATATAATAAGCCATTGTGCCAGACTTTGTCAAATGCTCTCGCAACATCGAAAAAGAGGACTCCCGTCATCATGCCGCGTGAGAATCCGAACGTGATGTGTTCAACTAGTCGGTGGACTTGTTGTACACACGAGTGTTTGGTTCTAAAACCAAACTGTTCGTCGGGAATGAGTTTCTTGGAATCGGCAAAATCCTTTAGTCGGGAATAGATAATCCGCTCATAAATCTTCGCAAGAGAATTGAGAAGGCTTATGGGGCGATAGCTGGAAGGCTCGCACTTGGGCTTACCGGGTTTGGGAATACCGATAACGGTGGCCTGTTTCCACGTATGCGGAAAGAGGTTATTGTTTAATGCCGCATTGAAGATGACGGTCATTAAGGCGATAAGACGTTCGGGGAAGAGTTTAATCACCTTGTTGGTGATACCGTCAGAGCCGGGGGCTTTGCGAGGGTGAATCTTTTTCACGAGATTTCTGACCTCGTCTGCCGTGACCGGAGGGAGGGAGTCGTCAGGGTCCTCGGCAGGCGGAATAGCTGCTCTACGTTCGACTTCAGCGTCAACCTTTTTGAGGTGAGCTTGGTCTACAGGTAGAGTGCTTGGGGAACATTGCGCTTCTAGACTGTCAGCTAGGCATTCGGCTTTTTCGTCGTCATCAAAGGCCGGCCTTTGGTTGGGACGGTTGAGGGGGGGGACAGCATTGGATGTTTCGGATTTGAGTTTCCGTTGCAGATGCCAGAACGCAAGGTGGGTTGGCTCTAAGTCGCCTAACATCTTATCCCAGTTAGCCTCTCGGCACTCCTTAATACGTTCCTTGACAGCACGCTGCAGGTGGCGCATAAAGAGGCGATTGGGTTCGCTGGGAAAAGATGAGTACGCTCTAAGGGCTGCGTTCTTCTCCGTCATCAGTGCACGTACATCGTCAGGGAGTTTCATGCGATGGTCTTCCATCGCAGGAACTCGCCGTGAACACTCGTCCACGACGGACTGTACATGCCCGGTGAGGGAGTCGATCGCGCCTAGCGTGTCTGCGACTGACGTTATGCATTCGGGAATTCTATCTAACTGAGCGGACGAGGGGTCGTTGAGGCGTTGCCTAACTTTCCTCCAGTCCGTCGTCACAATGGTCTGAGGGGGTAGCCCTGTGTCCGTGGGGCCAAAGCGGGAGGTGAGGTGAAGGATCACAGGACGGTGATCGGAGTCTAGCTCTTGTAGTACTTCAATGGAATGCAACTTGAGGTTGACATTCATTAGAAGTGCTATGTCGAGTATATCCGGGCGATGATTAACATTGCTGGGGTAGTGAGTGGGATACATCGGGGCGATGATGTCAAAATTGAGGAGGGTACTGAGGGAGTATAATTTACTTCCTCTGTGGTTGTGGGTGAGACAGTTCCAAGACTCATGTTTGGCATTCAGATCTCCCGCCACTATGACGGAGTCGCCTAGATCGAAGAGTGCTTCGAGATCCGATTGGATTGGATCGTCTTGGGTATTGGGGGATTGGTAAGCCGACACTATAGTGATCGGTTGATGACCTGTCATGCCTATTCTGCACACAGATGCCTCTAAATTGGAAAGGGACGGGGTATCTAGGGGCATGCAATAAAGGGATCTCTTATAGTAAATAAGAGTGCCTCCTCCACGGGAGTGGGTCCTGTCGTTGCGCACTATATCGTAGTTTGCAATTCTAGGGTTCCTGTGAGAGGGTTTCAAAAAGGACTCTTGTATCAACATAATGTCAATAAGGTGGTCGCGGAGGAATAAGGCGATTTCGTCTTTTTGGCCATTAATGCTGTTGGCATTGAAGATGCCTATTTTAAGGGATCGGGGTTTTGTTCTGCACCTGTTTTGTGTATCCATTACGGATGAACGCGGTAGGAGAGGAGGGCGGATGAGACATCAGCGAAGTCGCTGAGTACTAACATGAGGCCGTATTGGCCCTGGTTTGCCCTAATGGCTGCGGCCATTTGGGCGACTCTGTTCGGGTCGACAGAGTTGAGAAGACCGAGGCAAACAGAGAGGTCGTCGGTTTTGAGATGGGGTGTGGATTGGGGTGAGGGAGGGCGGCCCTCTGAGAGTGCACTTGTGGTGCGGGTTGGTTGTACGGCACGGGAAGGTACGGTGCCGTATGGGGGGCGGTCATCAGCGAGGGAATCGCTGACGCTTGGGTCGCCTGTTGGGTCAGTAAACTAGGCCTCAGGGCGGGGAACGCTTGCTGATGATTCAGCGCGTTCCACGGCGATGGCCTTTGAGGGCTGAGTCGTTGGGACGTGGGAGGGGCCTGAGAGGCGTAATGGGCGGCCGCGAAGGCTTGGGTAGCCGCTTTGCGCTTTGCTGCCTTGTTGTTAGCGCGCGGCGCTTTGGGGCATCCGCGATAATTCGCGGGATGACCCGACTCACCGCAAAGCACACAACTCGGAGGCTCTGTGCAAAGCGTGCGATCTTTGGGGCGATCGCAGTCGGAGGTGCTGTGGTCACCTAGGCACTTAACGCACCTAGGTTTGGCGTAGCAGTGTCGCTGCGCGTGGCCGTAAAGCTGGCAGCGATGACACTGCCCGGGAGGACCATATCTGTGGGGGGGCTCAATTTTTATGCCTGATAGGTGGCACACGGTCTTAATGTTAAATATTTTCCGATCATTGTCGGTGGACTTCTCGCATATGGCGAGGACCATGTCGTAGGCTTCACCGTTGCGACCAGCGTGCATACGGTGAACCTCCAGGACGGGGATATTTTGCGACAGAAGGTCGTCTTTTATGGAGTCGGTGTCTATTTCTTTAGGGATACCCTTTAGGACTACCCGGAGTGGACGTTCCTCGGCAAGAGAGTACGTGTGGAAGTACACGTTTCGGTCTTGGAGGGCTCGGGTCAGGGACTTGAAGTCTTGGGCAGTGGGAACTGCCACTTTGACTCCGACGGCTGTGGTGCGGGCACTGAGGTAGTTGATACCGAGCTCAGTACACATCTTGGAAACATCGTTCCATTTATCCTTCGCTTGGATAAAAATAGCGGGCGGTTTCCGGTCCTTTTTAGGGACCTTAGCGGGTTGGGATTGGGGTTGGGTGTTAGCGGGGGTAGGGGTGGGGGCGGGACTGGCCTGAGAGGAGGTCGTCGTGGGGACAGGGGCAGAGGGCGGAGCGGAGGAGGGCTCTGCTGTCTTAGGGGCTTTAGCGGGAGCGGCTTGGGCGGAGGACTTGGCCTTGCGGGCCCGCTTTTTGCGGTTGCCACTGACGAGTTGAAACTCGTCTGAGGCAGAGTCGGAGGATAAGTTTTGGGGCGGACGGGTGGAGTCGTCACTCTCTGACATTTCCGAAATGTCTGAGAGAGTGGGCATGTCGGCGTCGGGGGATGCGGTAGCATTCGAGCTGGAAGGGGGGAGGGGGGGTTTTGCTGGAGGGGCGGAGGAGATGCCCGCATCAAATTCGGGGGTTGTTCCCCTTTTTTTGGGTTCGGGATAGGGGGGCTGCACTATTGTGCCTGGCTCAGATGAGGGGCAAAGGAGGTTGCCGTAATTGGCAACGATATAGGGGTCCTTTAAGAGGACCTCCCTAATAATTTTCATTAGCGTGGCGTCGTCGGCCATTTTGTTTGCAAAACAAAATGGCGGACGTGGGACAATAAAAAAACAGAAATACGCCTAAAGCGTAGAGGACAGTCGGTTTACGCGATTCCCTATCCTCCCGGGTTGGATGGGCCCGGGGGTGTGTAACAACCCCTCCCTGCCGGGTGTAGGCAGGGAGGTATGTGTACCTGTGGTGAGCCCTAAGCTAGTACCATCCGTGGCCAGTCTTAATGGGCAAACGGGTCCCTGACAGCTCTTTTGCAAGGGGCGATAAGGTATCGCCCGCAAGAGACTGTATGATCTGTAAACGTAGACTCGAACTAGGGTCGACTAGGGTAGCCCCCAAGGCCGGTGGTCCTAGTCCGCTGCCGACTAACTGCTTTGCCCTGATGGGGCTAGGCGGGTGTGGCGGGTCAACACCCCACTCGGCTTCGTTGGCACCGTAAGGTATCCGCCGAGGACCACCAAACAGTGGTTTTTCCCTGAAGGGGCACAATAACGCGATGAATTTAATCGGTGAAAGAAACAAAATCAGTAGTCGCCTTGAAAAAGGCAACGCGTGATTTATTTGAAGTGACTGCAATCCGATGGGACGGATTGCGGAAAAACACTACACGGCACACTGGTCGGGGAGCGCGAGCACAACACGACCGTCTGCGGCGAGCGTCAGACGCGGAATGATTGGAGTATGACAGTTAAGGGGCCTACTTATAGCCCTGCCTGCAGGGCCCTACATGCAGTATCTCTGCCGGATAGTGTGAATATTTTCAGAGCCGATAAATATCGATAAATAGTCCATACTGCAAGCTGTGCTTTGAGTAGGCTGCATTTGGATATTGTATATTACAATTTTGTATATGTCATTTAAGTATGAAAAAAAACAACAATAAATGTATCGATCACATTTTCACTTCCCATCCCTACTCTTTAATAAGGAGTGCCCTTGACGTGTGGTCAAACGTTTGTGTCCAAAGGAAAACATTTGCCTCCAGTTTGGAGGGCTAACCTCTCGACCGGACGAGAGAGCACCTGTGTGGTAGCATGTGTAGGTTTTAAGCGTTGTTTTGGTATACAGGCCAAGCTGGCTTTAAGCGGTATCAAATAATTTTGTGACAGAATATTTATGAGGTAGTTACAGTTTTTTTCATCATTTCGGCCGAATAAAGTCCACTGCTGGACACAGGCCTCCCTCAAAGATCACTACAACGACCGGTATCGGTGACCCTATGTGCTCATTGGGGGGATTTGCCATAATCGCCACGCTTGGCAGGCGGGTTGGCGATCGCAGTTGAGTTGTTAATGTATTCGAAGGGCGCTGCTGCCCATCCTCCGGCTAATCCCTTAGTCGCCTTTTACGACACCCACGGATTGACCGACATAGCTGGTGTGGATAAAAAAACAATAAGGGAGGGATTAAAGTTAGGTAAGAAACCTGTACCCGTACTTGGGTAACTTAAAAAAAATATATATTGAGAAAAACGGGCGGGTTGGTAAGCGCAGTTTGGCTACCGATTCACAGAAGGGACGCTGCTGCCTCTGGTTTAGATTCCCTCTGTCGCCTTTTACGACATCCATAGAAGGAGATGGAGTGGTGCTATATTCTTATCCGGGCACAACACGGATAATACGGAGAATAAATAATAATCATTTATAGGTTTTTATATATAGCTTAGTTAAGATTTAGTTTGGGGTTATGTCAAAAAAGGTCGCCTTAGAAAAAAATCCACTAACCTTCTTGGTGATGTTCTTCAAACGTGTCAGGTGTGTATAGTTCGTATAAGTACTTTTAACCGGCGTGTGTGCACGTATAAAGAGATTCATGAATGTGGAAAAGCAGAGGGAGCTTAAAATAATCGTACCGCGTCTCTCACTCTAATCTTATCCGTCCGTAAACGTGCACTACTGAACATGGGCCTAACAATCACTGCTACAATATTCTTAGGGGATATTGCCAGAATTATCACAGTTGGGAGGATTGGAGGTCGCAGTAAGTTGTTATGGGAGGATGTCTTTTTTTTTTTTTTTTTTTTATTGTTGGGCTTCTCGCATACATTTCTGGGAAATGTGGTTGCTTAACCGGTCATTTGCTGGCGAAGCCAAAAGAGGCCTCCAGCCAGGATATGGGAGGATGTTGCTGCCGATCCTTTTTATACCAACCCTTAGTCGCTTTTTACGACACTAATGGGTGAAGAGAGAGAGAGATTCTATTCTTTAAACATGGCGTCGCAATTTAGTCTAGTTTTTCAGAAATATCAATTTTACATGTATAAGTTAAGAACCATCCATCTTACCGTGTGGATACCACCACCCTTCTCATTCCGTGGGTGTCGTTAGAAGCGACTATGGGATTAGCCGGAGGATGGACTGCAGTGTCCTACAAGTATATTAATTACAACTTAATGTTATCGCCAACCCGTCTGCCAAGCGTGGCGATTACGGTTAAGGCCCCCAATGAACACAACACAACCCCAAACCGGTGTTTGGCGATATTCGGAGTAGGTTGCTGTCCCGCTCGGAGGAGGAGGACACGGATCCGGGGTAAGAACCGCCGCGGCGCCCGTGTCTAACATGCCTGAGCCCCATCGTCTTTATATGGCGTATATAATAGACATTATGTGCATGTGGTCACGTACCACTGTGTGCGTAGCACAGCGCATAGCGAGGCTTTGGGGGAATCCTTTACAATCCCCCCGAGAAGTGCCGAGGTGGCCTCTTTACAGTCGCCTTCCCTCCGCTAGAGGGGGTGACCGCTTTACAGTCATCCCCTCCGAGATGTGCCTAAAGGCGTGGCACCAATGTGGGAATCTAGATGGAGGTTATTCAAGTTCCTGGAGCCTCCCTTCGGTGCCGAAGATGACCACTCCGGTGGTTTTGGCCAGTAGAAGTCCGGCGGCATACCTCTCCGCCCGTTCCCGGGGCGGAGGAAGTACATGATGTATATCAACCGGATCAATAAAAATAAAGGTTGCTGTCCACTGCTGGACCTAAGTCTACCAGTGTACGGACTTAAAGTCTAAAATGATGTTCCCTAGGCTTACGAATGTAAGGAGAGATAAAGATGCAGTTATTTAGATAACTGAACGGCTATCTTTAACAGTCACATCATCAAACCACTATAAAAATTAAACACAGCAAAAAAAGTTTAAATAGCGATTTAAATTCCACTCGGGTCTCGATTTTCTAAAGGCCGGGTCGTTCTGAATCTGCAATTAACCCGTATTTGCATTCGAACCGGCGACCCAGACGACACCAGACCAACGGCCATACCGTTGGCTGTTTAGCGAATGATTAAAATTCGATTGTTTTGGAATTCCGTAGATACCTTTTTGTATTTCATGGCATTTTCTAGACGTAATCGTCTACTACTACTACGTTTCGGACCCGCTTTGAAACTCAATGTAGACACTGCGTATGAATAAAGAAAATATATCAGTTCCGCGACTACTCTGGTGTCGCCAGTGTTTAGCGCTGGTCATTTATCAGGCAAACTCCTTTCTATATCATAAAACGGCACTGGGTCTTTCAGAAAGTGTATGAGATTTTGTGAAATTTACGCAAATAGCATCCACTGAATCGAAATAGCTTACGTATGTGTTAGGGTCGTACGTTGCTATATGTATACGTCACGTATAGATTCTGCACGCAGGTATATAGAATAAATGAAAAAGTATATGTCAGTCCTAAAGGTCAGCAACACGTCTGAGACTTCTCTAGTGTTGCAGTGTAAAAAATACCCACCATAGCGATTAAGAAGATGATAGGATTTAAGTGTGCGATCATTTGTTTATAGTACTTTTATTTTATGATCTACAGTGATTAAAGTAGATATGAAAGTGTCTGTCTAATTATATATTATATAAATATGTACATAAGAATGATATCTTAATATTTTATGTACTAGAAATCTTCTAAAAGTATATAAATTACCTCAGTGAAATAATCATCAAATCGGTCAAGTAGTTTCTGAAAAAATCATGCACATGCAAATATATGGGGGAAACACAAAACATAAATACAAATTTTAATAGCGCTTTGATTAATTCTATCTATGTTTACTAGATATAGAAACTATTAATCTTTAAATCTCTGACAACTGGGTGTATTTGCATGTGAGATTTTTGTCTGTAAACTGTATCCAACTGGAGAAATCCATAGAGAGCACCGTATAAAAAATAAACTATAAAACAATTTGTAGAAAACAACACTATTATTTTACACTAAATAACTTTTAGCCTTTTGATCATATAATCGAATTTTGTTAATTAAACACTAGAGAAACTCACAAATTCAAATAAATATAAATAAAACATTACATTTATCACTATCAAAACGCACATCAACTTACTCGGAATTTAACCTGTAACGTACTAGGTACTCATTTACTTAGTCGAGTATTAAAAACTCCATATAAATAAATTAAATTCTGTTTAAATCAACAAATGTAAATATCCAACATAAAACGGTCAAACACGATAAGGCATTAAACTTAATACCATTATCAATATACATTTAAAAATAAAACAGTTATGTCATACGGATCTATTATGAATTTCTTAATGTTGGTGTTATTTTTTAATGTAGCAAAGTGCGGATATTTTTATTCTAGATATGTTTACTTTTTAAGGCTTTGTTTTGTTTTTAATTTCTTTATATACTCTACAATGTTGTTAGAAAATTGAAATGTATATTTTTTACGTATTAGGAGAATAATATATATAATGTATAAAATATTACAATGAGCTATGTCAGTATTAATGTATGTAGTTAAACAAACAACAACACGAGTTACATTTTCAATAAGCTGTATACATTATTTAATTATTTTTGTATTTAATTCACCGTCAACAACTAGAACGGCTTGACGTTTCGCGTTAAAATGTCAGAGGTTGGCAACCTTCGACCGGCTGTGAATCAACAGGCGTCGAACCCGCGTCTCACGACCTGCGTGACCTTGACTCCGACCTTGACACTACGACGACGATTTTGTGTAAATATTACAAGTTTCGTACGGTGTTAACGTGGAAGATTGGAGACATTTGTAATCAGTCTTACACAGATATTGGTAATGTTAGACAATGGGTAATGTCATACTATTTAAGTGGAGATTCATGCATAATGGAAGTGGGCAGTAATACAGTTAAATAAGCGAAATAATCTGGGCATTAAATTAATAGATACAAAAAGTTATATTTAATTAACCATTTACATTGCATTATTATTTTTCGTTTTAAGTATTGCCTACCAATCTTGATAGATTGCTTGATAGATAGAGAATCATATAGCATGGTTAAGCTTAAATGTTTAGTATTGATTAAATGTATCTTGTTTACATTACACATTGACAATTAGGTACATTTCTGTACAACATTGTATTTGGATGTTCCGTTAAGCGATTACGTGGAAAATGTCAGAGGTCTTGAACCTTTGGCCTGAATGAATCAGCGCTCATCTCACGACCCCTCGCGCTGACACTCACCTTGACCCTGACCTTGCCTGACGACGAACTTTTTACGTTCTTAGCGATTTACATAAAGATTGTCGAGTTGTTTTAAAACTGTTTTTGTTGACTAGTAAGTCATAAGTTATTTTAAGAATTTATTTTTTTGCTGTTCTAGCACGCACTGCTATGACAAGACATGTTGAGGATTATGTCCCCGTGTTTCGTGAGGGATGTACAGTTTCTAATTTGCTACAGTAATTGAAGTAACGCTATATTAAGACAACTAAGCGCCGTAGAGATAGGAAACGTCGTAAACTTGCCTGTCATTTGGTCAGGTCCCGCTTGGGATATTGGCTGACGTGTTTAAAAATAAGTAAAAGTAAAGTTATGTAAACTCGTAATTATTCTGTTACAATTTCGTAAGTAAAACTTATATGTCTGTTTATTTACGTCAGCTACTGTCTTGTTTGGCTGTTCTTGGTACATATGTGTAATTATTCAATGCAGTATCGCAATACCGTTGATCCACCACTTCATTTTTGTGTCTGTCTTAAGATGCGACTAAAGTCCGATTTTTACGTCTCCGGTTTCTAGGAGAGTGCGAGCTTCTATTTAATCTTTCTGCTACGCGAACAGTGTTAACGACTCGACTAACTACTAAAATGCTACTTAATACATTGAAATCAATGGTTAATGATTTGTGAATTTAATTCACTCCTAACTAAATGTTTAGCTACTGTGGGTACTAAACTCCTAACTTATGGTACCTAAGCTATTGGTACTACATATGGTTTAGCTATATATATGGGAGTCATAAGATGCGGGCGGCATGTCATTGTGGACATTGT
This sequence comes from Diloba caeruleocephala, assembly GCA_947459985.1. NCBI lineage: Eukaryota > Metazoa > Arthropoda > Insecta > Lepidoptera > Noctuidae > Diloba > Diloba caeruleocephala. The sequence goes on from OX381616.1 coordinate 20,842,868, forward strand.
GGCTTTCTTTCTTTCTTTCTTTCTAAACGGGGCTTTAAAGATTACTTAATTTGGATGATCAGCAGCATCATCCACTAAACGATTAATCTCATTTACTTTTATTCATCTTTCGCTCACTTAGCATGTGTGCGAGTGAGAAGCAAACAATTAAAACGATAGAACCGCCATTTATAATCCTATTCTTTGGCTTACTGTGCTGTACATATACTGTCACTACAAAATGCAGTCAAAATATATGTAGGTAAAAAATGAAGTATTAGCTTCATTGTTTTGGATGCGTCATAGATTTTAATCTGTGGTTCTCCTAACGACCTCTTGCCCTAAGTATAACCTCAACCTTGAGTAAAGACGATTATATTTAAGTTTGCAACGATTATGCAGATTGCCGAGCGCGTGTTTTTATTTGCTTTACTATCGTTTGTTGTAAATGATTATATTTATGTGTGACAAACTAATCACACACACTAACACAGAGTTTTCACACACACTAACACAAAGAGCTCTTATTTGACGTTAAAATGTTTTAGAATTTTAGAACAATATGAAGTGTGTGTCAATTACTTTTCTACACGGAGTACTTATATTTACATGTATTGGAATACATATACATTTACTTGGATGAAATTTTGATGCACATAATAAAAAAGTAAGTTGAGATAAGCAAGAAACATGCTTTGGCGGCATCACTTCTCTTTAATTAGCGTCGCGTCGTGTTTAACTTTATCGTGTGATGATAAAATGCATCAACTTTTAAGTTATAAATCTTTTATTACTTAAGTTACAACACTACTACAATTAGAGGTGACAAAACATGCCATACTTAATTTAATTCTAAAATTCAAACTGGTTTAGAATCATTTAACGAATCTCAGCGATCTATTAATTAATTATATGATTTAGAATGTTAGAAAACCGTGTCGTTTCGGTGACGGAGAGGGCTACCCTATTTCATCCCATGGGTGGTGTATAAGGTGACTAAAGGAGTTTGGAACCCATTGCATTCCATTAAATACTTTGGGTTACACGTAGGCAGCGGATAAACCACCAATACTAGCATATCCAAGGAAGGTTGGCGCAGGCGTAGGCAGGAGGCCAACTGTAAAACCCTTTTGTCAAAACCTCTGCAATCTTTTAAATTGCGCCGATCCCAAGTAACTTCGGACCAGCGCAGGATGAAGAAGATATGATTTAGAGTTTTAATTTATAGCACATTAAAACCTTTCTGTATGTTTTGAACTTGGCGGGATATTGAGATGCCTTCACGTGTTTTATTATTGATATAATAAGCATATCTTGCATGTAATCAATGCGTTTAGTTTTTGTTAGTATTTTAATTTGCGATTTGATATTGCAGTAATCAAATATGTTTCGGGGGTCTTTTGACGGTGTAGTCACTGTGTGTCCTTAGTCTTATACGTTATGATAAAATTTACCCTCTTATTCATAAATATAAAACTATGTAAAGGTAAAAGTTTGTTGAAACCAATTTAAGTTCAAATATGATTTAAACGTCCTAATAAAAGATCAGGAGAAAACATGATTTGATGAAAAGGGGCTTAAACAACATTTTGTGAATAAGACTGTATTGAGTTTAAATCTAAGTTACGTACTCCACATTCCGCACAGTGCCCGGATTAAGAATATAGCACCACTCCATCTCCTCCCATGGATATCATAAAAGGCAACTAAGGGGTTTCGAACCAGAGGAATGGGCAGCAGCATCCCTTCTGTGAAATAGCACTGCGTACTGCCCTCAGCAACCTGCCTGCCAACCAGGTGAGTACTGGCAAATTCCCTCCAAAATGCAACCGTTCGTTTATAGCTTTTGTTCAGCAGTGGACCTGTTTTGTCTGATATGATGACGAACTTACACTGGACATGATATTAAGATGAGATCTTAAATACACACGACATGGGAGAATGCTAGTTTGATTTAATGGATGCTATTCGCGTATACTTCAGAAATTTTAATGTATAATATAATCAGTAGAAGCTTGTAAAAGTGAGCTTTTTAGGGTTCCGAACGACCGATGGAAGAAACGGCGGAACCCTTGTAAGATCACTCGTGTGTCTGTCTGTCTGTCCGTCTGTCACAGCCAATTTGCTCCGAATCTACTGGACCGATTAAATTGAAATTTGGTACACACATAGATTTCTGCAACCCAAACAATAAGTGAATGTATGATGAATTTTGAATATGGGGGTCACTTTTGGCAGTATAGAAAATTAAAGAACAAAGTTTTGCGAACAGTACTGGGTAACATATGAAATGGAAGGGCTTGTTGTCAGGGCCCCAAATGTTTTTTTTTATAATTTTAAAATACAGTTATAAAATATTTAAGAAAATAGATAAAAATTGTCCCCCCCCCCGCCATTGTCTCAGAAACTGCAGAGCCAAAAATTTTGGAAATATTACAGACAATAGCTCTTTACCTATAGATTGCAGGAAAACCTATCCTATGTCTATGGTCTTAAAATAACATGGTAAATCTTTCAATATTGTGCGTAAAAACTTACGTGTGAGGTTGTAATGTATGGGAAAACGATTGACGAACGTTGTAATGTTTTTCAACTACGATATTAAGTTTGTTCTTGGGATAGGTTATTGGTACAAAACCGAATTCAACAATAGACAATATATTCAGCAATTTCGGAACCCTCTCCACGCGAGTTCAACCTGCACTTGTCCGTTTTTTATTATGAAGTCGCACATAAATACGTGTATACGTACACGTAAAATGTGAAATCCTACTTTCGAAATACTATTTAAAAATGCTCTAATATTACACATTCCTACAAACAGCATGACTCATTTCCGAAAAGGCGTTTTAAGTTTATATCTGGTACTTTACAATAGATCTTCGCCATTGTTCAACTCATGCGCACTTATCCCAATCTACGGCCGTTTCACCCGTATTGTCGCGATTTCCTGCCTATTTTGAAAAAAATCACTATTCAGGTAAGGTCAGGTAGGTACCAGGGGTTTTGAGCCAGGTACATGGGTTCTCAGAAATGCAGATTGCAAAAAACGGGTAATTTTGGTGTCATTTATGTCAATAGTTTAAGGTTTAAAATTGTGGATTGTTATGTGAGGATGCGAGACTTTGCTTCAAGCTGAGAGGTCGAATTCGTAAGGTTGAGAAACGAAAGCAGAGTAAATACATTAGATAAAAGGGAAAAAGCTACAACTTGTGCGTTACTGACATATTTATATTCTTAAAATTTACTTCTAATGTCATCGTATGGAGCACTGTATAACAAATCATATTATCGGTATTACAAATCAGTGCAATTGAATGGTTTATGAGTTTCCATTGTGATCCCATTGCAGTCATCATCTTCATATCAGTCAGAGGACGTCTAATGCTGAACAAAGGCCTCCCCTTAGATTTCCACAACTAGCGGTTACATGCCGCTCTCATCCAACGACTCCCAGCGACCTTCACCAGGTTGTCTCTCCACCGCGTTGGAGGTCATCCCACCATTGTAGTGGGTAGGTTTACGTATTTTAGTTGTGAAAAAGTCGTAATGAACATTCCAAACTTTAAAGTTATCCTCACTTATTAAACTTAAATGCACTAATGCGTTTGTCTAATTGTCTGTTCGTAGCACTTTGGCGAGTGAGCTGCTGTTAAGTTTTGGCATTTGGCAGATGTTTGTGCTCGGAGATTTATATCTGCGAAGTCTTTGCCCCATGCACTATGATTTCTACTGTGTCGTGGGTACAGTTTACGGACATACATTTCATATGCACAAACACCCAGATCCGAAACTATCTATTGATCATACAAATATATGACCCGTGCGGGGATCGAACCCGCGACATGTTGCGCAGAAAACCAGCTTAGCCACTGCGCCAATCGTGCCGTCAATACTCACTGTTCCGTTTGACTCCCGGCAATGAACAGACTACTCCTCTCTTCCTATGGGTGTCGTAAAAAGTGACAAATGTTTACAAGAGGACAGCAGCATTCTACCTTGTGCTATTAACAACATACTGCTATCACCAATCCGCATGTCAAACGTGGTAATAATACCAATATCCCCATACCACAGCGCATTGTGGTGATTATCGGGAGGCCCATGTTTATCAGTGAAAGTTGTTGTGCTGGTGTGATGTGATGATGATGAAGTGTATTTAAGATATAGGAGACATGTTCGTGTTTCTAACATTTATATATTGAATGAGAAGTGGGGTAAGTATTTTTATTTAGTATACCCGGAGGAAGACTTTTCATCGGATATTATATTTTCATGTGAGCAGAGCCACTGCGTCTAGAATAGAATATAATTTAGATTTCAGTAAATAGGTCCTAACAGACTATTTTTCATGGCATATTGAAACAACGGAAGACATTTCGCTACATGGCACCCTCTGTGAAGAAATGCCAAAAGAAACTCATATTAATCTGTTCTTTACAAAGTATTTAAAACGGTATCTATACATTGATAAAAGATAAATATGGCAGCTATACAGTGCAAACATTACTTCAGATGTATTCTATATAAGTTAAGCCACATGTACCGAAAAGAACTTAACGCCATATGACCCTATCGTTAACATAGTCTTTATCCCTGTAAACTTATATTACTTTGTCTACCTATATTTACACTCAATATCACATACAGTGTTTAAATATGTTTCTATAACATTATACTTGTATATATATGAGATCAAAGTTAACATAAGGCGTTACAAAGGCATTCGTTCACCTGTATTTAAAGGTAACAATGACTTGGTAATAATCCATCAGTTGCTTCAGACATCTTGCGCGGATTGACAAATAAAATGATCCAGTACATAAATAGTTATTATCTGTGAAAAATAATAGTCATCTCATATTCTAGTGTAGTCAAAATCAAAATATTTTTATTCTAGTGAACCATTTAAGAGCACTCATGAATAGTCAGAATTTAAGTTGAATTAAGAATCTGAGCCAGCCAAGCATTGTAAATTGTACGTTCTCAATATTGTTCGTCGTGTCCTCTAATTAGCTGCAGCTAAGCTGAAGTGTATTGCAAAACGACATGATCATCAGCATCATTATATCAACCAAAGGATGTCCACTGCCGAGTAATGGCCTCCCCGATAGATTTTCACAGTAGTGTCATCATTTAGGTGGAATTCGCCACCACGATTTGCAGGCGGGTTGGTGAGTGCAGTTTGGCTACAGTTCTACAGAAAGGACGTTGATCCCCATGCCTATAGTTTAGAATCGTTAAGCGCCTTTTACGACACATTGGAGGAGATGGAATGGTGTTATATTCGTAATCCGGACAACACACGGATAACACATCACCATCAGTCAGTCTTTTCGCATTTATTTTGGGGTTTGGCTGCCAATTATAACCAGTTCTTCTTCCTGCGCTGGTACTTACCATAGAGTCAGCGCAATGTGTTAGTCATGTTGCAAAGGTTTTATGGTCAGCCACCTACCTGACATAAGCCCTCCTTGCTATGCTCCATGCTATGTTGGTAGTTTACCCACAACGGGTTACATACTTTCTTAGCCACCTTCTAGGACCCCCACCACCTTATTCGTGACCGGCGCTATATGGTTTTACCGGATCAGTCGCAACTAGTAATACTTACTAGTTACGACTGATCCGGAGTTTCAATGTAGCGACTAACATTAGCCCCAGCATGAAGAGCACAGTTTTTTTTTTAACCATTGCACCACACTAGGCTTTCTCCTGTATCGTGGATGCGTTTGCAGACACAAATCCCACACACAATACACCCAGACCCGGAACAACTACCTGCAGATCATACAAATATTTGTTCCGTGCAGGAATCGAACCCACGACCCGGTGCGCAGCAGCCGACTGTATCAGCCACTGCACCAACCATGCCGTCCACCATATCCAACGCTTTCAACGACTTTTTTGCTCAAAGTAACGATTGTTAATGGTATATTGAGCCTTTTTGGAGAAAAAAAACGTAAGAAACATTTAAAATAAATATTAATGTGCGTAAGTAAATAAATAATTTAAGTTAAATTAGTTATTTACTAACATATTCGTTTGGCGTCCGGTATCCACGTGGTGTCCGAATTAAGTAACTAGCACCACACAATCTCCTCCCGTGACTTGACAGACAAGTCAAGTGTTCGTGTTCTGACCAAAGAGATAGAGATGGACAGAAGCGTCCCTTTTGTGGAACAATAGCCATTCTGCGCTCACCAACCCGCCTGCCAACCGTGGTGAGTACTGGCAAATTCCCCCCAAAATGACGACACAATAGTGCAAATCTATTGGAGAGGCCTTTTTTCAGCTGTGAATATCTGTTCCTTTGGCTGATATGATGACATTACTTAGGCACAGAAGTCTTGATAAGTATAGAACGTTAACCCATTCATGTTATCACTGTGTTAAGCTTAGTTTTACCTCGTTTACCTATCAGTATGTCGCCAAATAATCTTTTTTTTTATCTTGCCCCATAGTATTTCTCCTGGACCCCAGACCCGGAACAACTATCTGCAGATCGTACAAATATTTGTTCCGTGTGGGAATCGAACCCACGACCCGGAGCGCAGCAGCCGACTGTATCGGCCACTGCACCAACCGTGTCGTCAAAACACCGATAACTAACACCGATAGCACTATCATGACGCCAAAATTATTCCCTAACATTCCATCCCATAACTGTATATTTTGAAATTTGTACGCTTTTCAAAACCGCGTGGTGGGTCTTCAACTTTGAGCAGGAAATCTAAATCTCGCAAACCAATACCCCTATTGTTTAGCAAACCCTTGAACTAATCCCTCGGTCCTTTATACCTGTTCCTTTCCCTGTACCTTTATTTGTCCCTAATTGGTCTGGTCGAAAGGACCCTTTGTACCTTTCGCAGGATAAGAGTTGACCATAAGGGATTTTGTTACGCGTTTACCTGATTGTTATTAAATTCGAAAGTATAGGAAATATTCTGGAAAGGCAAGACGTACTTTTTAGTTTCTGTTTAAAAATAAAAATATGTAATACACACGATGCGAGTTTCTTGTGAAAGAAAAGAAAGAGTAAGTTATATTCTTACGTATTGTACCATTTATTTCTTTTGTATTTAATCATCAAAATATAAACTGTTTTAATGTTTGCGTGTGGTGTCCGGTTTCAGATTACCACTCTCATCTCTAACGTGCATGTCGTAAAAGGTGTCTAAGGGACTCTAAACCAGGGGGATGGGCAGCAGCGTCCCTTCTGTTAAACAGGAGCCATATAGAGCTCACCAACCCGTCTGCAAAGCGTGGTGAGTACTGGCAAATAGCCTCAAAATGACGACACGTGGCATGTAAGCGGTCTGTTATAGGGAGTCCTTTATTTAGCAATCGACGTATTTTGCATAAAAATTCATATATGGTTTATTTACGTCATTTTGCCTAGTTTCACTAAATATTAACCATTTTTATGCGCGGTAATAGCAATATGCTTTAACGATAATTTATAAATAAAAAAATCTACAATCACATGCATAAGTAAAAAAAATAGTGTCCATTTTTTTATCGTGGCGATGAAACGCATTATTTTATGATGAGTATTTAATCCTAAGTTTATTAAGTTTTTTTGAATTTTAATTCTTAAATTAAGTCTCCACGGATATTTGTTATAACATGCAAAATAAGTAATTATTGTATAATAAGATACTAAACTAATCAAACGTGAATTCAGTCGATAGTGTAAACCTAATATCGACTGAATTTCAATATTTATCGACTAACCAGTCAGTTATCTAAGTTTTGTCTGCAATGACAATTTGTATCAACGTATTTGGGGCATAATGCATACATAAATTTCAATTAAAAAAGTTAATGCTCCAAACTTTTGCAAAAAGAAAACTACTCATCCATTTCAATGAATTGCAAGCAACCCGGTGTTGAGCGACTTTCCGTCGGCAAGACATCGCCCCTACAAAAGACATCAACGCGCGTGCTGTTACTCATATTGTTTTAACCATAAATTAGTAGAATATTTATTGATATACTCTTATAATGTATACATATTGTAAGATAATTATATACTCGTAATATATATACGTAATTTAAGATTGCAATATGTATGTTAGTTACTTTAAAGCTATCAACTGTATACGTTTACAGTCGCTAAAATTGTTACTTTATTTTGAAGCTTTGTATATATATTGTAGCGTAGTTAGTAGTAGTAATTAGAGTATAATTTTATCTGTAAGTTCTCGCTATCTATGTGTTTAATCAAAAAATTGCGAATTTTAGTTATCTTAACTTATTAAGTAATTAAAAGTGTACTAAGATAACATCAAGAAACATGTTAATAAAGTGTCAACAACTAATCTAAACTTACGGTCGTCTAACTCCTCTTCGTAGTCTGAAAAGCACCTGTCTTCCTTCAGCGCCTGATTGTCAGGTTGTTGATAGAATCTCTCCGATTTTATGTACATTTTAAGGTACATTACTAATCACAAGTTTCACACATAAGTATGAATTCGAGAGTTAAAAGTAGCTTGCTTTTACTGTTTTGTTGTTACACGAAACTGAAGGCACTTTGCTTCTATCTTTTTGTAAATAAAGAGTACCAATAGAATAATTAATAAAATAAAAACAACAAGTTAGCACCTCAAATATTTAAATACCGAATGTCAAAATTAATATCACTGACCAATGACAGCACGGGTCACAACCTTACGTCCTTGCGTCCAGTCAAAACTGTTTACAATCACGAAAAGTCACAACACTATAATAACAAACATCCAAAACTCGAAAATTTAGCACTTGAAATATACAAAAATACTTAGTAAAAAATACCCTTAAATAGTTAGGGTACTTCGCGATAACATTTGATACGTTTAAACTTGGAACGATACGCGCGGTCGAGCCGAGGTGCACGCGAACACTGGCCGACCCGAGTCACCCGTCGAATCGGACCTTTGACAAAAAAAGAACACAGGTAGTGGACGAGGCTTTGGCTTCAGCTAGCGTGCTCACGTGGTGTTTTGGGGTAATGCAAGTTTTAGCGGCAGTTTTAATTTGATGTGAAACTACTTTTATACACTTTTTTATGAGTAAAGCGGATAAGATTAAAATTCCAATTAAGATTAATAAAGCATTTTTGAAGATAATCTCAGACAAAATGTTATTACTCATTACGACTTCATTGTTATAATATTTTATTAATTATATTTTGTTTAAATATACAACGATGACTTGTGTACTTAATATATTTTAAAATATTGCATCCTTGTTTAATTCCTCGACGTTTTTTGTTTTCTTTAGATTATGTCTAGATCAGTCCATTAATATGTCTACATAAATCACTGAATTATGACATTTAAACCACATTTAAATAGTCCAGTTTTTGTATGGGAAGTGCCTTAAATGATATATGACAACCGTTTCGCCTAAGAACACAATATTAACTCGAAATTTCTGTGGTTTCCGCCTAATGGTGTAAAACCGGACCATTATCGTGAAGATTAGAAGGTACAACAACCGATTTCCATGTTGGATCAGTGCATCAAAAGGGTTAATTTACTTTTGGACTGGTCAGCCGTTAACTGCCACGGCAAATTCATTATTATAATATTATTGTGGTATGTTCCATCTTTACACATTAACCTACATTTTTCTCTGTATATGTTTTACAATAATTTGTATCAAATCAACATTGTAGTCCCCAACTATTTTAAAAGAGTATCCATGGAGTTTCTTGCCGGCTCTTCTCCATGAGATCAACTATTTGGAGCCGTGCAACTTAAATTCTGACGTTTCATAAGTGCCAATATTTGGTTTATTTGAAATAAAAAACTTTGACTTTGACTAATATTTACTCCGTTTAAAAAACGGAGTTCAGGTTACATAATAGGACTTTCATCACGCTGTCCATCACCAGTCCGCTTGTCAAGCATAGTTATTATGGCAATGGTACTTTTAGACCAATGACTGTAGCACTTTGTTTAGAAGTGGACAATTGCGGGCTACTTTAAAACTTTTTATGGACTTAATCTTTTAGAATTAAAAGCAAACAAGTCTTTTTTATTGCGTATCGTCAATATTTCTATGACAGACAGCTGCGACTACCAAGCGCCGTGAGTGCTGGCAAATTCCCCGCATTTGTGGAAAACTTTGGAGGTCTTCATTCAGCAGTGGAAGTCCTTGTGCTGATATGGAGATATAATATTATAGTATGTCGACGGCACGGTTGGTGCAGTGGTTGATACAGTCGGCTGCTGCGCTCCAGGTCGTGGGTTCGATTCCCGCACGGAACAATTATTTGTATGATCTGCAGGTAGTTGTTCCGGAGTCGAGAGGGTAGTGGGTGCACTACACCGGCTGCTGCCCAATCTCGGGGGACCTTGTGAGGAAGTTCGCCGTCTCTAAGGAGGGGTTATGCGGACCGTGGCCCTCTACGGGGCGCCTGTATGGTCAGCTCGACTGTCAGGTGCCCATCGCTGCAGAACCAAAATCACGGTCTGCAGCGCAGAGTGGCTATCCGGATCGCACGAGGATACCGAACGGTGTCCTACGAGGCGGCAACTCTCCTGGCACGTTTTCTGCTTTTCGACATCCTGGCGGAGATGGATGCGTGGGTCTACGATCAGACACGATCCCTCCGCCAGAGCGGCGAAAACGCGCCTCCAGAGGCGTTGGACAGGCTGCGGCGGCTGGCTTGGCGACGCGCACTTGTAAAGTGGCGTCACCGCCTGCGGATGCAATTTGCGACCAAGCGCGTCGTCGAGGAGGTCTTCCTGCCGCTCTTCGGAGCCTGGCTCAGAAGGAGCGAGCGCTCACCGGGCACGGTTGTTTCGGTGCGTACCTGCACAGGATCAGACGCGAGGCCACGGCACAATGCCACCATTGTGATAGCGACCAGGACACCGCACAGCACACGCTCGAGGCGTGCCCTGCGTGGGCCGCCGAGCGGCGGATCCCGGTCGATCGGATCGGGCAAGATCTCCTCTGCCAGCAGTAGTGTCGGCTATGTTGGCAGAGCACGAAAACTGGAATGCAGTGGTCTCCTTTTGTGAGAGCGTCATGCTCCAGAAGGAGACTGAGAGCGGGATCGGGAGAGGGCCGATCCCGCTCGAAGAAGAAGGAGACGGGGCCGGGGTAACAACCACCCTGGCGCCTAATTCCGATACGCCTAAAAAACCCCTGCCATTGCTATAAGGTGGGGGACTTCTGGGTTCGCGGGTGCGTAGATTGGGGAATCTGCGTGCCCACACCAAGCGACCCAAGAGAAGACGGTAGCACGCATGTGGTCACGCGCTGCCGTGGGACGCTTTGGGGAATCCTTTACAATCCCCCTGGGGGGGTGACCGCTTTACAGTCACCCTCTCCGAGATGTGCCAATAGGCGTGGCACCAGTGGGGGGCTCTAGTCATCATATGAGGACCTGCAGCCTCCCTTACGTGCCGAAGATGACCGCTCAAGTGGTTTTAGCCGGTAGGAGTCCAGCATACCCCGTGTGGTGCCGGCTCAGAATGCCACCACCCCATCTCCTCCCGTGGGTGTCGTAAAAGTCGATTAAGGGATTAGCCGGAGGATGGGCAGCAGCGTCCTTCGAGTACATTAACAACTCAACTGCGATCGCCAACCCGCCTGCCAAGCGTGGCGATTATGGCAAAACCCCCCAATGAGCCCACAACACATCCATATCAGTCGTTGTGGACATCTTTGGGGGAGGCCTGTGTCCAGCAGTGGACTTCATTCGGCCGAAATGATGATACCCCTTCGCCCTTCCTCGGGGCGAAGGAAGTTCATGAAGAATTTCCACTGGGCACCAATAAAAAATAAAAAAAAGGTAGTTGTTCCGGGTCTGGGTGTATTGTATGTGGAATTCATGTCTGTAAACGCACCTACGACACAGGAGAAATACTAGTGTGGAGCAACGTTTAAAAACAAAAAAGAAGTATATGAAGAAGAAATGTGGTATGTTATTTTGTTGTATATTATGGAGCTAAGTTAGTGTGTTATATATACTTATAGGTTAAAATATTCCTGTATTCATATACGTGTAGAAATAATATCACTATCGCATTGGCTCCTAACCTGTAATAGTTGTATATATGTATGTAATTTTAAAGTTATAAATAAATAAATACTGAAGTTGTCTGTAATTATTCTTGTACGATTATTTGATCCCTAAAATTTTCATCAAAACGTTTATCAGAAATAATGTTTGTATTAATTCAATATTTATTACAATCTACATCAATTAATTTATGAATATTTTAGTATTTCAATGTTATAATAATTAATTCAATTAAGTCAGTTGGTTGGTTAATTGCTATAATTACTTTCAAACAAGCTACACGTCGTTTCATAAAAATACCTTATAATCTATCGGCCCGATTCCAATTACGAATTATATAATTTAACATTGACATATAAAAACCATATATTTATTTTTACTTATAAAATTAGAACTCGTGCTTGAACTTGAAATTAGGTAGCAAGGTAGAGCCAAATAAATGTAGCGCGATCATTTGTTCACCAATGGTCTATATATTAGTCCAAAAGGAAAGGAATAATATACTAGTCCAAAATTATGTACAAATAAGACATTTCTATATTCTAATGGATTTTGATAATAATAATTTCTTTTTTGAAGACGTCATAGGTTAAATCATATTGTGGGAACACTGGGATCGGTCCTGTGTCGTAGGTACAGTTTACAGACATAAATCTGCCATACAACACGCAAGCCCGGAGCAACTATCTGTAGATCATACAAATATTTGTATTTAGCGGGGATGTAACCTGCGACGACGTAAATGGATTGCTTAGCAATAATCATCATCATCATTTCGGCCGAATGAAGTCCACTGCTGGACACAGGCCTCCCCCAAAGATCACCACAACCACCGATATGGATGTGTTGTGAGCACATTGGGGGGTTTTGCCATAATCACCACGCTTGGCAGGCGGGTTGGCGATCGCAGTTGAGTTGTTAATGTACTCGAAGGACGCTGCTGCCCATCCTCCAGCTAATCCCTTAGTCGACTTTTTCGACACCCATTTTTCCCACCACCCCATTTCCTCCCATGGGTGTTTGCCGTGTGGTGCCGGCTCAGAATGCCACCACCCCATTTAGCAATAATGGACTACATTAAGTAAATTTATAAAATATCCAATAACAACGAATTATGAATACAGCATATCATCAATAAAAACATAATAACAATGAATAAATACCTAATTAACAACAGTTAACAAGAAATTACAATTAATAAATGTAACCGTGCAATAATTTAAAATCATTATGAACAAAATATTAAATAAAAAGGGATACAATGTGCAATAATCTCAACACTTATTAATATAGTTTAAGACTTAAATAAACAAAATATCTATAACAAAAAAAAAAGAGAAGTTGAATTACAATCAAACATAATTAAGCGCTCTTCCTCTCTCCAATAAAACTGTGCTGTGCCCGACAGGATCCATAATTGATCCCATAGTCTCATAGTCTTAAGCCTTAAGTTTTAATATTACATTATGGAATGCAATAATGAATTGAGAATTGAGAAGATTGTATTAGTTATTTCCAATGAAGAAAAATAATGTATAGACACGCTTATATTAGCTTGGTATGTATCTATGAATCTATGTAACGGAATTGTTGAACTCGATTTTCATCCCCTTTAAAACGTCGGATTGATTTGAAACTTCGCACACTTATGGAGGACTAATGACAATGCAATAGTTTAACTAGTTTGTCCCATTATACTTGCCAGGGTCCTCAGGATTAGCGATTAAATTCATCGACTTATACAAACTTGCACAAAAAATAGTGCGATGAGACTCCAATAGTGTCTCATTCTTCAGATGATTTTATCTGTAATCGAGGGAGAACTTGTTTACTTAAACGTCGAAAGGAAGATGCTAGGGTTAATAATTACCACCTGGAATTATTGAAACTATGGACAGAGGCAACATGGACATTCAGCCATGCGCAAAACAATAAAGAAACGCGTTTTTGTAGTTAGCCCCACAAAAAAAATGAAAATAAATAATAGTTTAAAAAAACACGCTTTTGTAGATAACCGAACTACTTTTAGACAATAATTTTTAAATAAGTCTAAAATAAACAATATGATTAACAAAAAAAAAATGTATACAAGCGTGGGGTGCTTTATGAGATATTTTCATGATGACGCTACTTTTATAAATATTCTCAGAAATATTTACAACAATAGACATCATGCACCCCACGCTTATTATTTTTAATTTTTAGTATTTTTAAACCATTATTTATTTTTAAACAATGTTTATTTATTTTATAACTACATTGACATACATTTAGTATGGAGGTGACAAGTCAGACGTACGTATACCTGTATAAATATTTGTGACCTACTTAATTTTTAAAGTTAATTATTATTTCTGATAATTACTTTATTTAATATTCAATGTTAACTAGAAATTTAACGAACTTATCTGCTAGTGATGTTCTATTCTAAGTATACGAAGCCTTCGTCCGAAGAGATCAGCATGAAGTATAATTTTTCATGATAATGCTTCTTGATAATTTTATAAGCCAGATAAACCCCGTGGGGTATCATTCATCTATCAATTGACCAACTGCCAACCCGCCTGTCAAGCGTGGAAAAATCACTCAATGAGCATACAACACACCCAGGCCGGTCGTTGTGGCGATCTTTGAGGGAGGCCTTTGTTGAGCAGTGGACGTCCTTTGGCTGATATGATGATGATGATGATTCGTTAAAGTAGTATTCGTTGCGTCCCTAACATTCATTTAATAAACCATTTTTATTATAATATGTCCATTATTGTTCGAACAACTCTAAATGGTCATAATTTATTATTAAATTAGTAAATCAGTCTAAAACATAATAAGGTCGATATTCTATTAAATTATTCGATTATAAATAATGCATAGATTTGTAGTTCTAGCTACTGTGTTACTGCCATTATAGATTTATAAAAAAAAAAATGCATATTGAGGCTACGCTACAAAAGTCAGTAGATACTTTACTGATATGCGATATCCAAATGCTACATTCTTCTTCCATTGTATAGATATAAAAATTTGAAAACGGTCTTTATTTTTTTATTTTTAGTAGTTTGTTTATGGTGCCTTGTAAGTCATTATTGTAATTAACACAATGAAAGGGTGTTATTTAGACATGATACTAAAGTCAAATTGCCCAAATTTTCTACTATAGGTGCTCATAAAAAATATATAAATAAATTACTCACGGCCGAATACTGAAACGCCAGATAATATTAAGTCCCCGCTTTAATCATTTGAGCTGCCCGATTTCCTACCTAAAACAGGTTTCTCGGATAGTTAAAACGTGACTTAATATTATGTGGCGTTTCAGTATACGGCCGTTAGTGTTGATAATGTAAGTTTACTCAAATAAAATAATTTATCGTAATCAAAAATATAGTTTTGTATGACGTGGCGTATACTGTATATGTACAAAGCTCTATTAGAGATCGGCGATTTATGGAAAAATCACAATAGGTTGGCGCGTGGGCGTTGTGACACATTCTACAACTTGACAAGGAAACTTAAAATTATATCGATATTTATCCAGTTTGGACACAATAATATCCGACTTGCAAAAATTTGTTAGTAAATCATATATGTGACTAATAGGTATTTATGTTTTTTGTTAGCGTATAGTGTGAATAATTATTACATGTACGGTTCGTTAATGTTAAGATTGTCGGTTTGTTTTGTCGTGAAGGTCAAAGGTTAAACTTAGTTCGAGAACCAGTGGCATTTAAGTTGATAGCTGTACTTTTTATTAATTTGTTTGTAAGCGCTTGTTTCCTTTTTTAGTCAGAGTATTTACATGATGGTTTTAGAGATTTATGGATGTTTTAAATTGTTTAATTTCCGTACCTATAGAAGTCTTAAAAAAAGTTTTTTTAAAGTATTTCCTATCCTGGTATGGTAGCAGAGTGTGATGTGGGAAACGTGCTCTTAAAGTACTGTTTGGTACTGGGTTTTTGCCAAGTAAAAGAAGTTATCTGATGTTTTAGACTATAATTTATAATACATATTTCTTTTTTAATCGAAATGATTAGAACTCATCATGTTACCAACATTTGTACGCATGACCGGAACGTCGAGTATTTTAAAATTTATAATTTATTTAAATCGTGTGTTTTTATAGTGGTCAGCTACTTATACTGAAGCGGTGATCAATGTTACGGTGATGTTATACTTTATTTGGCTCAAGTCAAAGGGTACAGAAGCAAGATAAGATCCGCTTCCGCTGTGTGACCACTAAGGAACGATTCCGGAACCGCAATCAGCATTAAGCATGACGCCCTTTGAAATAAAATAAATTCGGTAGTGCATCGTCATTCAACAACTACTATTATGACATTTTTAGTTATTCTTATTAAAATTTTCTTTTCGTTTCCTTATGTACAAAGTTTTATACCTCTGTGTCACTATTTTACCCCTACATGACGCGATATGTTTAATTGTGACTAACAAATTTAATTAGCATGTATTAATTAAATGATTACAGTCTGCCTACGTTTTCCATGAAGAATCTTAAAGTTTTGCTTTGATCATTTATATGAATATCAATTATAATAAATTTAACCAAAGAAGGGAAAATACATTTTCTATAGTTCACGACAATAGCTTAACGGCTAAGGAGCTTGCTACTGATTGAAAGGTCATGAGATCAAATTTTAACCCGCGGAATATTATGGTGAAACGGCATTGGAAATAGGCTTATGACTAAGAATTACTAATTCATGATTGCCTGGTTACTGCATTCCAAAAGCAATACTTCCGTTGTATAATCCTTGCAAAATAAATTGTTTTTATTAATTGTTAAAGTAAAATAAAATTGTTAAAGTTGGCTAACCTTGTTTCAGATATATTCAAGTCGCCCAAAGGCCTAGACTTGGCTTAACGACTGCCGTATAATGACTACAACCGGGACTGGCGATTTTACGTGCTCTCCGATGCATGCTTAGTTCAAATATCAATTCAACATAATCAACAAGACGGCACGGTTGGTGCAGTGGCTGATACAGTCGGCTGCTGCGCACCGGGTCGTGGGTTCGATTCCCGCTCGGAACAAATATTTGTACGATCTGCAGGTAGTAGTTCCGGGTCTGGGTGTATTGTGTGTGGAATTTGTGTTAGTAAACGCACCCGCGACACAGGAGAAAACCTAGTGTGGGCAACGTTTTAAAAAGAAAAGAAAGAAAGAAAATACCGCTATGCGAGCACCCATCCATATACTGACGGCGACATGCGGTGTTTAACCCTGCCGATCGTTAGACGATCAGTGAGTGCAACTGGCTATCAGCGCCTCACATTTCAATTACGATTTTGATATATTAAAATACATATATTACTCGTATTCGTATTATATACCTAAAGTGTATCATGGTTTTAATTCTTAGCACAATTTGTCTCAATCGTATCTATATATATAGATAGGTTTGAGACAAATATATGTATTTCGATATGCTCCCATTTTTTCTTGAATTCCATCTTAATTGACCCGCCACCTTCTCGAAGTTCGTCAGTATATTTATGAGCTGTCAAAATCCAAACGTGGAGCACTAAAACCAGCGATTTAGAGATACATTTTCGTTTTTCTCCTATAAATTATCTTACTGGAATACTGAAATGCCGGTCAATATTAAAATTCCACTTAACAATTTGAGACAACCGCCACCGGCCGTCTCAATTGGCTGAGCGGATTTTAAATATAAAGTGGCGTAAATCCGATTAAAAGTGTTTTATTATAATGCGTAATACTCGCGAAAACCTAAGACATTATTAGTTAACTATAACGTAAACTTATCTGTTCAAGGACTTTTTGATAGAACAAATGCCGAACGATGCTGGTTATGTATATGTATGGAGTCGGCTATGAATAGCACCAACCCATCTCATCCCGTGGGTGCCGAAAGGCGACTATGGGATTAGCCTGAAGATGGGCAGCAGCGTCCTTTGAGTACATTATAACAAGTCAACTGCAATTGCCAACCCGCCTGCCAAGCGCGGCGATTATAGCAAAATCCTCCACTGAGAACACATACCCATACCGGTCGTTGTAGCGATCTTTCGGGGGGGCGTATGTCCAGAAGTGGACTTTATTCGGCTGATATGATGATGATGATGCAAATAAACACGCGCTACTCATGTACTTTCACACATCTATATATTTATAAGCTCTACACATAGGCATACTTAAATAATTTATTGTTAGTTAAGACTACTTTGGGAGAGCACTTGGGCCTGAATTACAGGTTTAGCGTAGTAGTTTAGTGCAGTGGCCCATTTTTGATACATGTGCATATATTGATAAGTCATTTCAATATAGCATGAAGCTGAAGCTGATCTGGACTCCAATTTGGTCCAACCGTGAGACACGTATAATTTATATATATTCAAGGTATGTCACCTACCTACAAAGGTTTATTGTAGTTTTATTAACGGTTTGCTCTTTTTAATTTTTATACTGTATCTGATGCTCTGTTTTATATTGTGTCTCTGTGTTGTGACCAAATTCTTTCTTTCTATATCATATTTTCCAGTGGTTGATACAGTCGGCAGCTGCGCACCGAGTCTTTTGCCTGATATGATGATGATGTTAGTGCGTATTTTACGCTTACAACTTTGTGTTTTACAATCACATCTCTGGTAAGGCAGGAGTTCTTTAATTGCAACTAAATAAGGTGGTGTAATGTCCGGTATCCACGTGATGTCCGGGTTGAGAATATAGCACCATACCATCTCCCGTCGTAAAAGATTATACATGGCCGAATACTGAAACGCCAATTATTATTAAAATCCCGCTTAACTATTTGAGATGCCCGGTTTTGTTAGGAAGGGGTTAGCGTCTATTTTTTTAAGCGGGATTTATATGTTAAGTGGAGTTTTCAGCTAAAAGGGACTCTAAACCAAAGCATTGGGCATAAGCGCCCTTCCATGAAGTAGCAGCCATACTACAGTCATGAATCTGCTTGCTAAGCGTGGTGTGTACTGGAATTTCCCTACCTATTTGATGACACAATTTGTTGTTGAAATCTATGTGAAAGACAGGTTCAGTCGTCCTTTGGCTGATATGATTAATTTAATAAAGACACATTCATACAACACGTTGTTTTACTCGTTCGTTCTTCGTGGCTTCAGTACCGCCCGTTCAATGGCCCGTCCGTGACATCAAGTGGTCTGTATTTGGACATTTATGTCAAATTTGGCGGAGACGTCGTATTATAGAAAGTCTTTTAGATAACCGAATCCAATACTAAGAGTATTTATGAAGACACAGAGGAATTTGAATAGAATGTACATTGACAGGCCTGTGTTGATATAATGGTATGTATATAGAAAACAGATTACGAAATTATAACAATATCTAATTCGGCATTTTTATTTATTAACACAGTTCGAATTTTGTAAGATGTGGTGAAGTAACAGTCCAGCAGTCCACATTTAGTTAACTTATTTTCTCTTTGACCAATCATAAGATTTTGCTTCTAGTTGTATATGTCTTTTTAGGATGTTTATATTAATTGGTATGGAATATTTTCTTGACAGGTTGTATATAATCTCGTCTAGATGCTGAATTGGTTAATGAGACTTTAATCACCGGATCTCTTTTTGACGTCCGTAAAAAGCGTTCTAATATAATGAATGGCGTTCACTACACGTGTTCAAATGAAGTTTGATTTTTGTTGAGAACACTGCTTAAGCGCTACCGCAGCACTTTTAAAGCGCTCGAGTGATTGGGGTCTAGACTTATTTATTGGTACAGAGGTCGCAAAACACCTTCAGCAAAAAACGGCGTATTGGGCGAAAGTTTCGAGAATAAACTGCATACACCATACATGTATGTATGTATATATGTATATATGTATACTATATATATACACACTGATGTACTAATGTTCCGGTGATCTTTTACTACGGCCCTAGCCGAACGTCAAGCTCCTATATCTTTGAAAGTTTAAGTTACCTCCAGAGGACCAATAAAAAAATGTTACAGAGATCGGCGAACTACTTGAAAATTGACTTTGATTTGCCATAGTCAATTTTTAGGTTTGAGATGATGTATGTGCATACGAACATATATGTGTAAACGTACATATTCGTATATATATATATATATAGGCAAGATATTGTCTACGGGACATTCGTATATTAAACGAATTTTTATATGTTCTGAACATACATACATTCCATTTTAAATTCCTAATGTTACTTGAATGTCAGACAAAACACGACATGGATATCATCTAATCCCAATTTACGATGTCAATTCCATTTTATTCTAATGGCCGCTAAATCATTTTGCGGTAAATCCGGATTTGGCTGCCAAAATTAGATGCCGATTTAAATAAGAACAACTTAGAAGATGTTTACAAGTAAAAAGTGACACCATTAGTGATTATTTATTAACACTTATTCTCTACACCAAAAAATAAAAGGCATGATTGGCGCAGTGGCTAAACGATTGGCTTTTTGTGCAACGTGCCACGGGTTTGATCCCCGTACGGAACAAATATTTGTTTAACTTACAGATAGTTGTTGCATGTGAAATGTATATCTGCGAATGTACCCACGCGAAGGAGAAATCCTAGTATAGAGCAACATAATCATAATCAGGTAGTATGTTAGGTACCCATCTCATGCCGTAGGTATCGTAAATCGCCAAGCCGCCTGCCAAGCATGGCGATTATGACATAACAACAAAACGGTCGTTGTGGTGATCTGTGGGGGAGGCTTGTGTCCAGCAGTGAACTTTATTCGGCTGATACGATTAGTGTTGAGTAGGACATACAAGAGGCGGTACATTTGTCCCGTACATGACACAATATTGTAAGAGCGGCTCAACATTATAACATATACCACTTCAAATTTTATGTCGCGTTACTTTACTCTTCGCATGTGTATTGTAGGGTGAGAGAGAGAGAATGAGGCACATGCTTCAAAAAGCACGTCTTTTTATTCAACGGTCATTATCGTGACTGCAAGAGACAACATGATATTTTTATTCACTCTATTACAAATGTACTAGTACAAAGTACGAGACGCGACAGTTTTAGAAAAATATGATTTCATGAATGTCTGTTAAATACCTATTTGTTTTGCTTGTTTATGTCTGTGTATTAGGTATATTTTAAATCAAAATCATGTTTTACAAATAAGTCACTTGCACAATAATGCTACAGTGGCTAATAAGTAGAAACGTCGATACAATCGTCATTCGTCTAAAATCAATCGCTTTTTATTACTTTGCTTTAAGTATTACCTCAATCACACTTTGTAAGACAGGGCAGTACAAATACAGCAACAGTACATGAAATACTCGTTCTTTCAAATGTACCGCCATGCTTCATGAAGCTGCAAATGAGGCGAGGCGTCATCACGTCATGACGCCTCGCCTCATTTGAAGTGGGACATTGTACTGGCGCAGTACAAAAAAGAGGCTACTCTTACAAACTCATTTTTTAATCGTGTCCTACTCAACACTAGATACGATGACGATGAATATGTTAGAAATCAAATCTATTATATTTATTCGTATAATTTATGCACACACAATATGATGAATAGATGAATAGAACTAAAAGGTATAAAATTACTGCTTACCTACAATAATGCTTACTTCAATCAAATCGTCATCATTATATTCGTAGTCAATTTAATATTCATCATTTCAGCGGAAAAACGTCCAATGAGACAGAGATCTCCCCCAAAGATAGCCACAATGACCTGTCTAGGTTTGTATTGTGTGCCCATTGGGCGTTTCAATCATCACACTTGGCAGGCGGGTTGGCGATCGCAGTAGAATTATAAATATACGCTGGAAGGACGCTGCTGCCCATCCTCCAGCCAGTCGACATAGTCGCCTTCTACGACACCCACGGGAAGATATAGGGTAGTGCTATTTGCCTCTACCAGACGTGTTTTAAATGAATAACATTAAACTTAGTTGAGATTTGTGTGTTTAACTGTTACCTTTAATAAAAAAGAAAAGTCAAATAGTACTTTCCTGTGTTTTCCACAAGTATTAACCAAAATTTTATTTCTTTACAGATAAATTCTAAGAATACTGCAGCAGTTTTGATGAGTTGAAAATTCATGTTAGCCAGAAGATTCAAACGAAAACAGTTATACGTCTTACCAGCTTTGACTCTGTCATACATAACAATGACGCGAAGCTCGTCCGGCACCGTTCTCTGCCGAAAAATAACGGATTGAACATGATCCGGTTGGATCCTGGTAAAAATCAGGATCGGATGCGTATCGGATCGTGCGATAGATTGAATCCTGGCTTGTCCAGTGCCATATTTCGCGGATCCATGAGATTCCGGATGCTTTATTGTCCGAGCTTAACACTGGCTGGTTGGTTGTTCATTACTCAACAAATAAAGTCTGGATGACGGCACGGTTGGTGCAGTGGTTGATACAGTCGGCTGCTGCGCTCCGGTTCGTGGGTTCGATTCCCGCACGGCACAAATATTTGTATGATCTGCAGGTAGTTGTTCCGGGTCTGGGTGTATTGTATGTGGAATTCATGTCTGTAAATGCACCCACGACACAGGAAAAATCCTAGAGTGGGGCAACGTTTTTTTTTAAATCACAAACCACGTGTAAAAAATATACGACATTTTTAAAATTTATAAACCTATTTATTGAAAAAATGCCCTTATTAATAGCGTTTAAAATTTGTTTAATAGACTGAGTAGTGTCAACTACAGATTAATGATGTCTAGCAGTAAAATTTCTGGAGGTGGTCTCCAGAAATAACGGATTACGGAACCAAATGTACCGTTTATTCAGATATGTAATTTGATTTATCGCCTATTTAAAACATGATGTAGCTTATAAATGTGAATTCATCTCACATTAGTCATAGTTCTACTGATAAGGCAAAGGAAAGCTACCACTAAAACCACAATTGTCTTAGGTGTAAAATACTTCAAGATTGACATCGGTGAAGCAATCATTTATTTACTTAAAGCTGGTACTGTCAACCAATCTATTTATTCCCTCTAACGCCTATACATTCGCCATTATCAATTTTAAAAGCAATATTATAAAGTGTAAAATAACCATTATGTTCCAAAGATTATCATTTGACAATTTTATGGTCGTGGTCTATGCATAAACAATGTGAAACAGACAAGGAAAGTTGTAACTTGAGATTTACGGAAAAAGTGTCGTGTTTGATATATGAACGTACATGCTGAATGTATTATGTACGTTTTGTTTTCTAGGCTTATTTAAGACTATTATCGCGGAATTCCCGTGTGGTGCCGGCTAAGAATAGCGCCACCGCATCTCATCATGCTCATCCC
Organism: Diloba caeruleocephala; assembly: GCA_947459985.1. Lineage (NCBI taxonomy): Eukaryota > Metazoa > Arthropoda > Insecta > Lepidoptera > Noctuidae > Diloba > Diloba caeruleocephala. The sequence goes on from OX381616.1 coordinate 20,866,163, forward strand.
GTGGGTGTTGTAAAAGACGACTCGGGGATTAGCTGGAGGATGGGCAGCAGTATCCTTCCCTTAGTTGCCTTTTACGACATCCACAGGAGGAGAAGGAGTGGTGCTATATTCTTAATCCGGACACCACACGGACGCATATAAGTCTGGCCATTTAGGTAATTTTTATTTATTTGCGATGCCATTATGTTTGACGTTCTATGATTTTGTATGCATGGCACAATTTTTTTCCTGTGTCGTGGGTACATTCAACTGTTCGTCTTCTTCTTTCGTGAGGTCAGTAGCCAACCTAATGTCCAAGTTGTTCAAAGTACCCAAATACCTCCGACTTGGCTTAACGACTGCCGTCTAATTACACCAACCGGGACCAACGATTTTGCGTGCCTTGCGAAGCATGGAGACACTCAGTCTAAATACCACTATCACCCATCCATAGGCTGACCACGCCAAGCGTTACTTAACCTCACCGATCATTTACCGATCAGTGAGTGCAACTGGAACTGAACACTTCATACTGGCTATGAGTTAACTATAGAAGGTAATCAACAAATTTCGATTCAAATATCACTAAACATTGATTATGTATTTCCAAATACAAACCTTTTCAGGAAGGTCTCCATTCCCCCGTAAGGGTTCTACACAAAATGGTTGCAAACTCATTGTTCCATCGACTTGCGCCCACATAACATTTCTATATCCTAAACTCGATAGAATTGTTCGTTTGCACAATTCCAGTTTACTACGAATATGGCAGTACTGGATGATATAAGGTCCCAGTTTAATAGTGCGGTGTTAGAGGCTACGTCTGTGAGTAGAAAATATTACTTTGAATATTTTGAAGCAGGTCTGGGCTATGAAAAGGACATCCTATTTATATGTAATGTGAGGGACACGTGTCCGTGAGTCCGTGTCGTGTCCAGATTAAGAATATAGCACCACTCCATCTCCTCCCGTGGATGTCGTAAAAGGGGACTAAGGGACTTTAAACTGGATGGATGGGCAGCAGCGTCCCTTCTGTGGAGCAGTAGCCATACTGCGCTCCCCAATCCACCTGCCAAGCTGGGTGAGTACTGGCAGGTTTCCCCCAAAACTATGACATAATTGTGGAAATCTTTAGAGAGTCCTTTGTCCAGCAATAGAAGTCCTCAGGCTGATACGCTGATGATAATAATCATAAATTATGGTCCAAAAGTGTCTAACAGGTATATTTAGGAACATCTTTCGGATTTTTTGTATCAGGCAGACATTTTACCCTGCAAATTTTGACGGCACGGTTGGTGCAGTGGCTGATACAGTCGACTGCTGTGCTCCGGGTCGTGGATTTGATTCCCACACGGAACAAATATTTGTATGATCTGCAGGTAGTTGTTCCGGGTCTGGGTGTATTGTATGTGGAATTTCATGTTTGTAAACGCACCCACGACACAGGAGAAATTCTAGTGTGGGGCAACGTTTTTAAAAAAAACAAAAACACAAAGACATTTAGGATAGATGTCCTATTTTTGTCGTGATGTAATCCTCATGGACATATTCCGCTATGGAGAAGGCAGCGGGGCATGCTGGAGTAATGCATGGAGCCAGCTAAAACTCCCTTCTCATTATTGGTCTCCACCCGAAATTTTACATGAACTTCCTCCACCCCGGAGAAGGGTAAAGGCGCAGACTTCTACCGGCCAAAACCACTAGAGCTGTCATCTTCAGCACTGAAGGGGGGCTCCAGGTCCTCGTAAGATCACACGCCTACACGTGGTTCCACGCCCTTAGGCACAACACGGAGGGGATGACTGTGAAGCGATCACCCCCTCATAATAAGAGACCAGTAAAAAGTATCCACTTTTATTATAATAAGGATCAGATCTGTAGGTATTTTATCCGAGGGAGAATGAATAAAAAACCATTTTCCTCAATAGCAGATTTCATGTACCACAACACAGATTAAGATTTATCTAGCTAGCACTAGAAGATTATCGCTTTTTTCAAGTGCTTAGCTAATAGTCCAAGTGCTTATCTAAAGACCTGACTATGTGAAGCATACTTCAATCAAGAAGGAGAATAATTTATTTATTAAAGAAACATGCTAGGCTTAATAAATTTCTACTGTGTTATTGTATGAATGAAAGGTGTTCATCGAAATATATCTACATACGGATGGCAAAATGCTAAAGGCGTTGCAAATACAACATTTTCGATCCGATGGCAGATCCTTTGAGAGACCTTGTTAACCGTTACCTGCCCCGTGAGAATGGCATTTTTTTAATTGTTATTATAGGTAATCTAAGTCATATTTCTCGACATCTACCTCTCTGACAAGTTTTACTTGAACCTGTTCACCCATTTTTGCGTGATTGAGAGCAAACCCGAACACACAACTTTCATATTTATATTTAATCATTACAATTTAAGTCTACCTATATCTTATCCGTATACCTTGCACCAAACTTATAGCTCCGTCTGAAGTTGCAATAGTCTGCTAAATAGCACCCCTCCCGTTCTCCGCGTTCCCCCGAACGCCTGGTTTTTTGTAATTGTGATGCTACTCGAAGCAATATCAGAGGAAAGTAGAAGTTTGACTGCATTTGTTTACATATTTGGTAAACTCGTATTGTTAGAATCTTGATATTTTTTATAATAATGTAATATATCAACTGCGATCGCCAACCCGTCTGCCAAGCGAGCCCCCGGTGAGCCCATATCGGTTTTTGTGGTGATCTTTGGGGGAGGCCAGCAGTGGACTTCATTCAGCCGAAATGATGATGACTTAATGCCATATGGCATGATTTAAGTCCAGTCAACCTGTGGGTTAAAACAGAAAATCATGTAATGAGAATATAAGCTGCATTTTTTATAATTACAAGATAATAATTATATTAAGGTAATGAAAGTTAGAGTTACATGTCTCCAGTAGGCATTTAGTCAAGAGTATGACTTGTTGCAAAATTTTATTGGCCCTAACCAGGAATAGATCTTGTTGGAAGCCGGCCCACGCTGCATATTCCCGTGCGCGGCCTCCACTCGAGAACCTTCTTGAATTAACGGCTACAGGTCTACGAGCAATTTACCCTGCCAGTTTCCTCTCGGCAACTTTAGTTTTTCTACGGATCTCCTCATTCCTGATTCGATTTCGTAGAGAAATACCAAGCATAGCTCACTCCATAGCTCAATGAGTGACCTTGAGCTTTCTTATGAGGCCCATAGTAAGTGATCATGTCTCTGTGCCATATGTCAGCGCTGGAAGCACAGACTGGTTAAATACTGTCAGTCAGTCCGGTCTTGCTAGACCCAAAAACCAAAGTCGCAATTTACTAAAAACTGGAAACGTGCAAACGTGGCTTCAACTCCACAATGCTGCCGAGGAAAAGTTACACGTAATAATACCTCCTTTTTTCGAACTTATTACTCATGTACCAAACCAAGTAGCCTTTTCAACGCAATAACACTTCAACGAAACGTTCAAACTATTAAATATAAGGTCGCCATAATTTCCGGGTACAGGAGGTGCCCGTTCATACCGTCTTATTGTGTGCGGCCTGCGCGGGCGCCGATTAGCATTGAGAAGGTCGCGGGGTGCGTAGGCTAGGCGCGCCGAGGTATGTCGAACGCGCTTCGTGGCATTTCGGCTCACTCAACTGGTTATATGATTTAAACTTTTTACACCCTGGTTTGATAGTAGTTTATTATTATGGTTAAACAAAAATAAATACATATCATTGCTTGATAATTGTGACGACTAGTTTAAGTTTGGAAAAACAACCACCCTTTACTTCCTACACCACTGCGAGTTATGTGTAGCATGGGTGTCGTAAAAGCGAGTAACCATTGATATGAAGACCGAGGGCAGCAACATCTTCCTGTGTGCTAATAACAACACTGCTATCACCAATCCGCCTGCCAATAGTGGTGATTATTGGAATTGGAAACATTGGAAGGCTCGTATTCACCAGTAGAAGTTGACGGGCTGATGAGATGAAGAAAGAGAGAGATAGAGACACCCCCCCGAGCGGTGGAGGGTGATCGTTAATGGGTGCTGTCTTATACATTGCGTTAATGTTCACAAAGAACTATTCCTTAGCCTTATTATTATTTTACCAATTCACAAAATATGTATTTCTTTGCTATTTTGTTCACCTGCAAATACTTTACAGTAACCATTGAGATTATTTTCCCAAAACATTGGTGCGTCTGTTGCCAAATTACCTGAAACAAACAAATAAATATTTTTATCTACTATCCAATAGTCAATAAAGAATATCAATGTAATTAATTCTATGTTTTTATGTCTTAAACAATTTTTTTTTATTAGCAAATGATTAAGATTGTACGATTTGGCGCTAACTAGTCATTCACAAATTGCCGCAGACATACATTAAGAGTTCTGTGTTATTGATATCGAACTTTGTGTTTCCATTATATTAGAATTTAATTCACAAGTTAATGTTAATAATTAAAATGCAACGTATTGATGAGACAAGCAAGTCACTCGCGTGGTGGTAGCGTCATGCCTGCTCATAACAATTGTAATGCTACGCAAGACTTGTCCTGCGTGGCCCACACTGCGCTCGTTACATCGAGACATTAAGTTATTTAGTCACTTATGGCCAATTCTATTCGGAGCATAGTTATGTCTAAAGCTTAAACGCTACTGCTTAGTGGCGAATATCTGGCAATGGGGCAGTACCTATCTATCTGGCTGGCTTCTTGCAATAAGAGACCTTTTTTTATTGCTCCCCAGTGGAAATTTATCGTGAACTTCCTTCACCCCGGGGAAGGGTGAAGGGGCATGCCGGACTCCTACCAGCTAAAACCACTAGAGCGATCATCTTTGGCACCGAAAGGGGTCTCCAGATCCTCGTAAGATCACACTAGAGCCCCCTATTGGTGCCACGCGTTTAGGGGCACATCTTGGAGGGGATGACTGTAAACTGGTCACCTCTCTAGCAGAGGCAAGGCGACTGTAAAGAGGCCACCCCCAGGCAAATCTGGGGGGGATTGTAGAGGAATCCCCCCGAAGCCTCACTGTGAGGGCACAGCACAGGGCTGCTGCGCATATGGCGGCAGGCTGTTGATACCTAAATTTGTAAAAACACCTTTGTACAGTTTCTGCAATAAGTGTTTTTTTTTGTATTTGTGTCAATAATCGTAAAACCAGAACTTCTTCGGAAATTCCTAGAACGCGTGGGCTAAAATAACATTTTATTAGGGGCAGATCAAATTAACTATAAAATCAACAATAACTAAACCCGATAAAAATACAAACGCTATTTGCGTTACCGAACTTAATATAGCTATTTACTTTCGCGACGAAGAGGTCATCGATTCTTCTATTTTTTGCAACAGAACTACTTGACAAATATTGGAGTGAAAGTTTTAATAGACAGGTCGGCTGGCGAAGGATTATGATAATGTGGACGTTGATAATCTGATGATGGCGGTCCATTAGCGGTCTGATAAGTAAAGGTCAGAATTGAAACTGCGGCGGCCGCGCATGGATAGTCGTTATTTTGTTGTATCGCATTTGATTTTTTCTTGAGGTTAGGTTTGGCAGTGATAATATTTGAAGGAGTTTTAAGATAACTTCGCTAGGTATCACATGGTTCTCACTACGTCTGTGGTTAAATTTTGTTCATTTTCTTGAGGTACACTAGATGTTAACTAGCTATTGGAAATTTTGTGTCATTGTGGACTTCTTTTTGTTTGTAACTGTTATAATTCCTTTTTTCTGTTAGTGCTTTATATTGTTAAAAACAAAATATAGTATCCGTCGCACCCAGCCGCAACTCATATAACCCATAACCCTTAACTTTGCTCAGTTCGTCAGTGGACCGCTAAGCTTCGTCGAACCTTTGTTTTAATAGTTTCGGAACCCGTGTGGATACGGAAGTAACATTTGAACCCGAGGACCAGTCATATGGCATTCGGAGTCGAAGCTCCGTAACCTCCCTAAATTGTACTATGAAATGGGTCGACATATAGCTTCAATCATCATCAGTTGTATTGATGTAATTATGGTTTAAACAACCGCGATATTACAGAAGACCCTTTATAGTCCCTACACTTACTGAGCAAGTTCTTCGTTAATTGCCGGTGTTCCTTAATGGCGATCTGTAAATTTTTATGGCTAATTGAAGGTTTTATTGAAATGTCATTTTTAACAATACACTCTTATGTCTATAGACCAATAATCGAAATCAATGGTATGCGAGTGTCATAAAACATTTTTAGAGTTCCGTACCCAATACTAAATGAAGGCAGACATGCATGTAGCTTCGTCAAATCCTTTTATAGGGAGATTTCCGTGTGGTGTACGGATTTACATTATAGCACCACTTGGTCTTCTCCCGCGGATGTCGTCCTTCTGTGAGACAGCAGCCACACTGCGCTCACTTGTACTGCTAACTACTTCTCTCCAATGACGACACAAACAAACAACTGGCCTGTATCCGGCCGTTGTGGAAATCTATGGGGCAGCTTTTGTTTAGCAATGGACGACATTTGGATAATATAATTATGCTGATGATAGGGAGGCACTAAATAATAAAAATTATACGTAATTAAGGCGCATTTGATTGTATTTCAATAGAAACTGTTTCGGTTATCCTGAACTGTAAGGTGGCGGACCGAATGTCATGACTAATTGACCCATGATATTGTATTAAATATATGGAGCGAGGGTTACATATTTTAGTAACAATTTACATTGTATCTGAAATACCAATGATAAAAAGGAAATAAGTATACATAAAGACATTGAAACATTTCATGTAACAATACATATTATATGAGTCTCTTCTTCTTTAGATTTATACTATACGATACTCTGTGACGGATCTTTGGCAAAATAGCTGAAACGCAGAACGATATATTTAGAGACCTGTATGTTTAAATAAGGAAGTCTCTATTGTTCTCCTGTTAAGTTTCAAGCTCAAACTGAAATTTTTCATTTCATATACGCTCTATTACGCCCTTAAGAAATCTCATCAGGTAATGAGCATGGTTCGGAAAAGTCGGTTGGTTTATATGTTGGTATTGGGCGTTAATAATGCAATTATCGATATAAACACCCGCCTAGTCTTTATATTCCAGTAATCATCCACGGCTAAATATGGGTGTCCTATTGGATCACCAATGGTATGGTCGGAAGGTCATTGAACATTGAAATTTTTACTATGCTAAGCAAACGGATTGGTGATCGTAGTTCTATATTAATATAGGGAAATGCTGCTATCCATCCTTTTAATTTCAACTTTCTCGCACCCCAGTTTTATTTCAGTACAGACGCAACAGTGGTAGAAATAATACGCGTTTTAGGGGTTATTATAAAATTAATTATTAAATACGTTTTATTTAGTTACGAGTACATTTCGTTAAATTTCAACGATGTTTGTTGTAACTAGCCATATGTAAATCTGGTTTTGTCTCATTTAAAAGGTTAATGGAATTCATCACGCGTCGCCTGTCTTCTTAGAAAATTGTGAGCTGACGTCTGACTGGCAATGGATTTACTATTGTGACTTCATTAGAAAAAAACAATTCAATTTGGTTTGATATTTATGTGGGAACAGTCGAAACACAATTCAAACGCATTGCAGGAGGTAGCTAGACGATAAAACTTCGTCTTCACTTGAGCCTTGTCGGCCAGCTGTCAGATTGTGCTTACTGGTGAGATAGGGCAGATATAACAAGGACGCTGCGGCGCTCCGGCTAGGTCTCTTATAGGCCTTTTACGAAATCAATGGGAGGAGATGGAGTGGTACTATATTCTTAATCCAGCCACCACACGGAAAAGCCTTAGATGTTAATCAATAATTAAATATTTATTTTGTTTAGTAAAACACAACAATCAGTGTTTTACTCTCACCCACACCGATCTATATAAAAGCTTTATACCGTATCCCAACTCACACTTCCCTAATCAATTAACCGTTATAGCTTTATCCAGCAAAATATTCACTCACAAGATTCTAGTGCCTTCTGAAATTTATTAGATAATTCATTATCCGGATAATTATGTTCACAAGCTTAATAATTACATGGAGTTCAGCCTGTGAGGTAGTCTAACCGTTGCAGGACCTTAACATTAAGTTCAACTAACGATGAAGCGTGATAAATTGGTTTTGATTACTGGCCTCGGTAACTTCGGTGTTATAGTATATATGGGCCTATGAAAATAGTAAACTTTATTTCTAAGGAACAGTGAGTAGGTTACAGGGTAAGGTGTTTGTAAAAAAATACTAATATAATAAAGCTAAAGAGTTTGTTTGTTTTTGTTTGAACACGCTAATCTCTGGAAATGAGAGTTGGATTTGAAAACGGCTTTTTGAAGTTGATAGGCCATTTCTTGAGGAAGGTTATAGGCTATTTAACATCGCGCTATGACTATTAGGTGACGAGCAAAATGAAAACAAGTCGAACAGAAAGCCAAATGAAAACAAAATAATAGCACAGGTCGGCGATGGGACGCGATGGGTGAGGGGCCGAGGCGAGCCGAGCATTATTGAGAAGATCCAAACGTCGAAGTACTCTAAATTATTTATAAATAATCCGATTTCCTTTAAATTAAATGGCGCGGGTGAAAACGCGGGGCACAGCTCGTAATGTATAAATAAAGAAGCTGTAGGAGTACCGAAAATATTTTGTCTAACACTTGGTACAAATACTTACACACATAAAGAACACTCACCGTTGTAATAAAAAGGTGAATAAATAAAACTTTTTTTTGCTCATACAGTATTTTTTTATGATTAAAGGTCATTTCTGCCTTATATTAATAATGTAAGTTACAACTTGTTTTATAATAAACGCGATCCTTATAACCAACTGATTATAGACTTGAAACAAATTCCACTATTTTTTAGGACTATCATTTCAGCTGAATAAAGTCCACTGCTGGACACAAGCCTTCCAAAAGATCGCCACAACGACCATGCTGCCAATCCTCCGGTTAATTCCATAATCGGCTTATACGACACCCACGAGATGAGATGGGTTGGCGCTATTAGTAGCCGGCACCACCCGGTTAAGACCCAATACCCTAACGTTATGGTTGTGTTACATAACATAACTATTCCTGTTTATATTCTTTCATAGTTCTAGTGGTTGTATGGGGAACAAGGTGTGGTGTTCCTCCATGGTGAAGGGAGGATCCTCCAGCCAGGTGGATGGTATGCCTGGCGGGCCGAAGCCCAACGGTTGATGTTGGGCGACTGTATATATGCTACGTTTCGCGAATACTTTAATAGCGTGATTCAGGATTCTTTGACGTCATCGGAGAGTTGCAATTTATATTCATGTAGATGTCGTTGTAAGTTGTAGTTATGCCGCTGGCGATGTAGGTGTCACCACATCACTCCCCCCCGAAGACCGGAGGGCGATCGTGGTTGTTGAATCAGCTGTTCTTTTGCGTCTTGTGGATTTTTGCCAATGGTGCCAAGTAAATGGTTCCAGTGAGTCAGAACTGAATGCCGTGGAGTCCCAGTGAGTCGGAACTGCTTACGGTGAATATCCCCAGTGCGTCTGGGGCTGATGCTGCGTATTCTCCAGTGAGTCGGAGTGGTGCAGTGAAGCGTAGTGGCTGGCTGCTGCATGGACCAGGAGAAGTTGCTCTGCTTTTGACCGGTCGTAGGTGCAGTGTGCTGTGCCATGCTGAAGAGAAGGGGCCGATGTGGTTAGGGACCAGGCTTGCATTTTTGCTGCAGCGTGTGGTATAACCTTGTAGCCGAGTTTGCTGGCTGGCAGTGTGACTTGCTGCTTGCTGCTTCTTGGAATTGGTGGGGGAGTGATAGCGATGATGCGAAGTAACTGCTTCTCTGCATCGTGAAGGCTGCGCTGATGTTCATGGTCAGGGGTCACCAGTTATGGAGGACAAGGTGTGGTGTTCCTCCATGGTGAAGGGAGGATCCTCCAGCCAGGTGGATGGTATGCCTGGCGGGCCGAAGCCCAACGGTTGATGTTGGGCGACTGTATATATGCTACGTTTCGCGAATACTTTAATAGCGTGATTCAGGATTCTTTGACGTCATCGGAGAGTTGCAATTTATATTCATGTAGATGTCGTTGTAAGTTGTAGTTATGCCGCTGGCGATGTAGGTGTCACCACAGTTGCAAGTGCGGTTGCTAGCTAAGTGTGGAGTCTTCTTCGCACCAGTCGGCAAAATAGAATGTCTTTTTTTATCCTTAGTTTGTATCGTTATCGGCGAACTGTGGACGATCCTAACCTTTCCAAGCTTACAGGCGAGTTTTTTTTTTTAAATGAATTTGATTTGTGGTCTCTTAACCGGTCATTTCTGGCGAAGCCAAAAGAGGCCTCCAGCGCAGTGGTTATGTTATCATTTATATTTAAGCATTTTTTTTTTGAAAAGCAATAACTAAGAAACAAAAAACCATATAACGTAAACGCTGACCTGATATAGTAATTAAACTAGAAAACTTATAGCTTAGATGAGAACTAGTCGGCTCACCATACATACTTATTATGACAAAGGTGTCGTTTAAACATGTTTTACATGCTTAAGAGCTTATAGCTTGACCTGTAGCTTTCTTTGTAGCTCATTTTAGTGCTTTAGTGCATAGCACATACCTGAATAACGCTAAGTGGAATTTTGTTTTGATAAATGTTATTTATGATTTGTGTAAAGAGAAATTTGTAGTGTTAGCGATGTAACTTCTTCTTCTTTAAATTAATTGTAAAAGTAGTAATTATTTGTCAGTCAGTAGTCACTAATCAGTTAGTAAGTAATGCTTTTAATCCGGGACAAACCTAGCTTATGCTTGTATTAAATCAGCTTTCAGAAGATTATCATTTCGTATTCCAGTAGCCTTTTAGATTCAGCCTTACAACGATACAAAACTCTCTTTATACTAAACGTAAATATAATAATCTGATATTCCCATATTTCAAATATGTGTTGTAAATCGTGTCGTTAATTTATATGGTGTAAAATGGAACGATATTGGAATCCCTTTGAAGAAGCCATATTTACATGAAGAGAGACTTCGTAAAGTACATATAAATGTAAATTGATTATAGTAAAAGTCGCTCGTTCGAAGTGTGATTGTGATTCTAATTTAATAAATCTTTTGAGAAAGTTGAGTGAGAACCTATTCATCAACTTTGTTGTCATAGCTCTTGAAATGCTTTACCAAATTCCTTCAATAAACTGTTAAATTATGTTTTTACTTGATTACCGTATTTAACACTTACTTTTATAAGAAATTATTTTTTGTAAACCTACAACTAGTGATGGAGCTCAAGTCATAGTGACCAAGTCATTCGTCTAGTGGTCACATCTGCCCATGAAAATTGTAGTGATATCCAGGTCTAGTCCTGTATGGCACCACAGCAACGCTCGTCACCTCGAGACATAAGTGATTTAGTCACAGTAATTTCACTAGCTAAAGCGCCGTTCAAACCGGAACCCAGTAATGTTTAAAGTTTAAACTCAGGTTGGCGACAGAATATCTGGCATAGCTTTGGTACCAACCTAACTCTCGCAGTAAGAGAACTATCATCAGTAAAAGACGAGAATATAGAGATGCGATCATACCAACCATATCGGAATAAGGCATAACGTGTGTTTACCCCTCCGTCTTTTCCATTTGTATAGGACTAGAAAGGAAAAAAAAAATTATTCAGTTTTATGGTGGTTTCAAATTTACGGGGTTTGGAAAGCCTATGTCCAGAATTGGGCTTTTACAGGGTATTTTTATTCCCAAAGCAGTACGAAAGTGAAAAATATCTAACAAACACAAACGTTAGTGCGAATAATATTTACAAATCATATAAGCGAATTGCACGTAGGCGCAGCGGTCAAAAGTCGCGAACGCGTGGGATCTTATGGTTGGGTCCCTGGTTTGACATCAGCGTTGCGTCACCATCACCCACCACTGGGCCTCTTTCCCACGCTGTCCCTTAACAGCTCCGGATTATTATAATAGTTATGCTATCAGAGCGTTGATCAAGGGATTGCTAACGTTCCATACCTAAATCTGATGTCGCTTAGGATATTTCCATGCATTCATTCTGTATTGAAAGTAATAACAAAATATTACATGTAAGCTTTGTAACGGTCGTAAGACTTCCGTGCTGGCTAAGAATAGTACCACCTCTTCTCATATCATGGGTGCCGTAATAGGGGGCTATGGGATTCACCAGAGGATAGGCAGCAGCGTCGTTCGAGTACAACCCGTGACCAGTCATTGTGGCGATCTTTGAAGGAGGCCTGTGTCCAGCAGTGGACGTTTTTTTGCTGAAATGATGATAATAATAATGATTTAAAGTCAACTCTGGTTACAGTCATTCGAATCAGAGATGATAATTTAAAGGTCTCATGGGTGTTACGTTGATCTACGAGGTTAAGCTGCGCATACCGTGGGCAGGCTTTGGATAGGCTGGAGAGCCTTTGGGGTCGCGGGTGCGCCGATTAGGAAACCTGGGTGCTCACACTGAATGACCCCCAGGAAGATGGTGGCGCGCAGGTGGTCACGTGCTGCCGTGTGCGCTGTACAGCACAGTGAGGCTTGGGGGAATAGGTGATATGAGGGGACCTAAGCTCCCCTTCGGTGCCGAAGATGACTGCTCCAGTGGGTTTAGCTGGTATGAGTCCGGCATGCCTGTGCGCCCTTCTTCGGGGCGGACGAAGTTCATAAAGAATTTCAACTGGATCAATAAAAAAGGCTTTGGATAGGTACCCATTCATTCCATATCAAGACCATTGTCATACGAACATCTATAACAGTTATTACGGGGAGTCAAACAGTCGAATTCATAAGTTTATTAAAGATACCTAAGTACTCTGCCATGCAAGCAGACGCGGGACCTGCGTTGATTAAATGAAGTCTTTGATATTATATATTCTACATCGTATTCAATTTACAGGAATAAAGGCCCTGGTGTGTCTAGTTCTTAAAACAAATGCTAGACAAACTACAGTTATGCCTTCAATAAAAGTCGTGACTCAATAAACATCTTTTCCCACATTTCGACTATCAGAATGGCGTTTGATATGTTAGCGCATAATTCTGCAGTTTATTCGCGACAGACATAATAAGCCGCTAACGCGGTGACCTGCGCCCACGCAGCCGCGGACGTGTTTAGACACGGTCGTGTTGCATGACTAGGGTTAGGCCAGCTATAAGCTGGCGTTTTTCTGTTAGTTAGAATTGGCTTGTTTACGAGTGTTGTGTAGCGATTCCCTTTAAGTCTGATATTTTAAAGGCTGGGTAACTCAATACGTCGACATAAAATCTGTTCCAATTTTGATATAACAGGTTTCTTTGGGTTTCTCAGGGTTGTCCAGATGATAGTAATTTAGAAAGGCAAAATTGTGTGAATAGTTTTCACTTTTTTTAGAAAGACCGATTTAGGTTCAACACTGGTATGTGCTACAAATAAGAAGAGCCTATGTCTGTGGGATTCTCAAAAACTAATTGTGCGTCTTATATGAAATACTAAATAATAGTCAACTACATAAACGTTAAAATTATCAGATAGAAGAACATAAATACCAAATGACAATTTAGCGTAATTATAACAATACATTATATTCATTCTTATTTCCAGTATTTTTATGTTTTTACGAATCGGTTATGTTGCGGATTTTCGTATTTGACATCGCAAGTTAATCTTAAATTGCACGGTTCATGTACAATCTAACTGCACACTGTCGACCGCAGGCGCGGATTTGCGACAAATCGCCGACAATTATAATTTACTAGTCGACGTTGTGTAGGCGGACGTATTGCGGACGGAGAACTATTCAGATCTTAATGTCGCCTAAACTGTCTGGATGGCTTCAACCTTTATGTCTGTTTAAACTTAGTTTGGTATTTGTGTAAGATTTGCGATCGCATGTTATACATTTTTATGTGTTTTATGAGATATTAAATGCCATGTTATGTATAAGAGGACTGTGTAAAACGTTACTACAATTTATTAAACATAAAGTAAGGCTTAGAATATAGGATTATGGCAGTCAATCGACTGGGATTTTTGTTAACATTCCGTCTGCGCGAAAGATTTTAATTTTTTCAATTAAAAGTAGGAGTCACATTTTTCCGCGTGGTTCTCGGCGAAGTATAGACCACGTCCATGGGCGTCGTAAAAGAAAAAAACATACTTATTTTGCTCACACGCATTGACAATAACTTAGATTCTGACGTTTCATAAGTGCCAATATTTGGTTTATTTGAAATAAAAAACTTTGACTTTGACATCCTTGTTTTCCACTTTTTTTATTTATTTAGATATTCGTTATTATCTGGTATATAGGTTGTTATCACTGCATAGTGTTCTTCCCTTGTTTCATAAAACACTATCGCGTCTAAGCGTTCCAGATGATTCAACGGGCTTCCTGTATTGTTTTTGCAGTGCTGCGCTGAGGCAGTCCCGAAGGACAGCCAGTGCCGCTAGTGCACGGGAGACAGGACAGCTCCTCCGTATTCAAGCCATTATTAAAGCTGATGCCGGAAACCAACAACTACGTGGCTCTTGACATGCCTGGAAATGGTTTATCTGACGCGTTTCCTTGTGGTATGTCGTTTAAAGGTTTATTGCTATTTTGCTGGTAAGATGGGTATGTGGGCTGAAAAGATATAAACGAGACAGTAAAAAAAAGAAATACAATTTTATAAACTTGGAGTGATATTTTTCTGAGAGACAAAAATTGAAGTTAGCTCAGCATTGTGCTACTTCGTGATGAAGCAGCGCTGGTATTCTGCTAAGACCTTTGGTGAGTTCACGGACAGTTATCTTGATCACAATGAATTATATATATCTATATTAAATGTTAAAAAATAATTATACTTACAACATAGAATCATTTATTATTACTATACCGTCGATATTTACATTTATTATATAAAAATATAAATACATAAATGTAATGCTGGATTTACTTGGCAGAACGGAATGATGTCTGTGCTTCATAAAAATAAAAACGTAAACCAAAACGGGTTAATATTAGGAAGACAATACGCCTGCCAATATTGCGTGGTGATTATGGCAATATCCATTACGATCTCATTGTAGTGAACATTGGGAGTCCTATATTCAGTAGCGAACGTTTACGCGCTAATATATGTGTATTTTTATTAGGTACTTACTTATTAAGTTTAAGTATATACATGACATCCACATGCACGTTTTTCATTAAAAAATGTCTGAATAACATTTCGTCATCATCGTCATCATTTAAGTCGAAAAGCGTCCACTGCACCTATGCCCCCCCTAAAGGTGGGTACAACGACCGGTCTGGGCATTATGTTGGGTATTGTTTATGAAACATGGCGATTACGGCTGGGTTGATGATCGCAGCTGAAATTTAAATTGACTCGAAGGACGCTGTTGCCCATCTTCCGGCTAATTCTATAGTCGCCTCTTAAGACACCCACGGGAACAGATGGGGTCATGTTATTCTTAGCCGGCACTACTCGGCAATGACAAGTATAAATGTATAACCTAGAAATAAAATAAATTCACCACAATATTTGTTAATCTCCACAGATATACATAAGATTAAAATCAGCTTACAGAATCTCGGCGATCACCAACAAGATTACCTATGAACGTTCACTAATAAACTTCTAACATTATCGCTTACAAGTATAAACAATACAATGTATAAACAGTGAAGTATTATGTATATCGCATTGGTTCAGTGATGACGTCACACTGCACTCACGGGGCAAATGTCACGCCCGCGGCCCACGTGCGCGCCCTGACGCGCGCCAACACGTTTAGGGTTTTCACATGCAAGTTGGTGTGATTGTTTTTGTTTTTGTTATAATTATGCTGATGTTGACTGAGGACCTTTCATTTAACATGTCAGGGAATTTTAGTTTTATTGAACGTAAGCTTGGCTAATCAAAATCTTTGATATTTTACGTCTTATTGAATTTGTAGCTATAATATATTAGTGATTAAATATAATACAGTATAATATATTTTATCTTGTGCGTAGGCTAGGTTTGAGAGATACTGTATGTCTAATACCTTTTTTTTTTTTTTTTTATTGGTGCCCAGTGGGAATTCATCATGAACTTCCTTCGCCCCGGGGAAGGACGAAGGGGTATGCCGGACTCCTACCGGCTAAAACCACTGGAGCGGTCATCTTCGGCACCTAAGGGAGGCTCCAGGTCCTCGTATGATCACACTAGAGCCACCCACTGGTGCCACGCCTATTGGCACATCTCGGAGAGGGTGACTGTAAAGCGGTCACCCCCCCAGGGGGATTGTAAAGGATCCCCCAAAGCGTCCCACGGCAGCGCGTGACCACATGCGTGCTACCGTCTTCTCTTGGGTCGCTTGGTGTGGGCACGCAGATTCCCCAATCTACGCACCCGCGAACCCAGAGGTCCCCCACCTCATAGCAATGGCAGGGGTTTTCAAGCGTATCGGAATTAGGCGCCAGGGCGGTTGTTACCCCGGCGCCGTCTCCTTCTTCTTCGAGCGGGATCGGCCCTCTCCCGATCCCGCTCTGCGGTCTCCTTCTGGAGCATGACGCTCTCACAGAAGGAGACCACTGCATTCCAGTTTTCGTGCTCTGCCAACATAGCCGACACTACTGCTGGCAGAGAGAGATCTTGCCCGATCCGATCGACCAGGATCCGCCGCTCGGCGGCCCACGCAGGGCACGCCTCGAGCGTGTGCTGTGCGGTGTCCTGGTCGCTATCACAATGGTGGCATTGTGCCGTGGCCTCACGTCCTATCCTGTGCAGGTACGCGCCGAAACAACCGTGCCCGGTGAGCACCTGCGTCAGGCGGTAGGTGACGCGCTCGCTCCTTTTGAGCCAGGCTCCAAAGAGCGGCAGGACGGCCTCGACGACGCGCTTGGTTGCAAACTGCATCCGCAGGCGATGACGCCACTTTACAAGTGCGCGCCGCCGAGCTAGCCGCCGCAGCTTGTCCAACGCCCCTGGAGGCGCGCCTTCGCCGCTCTGGCGGAGGGAGCGTGTCTGATCGTAGACCCACGCATCCATCTCCGCCAGGATGTCAAAAGGCGGAAAACGCGCCAGGAGAGTTGCCGCCTCGTAGGACACCGTTCGGTATCCTCGTGCGATCCGGATAGCCACTCTGCGCTGCAGACCGTGAATTTTGGTTCTGCAGCGCTGGGCGCCTGATAGTCGAGCTGACCATACAGGCGCCCCGTATAGGACCACGGACCGCACGACTCCTCCGTAGAGACGGCGAACTTCCTCACATGGTCCCCCGAGATTGGGCAGCAGCCGGTGTAGAGCACCCACTACCCTCTCGACTCGGGGGACGAGGCGCTGGAAGTGCTCTTCGAAGCCCCAACGACTATCCAGGGTGAGCCCCAGGTATTTCATGTACCGGCCCACCCCGATTTGCGCGTCACCAACGCGTATCCACGAACTGGGTGGTTCTCTGCTTCTCGGCAGTTTGTGGAACCATAGCGCCTCGGTTTTCTGAGGCGCTATCCGCAGACCCAGGGCGTGGATTTTGGCCACGACAATTGCCACCGCTTGCTCCGCAAGCCGGATGGTTCCCTCGAAGGACTCCCCGCTGGTCAACACCAGAGTGTCATCAGCGTAACAGACTAAGCTGACGCCAGCAGGGAGAACGACACGCAGGACCGCATCGTAGGCGAGGTTCCATAAGAGAGGGCCGAGAACTGACCCCTGCGGAACCCCGCACGTAATTTCCCTCCGCTTTACGCTACCGTCCCTGCCCACGTAGCGAATGTGCCTATCGCGCAGATAGGCCCCAATGATGCCCTGCAGGTAGGGCGGACACCGATGATAGACTAGTGCCGCCCTAATAGCGCCCCACGGGATGGAATTGAAGGCGTTGACGATGTCTAGACTGACCGCCAACGCCACCCCACCCCGCCGGGACACTGCCTGTTCCGACAGCGAGCGGACGCGAAGAATCGCGTCGATGGTGGACCGCCGCTGCCGGAAGCCATACTGACTTTCGGCCAGGTCGGGGCCAACTCGCGACAGGTGCTCAACGAGTCTTCGGGTAACTATTCTTTCGAATAGCTTCGAAGCCTCGTCGAGCAGGCAAATGGGACGGTATGCAGAGGGAGACTCTGCAGCCCTTCCTTCCTTCTTCAAGAGAACCAATCCGGCTTCCTTCCAGCCGGACGGGAACACGCCACTACGGAGGCAACTGGTGAACAGCCGCCTCAAGCGGTCCCCAAGAGACTGTAGCGCATACACCCACGCACGGCCCGGAATGCCGTCCGGACCCGGTGCGGTGTTGCGACTCTTCAGGCGGCCAATGGCTCGGCCCAGCTCCCCATCCGAAACCCCCAAATCCTCGGCCCAGTCCGAGGCATTTGGGGGTGAAGAGGGACCAGGATGGTCCCGAACCGCCGGAAAGAGCGTTGAAAGTACTCTCTCCAGCAAATCCGGGGCCATGGTTTCGGTCACCGGGGGGACATACGGGCGCAACTTGCCCACTACCATACGGTAGGGTCTCCCCCACGGATCCCTGTCTAGTCCCTCTAGGAGCTCGCTCCAGGACCGAGCCTTCGCCTCACTGATGGCAGTCTGAAACGCCAGTGTGGCCGCCCGGTAGGCCCTATAGGCCTCGTCAGTCTCTCCGGCTGTAGCGCTGTGCCGGCGTCGGCTTCGTTGGTACCGGCGGCGGGATGCCAGGCAGACCGCGCGCAACTGCGCGATCTCATCCGACCACCAGTACACTGCCGTACGCCGGGAGCGCCTGGCCCGGGGCATGGATGCGTCGCATATTGACGTCATCGTCTCCCGGAACCAGGACGCTTCCTCCTCCGGATCGGGCAAGATCCCTTGATCGACCTCCGGCCAGGCTGCGACGTTGGCAGCTGCGATGAGCATCTCTCGATCCAGCTGTGTGAGGGCCCAACGCCGCGACCGCGGGCTGGGACTAGAACGGCTCGGGCAAGGCGTGCGGAGGGCCACGTCGAACATTATGTGGCGGTGGTCCGAAAGTGTGACCACTTCCTCCGCTACTCGCCAACCCGACACCATGCGGGCCACAGAAGGAGCCGCCCATGTCAGGTCCACGACCGACTCCCCCTGCCACCGAACGCAGGTGCTAACGGACCCCCGATTCAGCAATCGGAGGTCAAGTGACGCCGCCCAGTCTTCCACTATCCTCCCCCTCGGCCCGTCCCGACGGTTGCCCCAAGCTCTAGAGTGAGCATTGAAGTCCCCCAGGACGAGCACTGGACGGGGCGAGCACTTACAGCGAATGCTGCGTGCCACCCCGTCCAGGTATCCCTCGAAGTCGGCGAGAGACACGTTGGGGGAGACATAGCAGCCCACTACTGCCAGAGGTCCCCACTCTACTACGACAAAGCCCTGCCCCCTGTCTAACAGGGAGCAGGGCGGCTCACCTTCGGCTCCAGACCAATATATAGCGACGGAGTCCCCGGCGCCCCCGAACCAGCGAGGGTGTTCCTGGACGCCGTAGGGCTCTGCCACAACCGCCAAGGCAACCGACCACTCCGCAACAGTCTGCAGCAACAGATTCTGTGCGTTGCGGCAGTGGTTTAGGTTGCCCTGGAGGACCCTTAATTGGCCTCCATCGCCTCCAGTGAGCCGGAGCGTTCGACCGGTGCCGCCGGCGCAGACTTCTTCAGCCCCTCGGCCGAGGCAGGGGGGCTTGGTTTTCCCCTCCTGCTCTTCTGGGCTGCACAAGATTTGCAGCCCAATCTGTGCTCGGCCGGAAGGCCAAAGTCCGCACATAGAGGGCAGTTTTTTGTCTGCGCCTGGCATTGCCGAATTTTGTGGCCCTGGCCGCCACATCCGAAGCACCGGTCGCTCCGGTCAACCCCCCCGTGTGTGGTGCACCGGAGGCGCACATGCCCAAGTTCGAGGCATCGGAAGCATTGTAATGGCCGTGCCGCCAACACCTCGACCCTGGCCGACGTCCAACCGACGCAAAGACGGCAGGTAGACGCCAGCTTCTTGGCCGCCTCCAGTGGGATCCGGACCCAGACCGTACCCAAAGACATCGGTGAGCGACGAATTTCGCCCACCCTGACATCCTCGGGTAAACACGCCGTCGCCGCCACTATGGCATCTGCGATCTCCACTTTGGTGACGGCGTCGTCCAGGTCCAATACCCTCAACTCCGCCATTTTAATTGGACGTGCAATATGCACGTCAAATATGGGGGTGAGCACCTCCCGCATTTTGCGAGCCAGGCTATCGGCCTTCGCGCCGCCATCCTCGCCAGCGACGGAAAGCACCATTCCGCCGCTGACTGACCTCTTGATGGTCACGGTATCCGGACCGATACCGTGGTCGGCGAGCCTAATACTTCGCCGAGCCGCGGTCATGATTTCACCCAACCTTGTGTCGGGTGAGCCCTCGGGCACCGTGACCGTTATGGCGGCTGATGCGGGAACTTTGGGGAGGTTGACCTTCCCCTTTCTTCCTTTCTTTCCGCCCCGTTTGCCACGTCGCCTTCCCCCGCTGTGGGGGGAAGACTGTGCTGGCTGCTCAGCTGCAGATTGCTGCTGGGCCTGAGAAGGCCGGGGCTGTCTCTTCTTCCTGCCCACAATGGACCACCCCTCAGTGGTCTCCATTGCGGACTGTGAGGACTCGGGCTCGGTGGCTGCTACCTGGATTGGCGCGGATGTGTTGATCGCCGCAGCTCCGGCAGCTGTCGCCTGTCGGTCTCCCTTACCGGCACCCTTCGCCGCACCGCGACCCCCGCTCTTCCCTTTTTGTTGCGGTTGAGTCGTTGGTGCGCGCATTTGTATCTTGGCTGAGGCTGCAGCCGTCACCGCGCCCGTTGTTCCCTTAGCAGCGGCCGCATACGTGGCTGTCTGCGGCGTCGACTGCTGCCTTCGTGTATCCGCTGCCAATGGCGGGCGCAGGCGCTTCTCCGACGGGAGCCGCTCTGCTAGGGCCGCCAGTTTGGCGTCCATCATCCCCCCGACTTCGAGGACAATGGATCGCCGAAACTCGGCCTCTGCATCAGGCGGCAAAAACGCCGGAGTGACACCTCTACTGGAGCCCGTATTCGCGTCCCTCTGACGACGAAGGCAACCCACCTCCGTCGTCAGTTTCTCTATCTGTGCTGAGAGGCTGGCGAGCTGGGAGCGCAAGGCCGCGTTCTCCCTTTCCAGCCTCTCGACGTCCGACTCTTTTCGGGCCGACTTTTTGACATCAGGGGACGACCCCGTAGACGTCTTTGGGAGGGTCCGTTTGCGGCCCTCAACACCCAACCACATGTTGAGTGAGGCGTGTGAACTCCGAGGGTCCAAGGATTCCTCGGAGTCACTCACCCCACCCAACGGCAACGGCGTGCCTGGACGCGACAGCGCCGCGAGCGCACGCGCATTGGCGCGCAAGTTACGCGCACTACGGGTCCTGACACCCGAACCGGACACGGAGCCGGCATCCGACCCCATATCCATCTGGACGCTGTCGGACTCCGACAGCGAACCCACAGTCTCTCCCATCTTCTCTTTCTCCACCTTCTTTGTTTTGTTTGGTTTTGAGGTTTTTATCATAGTAAGTCCCACGAGTATGGGGGAAATAATCGGTCGACCCGGGCAGTGCCCCCTGTACCCGGGCAAGCGTATCCCTTGTTCAGGTGCCGCTGGTCCTGGGGATGGCGTGCTCGCGACTGAACTTCCCATCAGCCATGCACCCCTCGCCGCACGCAAAGCTTGGGTTCGGGGAATTTTTATAGAGGCCTTCTTCCTCGCGATCCGGGCGGTTAAGCCAAGATCCTCGGTCCCGTTCGGAGCCGCGAGACGTGACCACGACACTCCAACCGAGGTTACGATATCGACGGTGGCAGGGAAGGAGAGTCCTCCCACTACCTGCTCGGGGCAGGGTGAGTGCACACCGAGCCCGCCGTTAGCCCGCTCATGCTCCCCCGGAAACGGAGAAGCACCCTACGGCCTACCTACAGCCCAAAATTGGGCCCGTCCCTGTCAGAATATTAGCCACCGGACAACAAGGTCCTCCAAAAAGTGGAGAAGTTATTGCCCGGTGCCCAGGGTGCACCGGCCCGACAACTGCTCTTCCCCCCGGACGTATCAAGAGGGACCAGCAGCCACCGAGCGCACGTGGAGGTTTCCTGACCTAGCACCCCGGCCGTGCCAGCCTGCGCGCGCGCCACTCGTCATGTCTAATACCTAGAGTAAGATACTACTAAGTAGTACTAAGATATACCTACTACATAGTCTGTTGCTTCAATAAGTCGTGTAAAATTGTCTGTCAAGACCTAATTCAACTATAACAACTATTTGGAACCGTGCAACTTAGATTCTGACGTTTCCTAAGCCAATATTTGGTTTATTTGAAATAAAAATATTTGACTTGACTTGTTTTTTTTTTTATTGAACGCAATTAATTGAATTGTCATAAAAAGTCAAGACATTTAATGTAATCACAGACAACCCTAGAGAACCACCTTAAGTCCGTAAACGAACATCGTGTAGGATTCGAGAATGGGAATTGAGATGTTTCTTTTTGGATATTTGGTTGTTTTGGATAATATGACTCATTGGTGTTGTTCCCATTGATTATTCCAAACATTTTACTTATTTCTACAGTTAACATAATGGCCGGTGACGTGATTATCGTTAAAGCCTGATCTTTATAAGGTTATATATGATTTAAGTTAATCTATCCATATTAGTCAAAATATTTGGCAGGCGGCACCATCCGTTTATTGATTGCTTGTATTGCAGTTAAGTACATTGACTCTCTTTAGTTTTTTAAGGAAGATGAAATTTCAAATAATCGCTTGGACCTACTCCTATTTTTATCTTAGATTTATTATTTATCCGAAGCATATGGGGCAATCATAGGCAGATGCACTCACTGATCGGTGAGGTTAAGCAACGCTCACCGCGGTCAGCCTAAGGATGGGTGTCCGCTTTGAACTTGAACCGGGCTTCTATGTCCTTTAGAGGACACGTAAAACCGTCGATCCCGCTTGTTGTCATTGGACGGCGGGCGTTAAGCCAAGTTGGAGGTTTTTGGGTGGCTTGAAGAATTCTACCACAAGGTTGGTCAGTAGCTACACGAAAAGAATAATAGTAGTAATGTAGACAAAGCAAATTGAAAGCAAGAAAGAAAGAAAGAGAATTGGTGTATTTTGAGTCCTCATTCACACACACGTTGCACAATTTATATATACTAAATGAAATACGATAGCACGGATAATAATTGTGAATTGAATGAGGCCAAAATTGGTACCTATCTCAGCTTGTGCTACATCAAGTACAATTAAATTGATATTTATATAGAAGTGAAACCTTTGAGTGTACTATGGAAATATATATAATATAATAGTATGGTCCGTGAAGTACTCTGGCTGTGACTTTAACCGTAACTTCCTGGAGCCTTCAAAACATTTAGGCATTAGCAATGATATTATCTATTATAAGTAGCACTATATGTTACATGCGCGCCAAAAGTAAGAACCAAAACTCCCCCGATTGTAGCACTTTGCAATTAGTTCGCCCAAAACGGGACAACGAGCACACACTGTCACAATCTGTATTGCTTTATTAATTAAGTAATAACAATGCCACCGTACGTATGTAGAAAATGTACAAACTATCAAGCAAAAATAAATGAAGAACAAGTATCTCATACCACAAGTGAGTAACAAACTATATAAAATATTAGAATAAAAATACAATTCAAATTATTACTGGAATAATTTTCTCGAAGAAAACACAGGTCAAGCAAAGAAAAGAGACAACATATAAATTCTATCACAGGTGTGACGAAGACATTTTACATGTTGTCATTTTACATAGCTATCTCTTTTAATCTCGTAATTTTTGTATCTTCTTTCTTACAGCAGCAGATGTGCAGCTGTTTTATAGGTTTATACATGCAGCGAGATTGAATTTTCCGCGCCATTTAATATAGACGTAACATATCTATGGTATAATGTCATTGGGCATTAAGTTTATTTCACTTTATCTTTGCCATTATTTAGACAGCCGAGTACGAGGTCAAAACACAGTCATTCTGGTACTCGCAATCAATTTCTCGTGCGATTAGTGACTGGACTGAAATGCGTTTATTCGCGTTGACCAAATGACCCGAGAACTGATCTGCAGCCTCTTCATTTGAGATCTACCGTCATCTTGTTTAGATCGTGACATGACAGACAAATTGCGGCGTGTGAAACTAAAAGAGACACAAAACAATTTATGTGTATCACTTACGCTTTCTACGGCTACGAAGTGAGCTTGATTTTGACGCTT
This sequence comes from Diloba caeruleocephala, assembly GCA_947459985.1. Taxonomy (NCBI): domain Eukaryota; kingdom Metazoa; phylum Arthropoda; class Insecta; order Lepidoptera; family Noctuidae; genus Diloba; species Diloba caeruleocephala. Next base: position 20,890,351 of record OX381616.1, read on the forward strand.
TCTCAAAGTTGTGTGCGCTTTAACTTCGTCATAATTCCGCGATGCTGTGTCTCAGATCGTCTAATCAAAACTCCATTTATTAACGAAAAGTGAGAGTGTAATTGGTATCTTTTCCTTGCTAATTTTATTAATAACTGTTTCGAGCGAAGGCGGGTTCCATACAACTGAACTAACGAACTGGGAATGCAATTTGTTGCGGACTACTTACAAGGGTATAAACATTCCTAGAGTTTAATATATTTTCCGACTTCAAACATGCAAGACTTCACGCAGTAATAAATATACATAAACTTCTTTTTGTTGTTAAAAACCTAGCCCAACACTAGGACTTCTCCTGAGTTGTGGGTGCGTTTACAGATACAAATTTCACACACAAAACACCCAGACCCGGAACAACTAACTGCATATCATACAAATATTTGTTCCGTGTGGGAATCGAACCCTCAACCCACAGCGCAGCAGCCGACTGTACCAGCCACTGCACCAATCGTGCCGTCAATACTAGCATAGCCACATAAATATGAACATATAGGCACGAGTACGACCAATCTTGACACTTTAATCGATCATAACCAACACCAACACAGAGACATTGATATTTCTGTGGAAAAATGTCACAACGCATTACCCACATTTTAATCGCGATCTCTTGACGCATTCGCCCTACTGTTCTCGGAACTGCGCGAGCGCACCTTGACATTCGCATGTCAAATGTCAACCGGCCATTGACCCGATGCGTGATAGTTCACAACAGATTACCGAGACTTTACTTTGTTTTATTTTTGGAGTTTCGATATGTCTGTGTATCTTTCAAGTTAATACACCATGTAAAGCTTTAGGACGTTTGACATTTTAAGACATGGGATTAAGCCAACCATAATATATTTCAGAAGAAACATTGACTGTCAGTAAAAGACGCTTTTTGACACCATTAAAAATAAAAATATACACGGTTCAATTGAATAGTGTAGATATATTTAATTTAATTGAAGATAAATTTGATACGCTGTCTTTCTAATATATACTTTCTAAACTAGTGAATGGATATCTGGTGCTATTCGACGTTTTTATCCCAAAGAATATTAAAAATATTTGATTCGCACATATTCTTTATTTAAAATGAATACTTTATTCATACCTGTTATGATACGAATTGTGTTTGTAGTATAAATATAAACAAAGATATTATAGGATAGTTGTATTTTCGATTCAAAATTCACTCACATTAGTGTTACGATTACGATACTAAACGGTGAAATATTATATATATATATATATATACCCTCTGAACTAATTAGCAAGTCTGCAGCAGAATTTGTTGAAAAATAATGTAGCAAAAGATTAAATATAGTTATAACAGTATCTGTATTTGGTACTTAAGAGATACGAAACGAATTGACAATTTAAAATCGATTAAAATCGATAGATAATACACTTAGATACATATGGTTGCTCTAGTGTGATCTTACGAGGACCTGGAGCCCCCCTTCGGTGCCGAAGATGACCGCTCCAGTGGTTTTAGCCGGTAGGAGCCCGGCATACCCCTTCGCCCTTCCCCGGGGCGAAGGAAGTTCCATGTAGAATTTCCACTGGACATCAATAAAAAAGAAAAGAAAAAAAAAGATACATATGGTTGAAGGCATGCAAGTAATTAAATCATATTTATAAAGTTTTGTATGGTTTCCAGGAAGTTTTGACCACCTCTGGTAAGAGATGACCACTGAATTTGTTTATTTATACTTAATGTATTTACAGTGTAACTTTGGACCAGGGCAGGAAGAAGAACAAGAAGAGTGCCTGTGGTATTCTTTGTTCTTCTTTCTTTTTCGTTTTCTTAGTGGCCTACCGTGTGACAGAGTTGTTCATACCACCCAAAAGCCACTGAACGGCTTAACGACTGCCGTCTAATGACATGACACATAACCGGGACCTAGGATTTTGTGTGCCCTCCGTAGCACGGAGATGTTCTGTCCCAATACCACTATGCGGTCACCCATCTACAGACTGAGCGCACAGAGCGTTGCTTTACCTTACTGATCGATTACCGATAAGTGGGCAATTGGCTATGAGCACCCAATGGCCAGTTGGCGGTGATATATACGGCGGAATTAATTGCATTTAGTGTTAATTATGTTAGGTGGACAGTCAAAAGCATTCTCCTATAAGAACATACTTTGATCATCAATCCATTTGACTGGCATGTTTGTGGATTATAGATGTCTGTAGATTTTTGTCGTGATTAGAAAACTAACACTGAGTAAACTTAACGAAACCGCAATAAATCGCTAAACATTCATCATCATCATTTCAGCAGAAAAACGTCCACTGCTGGACAGAAGCCTCCCCTAATGATTGCCACAACGACCAGTATAGGTTTGTGACATTATACTCCCAAAAGGAGATAATCTAGTCGCCACGTTGCACCAGTGGATGTGTCACCACAAAAGTTTAAGAATAGTGAACTTAAAAAAGGTCGAGCTCTTAAAATATAACTGACAAATTGTCACTTATGTAAATGCCGGACTATTTAAGATAAAACTACTATTACTTATCGCGTTCAGATTGTAAATTGCATATAAATTATTTAGGAAGCTATACAGCGAAGTTCACTTAAAAGGTGAACCAGTTTATACAGTGTCTGTCTCGCTATTTGAATATAAAATGCCTATAGCCCGACTATTGTAACGGGAGGTTTTGCTTTTGTTAAGTGCCTGTACCTGTATGCCTGTACTTTGGCTTTTAGCTACTGTGTTAGCCTAATTGACAATTCCTATAATCTCCATCCTCGATACTCCCCCGAAACGAGATTATCTGGGGAAGATTTAACGTCGCAGTGGGATTGGAAAATTGAAATAACAATAGTCTGGCCATGCCTGTTGAAGGGCCAATGGTCATTATATAATAGACATATTTACTGGTTCTGTATCCTCAATAAAATTTAAACTCAAAAACATAATAACATAATAACTTGAACATTGTGATAAACTAAGAAGTATTTATAATGTCTTTGCGTAAGTTTCCATATAGGTAGTAGTAGTAGTAGTAGAGTAATGTAAATCTTGGATTACGTTACATCTTATGTATATGCAAGCTGTATTCACATCTAGTAGATTTCAATCAAAAAAAGTATTTGTGTTTTAAATTAAGTAAGTAGGATTGAAAATCAGTTTTGTGAATTAAAAAAAAAAAAATATCCTCATTGTCCTCATATAATATCCTCATATATAATATCCCCTTATGGACAGTCAATCTTAAGAAAGTAGCTGGAGAAGATAGGATTATGATTTTTTATAGTTGACTTCTCACAAACATCTCATGGTAGCTGTTGTTATCGTGCTTCTTTATCAACTTTACTTTTTCTAGACCGTTATCACTAATTATCCTGGCTTGAGCTCTTAAGCGTATACATATGCCCATAAACGTCCATGGGCCTCCCAATGATCACTACACTGAGCGGTCATATTACCATAATCACCATGTTTGACAGGGGAATCGGTGATCACACAGAGGATGGTAACTGCCCTCTTGACCCTTAGTTACCTTTTACGGCACCCATAGGTGATGATTTTCGGGAAATCGAGAGTTTTAAGTTCACATGTATTCTATGAACAACCAAACAATATAACTTTACTGTGGATCTCGCAGTCAATCAACACAAAATGAATATTTACGATCTGTTTGCTGTAACTGTAGTTGTATCAAATAAGCTATTGTAAATTAGTTCTTAGTGAGTTTACAAGGCGCACCGAGAGGCTCACGATATATAGCCGAGTACAAAGTGGGGTTACCATGGTCCTTGTAAGAAGTAGGACGTGTATTCTTAGTATTTACTGTAGAAAATAAAACGGAAAACATAGATTGTTAAATAAAATAAAACATGATTTACAAAGGCGAGCTTGGCTCAACGTTGAGTTTTATTCCAGCAAACCTTTGAATGATAAAAAATAAAAACAAAAGAGGACAATAATAAATAATGAATGATAATAAACAACAATAACAGTTAATCATTATTATTAATGATATCGACTGATTTTGGGGGTGCTGTTAATCATGAAATACACAACTAATATATAGTGTATTCTAATTTTATTTGAGTATAATAAAATTAATTACCTAACTAGCCCTGTCGTTTTTATACACAAATCTTGGCCATCCTAGGGTGGAATGGCAGAAAATGCTGACAGCATACTTAAGACAAGACAATAAGACATTGTGTGTAACATGATTTTTATGTAATAATAGTTTTCGAATTCGAAATAGCCGTTTATTGTATTGTATAAAAATATTAAGAAATTAGTGTACTATGCCCTTGCTCAATCTATAATATGCTACTGCATCACTTCTTGGGGCGGAGATTCTAAAACTTCCCTAGCAGAAATTGAAAGAACCCAAAGAGCGATACTGAAAGTGTCGTCTTTTCTACCGTATCGCTACCCCACTGAACAGTTATACAAAGAAAATAAAGTCCTAACAGTGCGTCAACTGTTTATATTGCACATTCTGCTAAAACAGCATACTCTCTTGGTCTATCATCCAATGCTGTCCAGGGCAAAAAGGCGATATGACCCGGTGGAGCGCCGTCATTTATGTCACAAAACTATTTTTGCAAGGCGTTTCTTTGGCTATCTAGGTGGCTTCTTATACAATAAAACTCATAAGGAGTTACATATATTTAATCTCACAAAGATTAAATGCAAAGAGAGGCTAACTGACTGGCTACAAAAATTAAACTATAGTGATACTGAAAACATCCTTAAAATTACCTAAACACACAATCACACACTCTCACAGACCCACATACTCTCAAACACCCACCCCAGTCACATACCCACGCATTCATACACCCACACAATCACCCATACACATGTACTAACATTCATTTCGAATACTTTAACCTATATTTAATCATAATAAATAAAACTATAAAATATCATGTGATTCTTTACTAGATTCTGTCAGCGCACGTAGTACATGCTCCATAAAATGAAAATGTAAAGGGGAGGGATCCTGGTGTCCTGAAACACAGGCCACGAGCCTAGCTTAGGCACCAATCTCCCACAATATATACTTACCCGAATTGTGTATCATTGCCGAATCTGACCAATGTAAAAATGTATATTGTGGTGAGAATAAACGATTATCTTATCTTATTTAAGGCATTATATAGGCGCAATGGTAGGCCACTTCGGCACCAAGGAGCACCTCTATAGGATAAAGCTTAGCACAACGGATACATGCAGATTCTGTATGGACAATCAAGAGTCAATGCTGCACATTTTGTGCAGCTGTGACGCTCTGGGAAGACGTAGGGAAAAACATCTAGAAATGACTTATCCATCACTTGATGATTTGGCGTGGCTCCAGGCAGGCATGATTGCGAAGTACCTTCGAAGGGACTTATTGATTCGCCAGCTGAGGAGTAGTGCAGGGCTTTGGGCTGCACAATGGACCCAATAGGGTTGAAGTGCATTCGGCTGATGCTGAGCCCGTGAGAGCCACAATAGAATAGAATAAATAGAACAGAGTGGGACATCGTTTAAAATAAAGCTATTTAGTCAAATTTAGTGGCTATTTATGAATTACGCAAATTTAGCAATTGCCTGATAGGTCATTATCATGATCATTATCATCATCTCAGCTAAAATGCTTGATAGTTACGGCCAAAAAAAGTCCTCAACCTTCCAGAAACATATTTCCCCTATTCCTTAGAACACCAGTTCTAATACAGCAGTGTTACTCCGATTGTTTCTTTTTGCACAATGTATTGTAAACATAGTCCTATTGGGGAACACACTCTTATTCAGTGGAATACCAGCTGGTATTGAGTTATCAAATACAGTAATGTAGCATCGGTTTGAAATGTTTTATTTGTTAATGGTGGAGGGTTTAAGGTAGATACTATCTTCTAAACTTTCGCGTTGCATTATAATGGCTGCCATCTGCCCGAGTATTATATATTGTTACATAAATACTTGTGATAGCGGCGCCTGCGATTTTATTTTATTTTATCAATTTACTACACATTGCTTAGCTTTAGATAATTGCGTTTAATATTAACAGTTACACAAATGCTTTATTTTCATTTATTGAATTTTATGTTTAACAAATATTTATTTGTGGCGTCACTGCGTCACGAAGGTTGTCACTGAAAACCAGTGCTGTTGTCGATGGATCTGTTCAACATCACAGCATTATGCTGAATGACAACCTTTTTTTGCACGGACATGACGCACACACTATTTACTTATAAGTTATTTTAATTGTAAAGCTTTAGCTGGTAGAGTATATACAGGATGTCCAGTAAATAGCACGACATACTGCAGGGGGTGAGAGCTTGGGTCAATACCTACCAAAAAAAACACAACATTTGTTCAGCAAAATCTTACGGATTTACAGTAGTACAAAGTTAAGCGATAAGAAAATTATACTGCGCAAATTTTAATAAAAATTGTATTTCTTGAAAACAGTTTAGTTTTTAATAGAATAAAGACTTATCAATGAGTAAAGTAACTATTCACAAATAATTTGAGGTAAAAAAACTAGAAAAGGAAATTTTCATTGCGAGATGCTTAAAAATCTGTGTCAAGTTAGAGATTTTTCGATATTTCGGACTACCTTTGACCCAAATTCTCTATTCTTTGGCCATGTACCCATATTATAATTTTGCTTAATTTATGTTGTGTGCGTCATTATTAGTGCAAAAATAAATGGTTTCTTTCTTACATCCTGATAATGGGCAACAACATCCTCCTGTGTGCTAATACATACTGCGATACATACATACTGTGATGCTTATGGCAAGATAACTTTGTAGTGATCACTGGGACGCCCATATTACGCTGATGTATGTGTTTGATGCCGTCCACACTTGATAGGAGTTGAAAAGTATAACATAACCTTAGGACCCAGTACTATCAATGGCAAACAGCATTCATAGGATTCTATTTGAGGAATATAGGCATGCCCATTAAACGTATTACCGCATTATGTAACCATAATTGAAAACAGTGTTGTCTGTAAACAATTTTCGCACATGTTTGGTTCTGACTAAACTTATTGACATAACTGTTATCGTGTCGGAGTCGGACGAGCTGAGATGCCAAAACACGTTACCGAATAAGATAACAAACAAGCCAGTGAGGTAATATTGATGCTGCACATAACAATGATCCAATGTTATGGCCAAACTTTGTTTGTAAATATGAAACGTCATGGTAATTGATGTAATTTGTTGAGGTCAATGTTAGTATTTATATGCCATAATCAGGTTGAAAGAAGACTTTATAAATGATCAGCAAAAAGCCCGCCCATAACGTGGGCCTTCAAACTGCGAGTCTATTATCCGATTAAATATTTGCTAGTACTAATCTTCAGCACAAGGGTCGACGTGTGTTCGGCGACAACTGAGCTAGACATAGTGGTAATCTTCATCATCATATTGGCCACAGGACGTCTCAAATACCTCCCCCTTAGATTTTTAATACGAGCGGTTGCATGGCATGTGGCATGCTGCCCTCATCCAACCACTCTCAATGACCTTCATCAGGTCGTCTGTCCACCCCGTTTTACGCTGCGTTTTACGGTGCGCGGTTTCCACTCGAGAACCTTTTTGCCGCAACGGCTATCAGTTCTACGAGCTATGTGCCCCGCCCATTGCCACTTCAGTTTGCTAATCCTTTCAGCTATGTCGGCAACTTTAGTTCTTCTACAGATATCCTCATTTCTGATTCGATCTCGTAGAGAAATACGAAGCATAGCTCTCTCCATAACTCTTAAGTAATCTTAATATTATCAAAATATAAGCCAATCTGTTGAAAGAAATTTCTCAGAATGTCATTACACTTGAAATAACCATAGAGCCAGGGCCATAAAACTCCTTATGCCATGTGAAATAATTACACGCACGGAACACTATGATGCAATTACTGTATTATAACAAAATGAAAACATCGCGTCCGTATATGGAATTATTTCACATGACATAGCGACTAAGGCCCAAGGTCAGTGAGTGTATATAAAACAAATGCGATTTTTTTAATTGAAAATTACATGTTTTAAATCTTTGTTCCTACTATCCGTACAAGTTGAGATACCTTTACATATATCTCCACTGTTTTGAAAATATATGTGCAAACATAATATACACCTCAACCTACCAAGCAGCACCTTAACCTACTGACTGCTTAAACACGGTAGAGGGACAGCTGAAATGCCGTGAACATATATATGTTATAGCTAAAGGATAAAATGCATCCGTGTGGTGTCCAGATTAAGAATATAGCATCATTACATGCATCACTTCATACCGTGGGTGTCCTAAAATGCGACTAATGGACTCTAAATCACAGGGATGGGTAGCACCGTCCTTTCTTTGCAACAGCAGCTATTCTGTGCTCACCAAACCACTTGCGAATTCCCGTCAAAATGATAACACACGGCGTGTAACATGCAGTAGACAGACAGCTTTTAGCTGATATGATGATGATGAAAACATACAAGTAACCATACGTGGAATTAGTTCTTAATTATCTCTACAGTGAGGGATAGGCCAGAAGCGAGGCTTGGGGGGATCCTTTACAATCCTCCCCGAGAAGTGCCTGGGGGGGCGACCTTTTTTACAGTCGCCTTCCCTCTGCTAGAGGGGGTGACCGCTTTACAGTCATCCCTTCCAAGATGTGCCTAAAGGCGTGGCACCAATGGGCGGCTCTAGTGTGATCTTACGAGGACCTGGAGCCCCCCTTCGGTGCCGAAGATAACCGCTCCAGTGGTTTTAGCCGGTAGGAGTCCGGCAGTTCCATGTAGAATTTCCACTGGACATCAATAAAAAAAAAAAAAAAGGCCAGTAGGTGTAGGTGGAACAGGGGATGAAATATATCATAAATAGAAAAATAAAGAGCCCAACTCCTATTTATCTAAATCCATTATTGTTTTAACAAATAACAAACTCCAAAAATATGCACTGCTTTTAACATAAGTCATGAATCAAAGGAGAACGACCTCAACTCCTCGAGTGACAAGCATTCGATCATTGCTCCACGCTATTGTTCAGTAAATACTTTATAGGTGTAACCTTTGGGACCGGCGCGTGGGCAGACGCCCGCCCTGGGCGTGACCTGGACATAGATCAAGTAGGTGCAGCTTGGAACCTGTTTCTGCCTATGCAAATGAAGGATTGGGTATAACAAAATTACCATGCCTGTGATCTGTGAAGTATTAGATTGTGGATTGAGACTCTCTCTCCTCTAATGGTAGGCTTGATGTGAGGTTTATATATTTCCCGTGGTAGTAGTTAGCCAACTAACTCGATAGTGACCATATCATGTCGCCATATTTAAATATCACGACTTGTAAGCCAAATGTGGTTTTAGTTGTCAATAATTTGTAATTATCGTTTACTCGAATGTAGGGTATCTACATTGAGTAATAATGTTTATTAGCGAAAGGAGAAATTTCGTAGCATTCAATTTAACCAATTATCTTAAGTGAGGGAAGGATATATGTCTTGTCCGTTAGCTGAGTGGAGACCGCGTATGAGCAGCAAACGTAGTGTGGGACGCCCACCGGCCAGATGGACGGACGACCTGAAGAAGGTTGCTGGGTCCGGCTGGATGTGGAATGCTGATGACCAGGTATTGTGGCGCACGCTGGAAGGAGGCTACGTCCAGCAGTGGACCAATATAGGCTGATGATGATCATAGTTTCCTATTAAAAAAATCTAAGTTTGACATTCTATCTTACAAATATTTGAGAAAAAGCTTAACATTTACAAAGGTAAGACTTCTTTTCCTTATTTTGATGTACCTAAATCGTGGGTTAAATAATTTAGTATATTATGTGTATGTATATATGTCTTATTTTTAAGAGTTGCTTGTCTTGAATATAAATCCCTAGAATTTGGCTTTCATTTGCCTTTCGACCGCCATGGCAACAGAGTTTTGCAACCAGTTCCCGAAACAGGAATTTTACTCTTTGTGGGCAACTAATGTATTGACATTAGTAAGGTATATGTGGTGATATAGCAATCTAAATCACCACATAAACTAAAAATCAAGTAATGAAACGCTCTTCTAATGTCTAATAAAGCTAAGTAATGAAATGGACACCCAACACCTACAAACTAAGTCATTGTGTCATAATAAATTCGAATGTCGTATCTGATAATAAAGTCAGCTCTTTGGTAATAAGCACTGCTTAGAGGCGCGTGGGCCGAATAATGAAGACATTTGTCGCACGCACATACATACAAGTGTTATCCCCTTGTGTAGGTATAACTATAGAGTTATCCCTAACTTTAATACGCTCGATTTTTCTTGTTATAATCAAATTATTTGTTTGAGTAAGGTGTCGAATTACGAATTACATGTCTTACATGATAAATGTTTTTTTATTTGTATACTAAGGTTTGGTATTGAGTTTAGTACTAATATGCCTAAAAAGTTTACTTTTTAATATAATTGCATCGGACAGTCATGTCGACACGATTGGCGCGGTGGCTAAGCGATCGGCTTTCTGCGCTACGTGTTGCGGGTTCAATCCCCGCACGGTACAAATATTTGTATGATCTACAGACTTATATCTGGAACCTGTACCCACGATACAGAAGAAATCCAAGAGTGGAACAACGTTGTATCAAAAAAAAAAATAAGATCAATTTATTGTATTGAGTTGAAATTGAAAGTTAACATGAGTTCAGATATAGTATTTTATTACTTGCTTAATGAGAACTTTCAAATGCTTGAGGTCAATTTATAGTAATTGAAGGCGGTAAATTCAAGAAAATTATATCTTTTTAAACAACCTCCAGTCTCTTTCTAATAATGATAGCGACGCCAGGCTTGGGCCATGTTGGTTTATGTTATTATGCCCATACAACACACGCAATGCCCCGGAAGTCGTGCCCATTGATTTTTAACCCGAGTTACGTAAAATGCTGTAGGTATTTACGTCATGTAGAACGGGTATCAATTTTAATGCGACACAATGGCGTGGTTTCACTTATTTGGAGCAAAACCAACCGATCGGTGAAAGGTAGCGATGGTATCGACTTTACTTTCAACTGTCTTTGTCTTGGTGTATATTAACTATAGGTTATGGTAGTTGGACAGTCTTTGTACAAAATAATTAAGTTTTTATTATTATTTATATTATGTTAATTGTTTAATTTTAACAATTGCGTCGTAGTTTCAGGGGGAATTTGCAAGAACTCATTTGCGCTTGGGAGGTGGGTTGGTGACTGCAGTATGGTTATTTTTCCACAAAAGGTAATCATCCTGCTGCACATCCCTTAGTTTAAGAGTCGCGTTTTACGACACCTACGGGAGAAAATGAGGAGATGGAGGGGTGCGATATTCTTCGGACAGCACACGGCATTTGCCAGGAACATTGCCTCAACTAGGAGCATGATAACTATTTTGCCGAAGTTGGACAGGCATTTTTCTCTCCATTTGTTTTTACTCGACAATGGCTAAGTTCTTCGTCTTCTTTCTTCTAGTCTTTACCTATATTGAGCTTGACTTCCAACGTCGTGACGTCGAACCAGGTAACCACGGCTAAATATCCGTATTCTACACGCCACTTTATTTTTTGTGTGGTGTCCAGATTAAGAATATAGCACCACTCCATCTCCTCCCGTGGATGTCGTAAAAGGCGACTAAGGGACTCTAAACCAAAAAGATGGGCAGCAGCGTCCCTTCTATGGAACAGTACCCATGCTGTGCTCACTCACATGTGTAGCGAGTTCTGGCAAATTGCTCCCAAAATGACGACACAATTGTGTAAATCTTTGGTCAGGCCTTTGTTCAGCAGTGGACGTATAAATGGATTATATGATGATGATGATGAATAGCGAGGTTGTGTTATTTTAAACACTGGATTCCATGTCGAACCGTGACTAGAAAATCAGCGATTGCCGAACATACATTGCAATCAGGCACTAATCACTGGATCAAGTATATATATAGTTCACAGGTCCTCTCCACCCAACGCTACTTCTATTCAAGAATTGTGCGTGCAGCAATTGAAATTACGAAGCAAAAAAAAATTACAATCTTGAAGATGGTTTCAAGTTATCATCGACATGGAATCCAGTGATTAAAATAACACAACTTCGCTATTCGCACTGGGTTAGTTATAAGGACCCAGTCAGTGTAGTGTGTTGCAGCCTTAAAATAAATAAAGAAAAAACGGAGGTGGATGAAAATAAATCTACCTCACAAACGGAGTGATATCGCTGTATCAGTCTGCTTATGACCTTATTGATGCAACCAGGGGTGCAATTCCTTAACCTCAAACATCCACACATCCTTGAATACAGAATTGAAATAACGGTGACAACCCAATTTGGTATTTCCTAAGACTCGTCCCCATGGCTCACTGTCTGCAACGTGTCCTTGAATAGCTTCAATCATGTCTTAGCGTATACCAAATTGGTTTTTTACCCGTCATTTTAATTTTGGACCTTAAGGAATTGCACCCCTGGTCGAAACGTCAAGCTATTCAAAGGTAATTTCGCGTTTCTTTATCATTATAATGCAAAGCAAAATTTTGTGAAGACGACTATACTAAGCTCATTTTGTAAGCTTTCACGAAGAATTCACTAAGGCGGTATTATCACTGTAAAGACGCCACCATTTTATATTGGTACTCCAACTATACATTACCAGCCGATCACTTATCTACATATGTACATTTGTAGTTCCATAAACTGATGGTGTTTAAAACCTGAACTAGTTTCCCGCCTATCTGTGGGGACAAATGGAATGTACGAGCAGCTTATGGCAAAACAATGGGTCTGTAGGCGAACTGGATAGCGTTGAATACCTTGTCGTACCTATATATTCTTATGGATGCTGATAAAATGCGGCTCAATAAGAGTTGGAGAAAATTTACGAGTGTGTTGAGTGGGGCTTGGAAGTGGAGGCTAGGTAACAAGAGAAAGGTGCCATTTTGTGCTTTGTGTCTGATCGATCTATTTCATGTTAGTCTCCTTACACCTCAATATAATATAAAACTTCAACAACAAAAAAACCCGATAGTTTCTTTGAGGTAATTAATGGTTTGAGGTAATTTACCGCTAAATTATTGTCATAGAGGTATATGGCCTCCCTCTGCAAAAGCTTTATATTACTCTACACTTTCAAACTTCTGTAATAAGCTTGGTACTCATAATATACCTACAAAAAGCTGACTTCTAAGATGAAGTCGGCATTACTAAATCAAATAAGACCACGTCATAGTCACAATCATATCCTCCGGCATAGATTTCTAGAATTGCGTCATCATTTTGAGGGGAATTTACCAATAGATAGCCACCACACTTAGCAGGCGGGTTGGTGAGCGCTGAAAAGGGACGCTGTTGTTCAAAGTCCCTTAGCCACCTTTTATGACATCCACGGTATAAAATCTTAATACAGAAACCACAAGGTAACACATTTTTTTAGCCTCTTTTACTTAAACCTCCTTCATTCAAAGTTTACTTAACTTTTCACTTTTGTTAAAATGCTAATATGATTTACACAAAAAAGTTAACCTCAGTGCTGCCAAATAAAATCATCTAACAGTATTCTCACTCCCGTATTACAAACACATCGTAATATTAACACATACCATTATAATCCCACGACGGACGCCTAAATAAATTAATCTTTAATTGGCCCGATGCTATCAGCCACCTTCAAAATGTCGGACCGATATAAAAATGTCACTGCTACTGACATTTCGGAAGGTAATCCGAGCCAAGAAAGTGATCGGGTTAGACCTTTAGTTGATGGACGAGTCTGCTTAACCTTGGTGGCGATAGATTAATGATAAGAATCGGTCTTATTGTTGTCAAATGTCTGTAGTTCATGAGTAATTGGGTAGCGACGGTGTCGAAAAAGTTCCATGGTGACGAAAACGTGTTGCGAAATGTCTTCTGTAGGTAAATGTAATATCGTCCGGATTAAATTTTGATGCAGGATTAATAGGTACTTTTATTTTAATTTAACTAAAATAAAATTTATTTTGCTTTTACCGATACACATTATTGCAATGTACTCGGTATATAGTTATTTGGCATTCAGTGGTATTTTGTTTGATTCTGTATGTGGACGTTTGTACAAAGTTATCGCGGCATGCAAAAGAGAAACGTTCCAGCGGATCTATTAGATTTTTGGCAGTATAGATGTCATGTAGGTAGAACTTATTTATGTACAATGTGTTTGTTGAATCTGTGGAGTTCTAAATGTCATCAACTTATCAGCCCGCAATAGTCCCGTGCTAAAAATGTGTCTTTAAAACCCTGTTGGTAAGTGGTCGTGATTTTTTTTTAATCGCCATGTTAAGTAAAATTAATTAATTGGTGATTTCAGTAGGCTATTATTTACTTATTTATTTATTGTTTATAATAAGGTTGACAGTTACAGAAAAGAGTTTAGGTAGTCAATTTATCTATTTCTATGGGAACCAGGTCACGTGGCTAATATAATAATATATTATATCGAGTTCTGCAATTCTCAAAAGAATAATAAAGCAATTGTTGTAGCGTTATAATAAAGCCATTAGGTATCAATGAAGTATATTTTCATTGTTATTGTTTTTTGACAATCACCTGAAATATTCTAAATGGCCAGATGTCACGCCCTGCAGCACCAAATAGTTGATTATTAAGTAAGGTCTGGTGAGGTCTCGAATCGATAAAGTTATTCGATTATGTCCATTGTTCCGAATCGATGAATATCTAAATCTATAATTCAATTATACTGAACATTCACAACGGATATTTTAAATTGTTTAAAGGAATCAAAACTTCAAATTATGTTAATGTAGTTATGCTCAAAGACATTAATAACTATCACATATAACCATAAGAAATAATGCTGTGGGTTTGTTTAGGTTTGCTGATTATCGGGAGGATCTTCGCAACCCCCCCGAGATGTGCCTGGGGGTGGCCTCCTTTATCCTCTATTCCCCTCTGCTATAGAAAATTACTACTTTCAGTCACCCCTTGCGAGATGTGTCTAACCGCGTGGCACCAATGGGCGGCTCCGGTGCGTTTGTTCTCGAGAATCTGGAGCCCACTTTCGGTGCCGAAGATGAGCGCCCAGGTGGTTATAGCCGGTATAAGTCCAGCACATCTTTCGCCCTTCCCCGGAGCAGAGGACGGCCATGACGGATTTCTAAAAAAAAAGTTGTAATTCATGTTCGTTTCTTGAATTACTCACTGTTCACATTTTTTGCTAGCTAATAGGCACGAATGATAAAATAATGGCACCATATAAAACATTAAATTACTGTTACTCATTTCACACTATAACAACAACACTGCATTATTCCCCATATATCCCTAACAAGCATAATTTGCAAATAAATATAAGCCAGTGCAAACTATCGCCGGTAACAAGCAGCCAATACGTTAGCACTTTAAATAGCTTTGGTGTTAACTACGGCAACATTTGAACTAATAATAAAATTGCTGGAAGTGAAAGGTCTAGACGTGGGATTTTGAAAAGAGGTTTCTATAGTTTATTTAAATAGTATTGAGTTACGGCCAATCCTTTTAAGACTTTATGTGTTATGTTGTTTCTGTTAGCAAACTGAAAATACTGCTGGACATAATTTGGTTTTTAAAAAAAAATAAAAATAATTGGTTAAAATGTTCATGCATATTAGTGTTATTTTTTAACGAACTTCGGGCTACTTTTCCTTCACCAAGGAACACGAAACATAAATATTACAACACAAATATATTTTTAAATAAAAAAACTACAGATATATATAAAATAAATTTTCCCGAGCAAAGGCACGGAATAATTTTGTACTAAAGTCCCGTACACTGTCGGCCACAGGATAGTATGCCACGCCTACGCGCAGTTCGCACAAGGTGCAGAGCCTGCGGTCAGCACATTACTTACGTAACATGTGATCTTCGATCCTGACCTAGAACTCTGCACATCCGACCCGAGGGTAATATGTTTAACAATAAAATTGTACGCGAAAATAGCTTGCAACGCGGAAGTCTCCTTTTTATTGCATGAACTATATTGAAATTAACAACGAGTTATTTGTACTTAAATTTGTCCTCAGGTGTACGTGTAGTATGAAGTTGAAATAATTTAAGGGCACAGAATTTCAGCGTTTTGCCTTGACTACTATATGTAGTTATATAATGAACTAGTTTGCCGTTACAAGTTCAGAGTATGGAAAATCCGAAATTGTCGTTTTCTGATTTAACGATTGCATAGCTTGGCGCTCTTTTGATCCAAAGGACCAAAACATATTCCAGTCTATATATTTAAAAAACACAAGCAATTTTAGTTTCCTATATAACTCAAAATATAAGTAAGTAATGAGAAACGAATTACCTAATAAACAACGAAAGATTGTATTGTAGAAGACGCTCTAGTGTGTTCTTAAAAAGGTACACTGGGTCTCTAGATGTCGCAGCGGCTTCCTGGCTCTCAGATTTTACATGAATATTCTTTACGAGAACTTATACAACATTTAAATTAAAATGTATTTTATTTACAAAGTAATAAAATATAGTAGCACAAATGTCGCCTTTGGCCCAACAATATCACCTGTTCGTTATAAATCTACGTCTGCCGCCTACATTGGCAATTGGCACATACAATCCAAAGTATTGTACGTCGTCGAACAGTAGCTGTGATTTGTATCGTTAAGTATCGACTAGATAACAAGAACAGATAGCGGGAACACATCGATAGCACCATGAATTTATGGGTGCAGACCTTCAGGCTGATAAATGGGGTTAGGAGTTTAAGAGAACACTTTGATTCCAGGTTTGCGAGACGAGAAATACCTCTATTTCTCCTAAGATATTGGTGCTTTATCCAAAAATTTAAAAAAGCCTCGAAAACGGACCACCTCGTCCGTCAATACTTGTGATTTTAATTGTTTTAATAATCGTAAAAGACGCAAAAAGTGTTGTTCTTTATTTTATAATATAGTAGGCATAGCGACAACTTAAAGAAGATTCATCATGTCAGACAAAAGACGTTCACTGCTGAACAAAGGCCTCCCCCATAGATTTCCACAACAAGCGGTTACATGCTACCCGCATCCAACCTGACCACCTCGTTGGAGGTCGTCTCACGCTGCGTTTTCCGGTGCGCGGTCTCCACTCGAGAACCTTTTTACCACAACGGCCATCAGTTCTACGAGCAATATGTCCAAATTATAACATTAAAAAAGAAGATTAGCCAATACTATATTCTATCGTATAAAAACAATCTATCCAAGATTCAAAGCTACACAGCGTAATAAACCGAAGTGACGATTACAATTTCTGCAAACATTTCCCTCGCTTACATAACTTGGTGCATTGTAGCAGGTACCGTCCATTTTATAACGAGATGCACAATCATTTGCACCCAGCTAAAACCGCAGACATTTTGAATTTCAAATCGAAGTATTTATAATCAGTTTGATCGTTATCCGAGCAAAGGGAAAGTAACAGAAAATGATCTCTCCCGTGAAATCTAAGTTGGTCCTATCATAATTTAGCACTTGATTCTACAATAGCAAGTCCTGTCTGCTAGATAAAGGTCTTA
The DNA here is from genome assembly GCA_947459985.1 of Diloba caeruleocephala. Taxonomy (NCBI): domain Eukaryota; kingdom Metazoa; phylum Arthropoda; class Insecta; order Lepidoptera; family Noctuidae; genus Diloba; species Diloba caeruleocephala. The sequence goes on from OX381616.1 coordinate 20,907,900, forward strand.
GGAACGTTGCACAGATTAATGTAACGCACAGAGAGTACACTCTGGATTTATTTCATCAATTCCACGGTTGTCGCACCAATGATTTCTGGTCTGTAACTTATCTATGCATTTTAACGTACAATACACGACGCAATTAGAATTTAATTATGTTAGTCGGTCTTATTGTATGGGTAGAGTTATTTAGAAGAGATTTTTTGTTTCAGTCCTGCATTGGATATACGTATCTGCTATTATTATATTATGATATTCATACCTCAAAGTTAGTTGCAATCACTGATCGGTAACCGATCGGAAAGTTTAAGCAACGCTTGGCGCGGTCAGTCTGTGGATGTGTCACTACATAATGATATTTGAACTGATCGTAATCGTTCTTAGACGGCAGTCGTTAAGCCAAGTCTGAGGCCTTTTGGCGGCTTAAACAACTCTGACATCAATTTGGCCATCAACCAGACGAATGAAGAACATGATGCGCTGCGTATGACTGTTCGTATATATTGATCGCAATGAATGATTTTTTGTACAGAAAGGTTTTGTGAACTTCCAAGGTCAATTAATATGAGGAATAGTATGATTGCTTACATCGTGGACAGATTTTAAATATATGTACGTGATGGATTAATCGAAGAACCTTATTTAGATTTTTCAATCTCTGATTTTAATATATCATTCAATCAATTATGTAAATTAAATCATATTTCAATTAGGTACGAACACTAGATTTATAGATTCAGTCGAGAAGGTCGTATGCAAACGATATCTTAGTGCAACTGTTTTACTTACTCTGCTGTGTTACCACCCACGCCTGTCGCGGCCTGCCGCGTAAATATAGCGCAGAATTAGAACTACCCGCGGTTATTTATCGCTTGCGCACGCGCAGGAGAAATCGACGCACGGAGTGGACCGCTCAGTGTCACTTCCTGCTCGGACGCCACCGCAACCGCACGCTCGTGCCGTAACGCTCATGTAATAGTCCTTTATTTGATGCCATAAAACTATATCAGCCTGCGCCGTAATACCAATGGTAATCGTTTATCTGATTGTTGTTTGATGTTTGTTATTTATATTTTTCTTCTTAAGTGAATGCACCCGGTTTTGTAACCTGTAGCGAATTGAACCAGCAACTTTGTTGTGCGATGATAAAATCATTAAGTGCTCTTTATGCCTTAATTATTTTATTGCAATTTGCATGTTTTGTTATTGCAGTCACGATATTGATGGATCGTGCTCCACGCGTTTATTTCTATGACTATATACATCAAGCATCTCAAACAAAGCCTAATTATTAACTTAAAAAAATTCATTTGTCATGTATCATCATTAGCCGTGTGGTGCCGGCTCAGAATGCCACCACCCCATCTCCTCCCGTGGGTATCGTCAAAGTTGACTAAGGTGTTAGCCGGAGGGTGGGCAGCAGCGTCCTTCGAGTACATTAACAACTCAACTGCGATCGCCAACCCGCCTGCCAAGCGTGGCTATTACGGCAAAACCCCTCCAATGAGCCCACAACACATCCATATCGGTGGTTGTGATCGTTGGGGGAGGCCTGTGTCCAGCAGTGGACTTCATTCGGTCGAAATGATGATGTATTATCATTCATACAACAATAAAATGTTAAGTTCACAGCGAATTTCATCAGTCATAGTTAGTAGATAAGTACGACACGTTTGGCAGACATCCTGTTATATCTAGATTTCATTTATTACACCATACATTATGTTCCACAGTTTTGTGTTATTCATACTGACTTAAATGCCCATAAAAGTTGTAAGACTGTAAATATAACAACAGAATTGACAGTGTAGTTAAGACCTCCGAGAGAATTGTCACAGTGTGGTGACGGAAGTTGGGCCTTGTGTACGCATGACCGATGACTTTTTATGTGCTGGCATTTACTCGGCATTTGACATTACCGCCCGCCACACGTCTAATTATTATTTGTGGGTGTGGGCTGACGGTGTACTGTCCTAACTGGGTTATTGGGGTCCAACAAGTACTTGGTTTAAGTGTTATACGTAGGTAATATTTTTGTTTACCATAATATGAGCCAACAACTTGTTCTCGAGTAAACATCCAGTTTACTCCAGTAGTTCCTCAGTAGAAACCCAGTACATCCAGTAATGCAACCTTAAAGAGACACTTCCAAATGTCTCGGTTCTGATTAGACCAAAAATTGGACACAGTTATTTTCCGGTATATTTTAGTGCCACATATGACTTGTGTACTTCCGATAAACTGTGAGGCGACAGGGGAAATCGAATACTACACAGTGCCTCCGTCTCGTAGCCCCTAAAGGAATACTAAATCGAGTTTAAGGACACCAATAAAACAGTCTGTGACAGGTTATTAGTTTAAGCCCGCAAACACTATAGTGACCTACTTTTATTAATTGTTCAGATGCTCGGCCCGCGGCTGGCGAGCGGTTTCTGACAGGTTACTAGTCAAAGTAGCACATTTTACTATCTTAACTTTGTTTAATACTAACCACTTCAGGCGATAGCGATGGAGTTTGGATTTGATATGACCTTTGAATAAAATATAAGCTACCGATCCGGATAGAGATATATAGAAAAATTCTCATACTCCAAGAAGAATGATTATATAACTACTTTCATTGAACTGTCTTACACCCAAAGGCTTCATCGTATGCGTCAACGAAAACTTACTGCGTTCATTAATCAAATTTTAACCGTGGTATCAAATGCAAAAATTTACTAGAGTATTCCAGAAGAATACCTTGTTCAGCAGCCGCGGTTAAGAGTTGATCGACATTTACTTCACTATGACTATAACTGTAAAGATAAGATATAGTGCCAATAATGTATATACGGAACTTCTAACAAACTCCAGAGCTCGAGTTTGGTCAGTTATTATGATGGATACAGTTGTCGCTCCGAAACCTGTTTATGTGATTAATGCATTACCCTGTGAATGTCACGCGTTGTTTCGCTCTAATTAAATCTCTTCCTTTGTGAAGCATTGCTTATTATTTATTTTTGACGTTGTAATATTTATTAGACCTTGGGGTTTTAAGTTTACTGCCCAGCGCTGAAACGGGTTATAAATCTTTCGTCGTTCTGCTACTGGTCTATATTATTCGGAGCTTAAAGTTCAAGTATTATTGGTACCTTCTATGTGTTTATATGACTGTGGTTCATTCTGCATTCATAACAATTGATAGATGAACTTATTAACTTATTATGTAATCAGTCTACCGAGTTTTGTGATTATGACATATTTATAAGCGAAAGTCCTTCGTCTAGTGATTTTAAGTTCTAGCGTAAGCCGTTTCCGAGTTGAAATATAAGGTACATGTATGAGTTATCTCATACATGGTTAGGAGAGATAATGATGAATGGTAATCTTTTATTTAAATTGGATCAAATCCGTTGACAGCACCTACGGAAGTATAAACATCGTTTTTATCACCTGTTATTGAGTTATGTCAGTCGACCTCGGCCATGTCGCGGAGTAAGCGCAAAAAAATACAGATAAGTTTAACGGGTAGGTTACCATACATTCACGGCTATAAAGATATAATATTTTTATGCTCTAATAAATGTTTATAGTCTTATGGTGATCATTATTGAATATAGTCCGATAGCTAGAATAATAGCTAGAATCACGCATCAAAATTTTGAATTCTGGTCCTAAGAGACGTAGGACTCTAGGCTGAAGACTGAATAAGACCCGCTAAACGATTTCAGACGCCCGTTTTCAGCTGTTAGCCAACGACTAGGATCAGATTATTTGTAGAAATTGTACCTACTCATAAGCATCCCTATAAACCTAGACGACGAAATAGTAAGATAAAGATATTTCTCGTCTTAATATATGTACACAACCCGAATCTACTGACTACCATGAATAGAAGCCAATTTTATTATTTGTCACTTTTCTAAATCCTGTGCTTCGACAGTGAAGGAGAATTAATTTAGATAATACTGTATTATTTAAGTTTCAGGGAACACGGCTGGGCGCATTGGTCTGCGCTTTTTGTCAGGAGCAAAATTTAAAAATAGAATATGGAAGAAATAAACTAATCGACAGGCGTACATGCAATTACAAAAAAAAAGACATTAACAACTTGATCAATAGATGGCGGTTGTTTGTCGTTGTCGTTTCAATGAGGCTCCCACTCAGTAAGTATGGTGCTATGGTACAGCGTGAGCTGCTGTTCAGCACTGACTAATAGTGCGAACCCCTATAGACGTGATATGAAGCCAATACTCCGTGTTCCAAATCGTTAAAACCTTGATCTATAAAATGTGGTCACATTACAATATTAGTCATTTCTCATATCATGGTTTTTATCAAACTGGTTATGCCAACGAGCAATGGCCAATGGTCAATCAGTTTTTTGTTACACATAACTTTAGTAGTATTGGTTACAATATGCAGAACCAGAACATGTTTGGAGATAATAACGAGGATTTGATTAGAAATAAATTAGTTTAAGAAAAAAAAGACCATGTGGTGTCCGGATTAGGAATATAGCACTACTCCATCTCCTCCCGTGGATGTCGTAAAAGGCGACCAAGGGACTCCAAACTAGAGGGATGGCAGCAGCGTCCCTTCTGTGGAACAGTAGCCAAGCTGAGCTCACCAATTCGCCTGCCAAGCGTGGTGAGTACTGGCAAATTCCCCCCAATATGATGACACAACTGTGAAATTCCATGGGGGAGGCTATGTTCAGTAGTGGACGTTGTATGGCCGATATGATGACTATAAAAAAAAAAGTATAATTCAGAGGGTCAATTCTCGTAATAAAAAATGTTCAAATTATAGGTCCGATCTAGTCTTAATGTGGTAAATGTCACAAATGGTATTCTAAACTAACGAATGACGTCGAGGCCTTTGTTCAGCAGTGGACGTCCTGTGGCTGATATGATGATGATGATGATGATGATGAATGACGTCAAATGTGAACCTATACTGTGATGAGATGGAAAATGGATCGAAAGTTGATCGATACCAAAACGGTATTCAGCTTTGAACTGACACAGGTACTAAAATTTACATTAAATAAATGCCAAAATTGACATAGGAATGAGACTAGATTGAGATTATATTGAAATTAAGTTTAAGAGGAGCAGAATACCAATTCTTAATTTAATCTCAGCTCGGTCATAGAGTTAATGAATTACGAGAATTAACCCTCAGTTTATGTTCGAATTCGTTGTAACGGTATACGCAAATAAATTGTCCGTGTTGTGTCCGTATTAAGAATAAAGCGCCAATCCATTTCCTCCTGTGGATGTCGTAAAAGGTGACAAGGGATTCTAAATTCTGTGCTTACCAACTCGCCTGCCAAGCATGGTGATTACTGGCAAATTCCCCGCTAAATGACGATACACGGCACATATCCTGACGTTTATAAACGAGGCTTTTGTTCAGCAGTGGACGTCTTTTGGCTGATATGATGATGATGATGAAAACCAGTTCAAATGCCCTAAAAAAGCCTTTAAGGCTAAAAGTTAGAGATGAGGTGGGGCTTACTTAGAACATAGATGCCGGAAACCTTTAACTGCTTTGATACAAATTGTTTATTACACATAAACTACCTTTTTACATCTCCATAATATCTCAATATTCTCAATATGTATGAACACGAGGCAGATAATAATTACAAATGCAAATGTGTTTATCAACGGACCGACGGACAAGTTTACGGTTTCAAAGTTTATTACCGAGGTAATTGGTATTCGGTATCGGTATCGGTACCGGTATCGAGATTGCAGTGCGTCACTGGCCGATAAAGTTGAGTGTCAAAAAACGAGATCTTAATGAAGGCGTACAGTTAATTTGATTAAATGTACCTACGTAATATGTTTGTGAATTTATATTTAAGTGGATGAAGCATGTGATTTCCTTTCATTTCGTTAAAAGCATTGTTATGTACGGTATTTCTATTTAATACCCTTCTTTATTTTTTCATTGGGCGTAAAGTAATATTCTTGTGCCTTTTAACTGAAAGTCTATGGCGAAATAAACTAAACAATTCGTTTATCATCATCATTTCAGTCGAAAATTCAATTCACGCCGCAACGACCGGTATGGGTTTGGGTTGTGTGCTAATTGGGGGAGTTTTACTATAATCGCCACGCTTGACAGGCACGTTGGCGATTGCAGTTGAGCTGAACTCGAAGGATGCTGCTGCCCATCCTCCAGCTAATCCCGTGAGATGGGGTGGTGCTATACTTAGCTGGCACCGCACGGTAATTATTTTTATTAGTTAATATAAACTTATTATGCTTCAGTTGTATTAAATAAAATAGAATATAACTAGTTGACCCGTGCGATGTTTTTGCACAGTATCGTGATCAGGCTCCGAATAGGCAATAATGTGGAAATTAATAATAAACGCAAGTCAAAAAATTCTTAGATTTTGATGAAAATAATAATTTGGTTATATTTTGTCATTGCCGGGGAACAATTCTTCAAAATTACGTCTGAATAATTAATTTTGATAAAGCACTAAGGGAAATATGGCGTACCGCCAAAAATACACCTTGTATTACATAAGCAAAAATACCTGGACTCACAGAAATATATATTTGTACTGTATTTGGACTTTTTTTTTATTTTTTGGATTTTGGATTGGAGTTAAATACAAAACATTTTTTAAATAAAACCTAATAATTTTAACGATAACACGATTACTTATTTAATTCTTTACAGATAAATGATTCTGATTGCAATTAGTTGTACTGTCTGTTAAAGGCCACATTACTGTCAACATATATAAATAAAATGTTTTATTTACTTTATTGATGGGATTTCTTATAGCCTTTGATACAAGAAAGCGTTATTACGACCAAAGCGTAAAATGATACTCCTACTTATTAATAATGTAAACTTTGTTTTTAGATCAGTAAATCTAGAATGATAAATTGAAATCAAATTAACGAAAAATATTCCAAAATAGGTATTTGAATTTGGAACACATTCTTTGATACATTCTAATTTCAAACGAATCAAGCACTCTAACCTCTATGATTCCTTTGAAAGCACTTACCTCTAATTAACGTCTGACTAGGCAGTATGGTCAATAGACTATAGCCCGCCCAAATGAGCAAAAGAAAAAAAATCTAACCTCTATTTACGTGTCATTTTGGATAAGTCGTCATAAAATTCCAACTATTCCGTCATTTATCGAATTCTAAATAGAGACCTCACATGAATCTACATGCCTCACCTCACGAATGAGATATCCATTTCCACCGGCATGTATCTGTTCAATGAAGTGTAATTACGAATGTTACAAAACACAACCGCTCCAGTTTCCAGGGCCTGTGTGACAGGCTGTGTATATGTGGGTGAGGCGGGGTTGTGTGAGTGAGGGGACAGTGACCCGAGGTATCTCGAGATCGCAGCCTCCGACCGGCCAGATGCCGAAAGATGTCAGCCAGGTACGGACTGGATCTGTAACGTTAGAGCCTTATTATTGGTGTTGGTCAATACAATAATAGCATGTATTTCTATTATTATTATAATAACGAGGATTTATTTATATTATACCGTATAGAGCCGACTAAGAATAGCACCACCCCACTTCTTCCCGTGGGTATCATAAACGGCAACTATGAGATCAGCCGGAGCAGCGTCCTTTAAGTACAGTTACAAATCAACTGCAATCGCCAACCCGCTTAGCAAGCGTAGCGATTATGTTTTTACCACCAATCAGCGCACAACAGAAATCCGGTCCGAACCGGTCGTGTCGATCTTTGGGGAGTTCTAACTATACTTAAGCAACTGCATCTAAAGGCGCCCCTTTTCGGGACTTGAACCTCGGCTTAGGGTGGTGCTGGGAAACCAAACTAGGGTCAGCTGGATCGGTATTATTTAAATATTTTAGGGAATATTTCAAGTTAGTGCCTCAACACTGGCAAGTCGCCTGTCCGTTGTCACAACGACAGGCCTCCGCGGTGGCGGTAAGATGGACCTAGGAGGCGAAGGCGGTAACCGTTCTGCTTGAAGGAGACTACGCTCCGAGTAGAAGAGCGCGTGTCGTAGGCGGCGTCGTTTGAAAATTATAATTGTAAGCTGTTTAAGTCCGAAGAGCTTTTGGATAAATCATCAGATATGAAACGGTAATCATTAATAAAAAAAAGCAGATGGTAGGTTTATATCTATAGACCAATTATGGACCCTGTTGGCCACAGCATAGTTAATTAGGAGAGAGAAAGAGTATTAATAATAAATTGTAATTAAAAAGTATCGTCGAAGAATTATTTTACGCTTTAGTAGCTTTACGGTTGGTGCAGTGGCTGATACAGTCGGCTGCTGCGCACCGGGTCGTGGGTTCGATTCCCGCACGGAACAAATATTTGTACGATCTGCAGGTAGTTGTTCCGGGTCTGGGTGTATTGTGTGTGGGATTTGTGTCTGTAAACGCACCCACGACACAGGAGAAATCCTAGTGTGGGGCATCGTTTTTTATAAAAAAAAAAAAAAAATATTTAATTTAAATACAAAAATATTAAATTTGTTTTCAGTTTTTATGACATTTGGTAGCTTGTTAAACATTTTTATAGACATCACCAAGGGACCCGAGGAGTGCATAGCTAGTCGAGAAGTTGGTAGATTTAATCTATTTTTGTGTCGAAGTACAATTATGGTTTGTATGTTTTCACGTTTATTATAGAATTCAGGGTATTTACGGACAAATTTACATACTTCTAAATTAATCGATATGCAAATAACTTTTGTTTTTTTATAAATATAGATACTTATTAGATTATTATAAAACTTCGAGTTTCAAAAATCAATAAAACGCATATGGTTTAAGTTTCACAGTTCATTATCTTTTATAATCACATATTTTATAAACACAAAAACACAAATTCTAATTTAGTCTATACGACTACTGCAGGTCATCAGAGATCAAACTGCATAGAGGTCAATTCAATAACATTATCATTTAATCACTAGTGCGGTGTCCCGCGGCTTGTCTTGACATTTTTAGAATGATTTAATAAAAAGTAAATGATTTTTCGCTTCCTTGGAATGGGAGTACCCTGCACCCATAGGTTTAAGCATATGGCTAATAAGAACATAAAACAAATCAGTAAACAGGACGACCATGCGATCTTAGATTAGAGATGTACATATAAGATAGAATTCAAATTCCATATTGGAATTCCATCTTCAATCCGTCTCTGGCATAACCTTTAGCTCGCGGCTATCGCATATAAAAATAAAAGTAGTTGTGTTAATAACGTATTTTTAGTGCGGCGTTTGGTAGGGAGCTACCGCAGGTGCGTTGGCCTGCCCCCGCGCGGCCCAGCGACGCCCCTCTGCGCTTGCGCAGCGCGGTTTTTGTTTGTTATTAATTATGTTTTAGCGATGCTGCACGATTGTCTAGTTGATTGGTCGGTTTTTGACTTTGTTTGAGAATTTGGTTATGATTGATTAGAAGTGAAAGAATTGATTCTTTAGGTAGCTTTCTGAAGATAGATTTAGAGTTATGCATGTGGGCTAACACTTTAAATCAATGTTATTATCCTCAGATTTGTTGAGTTCAAAGTTTCTAAAGTAAAATCTATAGTTTTTGCCAACGACATGCTTAAATAAATTACAATGGTAAACTTATTAATATATAGCTACTTTAGCTAGGAAGTGACCTGAGATGACAAAATGATATCAATGTAAAGATTCCTAATATCTGATAATCACATTTTAATCAAAGTAAACAAAATTCGGCGGAAAACGCCACATACTGTCAATGAAAACACAAATATCAGTCTCGAGGAAATTAAAGTCATCAAAATATTTAAATATTTCATAATTTTTATAATAATCATCTTATATTACATAATTACCTTATATTAGTGCCTACCATTATCGGCTTTCGTTAGTAAATAAGCAATAAATTAGTTCAATGTCGTGGTACGAGATGTCGCCACCGGAGGCACGTCTCAAGCGCGCAGGATGGCAGATATTCATCAGACGGGGACGGACGCCTTCCGTCCTGCGCGTGAGTGTCTTATTAGCTTGGCTTAGAACTTGCCGTCTAGGGAATATTTTAACGCGGTGATCTGCCGTATGTTAGCATGTAACAGCAGTGGCAAGAACTGAATAATGATTGTTTCTTGGATTTATATGTAAAATTCTAAGAGGTAGATATAGGAAACAAGATACTAGAACATGCTATTATCTTGTTTCATTTCAACAGCATACGGATGATTCTTTTTAAGATAATATTTTTTTGGAGCGGTATGAATCGGATTTAATGAAACGAAAATGTTTAACGAAAGAGAGACAACTATAAATTTATTTATAGGGTTTAGGCTGTGAGAGAATGAGATAAAACACGTTCCTATATATCTTCCATACTGTCGATCAATCTCTCTCTGTTTACCACCTCTATAGTGTATTCATCTCATTCTCTTACAAATTAACCAATTCATAAAGTTTCACTTCTAGCGCGTGTAAAGTTTCACTGAACTCACACTCGATTTTTTTTAATTTTATATCTGAGGTAATCATTTAATGAACACAAAAAAAATATAATTAAAATGTGATTCATGTTAAAAAGCCATAAATAAAATTTTATTATCATTATAGTCCAGTTAACCATTTCCCATTTAACCATTCATGACCAACATCTCACGTAATGTCTCTAAAAATCATAAAAAAATGCATGAATATGGAATTTTCACTTCTATGTACACCGTAGAAAAAAAATATTAATGAATTTATGAAATTTTTATTATATCTGTGTTGACCTAAATAATCCTAGATAAATGAATACTTTTTTGTTATTACTGTAAAAATATCCTGAAATTAATTAAAAAGCAAGCAATTAATCTTAATGATGAATTTGGATTGGATTGATGGAATGAATGACGCTTAAACTCTACCAGAAACATGATAGGGATAGCACTAGGGTTAAGCACGGCTGTGAAAATATGAAAATAAGTTCAGACCATTAATATAAGTGACTATCAACAATAATAACACACTATAGACTTTATTTATTCCATACTAATGACTAGAATAGTATGGAATCATTTATTACGTAAGTTCCTAACAGACACACTCCCACCGACGTCGCGGAGGCCTATCGCCGCGTCACCTTCCCGCTCAAATTAGCACTGCTCCCTCCCGTCTCTTGCTCGCGCCGGCCCGTGCCGAGCCTGTAGTTTTAAATGTTCCCTAATACATTATAAATAATATCGATCCAGCTGTCTCCAGAACAATAGCTTGTAATGCTCAGAACGCCCTAAGCCGAGGTCCGTGTCCCGCAGGAGGCGCCCTTAGCGAAAATTGCTTAGTTTTTAATATTAAATTTAAGCCTGGCTTAATGACCGGTTAAGCAACCACATTTCCCAGAAATGTATGCGCGAAGCCCAACTATAAAAAAAAAATACACACTCCCGTCTTATTAAAACAACGGAGGGCATTTCACTAAATGACAACTTCCGAGAAGAAATGTCCAAAGAAATTCAGGGTAGGGTAGGTCTTATTTAAATTATGTAAATAAGATATTGAATACATTGTTTTTATGGCAATCAATATGTGATAGCAGTTTAGATAAAAGCACCGTAACTAACAGGTAAATACCAAATGGAAAAATACATGTTATAAATAACCACATCGTACATACATTTACAGAGATAATAAATATAGTTATCTAATAATAAATTTTAGATGTACATTATTATTAATATTAATGTAATTTAAATAATAAATAATTATGCCGTCTAAATAATGCCGCCCATATGGACATAATGAAATCATATCATATGAAAATGTTTTTAAATGTGGTAATTGTAACACGATGTCCGATATTTTTACCGACTTCGAAAAGGAGGAGGACACCCATATCGGTCGTTGTGGTGATCTTTGGGGGAGGTCTGTGTCCAGCAGTGGACTCCTTCGGCCGAAATGATGACGAAAATATCAAGTTAAAGTCATAGTATACGATGTTAAGCTAAAGTATAGCAGATGTCTTTAAACTTTTTAGTCTAACAGCCACACGGACTGTTCCTTTAAGTCCTAATGGCTAAGACCTAGCTAGCTCCTCAAACCAACATACTGTGGTTTTGTATCACGCACAAATTTTCGTGTCGGTACGAGAGCCCACGACAAAGACCATGTTTCATCGTTTTATAGCCAAAACCGTACAAAATAGCTCAATTCGATGATCCTGTACCCTTAGTACGAGTTTATTGTTACTATCGAAACATAATACTAAACTACATATTTATTACGTTCGGCGCTGCGATTGGCCCGATACAAACTCTCCAACTAGGAGGTACTGAATCCGACTATTTGGAGGCCCCCTTCGGTGCCGAAGATGACCACATCAGTGGTTTTAGCCGGTAGGATTCCGGAATACACCTCCGCCCTTCCCCGGGGCGAAGAAAGTTTATGTAGAATTTCCACGGAAGTCAGATATTTTTTTTTTTTTAAAGGTGGGTGCTAACGGTCAAATTGCTACATATTTACGGTCTTTTTCTACGCTATCTCTAATGATAATCTCATAATTGTAGTATATCTCATACAAGGTAGTCTCATTTACTGTATTGTAAACTAAACCAGTAGTTTGCATTAACACCTTTATTTATATTGACCCTTTTATCGAGGCGCTGCCGCTGTATACCCGCTAAGTGTTAATTAACATATAATTAAAATATTTGAATTTTTTATTATTGTTTTATTATTTTGTCCATCATATCGGTCATAAAACGTCCACTACTGAACAAAGGCATCCCCTATAGATTTCCAAAACTGTGTTATCATATTGGGGGGAGTTGGTGAGCGCAGAATGGCTGCTGTTCCACAGAAAGGACGCTTCTGCCCATCCCTCTGGTTTAGTACCTTAGTCGCCTTTAACGATTCCCACGGGAGGAGATGGAGTGGTGCTATATTCTTAGTCGAGACACCACACGGATTTGGTGGTATGTAGTTTTAAATAAATAATAACCACTACAGAAGCAACTCTTAAATTATCATAAAATGTCTGAGAAAATTAAGTTCTCTAAATCAAAAATTATAACATACACAAGGAATAGTTTTACCTGCGTGCCACCACACTACGCTATTATGACAGTAATTTCACTACAGTGCTCTTCAAACTGGACACAAGTATGTCAGCAGAATATCTGGCACTGCGGTGCGGGGTACTAGACTCTTTGAATAAGACAGCTACAACTAAAAGTGCCAAGTGGAGTCCAAGAAACTTTGCCAATACCGCTAACCTAACCAGAATCTTGGAATAACACACCCACCACTGAAAGTGCCGATTGGAGTCCAAGAAACTTTACCAATACCGATAACCTAACCATAGTCTTGGAATAACACACCTACCACCAAAAGTGCCATTTGGAGTTCAAGAAACTTTGCTAATACCACTAACCTAACCATAGTCTTGGAATAACACACCTACCACTGAAAGTGCCAATTGGAGTCCAAGAAACTTTGCCAATTCCGCTTACCTAACCGTGCTTTTGGAATAAGACAACTACTACCAAAAGTGTCCATTGGAGTCCCAGAAACGTTGCCAATACCGCATAACTAACCGGACTCTTGGAATAAGACACCTACCACCAAAAGTGCTTACTGGAGTCCAACAAACTTTGCCAATACCGCTTACCACTTAACAGGCACTATCCATGTAACAAATTACGACAAGCCGCGCTAATTATTCATGCAAGCCGTCATGTAATATTTATCATAGCTCTAATTATATCTGGAATTAAGATAAATAATGCAAATATATCGCAATGATAATAAATCTTGGCTTTCTTCAAGTAAAGTGAGGTATTATAAGGTTGTTATTTAGTTGCATAATATTGTTTACGTCTTAGTGCCGCGAGAAATTCTGTTATATAATGCCGGTCAATTGATTTGTTACTCATTTCTTCGTAATAATTCATGATCAGAATAACAAATAAATAACTGAAGACCTGAAACCAATTTTACGCGTGGACACGAACTTGGCTACTGTAAAATAAAGAGCAAGCGATTAAAATTCCGTGTGATGTCCGTATTAAGAATATAGCATGTCGTGATAGGCGACTAAGTATAGGACTAAACCAGGGAGATGGGCAGCAGCGTCTCTTCTGTTCTAAGCATGGTGAGTACTGGAAAATTGCGACACAATTGTAGAAATCCATCAAGCCTCAGTTCAGCAGTGGTTTTTTTTTTTTGTTGGGCTTCTCGCATACATTTCTGGGAAATGTGGTTGCTTAACCGGTCATTTGCTGGCGAAGCCAAAAGAGGCCTCCAGCCAGGCTTAAATTTAATATTAAAAACTAAGCAACTTTCGCTAAGGGCGCCCCCTGCGGGACACGGACCTCGGCTTAGGGCGTTGCTGGGGATATCAAGCTATTGTTTTGGGGACAGCTGGATCGGTATTATTTAAATTGTATTAGGGGACATTTAAAGCTACAGGCTCGGCACGGGCCGGCGCGAGCAAGAGACGGGAGGGAGAAGTGCTAACTTGAACGGGAAGGTGACGCGGCGATAAGCCTCCGCGACGTCGGTGAGGCGGGCATCCTCGGCGGCGAGGGCGGTACAACGGTCGGGTGTTTAGTGAACGAGACAACGCGAGTCTCTTCATGTGATCTAACGTGAGTTCAGCAGTGGACATCCTTTGCCTGTCTTATGATGATGATTAAAATATACCTAGATTTTATGATCGTCGGTCAGCTGGGGCTTTCTTTAACGTCGGACTAGTACATTTCTTTCGCCTTGGTGAAGGCGGGTTGTATGCGCTTACCGGTTAAAACCACTATGATGTTCTTTCGGCAACCCTTGTGCTGGGGAATCGCTTGCGTATTCACCGCATCACCGGCAGGTCTTAACCCGCTACTTATTTTGGCTACGTCTACCTATGTGCTCCAGCCATTCACACGATCCTCTAGAGAGGCGTGTTCGGAACACTTACCGTCACCTTGCCTTCTCTGTTCGTGCGATAACCTGTCAGCTCGAGCCCTGATAATTATTCCAGATTCAAAAGAAAACGACGATCCTCAAAGATTATCTTAAGATTCCTTCCACAATATCAAAGGCAAAGTAAGAAATAATAACCTTTCCCATATTTGTCACATCGTTACTAAAAAGTAAGAGAGCAGACTGTATAAAATATGACATTGAAGGTGGAGGTCATGAACACATGAGTGTGGTAGAAATTCATCGTGAGTTCCGGGAGCTTTCAGCGCACGTCACTCACCGTAACAACGCAATGTTGTACTTTGCGCAGTACTTCACTGGGAGTACCTACTTCCCGATCAAGGCAGCCCGTTTTCAAATCTGGGCATTCCACGCAAGGAATCGATTGTGATGCAATTAATGTATGTAAAAAAATACGGTACGTGAGTGGAATTATTACAGGTTACAAGTGAGTAAGGGCCCAGGTTTCAGAAAGACTCAACCACAAATGAGAATTTTTATTAAATTATATTTTATTACACTCATTCGTCTTTTTATTTAAGTCTATTCAAAGCATATTTGTTTATCATTACCCCCACAATCGCAATTCTAAGTTACGCCAACAAAATAAACATTCTTCATACCAATCTTGCGCACGCTAGCTATCCAGATTGTACTGTAACCTACACGGTAATAGTTCCATTCATTACTCGAGGTGAAAGTCGTATTATTTACTACAAACGCTAATGTATATAACGACAAAGAAACTATTGCAATTTTATTGAGAGCTGAAGTATTCCAGTGCTGTCCATTTTGTTCGCCCTGAATTATGTGGATAGTTGCTGAACTTAAAGATTGTGTTTGAAAGACCTTAAAACAGTAGTTGTAAGGTTCATTTTATTATAATTTTCTATAGTGAGAAGGAAGTTGTAAGGCAAGGTTTGAATGGAAGCGGTTAGAGTTCAAGAATCAAGCGTTTATATTGAATATATAAAAAATCTCTAAAGGAGCTCCACGTGTTGGACCCATGTCTCTGCGTAAGCTTATTAAAAGACCGAATTCCTCCCTCCCGTGAAGAAAGACAGAAATATATTTAAAAAAAAAATTTAAAGGTAAAAATGTTGTCTGGATATTTTTTGCTATCTCGTTGTTTATCGAACTGCTAGGATACCTTCCCCTTCATTTTATCAGTTTCTTACTCATGCAGTTTTGACCATTTCTCTCTCATTTCCTATAAAATTGTACGTTACACAGGATTTGTTTTAATGTCTGTTACATTTTCAGGCGTCACCATCATATTTGCCAGCACGGTTGCAGTTGCTAAGCGACTGGCTCTATGGGCGGGACCCGTTGAACCGTTGCACCCGCACGGATCAACTATTTGTGTGGTCTACATGTATGTAGTTGTTCCGGTCAAGTTTATGCACGTGAGATTTATTTTACACACTAAGCTGACCTCGTGAGGTGAGGAGGTCGTGATACAGGAGAAAGGCTAGTGCGTGTCATCATCATAGTTTTTTGTTGGGCTTCTCGCCGCACTTTCGAGAAGTCTTTCCTGCTCAACCGCACATTTTTGGCAAAGCCAAAAGAGGCCTCCAGCCAGCCTTGAAATTAATATTAAAATCTAAGCAACTTGCGCTAAGGGCGGCCCCTTCGGGACACGGACCTCGGCTTAGGGCGTTGCTGGGAATAAAAAGCTATTGTTTTGGGACAGCTGGATCGGATTTATTTTATTTGTATTAAATCTATAGACTTGGCAAGGGCCGGCGCGAGCAAAGGACTGGGGGGCGGAGAAGTATTTCCTACTTGAACGGAGTGGAGAGTAATGTCGCGGCGATGGGCCTCCGCGACGTCGGTGAGGCGTCATCATCATCATCATATCAGACATTTATACGTCCACTGCTGAACAAAGGTATCCCCCATAGATTTCTACAATTAGGTTATCATTTTTGGGGGGTATTTGCCGATACTCACCACGCTTGGCAGGCGGGTTGGTGAGCGCAGTATGGCTGCTGTTCCACAGAAAAGACGCTGCTGCCTATCTCTCTGGTTTAGCGTCCCTTAGTCGCCTTTGATGTGGATCATTTATATTATCCTACCATGTAAAGCTAGGGAAATCAGGACTATGTTTTTTCAAACCTCCATAGCCGCATCCGTGTAGTGTTTGGATCAGAATATAGCACCACTCCATCTCCTCGCGTGGATTTCGTAAAAGGCGATTAATGGCCGAAATCAATAATCGGTATAATCCAAAACCTTTGGATTTCGGATTACGGTATTGTCTGTTTGTTGTGTTTAATTTTTTAGTTAAATGTGATCGTATCACAACAACGGATGAATTTCAAAATCTTAAATCTGTAGTGATTTGGAATAGATTGATTATTAATTTCAGCCTTAGGGACTATAAACAAGAGGGAGGTGCAGTAGCGTCCCTTCTTTTGAACAGCTGCCATTCTGCGCTCACCAACCATGCCGGCACTGTTGGCGCAGTGGCTAAGGAAATTGGGTTTCTGCGCTACGTGTCGCGGGTTCGATCCCCGCACAGAACAAATATGTGTATGATCAACAGATAATTGTTTCGGGTCTGGGTGCTTTGCATGTCAAATTTATATCTGTAAACTGTACCTACGGTACAGGAGAAATCCTAGCAAGAAAATAATAAAGAAAAACCCGCCTGCCAAGCGTGGTTGACTACTGGCAAGTTCCCTCTAAAATGACGAGATCATTATAATTGTGTAAATGATGTCCTTTGGCTGATATGATGGTATCAACTTTGCTCTGTGCGATTTACTTCCTTGTAATCTCCGCTTACAATCACACGAAGCATCAAATGTACCACAGTCAATAAAATTTCGCATTTAATTGTGGACACTGGTATGTGTACTACTATCGAACCTGTAGTACTCTCTAAACGGCAATGCTGCTAATGTGACGTTAACTTTGCCGTCGAAATTACGGCAATGTCAGTTCGTTTGTTTTAGAGACGGTTTATGACTTTTGGGTGAAGTTGGAGCATAATTATGTGGAGGGGGTACTTATATATGTTGTGTTTACCGGATATAGTTATATTTATTTTCGTTAGCTTTGAATATGACCTTGCGGTGCCGGCTAGTAAAAACACTACCCCATCTCTTCTTTCTATGTGGATTTCGGAGAAAGTGACTTTAGGACTAGCCGAAGGAAGCGTAGCAGCGTCCCTCGAGTACATTACAACACAACTGCGATCACCATCCCGCCAATCGTGGCGATTATGTCAACACCTCCTAATGCGCGCATAACATAAACCCAGACCGGTCGTAGTGGCGATCTTTGGCCCTGGCCATGGCCAGCACATTTGATGATACTCAATTTAGGTTTTTTCCAATATTAAAACCATTTGCACAATATGCTGCGAATAGCAATTATATATATATCAATATCATATCAATGCTCTATGCAATATATGCATGGGTACATATCAAACTATAAATCTCCAATATAAGCTGACCTCTCATTGTAAGGAAAACCTATACAATGCGATATAAGCTTATACTGGAAATTTATAGCTTGATCTGTAGCCGTGTGTATATTTAATGCATGCCGATGTACTTTTTGCAATAATAGTCACATATTATCCGTGTGGTGCTAAGAATACCACAACCGCATCTTATCCCGTGAGTGTCGTAAAAGGCGACTATGGAGTTATCCGGAGTGGCAGCAGTATCCTTCGAGTATATTTATAACTCAACTGCGATCGCCAACCCGTCTGCCAAGCGTGGCGATTATAGCAAATTCCCCCCAATAAGCACACACGCCCATACCGGTCGTTGTTGTAATCTCTGGGGGAGGCTTCTGTCCAGCAGTGGAATGATGATGATGATGATGATTAGTCCATCTAAGACACCACCGACTTTAACAGTAAAGGAAAACATCGTAAGGAAACCTGGTACCTACTAATGGTTTGAACTTGTCAACCCGCAGTGAGCGTTAGGTAAGGTTTAAACGGCGAGATCGCGAGCCAGAATCCCGTGTGAAGATCATCCCTGAACCAACCTGAACAAGAGCTAAAATAAATGAAACTCACGAAAGTTCTTTCGTAATTATCAAATTAATAAGTACCTCCTCCATTTACAACTAATCTCGTCTCTACTACAAATACAGGCGGAAGGCCCGTTTGAAATTCAAATCCCGCCTTGCATAAATCTGGTACAATTAATACCAATATATTGTAAAATTAATTGGCCCACTGATAATATGTAAATGGATGCGGTATTTTGTTCTGTAATCTACATAAACATGTGGTAATAGAGCCTCCGTATTGAACTTTCTATGTATATTATATTTCAAGTAATTATGTATGTACAAATTTTTTCGATATTGACTTAGAGGTGAGACGAAGTTGTATAAAGAAGAGTTCCATAGTAATAAGACTGAAAAAAAAATACAAAATGTTAGATATCTGGTACAATTAATACCAATTTATTATAAAAATGAATAACTATCTACCTATATTATATTAATGTTTCCATACTGACTTAGGAGAGACGAAGTAGCATAAAGAACAATTACCAGGTATCAAATCAAATGTATTTTTTTTTATTTCTTGTATTCTTATTACTATGAAGCTCTACTATAATACCAACATATAGTAAAATTAATCGGCCCAACATTTTATTTTTACATTAAGTAAATGGACTTTGTTTTGTAATCTACATAAACATGTGATAATAGAGCATCCATAATGAGATTTCTATGTTTATTAAATTATTATTTCGATATTGATTTCGGCCCGTATTACAATCTATACAAATAAATAAATCTATATAATACTATCGAAATAACAGCATTTTACTAAATGCATATGAAAGTATGTACGGTACCAGTATTAATAAGTAGATTGACAAATTAATTTGTCAAGAACTTTATCGATATTGCTTAATTATGGTATATGTATTACTTACCCGCACTAGCACGAGACATATGTATAGAAAACCTCAAATATTTACCTGAAAAGAAAAAAGAATATAGTTTAGAATTGATACATAAGTACACATAGTACCATATAAAACATTAAGGCTCTACTATATAGTGTGTAATGAAATGGAAAACGATATCGACATTGCTCCGATAAGAAAAACTTTACAATCATAAAATTATGCGATAGCTTAATGAGAGCGAAGTATCTAGTAGGTATTAAAATTAAAATTGACATTAACCTTTATAGTCATATACTTGTTTGGTTACCGATACAATGTGCCTATATATAATATTACAAAAGAGTATAAATTTATATTTATCCTCTATGGAACGACGGTTCAGTTAAGTGAACTTGAGGTATTTTATGGCTAGTGCTTAAATATTGTCGTACCAACTAGTCCCTTATCATTTCAGCCGAATAGTCCACTGCTGTACACAGGCCTCCTCCAAAAATCCCCATAGTAACCGGTCTGGGTCTGTTGTGCACAAACCTCCCGATTTCGCTTGGCTGGGTTGGCGATCGCAGTTGAGTATTTAATGTATTCAAAGGACGCTGCTGCCCTTCCTCCGGCTAATCCCATAATCGCCTTTTAAGACACCCACGGCATGAGATGGGTTGGTGCTATTTGTAGCCACCACTACATAGCATTTGTCACCGGCCCCACACGGCAAGTAGTCCCTTGCGTAAAGCATTCTGAAGTTTTGAGAAACGTCAGTATGAAACTTATATGTTAAAAGATTTCGTTTCCACCGACTAGCACAGCTATTCTGTAAGAACTCACTAGCAAACTCACTTCTAAATCTGCGGTGAAATTTATAATATCGTACTTTTTTAATACTTTTCACTGCGGATTCTTATGTGAGTTTGCTTTACTAGCAAGCTCAATTCTGAATCCGTAGTAAAATGTTTAATTTCTTATTGTTTTTACTACTTTTCACTGTGGATTTAGAAATGAGTTTGCTAGTGAGTTCTTACAGAATAGCATTGCTAAACCCGTAGTGAAAACTATTCACGGATGCAGCATTGAGTTTTTACAGAATAGCATAACAACCACTAATTACTAATACTCATAATTGTGTGCTTGTACTTTACAGTTGAACTATGTTAGTTTTAACATCCAGTCATCGAGCGAACAGACTTTTAGAATATATGGCGCAATGAATACTGTTGAATTGTTAAAAGACAAGCGAATTATAAATGCAAGTGAGATTCATGAGGCATGTAAAAATTAATTTCATTGAGGGAATTCGTTAGAGTACCTAAGTAGTAGTATATATTATTGATCTCAAACTGGTTATTATTTTTGAATAATGTTCTTTTAAAGGAACTTAATATTAAAGCCGATATTAAAAATAAAAAGTAAATATTTTGATTCAGAATATTTATATCTTCAGACAACAACGCCAATATCCTGACACTTAAAATTGTTATCAGGTATTTCGGTATTCCCATCTGGCAATCCTACCTTCAACAACTGCATATCAATTTATGAAGTCGGGAAATATCTACCGAAATGTCTATGAAATCCAATTCCCTACCGAAAATGGACATCTCAAACATATTAACGGGACTTAAATATTATGTAGCGTTTCAATATTCTGCCGTGGGACACTACATTATCCCATTCCTCAGATGATTAGTACAGTAATAAACAGATCAAAATTGCACATAATAAGAGAGAGTAACAATTAAAACTTTATATGAAAAGCATACATAAAACTACACCGAAAACCATTTCATATCTTATAAAATCAAACATAAAATATTTTAATTCGTTTCTGTGGTTCGTGCACTTTCCAAAACATTTCGAGTGCACTTTCTAGAGCATTTATAATATGTCATAAGTTTCTTTTTTTTCCTCACGATACGCGTGTTATCTTTGTATAAATTAGGTACTAATTAGCCCAAGCGACAACTACTCAGACCCACTTACGCCCTGTGACAATTAGGGCACCATTTCCGATAAAGTATTTTTTATTTTTTAGACGTTTCATGTCCGTTCTTAGAAACACCTATTCATCTAGAAAGACCCATGCCTTTGGGTCTGTCACATTCGGGAACCTCATAATTTACTCTGCTTTTATCCAATTCTCTAATTTGATGCATTATTCATCACACTGTAGTTACACTGTGAAATCAATTGTACAAAGTTTTTCTCAAGCCTTAATATCTTGGTATTTTTTTATATCAATGACTATTGCTCGGTTCGAGTCATCGTCACCATATTAGCTAGAAGACGTTCACTGCTAAACAAAGGCCTCCCCGTTAACGACCAGTTACATGCCTTGTGTCATAATTTTAGGGGGGAATTCGCCAGTACTTACTACGCTTGGCAGGTGGGTTGGTAAACACAGAATAGCTGCTGTTCCACAGAAGGGTTTAGACTCCCTTCATCACCTTTGATAGCATCCACAGAAGGAGGTGGAGTGGTGATATTCTTGGACACCACACGGAATATAATATTACATAATGAAGCGAAAATGTTAACAAAAGGACAAAAGTCTTACCATTTATATTCCTACTAGTGAGTTATAAGATACCTGCTGATGACGAACAATAAATGTGTTAAAGTGATTGTGCATACAGTGTCGAACTATAATTAGATCAATGGTAAATTTTATAAGGTTGATATTTATAATCGTTGTCTCTTATTAAATCAAGTAACTTGCGTTGCCTGCGCTCGCGCTCTATGTCTGCATCATCCTTCAGGTAATATAATATAATATAATATAATAATCAAACACCCAAACCCATCTCATTCCGTGGGTGTCGTAAAAGGCGACTTTAGGATTAGCCGGAAGATGGGCAGCAGCGTCCTTAGAGTACATGAACAACATAACTGCGAACGCTTCCAAGCGTGGCGATTATGGCAACTCCCCCAATGAGCACACAACACACGCATATCGGTCGTTGTGATGATCTTTGGGGGAATCCTGTGTCCAGCAGTGGACTTTATTCGGCCAAAATGATGATGATGATGAAACGAATAACTGCAGCAACAAGGGCTTTCCTTTCAAGATACTTACAACACCTTAGGCGCCTGTTGAAAAGTAAGTAAAAGAATGAATCATCAAAAGAATGAATCATCAACAAAATATATCATCAAAAGGATGAATCGTATTACAGCCAAACATAGTCAATTGGTGACGAGCGTTAATTTTCATATTCCTATAAAGAAGTTCTACTAGCGGATGAAAGGGTTACAATACTACTCTATGAGTTTATTTGTATCAGACGCCTAGTTTCCACTGATGGTCAGTAAAATATAACAGCCTGGCTTATATTTGTACTAAGCTTTATATGGAGAACTAGACTGATTACAAAAAAAAAACCCAAAGAACTTGCAACTAAATCATTCTTTTGCAACGATAAAAAGACACCGTTTTTTTTCTATCATGTCATGTCCATGAGTCCATTGAGCTGTGTTTGGCCTGAGGCTAAAATACGAACAACTGTGTGTCGTTCATTGTTAAAAACAATGCATTGTGTCGAAAGTCGCGACACGGCAGCGAGTGGCGGCAATTAGGTGATTACAGTGTTATTGTTAAGACGGGGACACATTGGAGGGAAACAGCAATAAATAACGTTATAGCTAGCAACACTGCGAACAGAAACAAGATGAACACCTGCGATAGATAGATCGAAGAACCACGGCGGCTGTTACCCGCTAAGAGAGCGCTACAGTCCTTCGTCTTGTGGAGGAATTTCCCCCGTTAAAAAAGCACAAGACAATATATAAACGTTTTTGCTTAACAAGGAAAGGTGACTAATTGTGTTATAAAATGTTTTTATGTTCCCCACTATTGGCTAAGAACTAAAGTTGCCGACATAGCTGAAAGGATTAGTGAACTGAAGTGGCAATGGGCGGGGCACATTGCTCGTAGAACGTTGGGGCAACAAAGTTCTCGAATGGAGACCGCGCACCGGAAAACGCAGCGTAGGACGACCTCCAACGAGGTGGGCAGACGGCCTGGGTAAGGTCGCTGGGAGTCGTTGGATGCGAATACATGCGGCGGCATGTAACCGTTCATTATGGAAATCTATGGAGGAGACCTTTGTTCAGCAGCGAACTTCCTTTGGCTGATATGATGATGACTATTGGCTGCATCGTGTTACCATTGCCGGAAAAAATATGGTAGAAATTAGTTATCGGTGTGCAAGGGGGACTTATTTGGTCATGCTTATAAGGAAGAAAATCACGATCAGTTTTATCCAAGAAGAATCCATTTTATTGCTTTATCATTATCATATTAGCCGAAGCCACAATGGCCTGGTACATGCCACCCGCTGAAGATGTTCAGCTACATTCTCCAGGTCGTGTGACCATATTGTTGAAGGTTATCGCACACAGAGCCGGTGCATGCTAGTGGAGACTCAATCACCTTTCTGTGTCAATGGCCATCAGTTCTACGAGCTATGTGCCACGTCTGTTGCTACTTCAGTTTACTTTCAGCTATGTTGGAAACTATAGTTATTCTATGAGGTTTCTAATTTCTGGTCCTTTTCTTGCTTAATGTTACTATGAGAGACTTCCGTCCTTTTGTTACATTTGCGCCTTATTATGTAATAGTATTTGCGAGTGGTGTCCGAATTTAGAATATAGTACCACTGCATTTCCTCCCGTGGATGTCGTATAAAGCGACTACGGGACTCTAAACAAGAAGGATTGACAGCAGCGTGCCTTGTGGAACCGCTTGACAAGCGTGGTTAGTACTGGCAATTTCCCCCAAAATGACGACATAACTGTTACAAATTGTTGAAATCTATGACGATTCTTAAATAAATTCTACTGTCTACGGACTTGTACGTCAGGCAGAAAACCTTCATAGGACACGATGAGAAACTTATAGGAGTGTTGAGAAGCTATATAGTCCTAAGCACTTAATACACCATAAAGACAAACGTAAGATGTGTTCCGGGTAGCATTGTAACTTAATCCTTTGGTCAGCAACGTATCTGTAATCAGTAGATTACTGATTTCAGTGGGTGTAGTTGCTACTTACCATTAGATAGGCCGCTGACCGTTCGATGTATGATACGCTCTGCACTCTGGTATCACAAAAAGTGACGTAGGGATTACCGTGGAGCTGGAAGCAACGTCTTTCTGTGTGGTAAAAACTACATACTGTGATAAAAAATCCTGCCAACCGTGGCGAATATGGCTATGTCCCTTATGACCAACTGCAGTAGTCATTGAGAGGACTTTTTATATTAGTTGATGTTTACTGCTTATTATGTCTATCTTGTAAATAAATGGGCTCCGTTAGTCGAGTTAGTTAGTAGAGTCGTTAGTTTAAATTTCTGAGATCTTTAATGTGCGGCTAGCCAGGCCGCATAGGGACGTGACCCGGCAGGTAATAGTTACGGGCGAGAGCCTGCCGAATGTACGGTCCATTGAGCAAGCGAATTCCGCATCCCCAACGGCAGCTACGTAGAAGGAACTGTGGGGTTCTAGCCAGTAAGAAGCCGACGTGCCACGTCTGAGGTATCCCCACGCACAATAAAGGAATTTATTTTAAATCCAAATGTAAAACACGATGTAATGTTATTATTTAATTATATAAATTTATTTCGTTGAATGTTAATGAATTACAAATAGCCGGACAGACATCCTTAGCAAATATTTAACACATTAAAATAATTATATCATATTTAAATACAAGTTTATAATAATAATGTACAACATGACGATTGTGTTTATTTAAATCACATCATACAAAGCCACATTCCTCAACGGTAATTTAACAAAAACTAGACCACAATCAGACACAGTATTGCCTAGGGGAATTCTCCTAATAGAAAATCGGTGTGCACTCAGCTTTAGACCAGCAAAAACACTAGGTAATAATATAAGAGGCGCACGTACCGACGGAACGAATGATTATCACTAATGATAGTGATTTAGGAGAGAGGACTACTGAACAGGGTTACCAACAATAACACCTGTTACAAAAAGTAGGTCAATTGCATTAGTTGTTTTGACATAAAACTCCTCATTACATTCGTGTTTTATTAGAACTACTTTTATGTTTATTACTATTGTGTTTTTCCTTTTTTCTCTTTTTAGAAAAACGGTGCCCCATACTAGGATTTCTCCTGTGTCGTGGTTACAGTTTGCAGACATACATTTCACATGCAGAAACCATCCAGATCCGAAACAACTATATGTAGATCATACAAATATTTGTTGTGTGCCACGGATTGATCCTGCGACTCATTGCGCAGAAAGCCAATCGCTTAGCCACCGCGCCAGCCATGACGTCATTACGTTTTTTAATATAAAAGCTAGCTCCAATACCGTGTGGTGCCCGGCAATAATAAACCACCCCTCTCCACTCATGGTCGTCGCAAAAGGCGACTAAGGTTTGATATCAAGAGGGATGAGCAGCATCGCCCCGTGTTCTATCTAATAACAACATACAGCGATCACCAACCCGCCTGCTAAGCATCATATCATCATCATCATATCAGCCAAAGTACATCCACTGCGGAACAAAGGCCTCTGCCATAGATTTACACAACTATGCTGTCATTATGGGGGGAATTTGCCAGCACTAACACACTAAGCAGGCGGGTTAGTGAGCACAGTATGACTGCTGTTCCACGTAAGGGACGCTGCTGCCCACTCCACCACCCCTCTGGTTCAGAGTTCCTTAGTCACCTTTTACGATATCCACGGAAGGAGATGGAGTGGTGCTATATTCTAAATACTCAACAGAATAATAAGCGTTATACCAATATCTTCTATGATCACCGCTCATTGTGGCGTTAATTGGGAAGCCCATGATCAGCAGAGGTTCTTTTTTTTTAAATATTGTCCCACACTGTTATTTCCTTGTGTCCTGTGTCGTGGGTGCATTCACAGACATGAATTCCACGTACAATACACCCAGACCCGGAACAACTACCTGCAGATAATACAAATATTTGACCCGTGCGGGAATCGAACCCACGACCCGGAGCGCAGCAGCCGACTGTATCAGCCACTGCACCAACCGTGCCGTCAAGTTTATAGCTGGTGTGTGTTAATGTGTGTGCTAGTCGACCCTTTTCGAACTTTCAATATCTTATAATGAGGCGCTGCCTGAACTACAATATTTCTGTTTATCCCGAATAGAAGAGTTTACACAAGTTTCTCACAAATCTTTTGTTTATTTGGTTCATCGAACGCATCATTAAACTCACTCCGTCTTATTACAAAACATGGTTTATCGATAGTCTCGGACTAAAAGTGTGGTTTAATAAAATTTCTTATTACAAAAAGTGGTTTAACTCTTAGTCTTAGACTATCTATGGTACTAAAGATAAACCTGATGGGGACCTAGTTTAACTCTATAAACCTTTGGTCTAAGTCACAAATATTACGTCAAATTCATTGTTTTGAGGTTATATTTGGTTTCTTTTTGTGTGTTATATTGTAATATTACCTGAAATGGTTTAAATTTGCGTTTTCCTAAAGATAGTAATATAATTACAACAATTGTAGGCAAATACTAACTTTTTCTTCAGAATTTCACTATTCACTTCTTCGTTTTTTCTGTTGTTCTCATCATTTCGGCCGAGTGAAGTCCACTGCTGGACACAGGCCTCCCCCAAAGATCACCACAACCACCGATATGGATGTGTTCTCGCTCATTGGGGGGTTTTGCCATAATCGCCACGCTTGGCAGGCGGGTTGGCGATCGCAGTTGAGTTGTTAATGTACTCGAAGGACGCTGCTGCCCATCCTCCGGCTAATCCCTCAGTTGACTTTTACGACACCCATGGGAGGAGATGGGGTGGTGGCATTCTGAGCAAAAAGCAAAAAAAAAAGCAAAATTCTATTTTATTAATATTATTCCCTAACTTCTTATCAATAATAAGTACGAAGAAACGTCCAAATCTCAGAATAGTTGTACCTATGTTTAAAGATTTCCGCGCGATATAGACATTCCGTTACGCATTAGTGTTGTTTGAAAGTACATATTTCGGACATGAAATAAATGTCATAAAAGTATTCCTCAGAAAGAAAATAAATGGCATTTATTGAAACAAGAACAACCACTCGTTTCTAATAGTTATCGTCATTAAATACCCTATTAAATATGTTGAAATATCAATATCATTAATTTAAAAATATTTAGCATTTGGGTAAACGGAACGATGTAACCGAATGCTATCTGATTGAATGAATGTTTCCAAGGAATTCCGTGTATAATCTGTGGAAATAATTTAAGCCAGAACTAAAGTCAGGTACTATCTAGTCCTGACTTAATTTGATATTTATAATACGGACGGGTTTAAACCACGGTACTAACGTTAGTTCCGTACTAAGTCTAGACTTCATAGTTCTGGTTTAAACCTGAGTCTAACAAGATTTTTGTAATAAGACTGACTATGTTTAGCAATGTCTTAGGATTTCGCGATTATTACTCATTACAATAAAACACTTTTAAACGGAACAGTAGCCATTCTGGGGAACAGTACAGCACAAGCAGCGCTCACCAATTCGACTGAGTTACAATTCCATGAGTTTGATTTTTGATTTCTTGACCTCTAGTCAAAATAGTAGAAAACAAATCAAGACCAGATGTCCGTAAGTGCCGATATCGTCTGGTAGTATTTTATCAGTCACCAGTATTGTGTGTAAAGTCATTAGGTATTGTATGCGTAGGTACACACCTAAAGACAAACCAGTAAAATCTCACCTAAATCGACCTTCTAATGTTACTATTCCTATTCAAAATTTTCATTCGCTTTTAATAAGTCATAGGTTACTACAAAGTACATAACATGACTCTATTGAACTCTGTTATATTATAATGAGCTGCTATTTGATAAATATGTGGACATCCAAATCCATCGGACACGGCTCTTCGAACGAATTGCTTATAAGGGCTTTGTATGAACACGAGCGGTTGTCACGCGTGTGTTGAATGTAATCACGCGGAACAAACATGATGTGAGCGCGTAAAACAAAAATTTGCATTATTGTTGATGGTCCATACAACTTTTGACGACGATATAACTACAGTGTGGCCGCCGTAAAAATGCGTTCCTTCCTCTTAGTTGGTCTAGCTTTTGTTATACTAAATATTTAATTTAGGGCTAAGCTATTTAAGTTTACTACGGCTCTTTATATACGGCTCTATTACTTGTGGTGCTTAATAGTGAATGCTATGTACGCCATAATTGTCATATGCATTGATCATAGTATTTAAAATAGTTTTTAGTATAACTGTAATGTATGTGATGTGGCTGTACTTTTATAAATAAATACTGTAAGTTGATGTTACTATATTAAAAATAATTTTATATATACAATTTTATGTTTAATGTAATAGAAACCAGTCAAACTAAAGGTATCAGGAACGCATTCTCTCAGCGGCCGCACTTTACCTACGTGATCGAATCACGAATAAGGCTACCCCATCTCATCCCGTGGTTGTAGTAGGTGACCTACAGCCGAAATTAATAATCGATTTAATCCAAAATCCTTGGATTTCGGATTACGGATATGTTTGTTTCTTGTGTTAAATGTGATCGTAACAACGGATGAATTTCAAATTCTTAAATCTGAAGATCTTGGATTATATTGATTATTATTTTCGCCTGTAAGAGAGTTTGGATCCCGTTGCGTACCATTAAACACTTTAGATTACCGGCAGGTGGCGGGTAAACCAACAAAACTAGCATACCCAAGACGGGTTGGTATCAGGCAGGTGGCCAACTGAAAACCCTTTTGCTAAAACCTTTGCAATATGGCTAGTAAGACATTGCGCCGACCCTAAGTAAGTTGAACCAAAGCACTAAGATAATACATTTTTCGTATCAGCGGTGTCGTAAAAGGCGACTTAGGATTGATATCAAGAGGATAGGCACCAGCAACATGCTTCGATCACCAATGCGTCTGCCACGTGTGGTAATTATTATAATATACCCAATGTGGTGCCGGTACCGTTTGGTGCCGCTTCAGATCTTGTAGAGAAATACCAAGCCTAGCGCTCTCCATAGCTCTACTACTACAAAACCTCTATTACAAACATTATAAATCTAAGCTCTTTCATAAGGAGGAAATCATGCATGATATATCGATTCAAAGATTTTAGAATTGATGCGCTACGGTGCAAGAGTAATTTTGAACGAATTACTAGAACGAACGCCGTCGATCGTTCTCGGCGCGTGCTGTGTCCGCCGTAATCATGCATGCCTGATGCGTTGTGATCGCGTAAAACAAAGTTGATCTTTATGTAGCATGAACGTCGTATATCATTTTAATTTAAATGTTCTTTTAGGATCTTGATGGAACTTATCGATATTTTGCATTAACGGCTGATCTAATTACAAAACAACTCGGTTCTCCCATATCGATACGAAGAAGTGCTTACTTTATATTACTCTAATAATACCCGAAGCAACATGACGTATAAAGCTGCATAAGTTTAAGAAAATAAATATGATACGGATCTTCATAAAACGTGTTTTTATGTTTTAATTTCAAAAGTGATTTTTTATGACGCTTCTGCATTGAGTTTAAACTGTTAACTTTTTCCCAAAATTCATTTTGGGAAAAAGTCGTTACTCGATAAATACATAAAAATAAAAAATATTTATGGTATGGCTGTAAATGTCATTACATTGCACACAAAAATATGATAATTTAAAAAAAAGTCTTGTTTAATAACAACTTTAAAGTCTACTTTTACTGCGATTTTTATGAGAGTTTAATATGATAACCCTAAAAGAGGTGGGTAAATATCAGCCTTTTTTTAAGTCAACAGCACGTTACGTAACGAACCCATTAAACACCATATTTTACGCTTTGTCGAACTTTCTGTCACAATGTTCTTATGAACCGCTTAAAGATAAATACATGCACTAACATTCGTATCAATTATAATTATATAGGCCATAAAGATAGTTGTTGCGAGCGGGGATCGTACCCACGACAAGTAGCGTAGAAAGCCAAGAGATTTGCGCCTACCGTGCCACCTATCGATAAAACCAAAGCTTTCAGCTGAAGATCACAGATGAAAAGAGGTGAACAAAGAGCGGCCCATTTCGCCTAAGAGAATAGTGAAAATTATAAGTTTTTAATTTGTATCAAACTGAAGTTGATATATTTAATTTCATTATCAATCGTATCATTCAAAAGACGTCTACTGCTGAACAAAAGCCTCTCCCGTAGATTTTGACAATTGTGTCGTCGTTTTGGGGGAAATTTCCCAGTACTCACCACGCTTGGCAGGCGGGTTGACGCAGAATAGCTGCTATTTTACAGAAGGAACGCTGCTGGCCCAAACCTCGGGTTTACAGTCCAATACAGTTATATTCTTAATCTGGACACCTCGAGGAAAATTAACTTGACATATATAAAATAAATATTTTAAATGTATTACAGCAAGTTGCATGAAGAACTCGTCAAACATAGAATTTTTACAATAATTTCCGGTTTTTCGAACTTTCAGTCACTATGTTCTAATGATTTTTTTATTATTATTTATAAGAGAAAACAAACAATTACACAATTTACATGATCAAATCAAAGTAATGATATAATAGTGCATCAGTGTGTAACTAACTACGTAATCAAACGTTATAATGATGCGATCAATGAACCAAAGTGAATAAAAGTTAAATGACAAATATGTTTACAATGCTATTCAAACAAAATTGACATATTGTGGTTCACGCGGCGCCGCATTACAAGATAGTCACTGAAAGTACCAAAAATTGCAAATGATCTATCTAATAACATGTGTGTGTTTGACGGGTTATTTATGCGACTTACTGTAATATATTTTTAATATGTCTTGTATTAAGGGCGTACAAAATTTGTAATTTCCATTTTATTTTTGCAAAAATATTTCATATGGGACCCGCGGTTTCAACCGCGTTTAATTTAAATGAAATTTAGAGTACTTCGACATAGACACTTGAAATAGAATATATATATTGGATATCAAGGTTTTTTTTTTGCGCGGACCCCTAATTATTTTTATAAAATAAAAGTAGCCTTAGTTATTCCTTATAACATCAGCTATCTGCTAATGAAAGTCCCGTCAAAATCGGTCCAGCCGTTTCGGAGATTACCCGGAACAAACAGACAGACATACAAAAAAAATTTTCATATGCATTTAGTAAAAAGCTGTTATTTTGACATTACAAACCGACACTTCAATTTTATTTATTTGTATTGATTTACTCTGTGATCTTTAGAGCACACGCTCCGGACCTGGAGCCACCTGTTGGTGCACGCCCTTAGGAGGAGGCCCTTTTGGAGGGGGTTACTGTAAAGAGTCACCCCTCTAGCGGAGGGAAGGCGATTGTAATGAGGCCATCCCCTCCAGGTATGTACATGTGTTCCTTAAGATGTCTCAGGAACATATGTTCGCATGATAGAATAGTTAGGATTGATATGTAATTATCTACTGGAATAAAAGATTTCATTTGAAGCCGAGATAATAAATAAATTGGTTCAAAGATTACGGAATCTGCACTTTTTCAGTCTAGATAAAGCTCTACCTCTTTATTTGTTTTGTTTACATTATGATTGGCGCAATATCTACAAGTATTAATGAATTCCTATTTCATATTTAAACGCACCAATGATATTTTACGACCTAATAGCAGGTAGCGGTGCTTTAACAGATTCCTATACATCAATTCAATTAATTGAGTGTAGAAAAGCGAAGTAATTTATTACAAAACTTTATGAGCTATTTAGCATAAATATAAATAATTATCCTAGATGGTGTGTTATTAAGAAACAAACAACGTAAGTTACACTGATAAAACCGTCAAACAAAACAAAAATGATTCCCATGTCCTTTTATCTTCTAAAAACATTTAAAACAGCAATAAAAGAATTGAACTGACATGCAAAGGTTGCGAGCGTAGGACGGTCAGTCCAGCTTTCTCGGTTTATTTGCGTCGTAAAAGTGTAACATCCCTACCGGCGGCGTACCAGCAATTTACGCCCGGATACAAAAAAAAATCCATATTTCAAACTTTAGTGTACATAAAATACAGCATTCGCAAATCTAGGGTAACGAATAGTGAAGTGACGTTATAAAAGAGCATCGATTTCTCTCATATCGATTACTAGAACCATATAGTATATATGTATATCGAGCTTTACAACTAGAAATCGATTAAAAAGGGTCAATAATACAGTTTAGTGCATCGCTAAATATTTTACCTATACCGTAGTTAATTGCTTGTATAATCTACTACGTTAGTGTCCACCATCTAATTTAATACGTCCGCAAATTGTAAACTTCATTTGTGTTAACATTCTATAAAACTTTATGGAAACCCTGTAGTCATTAAAACAAACATGTACTATCATATAAAACTTAATGGTTCTCGTGTTAGGAGAATACGGAACAATCACTATAGTTAAATTAAATTTATGTTGACGAGACATCGCATGTCGTTACGGATACACGTGTTACATAATACGACACTAGAAATAATCGTAACTGAGTAAACAAAGCACTCATCTAAACATTGATAAAGTTCTACTTCAATGACGGTCGCTATAACAAGTTGAATTTACGGCGACGGTTAGGGCATGACATAAAAGTCGATATAAAGGCGTTTTTATCGATACCCGCAATCCGCGGCTCGTTACTAACTTGATAATTTCTTCATTTTCATATTATGAGTATCGGGTCTTATCGAGTGTTACCGCCGAGTTTGAACCAGTTTGTCTTATTGTTGCATCAACCTTGCCAGACGTTTTTAGTAATGAACTGAAATTGTCATTAATGTCGATGATAGATTTATTAACACTTTCGTATTAACAAACCGTCTAATAGTGATGTAATACTCAAAGTATTAAATGTCATAGTATGTTATATTTATAATGATTGAACGAGGCAGAAAAACTAAAATTATTTTAATTGATTTTCTATGAACGATGTATGATGTTTACGCGTTGTTTTTACGTCTAATTGGAACTTACGCGATGCTGTTTTTGCCATATGTTTATTTTCATTTATTATACACAATGTGTAAGTGACAACGTACCGAAAACTTTGGAAAGATGTTTCACTTAACCTATAATAAAAATAGGAATATTTCGGAACAAATAGCCTACAGTTTTTGTAATTTTTGAGCACACAACGTATGATTTGTTTTATGTTTCTTTGAATAATTAAACTTATCCATTTATTTGTATTCCGCGTGGTGTCCGGATTCAGAACGTAGTACTGCTTCACATCCTCCCGTGGAAAAGCCGACTAGGTGATCCTAAAGCCTCTTTTCTGTGGAACAGTAGTCTTGCTCACCTACCCGCCTGCAAAGCGCGAGCACTGGCGATTTCCCCCAAAATGATGATACAATTATGGAAATCTATGGAGGAGGATTTTGATCAGCAGTGAACGTCGTATGCCTGATATGATGCTGATGATCTTATTTTTGTATATATGTTGTCTCTCTTGTAGTTGGATTCGTTCGGACTTCATCCACTGCTGGACAGAGGCCTCCCCCAAAGATCACCACAACGACCGATATGGGTGTGTTGTGTGCTAATTGGGGGTATTGCCAATCACCACGCTTGGCAGACGGGTTGGCGATCGCAGTTGGGGTGTAAATGTACTCGAAGGACGCTGCTGCCCATCCTCCGGCTAATGCCTTAGTGGACTTTTATTACACCCACGGGAGGAGATGGGGTGGTGGTATTCTGAGCCGGCACCACACTGAATAGATTTATTATTTTTCTGTTATTAGTCGTAATTAATTCAATCTCATTCTCCTCTTCATCCAAGTTCATTTCCAGTGAGGCACCTTTTGGAAAAAGGAATTCATCACGAAGAGTCCTTCCTGCGATTCAGCGATTGTCCATTCCGTTTTTTCCATTATGAGGTACAGATCTCTAAAAAAGATAGATTTTGTCCTGCAACTTTTTATTCAAGTCGATATTGAATACTGATAGACTCATATAACGGACTTATAATGAAAGATAAAGAGTTTACATCTACGAATTCAATAACCGTTGCTCCACGACTTTAAATACGACACTAGTATCAGTGATGAAGTACGCCTGTAAGTACCCAGTGATAGTCGAAAGCAGTTTGTTACTATGTTGCGGTACTGGTACTAAGGGGCTGCAGACTGGATGGAATGGAATAAATAGGAGTATTGAGTGGCGTTTGCTTTCAATTTAGTCTGATGGGCGATCTGGTGCTATTAGTAGATTTTAGGGTTCCGTACCTCATAATGGAAAAATGGAACCCTTATAGAGTCAGTTAGAGGCTTTCTGTGTACCTTTCTGCCCGTGTGTCAAAGCCCTTTTTCTCAGAAACAGCTTGAGGTATTAAGTTAAAATTAATATCGAATACTGAGATCAATAGACTCGTGCTGCTGTAAGTTTAACGCAATTAAAAGATATGGCCTTTCAAAGCGTATTTTCATACTAAAAGTCCCACTCACTGACTGATTATTAAAACCAATACGATACTTCCCGTGTGGTGCAAGCTCAGAATACTATCACCCCATCTACTCCCGTGGGTATCGTAAAAGTCGACTAAGGGATTAGCCAGCATTGGGCAGCAGCGTCCTTCGAGTACATTAACAACTCAACTGCGATCGCCAACCCGTCTGCCAAGCTTGGCGATTATGGCAAAACCCCCCAATGAGCCCACAACACACAACACACCCATATCAGTTACGTTGTGGTGATCTTTGGGGGAGGCCTTTTTCCAACAGTGGACTTCATTCAGCCGAAATGATGATGATGATGATGATAAAATACCTCGGAAATAGAAAACATTTTAGCACCCCCTAAATAAATAGTCGAATTTAAAGACCTAGATAACTCGTAACGCATCCGTCCGGATTTGACAGCATATGTCCAAACGTTCGGCCCAGCTTTATCCAGCTTTTTAATTAGTCCGGTTTTAATTTATTCGTAACAGTGGTATACCCTTGCATCACTGTTCTATTCTAAGTTTGGAGTCAATCTAAAGTATAGAATTTGTGTATTAATAATATAATAATTGTATGTGCTAGGGCTGCACGTTGCACGTATAGATGCTGTACACAAGTATATAGAATAAATTAATTAAACGCGATAGATTTCCGTTAGCTATTTCAATGCAATGGATGCTGTTCGCGTAAACTTCCGAAAATATTATAAAGTATAGAAGATTGTTAAAATTGAGTTGCTTTTTAATCCAAACGGAAGTTATAGAACGTGTTTTAATTTTTTTTTAATACCCGTCAATACGAGTTCTAAGAAAATAATCACCAAAATATAATGAAGAACAAATGAACTACACTTATCGATATTAACAGTCGATAAAAAACAAAGGCAAGTGGTCTTTGTCCGAAACAGAGTTTTTGCAAAGTAAAAGGAATGCCCCCGACCAGTGTGTCCATATACGCAAACGGGTTCCGTCGAGGTCATTAAGGTTATGTTCGGGTTTCCGCGAGTGTACACGAGTGTTTATGTCTCGCTAGTGTCGACTTTCGGTAGTGCTTGTGATAATTAGGGCTGGCAAAAAACATTTTATTAGAACAAAAAATACTTAGATGGTTGCCCGGAGATTTCATTATTGCTGTCTACAGCTAGACTTAGGCCTGACTTAGATAGGTTTTAGTGCGTGACGAGACGAGATGTCAAGTGGTACACTGCTTATAACGATTGTCGTGCTACCCGGATTAAGGCTGTTTTGCCTAGTAATTTAATTAGGTACAGTACCTTTCAAACAGGAACAAAGTAATGTCTAAAGTTTAAACACTACTGCTTGGCAACAGAATATCTGGCATTGCGGTGGTACCTATATAACAGGACTGTTGAGAGAGATCTTTTTTTCCGTACTGTGGTAATCCATGGACTTCACCCCTTTCGGTCTCGCGGCTTTGGGGAGGGCAGAGGGATATCTCTAGACTCTTTCCGCAGGAGACTCAGGCGTGTTGAACTTGGGGGCCGGGGCAGTTGTTACCCCGGTGCACTGTCCGCCTTCTCCGAGCGGGATCGACCCTCTCCAAAGATAAAGTAAAAGTTTTTTATTTCAACGAACCAATTACTGGAACTTATGAAAGGTCAGAATTTTGGTTGCACGGTTCCAATTGGTTGTTGACATCACAATGTTGATGTTACATAAAACATATAACGAGAAGAAGAAATGTGGGTTAATGTGTAAAGATGAAACATCCCTCCCGATCTCGCTATGCGGTTCTTGTGCTGGTACCCTTACTTCATACTTCATGTTTTGATAAATACAACAAGACTCAATAAAGTCTAATACACAATCTCCACTCGTGTAATCGTAGTATATGATGTTAGTCAATGCTACCTGCTGACCCGATACAAGAATAAAGATTTTTCTGAAGGATATGAGGGTGTAAGCTATTCATAGCCGAGCCTACTCATAAGTCAGGGCCGGTTATAGTTAGTAGAGAATTATAGTCTCTATGTATATTTACTTTGTGCGTCGATTTATATTATTATATATTTGTCTTTCTTTTCTAGATATTGTATAGTGAGCGTGAGTAAGAGTGTGGTCTCAGCAAAGAGTAGACTATCCCTCTCATGTTGGATTGTTGGCTGCACTGTAAGTATTTTACTACACCACTGACCAATTGTGACATTTAGAGAAATGGGGCTGCTTAACCGGTCGTTTCTGGCGAAGCCGAAAGAGGCCTCCAGTCAGGCTTAAAATTATTATTTTAAATCTAAGCAATTAGCGCTAAGGGAGCTCCCTGCAGGATACGAACTTCGGCTTAGAGCGTTGCTGGGGATAACCAGCTGTTATTTTTGGGAACAGCTGGATCGGTGTTATTTAATATGTTTTAGGAGACATTTAATACTACAGGCTCGGCACGGGCCGGTGCGAGCAAGACAGAGGGTAGAAGTACTACCTTTAACGGGTTAGTGTCGCCGCGATAGGCCTCCGCGACGTCGGTCAGGCATTAGTACTTATCTCACTTATCTTACTTATATACCTTTACCACGAGGTACGGAATTACGGAACGATTTCAATGTCAATACCTTGAAATTGCCTGTGACACTAAAAACGTTCGCAGAACCTTTACTGTCACAAACGACGATTACCCACAATCGCGTACCTGTCTTGTCATCATAAATATTCGCATATGCTCGAACAAGACCCTAAGTTCGATCCTAAAAAGGACTATTAGCTTACAAATGGAGACGTCCGAATACCGATTAAAGATAAACGAAATTATATCAAAACATAAAAACGAAACAAAATAATTAAAAAGAAAAATATTTCACCGATTTTTTTTATTGTGTAGTAATGTTAAGTACCTATTCCGTTTTAATATAATCCAGTAATGGGTTTCTTTAAAGTAATACGGTCATGTATCGAATTTTTCAATTTTCCCATAAGAGATGTGTGTATGGTTATCGTAATATCAAAATTACCTCGATTAACCATATCGGGCGGTTCGCGAGAACCTTCAGTTTTTAATGTTGTGACTTTGTTATTGATTTTGGTTATACATTTTTTCGTTGCGCCTGAATGTGGCGCGTTCGTGACACGAGTGCTTAAAGTATGTGAAGCTGCCTTACATGGTTAGGCATTTATTCAGGACATAAATCGCCTTCTTGGCAATGCAGGACTTTTTAATCTGGTTGCAAATGCATTATGCCTTGATCTGCTAGGGAAAGGGCAAATGGCCGAACCCATAACGGCTAAAACCTCCTGGGCTCATCTCCTGCACCCAGGGGGGCTACGGGATCTTGAAATCGAACGGTCAATAACGGCCTATTGATGCCATGCTTGTGGGAACATCTCGGAGAACTCAGAATACTCGTGTTATATTTTTTAGTAAATATCTGAGATATAATTAGTTTGTTTTTTTATTTATGTTTAATGCGGTAACTTTTGTTACTCAAATTGGACCCATAAGCGGTTCCAACAAATTTAAATAAAAAATATAAGAATGTGGTAAAAATACTAGTACTATTGCCAGTCTCAACGGCAAAATACGCGAAAAATGAATTTCAATAACCTCTAAACTCATGAACTTGACCCCAACTAGTTGTGAAGTACCTACTGTTTATCAAGTAGGTTTAATATAGTGACTCGACAAAATATGAGCTAGAGCCATAAGTGACCCCAACTGCGTGTGCGCATCTGTTATGAAATAACAGTCCGCTCATTCATGTTTTGAGTGTCAATGACAGCTTGAAATATGGTTATTCGCGGAGTTACGATCGATATTGGGTTCTTGGTATAAGATTTCATTTTTTATGACAGTTTGTGCTCTATCTTACGGATCGCATAAGGAGCTTAATACTTCTTTGTAAAACACTAATTGCAGGCGTATCATAGGTCACACAGCTGCCAAATTCAAACGGATCTGGACTGCTCATGCTGCCGCATGTCGGGGCAGCTATTTCAAAACAACCACACAGTGAGTCCCAAACATCATGAAACGACCACATGGCCGGCCCAGAAGAAGATGGTGCGATAAACTGGACTCCTATCTGAAGGCTTGGCCCCACACTGCAATAGATGGGGAAAATGGAAGGAGGGAAGAGAGGCCGGTGCCACTATATTTGTAATTACAATAATAGTGAACAAATGCATTCCAAGAGGGACCATGGGTATTTTGGGAAGTATCTGTGTCACATAGGCCGCGAAGAGAACGCTGATTGTCATCACTGCGGATACTGGATTGGACCGGAGGATACGGCGCAGTACACGCTGGAGTAGTACCCAACTTGGGCAACGCAAAGCTGTGATCTCGTCGCGGCGGTCGAAGAGGGTGACCGTTCTTTTCCGGCCGTTGTTCAGTCCATTGTCCGGAGCGAGGCGAAGGCGAGCGCGTTAAATGCCGTCGCCTCCTCTTATGAAGACATGATCGCCTATTTTAACGCAAGCAAAGGAGCGAGGACGGTAAGAGTCATGCCCCTCCGCCCCTCTACCCCTCCCAAGGCGAAGGGAACTCCATGAAGAATTCCCCATAACAAAAAAGAGGGAAAAGATATCTTGCCGATATTTGGCCATGGGCCAGAGGACGCGCTGATGCGTTTTAAAATCCTGAAAACCAGGGCAATTAACTTGACACTGGTACTAGAGTTTTAAAATGGCATTGCATAAAACTTTTACTAATTATTTATTGTTCAGGGATCAACCTGGTAGCGGATGGGAAGAGGTTAGATAGAAACGTCATAACATTAAGGATATTTAAAAACAAACATAACGAAATCCACAATACAGTTTATACAACATTAGCTTACGGAACTCCAAAATACCTGACCGCGATACAAGGAACTATTTGGCTTTTCCATTGACACTGTCACTCTATAAATAATAGAGGTAAGGTGCGGCGGCGCGTGCGCAGCCCACGCACACATTACCAATGTAAATATCATAGCATTCGTAAACAGCAGGCCAAAAAAATGGGACGTGTTTTGGTAAAATGTTGAGATGGATTCTGGATAGTAAAATAAATATAGGCTGATGGACGATCCTCAAAGTCCTGCTACGACGGTAGTTACTCATGTTGTAATAAACATTAAGGTTTAAAAATTGTGTAATAACATTGAGAAACCCGGGCAGGCACCATTTTATTTTAATATCCAATCGTACCTTACTAAACATACTGAGTATAAATAATGATCGGTTGTAATCACACAATTTCAAAATCAGCGCGCAACCGGTTAATCTGGATCAAAATCATACGTACTCAATAAATAAATACAAACTTCCATTGTTTTATAATAAAGATAATTAAATTCTTATTAACTTTACCGATTCGAAGATATCAGCAAGCCACGCAGCAAATACTGGCGAATAAATTTTAAATATATGTCTATATTAAGTTAATGCTTTCAACATGAAGTTCAGACAAGTATTAATATTACGTACTGAGGCCGAATGTAAATGAGATTAACAGGCCGGGTTGGTGCCGGGTTTAGTGATGTGACTGCATTGCCGAATAATTTACTCGAGTTAATAGCATGACCATTATCCAAGCCTTATTCCAAGCACAGAATTCTATCTCTTCTCATGGTTAAACATAAACGATAGTAAGATTGCTAAGCGAGAATGATGTGACATGTTTCTAATGTAATTGATAAAAAAAGGGTTGCACTCCGGGAATGCCGACAGAAGTGAAAACTAATTTTGGCGCGTTAGACATTTTTTTTAGATGGGTACTAGGGTGATTGGGTTATGAATTGCATTTCATTTATGAATCGAATTTTATTAATTATTAGAACAAGATGCGATCCCGACGGCGAAATGCCAAACTAAACGTCTATACTCGGTATATGTTACTGACACACTATAGCTGCGTCTCGTAACGGTGTCGCGAATCCAGAGATTTTATCTCATCTAAAAATATGCGTACCGCGCTAAAAGAAGTTTTCACTTCAAAAAAGTCATATAATATCACTGGACTTATATATAACAACTTATGTACATTAATAAAAAAAAACAAAAGCCGTATCTTTTATATATTGTTTCGAGTATCGAGTTATTCGGTCGATGTCACATCACTACAGATGGTTTATTAATGCGAGTTGCAAATTAGTGTTAGCGTGAGTCGATATAAATGGACTAAATTGTCAGCAGCAATTTCGTTAATAGTATCGATATAATCAAGTATTTTCTATTAGTGTGTACATGTCAAATTAAATAGTTGAGATACTATGTTAATGCATTTAATTTGATAAAATAATGTTATAAACTAAAGTTACTGACAAACAAAACCACTTCAACAAATTATGCAAATCATATATCCTAGTGCACAGCATTTTTTTATGAATACACAAAAGTATGGTTTTCATACCAAAAATAGATGCAGTTAAAACCCATTGATGCAGTGCAATCATTATTATTGACGTGCAACCAATATTTTTCTTAAGAAATTAACATAATTTGTAGCAAACCCAGAGTTTTTTTTAGTGTGTGGGTAATTTCGTGAGGTTTTCAGATTAAGAATATAGCACCACCCCATCTCCTCCCGTGGTTTCCCCTACGGCAGTAAAAGGCGACTAGGGACGCTAAATCAGGGGGATGGGCAGCAACGTCCCTTTTGTGGAACAATAGACATTCTGCGGTCACCAACCCGCCTGTCAAGCGTAGCGAGTACTGGCAAATTCCCGCCAAAATGATGACAGAATTGTGAAAATCTATGAGAGAATTAAAAATAAATAAATAGAAGTCTTTATTTAGTAATGGACGTCTACAGCCTGGTATGATGATGATGGTGATGGTTAAGTACTACCCAACTAATATTTATATACTCGTAGCACTACGCCCGTCCAATGTATTTCATCGTCATCGTTTCAGCCGAATAAAGTCCACTGCTGGACACAAGTCTCTCCCAAAGATCGCCACAAAAACTGGTCGGCTAATCGCCACGCTTGGCAGGCGGGATGGCGATCGCAGTTGAGTGGTTAATGCATTCA
This sequence comes from Diloba caeruleocephala, assembly GCA_947459985.1. Classification (NCBI taxonomy): domain Eukaryota; kingdom Metazoa; phylum Arthropoda; class Insecta; order Lepidoptera; family Noctuidae; genus Diloba; species Diloba caeruleocephala. The sequence continues at coordinate 20,950,115 of OX381616.1, forward strand.
AAGGACGCTACTGCCCATACTCCGGTTAATCCCATAGTCGCGTTTTACGACACCCACGGGATGAGATGGGTTGGTGCTATTCGTAGCCGGCACCACACGGCACAGCCGGTACCACTGGCATTGTTGAAAACCTGAACTGCGGATAAAGGTCTTGTGTGGTTTCTCACATCAGTCAAAACCACTATTAGTTTTATAGAAAAAAAAAAAAAAAAAAAAAAAAAAAAAACCGAACAATTTTCAATATAACCATTTTAACATGAAACGTTTTCCTTTCATACCTATGTATTAGTAATGAGACTAATGGAAAGTCTTGACTAACGTTAAGGATAAGTGTAAGATCTATTAGGTATACGATGAACAGGAAGACACTACAGACAGGTAGAAATACCGTAGTGCTCACCAAGATTAGAAAACATTAAGTGTTAATATACTAGCAGGAACTGTGAAAATAAATCTATAATACATGAACATTCAACTCTCTTACAGACTTAAAGCCACACTTTGTGTCCTTCTGTGGAGATTTCTACTCATTGTTTTCAATGGCTTTTCATGAGGTTTTTATGTAACTTCGAAATGACCGAAGTGTTAATATTGATGATGTTGCAAGGTACCTATTAAACGTATAAAGTTTTCAGAAAGTGTGTTAATTTTGAAAAGTAAAAGATAAGAGAGAGTGATTGAGAGAGATTTATTAATCAAATATAAAAGAATAAGTCCAAAAATACTCGTACGAACATTTAAATAGATGTCAAATATTTTATTTCTCCTCTAATTTCTACAATATTTTTTAAATGGCAGTCAAATTATCGTGGATATTTTTAAAACAAACAATTTCGTTCTTATCTCCCGTGACATTAAAGTTGGCACAGGAAGCAATTCAGACAGACATTTCAACCGAATAAAATAATCTGTTTTATTAACATTACGTCATATGCTACCTGTGTAACATTTGTGCCCAACTTATTAACCAGCAATTAAGTAAAATGTAAGTTTAAGTTAAAATTATAAATCGAACATTTAAAAAGATTTTCGCATCGCAATCGCATTAAATATAATCGTGGTTGGCGCAGTGGCTAGGCGATTGGCTTTTCTCGCAAGTAGTCGCGGTTTCGATACCCGTATATTTGTATGATCTACAGATAGTTGCTTCGGGTTTGGGTGTTTGTGCATGTGAAATATATGTTTGTAAACTATACTCACGTCACGACACAGGAGAAACCCAAGTGTGGGGAGACGTTAAAAAAGAATTGGGAAATAAATTGTTCAACGATACAGGTAAGCACTTTAATGTTATAGTTGACGGGCACGGTTTTTTTTTTTATGGGACAAGCCCGCCACACATTCCCAACCACTGCAACTCCTGTAAGCCAGGATCTACAATGGCGACCACCGAAAAGAACACCGATCAATGAAGCTCGGTGTGTCCCAGAGAAATGAATAACTGTCTTGGAACCCGCACCGAAATTAATCAGAAAAGAAAAAGGAGGAGTAGGAAAGAATATACATTCCACTTCCCTCCGTAGCAAGCAGGAGACAGAGAAAAACGATAGGCCATAGGCACAATAAATGGGAGTTTACAACAGGGTTAAGCCCAGTTGCCAAGCACCACGGGTACAATTGTTTTTATTTACGGGTCCTATGTTGTGAGCTATTGTGACTGATTCCAATAGTAGGTATGGCAAAAACACTTGAACGCACGGAAATTCGTCCTAGTCGCAACAAGGTCTGTATAGTAAACAACCCCGGATGTAACTTGCATGCTGTCAAACATAATATTGCGTTCACCTTGCCAAAGAATACACTCCCACAGGATATGATGTGCAGACTGTTCATATTCACAGTCCGGTGTTGAACATTTGCAGAATGGTGAGGTAACAAGCTTGAAGCTAAATAATTTACTCTTAAAGTTACCATGACTGGTGAGAAATTGAGCCACGCAATGATCAACTTCCAACCATGCACTTGCCAGCCGCTCACGAATGGATGGAAAGTACTGGTATAGGTGACGGCCCTTAATAGACGTGTCCCACCTGCATTGCCATTCGGCCAAGAGTTCCTCCCAAACACCAGTCTGTGGTTTAAACAATCTGCAGATCCTAACACGATCGCGTTGTAGCAGAAATTCCGCGTCCATGTTTTCTCTAGTTGAGTAGTACATTGCAGCACGTCGCTGTATCTCAAGATCGACTGGCAAAACACCTGCTAGCACAGGCAGAGCTTCAGTACTTACTGTCCTATATGCCTTGCACAAGAATATCAACGCTAAGCGCTGGCTTTGGAGCAGTTTACGTCTTGCCGCGCCGATAGTAGCCCTATCGGCCCACACAGGTGAACCATAGCAAATACAACCTAAGTAGGTAGCGCCGTAAATAGTTTTCAAAGTATAAAATGAAAGACCCCATGTAGCTGTTGATATCCTTGTCAGGGCATAAAAGTTCATTTTAGCTTTTTCACCTACAGATTTTATGTGTTCAACGAATGAAAAATTTCTCTCCAATACAAGACCAAGGTAGCACACGGACTCCTTTCTTTTTACGGTAACATTATTGAATTTAATGCTCGGTGATGTCTTAAGATTGCCTTTTAAAATTAGTTGAAAGGTTTTTTGTGGGGCAAACATTAAGCGGTTTCGTTCGCCCCAACTAGAGATTAAACGTAAACAAGTATCCGCCAACTTTTCAAGGCTCGCCCTTGTACTTGACTGAATAAGCAGAAGGCCGTCGGTGACGGGCACGGTTGGTGCAGTGGCTGATACAGTCGGCTGCTGCGCTCCGGGTCGCGAGTTTGATTCTCGGACGGAACAAACAGTACCTCCCCAATAAGCCCACAGCACATCCATATCGATGGTTATGGTGATCTTTGGGGGAGGCCTGTGTCCAGCAGTGGACTTCATTCGGCCGAAATGATGATGATGATGCAGGTAGTTGTTCCGGGTCTGGGTGTATTGTGTGTGGAGTTTGTGTCTGTAAACGCACCCACAACACAGGAGAAATCCTAGTATGGGATTAACTTTAAAAAAATATATATTCTTATATATCGTATATAGCCGAAAGCGATCTTGAGCTCTGACCTTCTCACTCTTCACTTGCACAGAAGTGATTTTTTCGGTCTGTTTTGCGGTATAGTCGCATACCGCAAACCGACTCTACTCTTACTGAGCGCTCAAATCCGTGCCGGGCACTGTATTCCTGCTGTATGCTAGTTACAGATGAATTTACTATGTCCTTTTATGCAAGACTTTAATATTATTGTGAAAGGAATATGCACCAGTTCTTTAAGCAAAGCCTGTGAATTGCTCAAATCGAGAGGTTACTCTGAGTTTACTACGATATTTCAGCGAGTCAGGATATAGTCACGATCTCTCAGTCACCAGTCAATATTGCTATTGGGCTACTTGACTTCTTTACTATGTCTTTGTATCGTAAATATCAAATCGTGTGATGCCAGGTGTTCATAAATCGGTCTATGAACACTGACATGACATTGGAATAAGTTATAAGTAGAACATGGTGAAGACCTCATAAATAATAAATCAGGTGATGCTCTGGCCTTGTACAGATTTGTTTGTCTGTGGACTGCGTTTTGAGATTCAAAGTTTCTAATGTTTTGAAGAGAAACATGAACCAAATTCACATTTGTCCTGTCCTGTTTTTCATTATGAGTTATTTTCTTGAATCCGGCGCCAGCTTTCCGCTTGAAAAACAAAAGGTTTTTCTGTTTAAGCTGCATCAAGGAAAGACGTATGTTGATGTCCTTCTTACTGACTGGGATTATTCTAGTAGCCAATAGAAGAAAGAAGAATAAATAATTACCTTCATTAGACAGCAAACAACAATACACATTTACGTATATGATATTACATAATGATGAAGTTACTAAATTAATCATTTTACGACATTGACATACACATGTATCTACGTTACAGAGCGGGATCGGGAGAAGGCCGATCCTGCTCGAAGAACGAGACGGCGCTGGGGTAACAACCGCCCTGGCGCCTAATTCCTATACGCCTGAAATCCCTTGCCGTTGCTATTAGGCGAGGGCCCTGTGGGTTCGCGGGTGCGTACCACACCCACACCCACACCGAGAGACCCACGAGAAGACGGTGGCGCATATGTGGTCACGCGCCGTCATGTGCGCAGCACAGCACAGCATACAGGGATGCTTCAGGGGATCCTTTACAGCAGTCACCCTAGATCTGCCGCCTATAGGTGTCGCATCAGTGAGCGGCTCTAGTGTGATCATACGAGGACCTGGGGGGCTCCCCTTAGGTGCCAAAGATGACCGCCCCAGTGGTTTTAGCCAGTAGGAGTCCGGCATACCCCTTTGTCCTTTCCTGGGGCGGAGGAAGTTCATGTAGAATTTCCACCGGGTCCAATAAAAATACGGTATCTACATTAGTTACAAATTATTGTTACTGTACCAACAAAAGTCCCTTAAACAGCCATATGCTACAAAACAGCAAGGCTGTCTTGCGGTGCTGGTTTTCAATAAGTGATCCATTTAAAACCAATAAAGTAAATAAGTACATCTCAATATATTATAAAATAAAAAGTACTAATTAGCATAGCTTTTTGATATTTGAAGCTCTCGTTTCGTATCATGTCAGAATGTTCGAAAATAACTACAAACACAACACACAACACATATAACTTGAATTTTACTATATTAACAGCAAACATTTTATATGCAGAACTTGTTGAAAAGGTCATAAATAGCAATACAGGTGTGGCAACACTAGCCACTATAAGCATCCCAGCCAGTAAATAAATCCATCTCAATCATTATATTAAAAAATACGAAAAAAAATCCGTGTGCTGTCTGGATTAAGAATATAGCACCACTCCATCCCCTCCCGTGGATGGCGTAAAAGGCGACTAAGGGACTTACAACCAGAGAGGTAGGCAGCAGCGTCCCTTCTGTAAAATAGCAGCCATTCTGCGCTTATCAACCCGGCCTGCCAAGCGTTGTGAGTATTGGCAAATTCCCCCAAAAATGACGACACTATTGTGGAAATCTATGTGGGAGGTTTGTTGCTTTGTTCAGCAGTGGTGACTTTAGGCCGATATGATATTTGTAGTTATTCGTATTATATCATGTCATATGTTTGAAAATAACTAGATATTAGATTAGAATATACAAATTGTAGGATTTAATCGGAACTTTAATTTACTATATTAACGGAAAACATTTTATATGCTGCACTTGTTGATAAGGTCATAAATATCAATACAGGTGTGGCAGCACTGGCCATTGTATAATAAATATGCCAAAGGACATAGACTCCCGGCCAAAAAACTGGCCGTAAATCCAAATCCGAGCTTAACTCTCAATAAGGTACCATTTTCTTCAATTTTCCTAACATAACGAAATATTTTTATTGATCTCAAGTCATGCTGACTGTTAATAACTGTGTGAGAAGTTATCAGTTCAAATTGTTCAATTAGGCACCTGAAGTAGCAAGGTGGTACTTTTGGTACCTTTTTGTACCGTAATTGGTGAATGTCAGTAATTTTACTGTAATCATCTCTAAGTAGAAACAACAAGATGTTTTATAGACATTCTTGCCATAGTTTGCTGGCATGTCTCACGATTATTACTATAGGTATTAATTTAAAGGGAAAGCTTTAGATACAATTTAAAACCTTTTTTCCCCAATTTTTTTAGTCCCGCAATTATAATACATCTCATTTCGGTAAAATGATCTTGTAAATATTTACACAGCTTCCGATTACGTATATTAATTAACACCATTCATACAAAAAATATAACTGCTCACAAAATCAAAAAATCTGACTCAACAAGTAGTAAGGCTTACTAGACTAATCGAAAAAAGCTAAGCGGCGTCGCCGTTCGGGCGTGCGCCAGCGCACGGAAGACGTATGGAAATGCGCGCGCACCTGCCACACCGCCACCCACTGAGCGGAGATAAACCTGACTTACATTACATCAGTAAATAAAAGGTTCAGAAAGGCAGATTTATACGATGTACGATAAAAAAAATTGCGCTGTGTACCATATTCTCGCAATTAAAACATAGTTTTAGCCATTCATGAGAGCTTGGGTTGTTCGAACCGCTCTCTTCCCGCGGATGCAGGGGAAAACGATGGTGCTTTAAAACAAAAGTGGAGGGTGCTGAACGATCTCCGGCCACCATGAGAAGCGGCCTGTGGGCGACGGACTAAGAGCAGTTCGTCGCCCGCACAGAAACAGGTCCCGAGATAGCGTTGCGTGTGTTCTGCGCGCGCCTCTCTGTAGAATATGTGCGGCCAACCAGGTCGCACAGAGACGGGGCCTGTCTAACAGTGACAGGCATTGGCCTGTAGGCAGGTATTGGCCTGTAGGCAGGTATTGGCCTGCCGGTGGCGCGGTCTAATGCGGATAAAGCGTGCACCTCACCCCCGGCTAGAGGTAAACCGTGGAATTATAGCCGATAATAGTCTTTCCGCCCTCCCCAATGCGGAGGAAGTCCATGAGAATTTCCCCACGACAAAAAAGGGGGCCATGGGGAGAAAATATTTTTCTAGCAGTTTGACTGGCTGAGCCGAATGGATTAGGTATATAGATAGCACTTGCGATAACGCATGCACATCTTATAGAGCCACGGAGTAGCACTTCTGTTTAATTTTCTCTTCAGTGGTCAGACTCCTCGCTAACTACCTGCTACGGTAGATTGCCTACAATTTTTTCACTTACGTCCGCTACCGTTTTCAAGAAACATTTAGATGAGTTATAGAGTCTAGATGGTCTATGGTGCCGTTTTCAAGGCGTAATAATTGAGGTTCAGTGTCTATTAGTAACTGACATTACTGATTACGTAGAAATTGATGGTGGTCTAAGAGTAAGAATGCAGAAAGTTATTTAAAATTCGCTACGCAATATATCTTCAGGTCTTTATCTGTAACCATATATATAAACCACCTCTTTGGTGGGCGGTCCCAAGCTCATCTTGGAGTAAATGCTGAGCTTCAATGCCGAGTATTTTATCAATGAGCGTTGCAATAGTCTCAGCGGATTATTGTGAAGTGAAGGAAGTTGGTTATGTCCCATAAATAAAACCTCCTTTTTACCGGGTGTTATTGTTGTTCTGTTGGTCTGTTATATACCTGAGTAGCACCATGCAGGCCAGACGACCGGCGTTTCAGCGTCCACGTCGCGGCGAGCAGACAGCGAGGCGATCATCAGTGCTGCATGTCACCCGCCGGCGCTCCCCGACATCGCAATACCCTACAAATTGATATCATACACTCGTCTTGATTATGGCCGGAGTTCCCCGTTAGAATATGCACACTACGTATGTTATGTCCTAGGGACGCAGCTTAACATGTGCACTCTACAGTTACGTCACAGGTTAGGCCAGAAATTTGGCTGTTAGGTTGCACCCTACTTTACTTAATTAACGTGGCAGGCTGTCGTTGGCTCGATACGGTATTTTTGAAACTTTTAAATTTGGAAGTAAACAGTTAAATTTTGAATAAGTGAACAGTTAAATTTAGAATAAGTGAACAGTTAAAAATATATGTTTCAACTCTTCAATGGCAGTGATCGGCTATTGAGATGGAGATGGAGCTCCGTAAAGATATGAAAAGTCTCCTGTAGGGGTGAACACGTACTAGGGTTAGTACGAGTTTATTTTCACAATCGAAACGTAATAGTAAAATACACGTTTACGGCGTTGGGCGCTGCAATTGGCCTGCTCCAAACTCTTCAACCAATTGGAGCACCGAACGCGGTAAACGTACAGTTTACTTTTACGTTTCGATTCTGAAAATAAACTCGTACAAGTGTTACTATAAGCTATGTTTAATGGTATTTCATTAGCATATGGTTAGAATTGTTTAGTTACGACATAAACAGAAAATGAGCGATAAGGCCACTCATTTACTCTATGATACACTTATAAGCGGTACTGCTTTTGTATATTTTACTAATTGGTCTACAATAAAGAGTATAATAGTAAAAACAAAAAAGTGGCATGTATTTTTTCCTTCAAATATTAATTCTATTCCTTTTTTTGCTGAGATACACATATCATTAGACAGTAAAAGTTTTAAAAACATCGTACAAAAAATGAAGATAATATTATTATTTTCTACGATGACAAGGCTTGTTGGATTTACGATCATAAATTAGTGTCTACTTAATGTCCTATTATAAAAACACATGTAATCGACATTACTAACACGCCAGTTACACATTAAAAACTACTTAAGTACATTAAATTCGGTCCAAGTTCATTTAGATTCTGACGCGCGCGCAGACTACTGTACGGTGAAGTGTTACCACAAAAACAAAAGAAAAATATGGATAATTGAGGTCAATTTTGAGATGTGATGAAATACTTATTCATTCTGTATTTATAGAAAAACTTAATTAATATTTGAGCAAACATCCCAAAAATTGTATTATGATAATGTTAGGCTTAATGTTAATGTCAGTTAATTTTTTTGATATAAATGTTGACTTTATATTATTGTTTTTGCATATTTTTACTCGAAAGGGCCTAAAAATGCAAAAACGACGTTAAAAAAAAACGGTTTTTGGCAAAGTTTTGAAATTGCACAGTCGATTTCTTTTTTATTGATGTTATTCGATCTTGAATACATACTCTATTCAATTCATAGCACGAAAGCGCAAGAACTAAACGTTGTTTTTAGATTTTTCACCTGTGGAAAAACAGTACTGGGCCCGACAGGAATGCGTGAAAATCGATCATTTACGGTTCAGATAAACTGTTTGAAGCTGACAGTTTGCCGAGGTTAATGCACCATTATTTTCAATCATGATTGGATCAAGTGCAAAAAGCTAACTCTCAGACTTGTTTAGTAGCTTCAAAGTTTAAGTTTATTGTATTTTTTAGTAACTTAACGTTAGGAACATAGAGTATCGACCTTTACTTAAAAATACGAGACCTGCCTGTGACAGTATATCTGGCTAGCGGGATATATTTTTGAAGATTATGAGTTTCCATTATTATGATATTATATATTATCTGTTTTGGATGATAACAAGAGCATAGTTAAAGTATTCAGTTATTTAATAGACATGCGTATTATATTCTTTCTAGCTCATATAAAATTAATTCCAAAACGACTTTCGTTTGGTGCCGTGGCCTCTGTTTCCGTGACAATGGTCAAATTTAAATGGCAGTGGTCTAGTTTCGTTTGGGTGTGTTCGGCGCACGCGCCGCTTGCCGCGCCCGCTCTGCGCCCGCGCCGTTCATGCCCGCAAGCTGTTTGATAGGGTTGACGGTTATATGAGAGTAAATTATTAAAACAGGCTATACTTAATTGTAATAATTTTATTGTACTTTGCAAAGAGCATATTAAATTAAAGTAAATTTGAAGCATTTGTTTTACGCATATGTGTGTAAATATATATCCTTGCAGTATTCATAACGGGAATTTGACTCGCTCGTTTCACTAGTAGGATCATTTTGCTCAAGAAAAAGATAAAAAAATAATTGCAAATAAGTTACCACATTTCTATGTTATATAATATCACGACGTCTTCCCTGATTGTGTGAACCCTGCGCAAGCAATAACTTATCTTATAGCGTCGTGCGCAGATCGCTGGTAGCTCTAAGCAATCAATTGCGAGCTGGTTACTATGTTACCAAACGATACGATTAAACAACATCCGTAATTGCTAGCCTGTTATAAAAAATATTTTAGCAACCTCAAAACTAGAACTAAAAACCGTACATATAAAATCTACCCGTCTTATTCCTCGTGTAAACCCTGCACTTGCCAGGTGTTTGCGTCGTGCGCAGATCGCTGGTAACTCGTTGCCCGTCAATTGCGCGCAATTGAGGCTTTTTTCCGAACCGCCATTAGAGACGACACGCGAGCTAGGTGACAGTCGGAATACAGTGTGTTTGCTGTTTATATATTTTTGGTAGATTTTCTCATTAGACGTTGTAAAAGAATTTAACGAATGAATATAACTATATTGATGTTACAATCAATAAAAAATACTACGATACTAGATACTTATAAGTCTGTTTTTTCAAAGGCCCGAGAAGATAAGATTTAGCTTTGTGTATAAGCATATTCCTTGTCCGGATTAAAAATATAGCACCATTGTATCTGCCGGGGGTGTCGTAAAATGTCAGAGTCAGGCTATTCTGCGCTCACCAACCCGCCTACCAAGCGTGGTGAGTACTGGCAAATTTTCACCAAAATGACAACACAATTGTCGATGTATATACGGGAGGCTTTTGTTCAGCAGTGGACGTCCTTTAGCTGATATGATGATGATAACCATATTTAACAAACTATTCTAAACGTAGAAATGAAGATGATATTTTTTCAAATAAAATTGTGAATTTAACGCAAAAAAATACACAACGTAAACACAATCTTTACACGAAATGAATAAAACCGAAAGAAATTTTGTACTTTTAAGAAAATCACTTGGAAAAAAATATTTTTCGTGTTTACTCTGATTAAAAAGCGGACACAAAAAATCACTCTGTATATTCCGTGTAGCAGTAGAAAGCGGTGCCAATTACGTGGCATGCCGCTGATAGACCACCGCGCCATCTGTTACATCCTGTCTTTATCATGATGCATCTCTATATTCACCACATCTGTCTTATTTACAGATTCAGTCTATAGTAAAGTTACCTCACCGCTGGCGTCGTAACGACAGCGAGATATACCACAAGGCTGATGGTCGGACGACTTCGTCAAGCGGGCGATGGACGAAGTTTACACAAGACCGGAATGGATCCATCCTTCGAGTTTCCTCGACGCAGGATGAGATAGATAGACTATTAACTTCAATGTGATATCAATTGACACACGCTGAAGATTGAGTATTAAATTGTTGGTAGAGTTTTGGAACTGTTGAACACGTACAATGTGTGCTGTGTGCTGTTGGCTAAGAATACCACCACCCGATCTCATCCCGTGGGTGTCGTAAAAGGTGACTATGGGATTAGCCGGGGCAGCATCGTTATTCGAGTACATTTATAACACAACTGCGATGGCTAATCCATCTGCCAAGCGTGGCGATTATGCCAAATTCCTCCAATGAGCACATCTTTATGAAAACCACTCATTTATCATGTAAATTAGTACAATTTAAACACACAATTAACTTTAAAACATTTTACTACGCAAATGTATTTCCGTAACCATGTAACAGGGCTAAAATGCAAGTGGAGCTCACGACTAAATCAGTCGGTCGATAGTCGATATCTGCTAGGGATGTAACGGTGTTGTTCCCGGCTGACGAGATTTATGAATGAGACCTCCATGCAGCAGGTCCGACGAACTTTAAGATCAGAAGTGCTGTGCAGGACACGATAAATATTTTAATAGTACTTTTTTATATATTTCTGTTCAGGTTTGGCAACACAATAACGCTGCGTTTGCTTACGGATTATCCTGTCTGTTGACTACAAGGATATTAATATTGTATATCCAAATAATACGCAATCATTAAAAGTCACTAAGATTCTTTACAACATTCCTAGTAAACATGAAACTACCGAATATTGTCAGAAAGATAGCGAGAATCATATCATATTTCATATTTACATTTTTTTGTTCAATTCAATGATTTATCGGTTCATAAATATTTCAAACACACAAAACCTATTTAGCATACGAGTCTTTCTTTCACATCTTGAATAATTATAAAAAATTAATCCTCCAATTTATGTGATATATTTATTTACATGATAATAAAAATCTATCTCTTATAATAATGATGAAATGAAATAAAATAATGAAATGAAATAATCATTTTATTCAAATAGACTAAATTATTAGTTCTTTTGAACGTCAACATTAGACAGCACCCATTAAGCCCACCCTTCACCGCTTCCTAGTGTTTAAGCTGGGGAGAAGAAACGGCGCAACAAACTCCCCAGCAACACGTTAGTCTGTCAAATACTTTGTCAATACTTTGAATATTCCAATTATTCCTAAAACGAGTTAAAAAGATAACAACAACATTATTTGAATTCATATATATGTTTTTTAAATATCGTAAATATTAAAACGAATAACTATCCGTTTTTATCTAAAACACCGACTAATGTATTCGTAAATTTGCATATGTCACATCACTACGAGCCCTCACAAGTGGTTGTCACTATAACTATTGCAGGTTGTTAAAATCCCTCTTTGTATTTCATTACCCTCTCTCTGTTCGTGAAGAAAGCGGAGGAAGGCTAGCTTTTCCACTAGGTCAAATCTACAAAATTAAATGTGGTTTTTATGCGGTCCGATAAAACCTAAAGCCAGGAAATCAATCCTATATTGTACCTGTATTGCATACAATTAAGACTCGATAAAGTGCATACTGAATATAATTTGATCAGCGACATGCTATTGCATTTAAAATCAGATTATTGTGTATACTAGCTCCCAATGTAATCTACGATAGACTAGCCGATAGACGGCTATCGAAACTCATACTTTCAAACACTGTCCGTTCTCTTGTTTGAAGACAAGATTTCAAAAGCCGCGCCAGAAATATTCTTTATTAGAACACCAATGACCCCATTTCAAAGCGTATTAACTATCTCCTCCAGTGTGGTCCCATCATACGCTAATCATACATCAAGTTACATAAGATCAGTAACAGACTAACAGCAATTCATTAACGTTGTAGCTGAGATTAATGGTCGGGTCGAAGGTAAAGCCGGCGATATCAAAGCGGGTCAGACTGCAGGTGGTCGCGATCTATTCCGCACGTGTGGTTGCGTGATGGTGAACCGATCTAGAATAGGGATAGCGAACACTTTGGCATCCGCGTGCGGATAAATATATTTAATATTTTTCGCTATCATAAAGACTTAATTTTTTTCCGTGGATTGCGATATTTTAGTATTCAGCCAACACTGTTATATTGTAGGAAATTTAAGGATGATGAATACGAATCCTCATCATTTCGGTCGAATGAAGTCCAGTGCTGGACACAGGCCTCCACCAAAGATCACCTCAACGACCGAATACGAAGCATGAATGTTAAAAACATCAGTAATCTTCTTCAGTAAGTTTCCCAAAAAGTTTGACATTAATGTTCCTAATAGGTCTAGAAGTAATATTTTATTTTATTTAGATTTATAATAAAGTACAATTTAAAGCGCCAGAAGTATTACTTTAATTTCTTTAATGTATTTGGTAAATATTATTAAAATAGTTCTAAATACATAGAGCGCGCGTAATAGATAGTGGCGGGTGTACTGGAGTGTTAATATTTTTCGTCACCACATTTAAGTATTCAGCCAACACTGTTGTATTTTGGAATGTAGAATAATGATGCCGTTGTAACGGATAACCATAAAATAAATCACACACAAATCAACCCGTAAACGTCTACTGCTAAACGTGGGCCACCCAATGATAACGATGGCGAGCAGTCACAGGGGATATTGCTATAATCACCACGGTTGGCAGGCGGATTTGTGAGCGCAATTTTTTTATTAGCGCACGTGGTGCTGCTCCCCACACTCTTGATGATGATGATGAAGGGTTGATTGGTTGGTTGGGTCCCCTTTTACGACGCCTATGGGTGAAGGGTGGTCTTTGCCGGGAACCACATAATATGAAAATCATATTATAACGAATTAGGGTACTTTATAGTTTTTTTCGATTATGACCTTAAAAAATAGATCCATCGTAAATAAGAGACAGATTTAGGATTTTCCAAATCATAATGTTTGTCGTTACATGTTAAACAGGCATGACTCAGATTTACCAACCCTGATCTAGTCTTATTAAACTGAATAATGTTAGTAGAAAATTTGCTTATACAACGTGCTTCCTGACTAAGACCACCCTGTCGTGGGTATCGAGGGGTTATGTTGATAGTACGGTTAGCGCAGTTGCTAACCGATTTGGTTTCTGCGGCTACAAGTCACAGCTTCGATTCACGCACTGATTAATATTTGTATGGCCAACAAATAAAATTGTTAAATAGACAATATTTTTAGTAAAATTTTCGTATGGTATTAGTGGTTTTTTGACATAGGCATGCACAGTTCGGCTCTTCTCCGTAATACTCGGTTGTCGTCGGGCGGCCGCTCCCACATTAAGAAAGATACGTAGTAAGGATAATTAATTAATTAATGTACTTAGTTCGTTTTTCTTTCCTAATTGCCTAGAATTTTGCCATCAACATATCGGCTATGTATACGTCCACTGCTGAACATAGGCCTCCCCCATAGATTTCCACAATTGTGTCATCATTTTGGAGAGCATTTACCAATACTCACCACACTTGGCAGGCGGGTTGGTGAGCGAAGTATGGCTACCGTTGCATAGAAGGGACGCTGCTGCCCATCTCTCTGGTTTAGATTCCCTTATGCACCTTTAACGACATCCACGGGAGGAGTGATGCTATATTCTTAATATGTAATAGGGCCTTTTTTATTATTGTTCAGTTGTTCATTACTGGCAGGCGTTGTTGAGGAGCCGCACGGCCACGGCGCGCACCGCCATATACCACTCCGCCAATTCCTTGGTGGCCGCAGTGCGAGACTGGGACTATAGCCCCTTACATCAAATATGGCAGTCCTACCATACCCCGATTCCGAAAGTCGTAGCGTTGACATATAGATGTACAGATTAATTATTTTGTGTATTTATCTCTTATAATTTTATTTCTGTTTTGGATTTAGTATCTGGAAAATAAACGATTTCATTACCTTAGAAGTTATCTTTTAGTAATTGAATGTGAATTGTACGGCGTGGGATTTTACTGTTAGACTTAAAAATATTTAATCAACAAATCACATTGTTATTTCGTTTATTGTAACTCTAGTATATTGTATTACGTTTTAAAAAAACATTATAAGAAAACTAATGTTAAAATATAATTTTATTAAGTTAAAAACACGCTTTGTTCCCCTATACCCCACCCAGCTCCATCATCAGACCTTCGTCACCAAGTATAATGTATGGGACTCATTAAAGGAAACCAAATGAGTCCAAACTCGAGAGGTTTACCAGTAGCCGATGAAGAGTTCCACTATCCACCTCCTGGCTCCATTATCAGAGGGCCAATTCTCGTACTTAATTGACACTATGACTGAAACTTGACCGAACTGAGATTAAATTATGAATTGACCGAAAAATGGTATTCTGCTACTCTTAAGTTTAGTCGGATTTCAGTATAATCTCGGTCTAGACTCATTTCGATCTCAATTTTGACGTTTATTTAATGACAATTTTGTACATGTGACAGTTCTAAATGTTAGCAGAATACCGTTTTGAATTCGATCAACTTTCGATCCATTTTCGATCTCATCACAGTGTAAATTCATGTTTGACATTGTTTATTGGTTTAGGAGAATACCATTTGAGACATTTTTGACACTGAGACTATATCGGAACTATATTTTGAACATTTTTAAATTACGAGAATTGGCCCTCAGATCAATTTGATGGTACCAGGTTATTGTATTGTCATTCGGATCACATATACTTGCAAAGTTTCAAATCGACAATATTAGAAGTATGTTAAATTTGACTTCCAGGATTTGTTTACACAGTCCGTTACAAGTAAAGCTATTAATAGTAAATAAATTCGTTTTTACTTTAATATTTGTATATAATTACAATTCAATTTATTTCAACTAAATATGGATGAAAGTTAATTGAACACCTGATGTCCCTTTAATTATTTTGTAAGCTGTTAACACAAATATATATGTATAGTTATTTCTTATATAAAAAATCTCTTTTGAATAATAATAATCCACCAACAAAAACCTTTACGTCAGTCAGTCATTACATGACTCCAGGGCATCGTGGATCAAAGAAAACCTTGTATTACGCCCTATTACACCTAATTAACTATTTTGTTTAATACCCGCTTACGTTACGCACATTGACCGGACAAAACAACTGTCATTAAGATGATTGATGCCGGTTAAAGTACGAAACGGCCGGACAGACGGACTTTAATCATGTTTCTTAACCCAATTAATAATGATATCTCGGCTGTATCATTAATTTGAAGAAAGTATTCATCTGTCATTTTGTTAAGGCGATGGATATAGACTCTGCAGAGCCATAAGATCGGACGGGATGTATTTGTTTTCACTACAGTTTTACCCTTTTGGCACGGTTGGCGCAGTGGCAGTGGCTTTCTGCGCTATGGGTCATCGTTTCGATTTCCACACGGAACAAATATTTGTGTAACCTACATGTAGTTGTATTGAGCCAGGGTGTTTGTGTGTTTTCATTCATTCGTGTCCGTAAACTGCACCCATGAGACAGGAGAAAACATGTTGCGGGTCTTCAGGTGTAATTGTTAAATAAATCCTAAAATAATATTCTACTATCAATACCTACTATATAACTGTGTGGTGCCGGCTACGAATAGCACCATCTCATCCCTTGGGTGTCGTAAAATGCGACTATGGGATTATCTGGAGGATGGGCAGCAGCGTCCTTCGAGTACATTAACAACTTAACTGCGGTCGCCAACCCGCCTGCCAAGCGTGGCGATTATGGCAAAACCCCCAATGAGCACACAACACAACCATATCGGTCGTTGTAGTGATCTTTGAGGGAGGACTGTGTCCAGCAGTGAACTTCATTCGGCCGAAATGCAAAAATAAGAATGAATACCTACTACAAATAGTTCCGTTATAAAAATAAACAATAAAACAAATGCAATGTAAATACACGTGAAGTACACAAGATAAAAAGCAATATGTTCTATAGGATATTTAAGGAAAATGCATTAATATAACAATAATAAACTAGTATTCAATCTATTTAGCACCCATTGTAATATACCTTATAATTATAGTTTCCATTTTAATATCATTTGGATACAAATTATCTAAAGGGCCCCTGCGTGTTGGACACTTATCCCCACGTAAGCCTATCAAGAGACCGGGTTCCCCCTTACAGGGGAAGGGGATATAAGCCCGTGACTAGAGAAACTTGAAAAATAATAATAAATATAAGTTGATACTATAATCAGCCTGTGACTGGCCCACTACAAGGAAAATTAGAAACAAAGAATGAGTATTGATTTCCACGCTTGCTCACCGTTTTCAAGATTTCAGACTATCATAGATAATTTTTCTTTAAAGGTCTTAACCACAAGTTGCGGGCTCGAAACCTAGCATTAACCACTGTGGCTTTTTCAATCTCATAGGTACTTTTTAACACGCTTTTACTAGCTTGATATATTTTATTTTTTGAACTCGATTTTAATCCTCTTCAAAACGTCGGACTGCTTTGAAACTTCGCATACTTATCAAGGACAGATGACAGTACAACATCGTTCAAAAAAAAATAAACACGTTTTTGTAGTTAGCCGCACTAAATAATAGAAAATAAAAAAATAGTTTAAAAAACAAAAAAACCACGCTTTTGTAGACAGCCGAACTCCAAAGTAGAAAATAATTTTCAAAATGTTTAAAATAAGAATAGGGTGATTAACAAAAAGAAAATTGTAAAAAAGCGTGGGGTGCTTGATGGCAATTGTTGTAAATATTTTTGTGAATATTTGTAAAAGTAGCGTCATCATGAAAATATCTAATAAATTACCCCATGTTATTTTAAGACCATAGACTTCTTATAGGGTTTCTTGTAATGTATAGGTAAAGATCTATCATACGGATTTTTTTCAAAATCAGAAAGACACACGAGTGATACACATGAGTGATACACATGAGTAAAGATACGGCCGTTTTTTCCTGCGGTCGTTCGGAACCCCAAAAATACAGACATCATGGATTTAAGTCTAAAATTGGAAACAAGCAGTGAACAAATGTCACGGTCAATGCTTGTTCATTATCTGTATAAAAATAGGCATTAGCCCTGCAGTGGGATTAGTACTGGCTGACTTTGTTATTATTAATTATTCTTGTACTTATGATTTAAGACTTTATTAATATTAATAATACTTTTCCTTTTTTTTACCAACGTGAATTAACTGAACTTCCCCTTAAAAATATTTTGATACGGACAAAATCTATAATGATTTCTATGCGCACGCAATAAGAGTTTTATTAGACGATTTAAGGCGTGTCAATAATACCGTCTTTTGATATATTTCTCAATGGTAATTAAGACATGGTTGAACAACTCAATCCGTGATATAACATGATAATTTGGGTGGTAAGACATGTACTCGTAATTGTTCTTTTTAATCGTGGTTAGGCAGATAAATGTTTTGATTTAGGTAGATTACAGAAACACAGAAATGTGATTATCGAAATTACGGTCTGTCGTGCGGAATCTCTCTTAGACGTTCGTACGTACGTAATCTAGGGGGTGACCACTTTACACTCATCCCCTTTGTGATATGCCAAAAGGCGTGGCAGCAATGGGCGGCTCTGGTGTGATCATACGAGGACCTGGAGCCCCCTTCGGTGCCGAAGATGAACGCTCCAGTGGTTTTAGCCGGTAGGAGCCCGGCATACCCCTTCGCCCTTCCCCGGGGCGAAGGAAGCAAAATATTTTACAAAAATGCGTTTCTGAAAAATGATGTATAGTTTATTTAATAATTTACATACATATATAGGTAAATTATGAATAATATTTAAACCCGACAATAACATATTTAGAAAAGTAATGTACGATGATGAGTATTACCATCAGAAAGTAAGTATTGATCAGAAATGAGATCCGTAGAAAGTTGTCGACATAGCTGAAAAGATTAGTGAACTGAAGTGGCAATGGGCGGGGCACATTGCTCGTAGAACTGATGGCCGTTGGGGCAAAAAGGTTCTCGAGTGGAGACTGTGCACCGGAAAACGCAGCGTGGGACAACCTCCAACGAGGTGGACAGAGGACCTGGTGAAGTTCGCTGGGAGTCGTCGGATGAAGGCGGCATGTAACCGCTCTTTGTGAAAATCTAAGGCCTTTGGTCAGCAGTGAACCTCCTTTGGCTGATTTGATGATGATGATGATGTAGTATTGACTAAACTTCAGCAATATTACCTTTATCCGTGATTATCTTATTGATATCCAATATCATTACTAAAACAAATTGAAAATTGAATCTCGAAGGAAACGTATTTTAAGTTAAAATATTGCAGTTTAAATGAGGATGCAATTAATTATGAATTATTTAACAGTGGCTTCACCCACACATAACCGGAACGAACAATGGTTGATGTGGAGCGAGGATGCGCGGAGGTCGGGCCAAGGTTCGACGCCGGCCGATGCCTTTTGTTCCTCACAAAGTTATGTAGGTTAGACATGAAAACATTTAATTTTATTGTTTTCAATTTTCATAGTATACGTCAAGTGTCGATGAGGTGAGTATTGTCGTTTAGTACTATGGTTATTCATTGGAGCTTGAGGCCCTCAGTGTCAACTATGTATAGGTAGGTACCCTAGCAGTATTATAGAGGGCTATAACGCTACTAGGTACCACTGCGTGATTGGTGAATCTGTGTACTCGCACCGAGCGACCCTCGAGAAGACGCAGGCGCGCATGTGTTCTCACGCTGCCGTGTGTGCAGCAAAGCGCACAGTGAGGTTTCGGAGGGTCACAGGTGGTGAGGTTACAGTACCCCCGGAGGTGACCGTATTACAGTCACCCCCTTCGAGATGTGCATATAAACGTGGCAGCAATGGGTGGCTCGAGTGTGATCGTACGAGGACCTTCGACCCCCTTCGGTCCCAAAGATGACCGCTGCAGTGGTTTTAGCCGGTAGGAGTCCCGCATGCCCCTTCGCCCTTTCCCGGGGCAGAGGAAGTGCATGATGTATTTCCACTGGATCAAAAGGAGTCCGGCATGCTCCTTCGCCCTTTCCCGGGACAGAGGAAATTCATGACAAATTTCAACTGGGGACCAATAAAAAAAAGGCTTACTGCCAGGCGAATGACATGTCATCTCGTTACAAAATTACAAGGTAGGTAGTCTAAAAAAATGCAAAATTAATTGCAGCGTATATGGCATACAGAACACAACTGACACAAGCGCTTCAGAACATAGATATACACCGATCGTTGTGCGCAACTTGGAAGTGGCCAAGTCCAATAGTGGACGCGACGGGCTGAGCTGAGCAAGATTTAGTTTTCAAAAAGTATTTTTAAACATCCGTTTCCACATCAATAAAAAAACAAGGCTAATTTTTACCATAACCAAAAAAAATTTCCTTTTCTACTAATGTTACTGTACCTACATTTTGTTAGACATTCCAATGATGTAAACGTGGCTATATTAAAACGCAAGGAGATGAAAGATATACTAATTAACTAAAACATAAATCTAATACATAAACATCTTTTCATATTTTTCTACTCTTCTAAATAACAATTTCGTAACCATTACACAACTCTATTACCTACCCAACCAAACCCTCCGTTCTTAAGGCTCAAATTCCTGTACACATACCATCACGTTCGAACGACAATCCTTCGCGAATCGTCGGCGCGTTCCGTCCTACATTCGACCTTCGATCCTGACAGGTCGCGGCGGTGACCGGCCATCCACCATTAGCATACAGACAAAGCCTCCGCAATGAATAAGAACACTTGACGCACGACGCTCGGGTGTGCGATAAAATGCTGCTGGCGAACGCTTTGCTTAAATGCGGATTGACTTAGCAACAACATTTGTTTTGTTTGCGTTAAAATTGTTTTCTCTATTAAAACTTAATGACATATTCATCATTGATTCAAACTTCAAATTCAAATATAGTTTTTGCTATCTTTCTTTTTATATTCATTCATTCATTCAGATCGGCCATGCAACATCCACTGCTGAACAAAGGCCGCCCCCATAGATTTCCACAATTGTGTTCATCGCACGGGTTGGTGAGCGCAGAATGGCTACTGTTCCATAGAAGGGATGCTGCTGCCCATCCCCCTGGTTTAGAGTCCCTTAGTAGGCTTTTACGACATCCACGGGAGGAGATGGGGTGGTGCTTCTTAATCCGTACACCACACGGACAATGACGGAAAGTCTTTTTATATGTTCATGTCGAATGCGAATACCGAATATTTATGGGCGTTTTCCAGGTCCTGAGGCTTCATGTAGATTATACTGGAACCTAACCCGAATGCAACTGGGGAATAATTAGGAGAGAGGGAGAAGGTAGTATGACTATTTCAGTCAAACATTAACTGCATCGACAATCGACGGCTTTGTTGCATGCCGATGACGAATTGATTCATTCCGTGTAATTGCCTGGCCATCATAGTCTCGTAACCAAATGATTTATCATTCCAGTGTCTATATCCCTACAGACAGGGCCCGATTATCATGCGTTGCAACATTGTGTTTATTTTGAGATAATCTCTAAATATATCAAAATTTAATAAAAAATATTATTGCTTTCTACCAATTATTGCATATTTTCGTCGACAGCTGGAGGATATAGACAATAGGATAAACAGTTTCTAGCTGCCATCAGTTATTTTTTGTGACACAATCTTGCATTAAAGTGATATCTAGCACACGAGATATGACCCCCGGGTTATTTTAAGCTTACTATCTACATGCATCACGTTAACAAAAGTATTTTTATAAGACGTATTTCTTTGAATTCCTTTAATTTAAAATAATTCATATACGAGTATTCACTTAGTTCATTCAAATTAATATTCTGTATAAAGAACAAGGCTTTGTGTCTAAGTTAGATATAATAATATCACAATTGATATTCCCAGTGTATCATTTTAGCGGCTCCATTGTGAATCGGCAGCCTTTATCATGCAAACGCGACACTTTTGGCTTAGTTCAGATTTCTCGGTCGAAACAATGTTATGGTTACGACAAACCCAGAAAAACCGAACTGACTATTGCGTTTTTATAAAATAAATAACATTTTGAAACTATATTGGGTTGAGGACATGTATGTACATACATGAATATGGTTTTAAAATCAGCGCAATGCCAAATAGGTGAACATAACCTAACTTTACCCAGCCAACAAATTTGAATTTATTTTACTTATATGTCGAACTTAAGTAATCCATAGTTTAATGCACTCATAAATCTAGATTTACTCATTCTACTAGCATAACCTGACTAGAGCTGCCGTCCATCCGGGATGCCCCTGATTTTCATTTATTAAAAAATCGAATAAATAACTCTTTTACCGTGTGGTGCCGGTTAAGAATACCACCGCCCCATTTCATCACGTGGGTGTCGTAAAAAGCGACTATGAGATTAGCCGGAGGATGGGCAGCAGCGTCCTTCGAGTATATTTATAACTCAACTGCGATGGCCAACCCGTCTGCCAAGCGTGGCGATTATGGCAAATCCCCCCCAATGACCACACAATTCAAACCAATACCGGTCGTTGTGGCAATCTTTGGGGGAGGCTTGTGTCCAACAGTGGACGTTTCTCGGCCGAAATGATGAACTCTTTGAAAAGCTGTAGATGTACATTGAATTCATATGTCATTTGTTTTTACAAATTGTCCGCAATTTATGAAGTACGTGTCACGACACGTCGTCGCACGCACGCGTCGAAATGAATTTTACTAGAGAAAATTGTTGCTCCATGATTATTACGACTTTCGTTATGATCTTAATCAACAACTGTGTTATGATAAACTTCGACTGACATTTCATGATGAAGCCACATCTCGTGCCTCTGCTAGTGTAGTAGTAGAAGCAATCTCACTGATGATTTGCGCGAAGGATGTTCTTCTACGGCGATCACTAAATATAACGAGAGTGCTCTGCGGCTAATGATAGAAGCCGATAAGTGAAGAGTGACTATATCAACAGATCCGGACAAGTTTAAATATTGGTATGAGTCATGTAAAAAGTTTTACACGAACATTAGGCATAAGAAAGCTTTGCACCAGATGGATACCTCATAATTTTACGAAAGATCAAAAACGTTTGGTTTCTTGCCGCGAAATGCTTGAAAAGTATATCGGAGGTGACTCCAATACTGTGTACATCACAGGTAATAAAAGTTGGATATATTATTGCAAGCCCGAAAACAAAAGACAATCTGCCCAATGGTTGTTTCGATTTGAAGATTTTTCAAAAGTAAAGAAGGGCTGAACCGACACTCAACATTTAAGACCCACAGAACTATTTGAGACATCCGCTTCTTCACTTTAATCGGGCGAATCAAATAGTTTAACGGATCTTTATTGGGTATTATATATATTGAGTGGCATTTCAGTAGTCGGCCGTATCTCTTTCTCCATCCTCCGAATATGTTGGTTTAAAGTGCTCAATAGAATACATTCGGCATTCTTCTATCGATTTCCGTTCATCACTCGGCAGTGATATATGCATATTTTGTTGTAAATATGAAATTTATGGTATGCAAAAGCTTAAGTATAGTCCCGAACACATCGTAAGCAACATTTGTAAGTATATAAGGCGTCTTATACTGTTTATAATCTTCAATTTCACAATATTTACATTGAAATAACAGCCAGAAACTAATACATGTTCATTGCATCATATCACCTGCACGTAGACCTGCAGGTCAGGACTCAGGTTGCGTTAAGGGCACAGCGACGGAAACACTTTGTCAGTGTAACGTATTGTACGGCTTCGAGGGGCTCCTAGGGTCACGAGCTCTTTGAAAGTGGTTTGTTTATTACAATTGGTTTAATGCGTTTATTGATGGCGCTAAATAATCTGTGCTTTGGTTTCGATAAAAGAGACCGGTACTTAGTAAAACGATCAAACCTACTGATGGACTGGCGAAAAGGTATAAAATACCCAGCTGTTAGGTTATATAGGGTCCTTTAAACAACTGCGAACTTAATTTCAAGAGGACAATATGTAAAGAGGTGACAGGGTAATGTTAAAAAAATGTTGAAGTTTAAATTACTTGCAATAATCATTACTAAATAAAGTTGCTGTCGAGTAATATTTTTATAGTTTTATGTCCATTTTGTTACGAAATTGCACACAGATAAAAAACGCGCTGCTTCAATAAAATTGCGAAAAAGAAAAGAGGAACAATATTTTTCCTGTGCTGAAATAGCAACTTTGTTTATTAAAGTTTGTAAATATAAAAGTAGATATTAAATTGTAATCAAAGTTGACAGACATGCACAGCTGGTACCTCCTATTGTACCTACTACAACGTACTTGTTTTCTTAATTTACATATTATTATAAAAACATTATACACATAGGTACATACCATTTGTACTTACATACAAACAATGTACAGAAACTAGATGCATTACGTGTCGAACATGAGTGTTGCGATTTGACCTTGCTACGGACGGCGCGGCGACCGGTAACATGTCACAAGTAAAACTTAGAAGGTCAGACATCAAAAAACTATATATTTTAACATTTCGAGAATAAATAAAACATCGAAAATATTATCCCCTACTTGCCTTATCAACACCGACGGGAAGAAAGTGAGTGGCCTGATTTATGCCATGAACCGCATAGTTACAGAGATATCACGCTTAATATAATTTAATCTTAATATTAAACCTAAATACTTCTCAAATACACGTAAGATAACAGAAGTAGCTTAGACCTTCTTTCTTTATTAAAGTAGAAGTTATAGAAATCACAAGTATATGAACAAGTGTACATATAATATAAAAATTGAACTCAAACTAGATGTGTGACGTGTGTGTGAATATGTATGGTTTTTTTGTGGTAATTCTTCATGAACTACATCAGTCCACGTCCAGACCAGATAAGATCAAACTAGAACCGCCAAGTACAGCCACGCCTTAAGCCACATATCTGAGGAGATGACTGTAAAGCAGTCATCCCCTCTAGCGAAGGGGAGGCGACTATAAAAGGGCTGCCCCCAGGCACGGAGGTAATTGTAAAGGATCCCCCCGAAGCTTCGCTGTGTGCTGTACTGCGCTCACAGCGGCACATGACAACGTGTGCGCCACCGTCTTAACGGGGTCTTTGCAATCTTGCGCTGCACGCCGACTAGTGACGTACCGCTAGCGAAATAACATAGAAGATTCTTTCTTTTACTAAGCCCATAACGATGCTCTTATAGTGTCCCACCAGAGATAAAAACAGGCACAAAGTATATTTTCTCTACAGCTCCCCTTTATGAGATCTTGGAATACTGAATACTGTCCATCACGGCAAGGTGTATCATCACTATACATATACGATTTTCAATACTAATACTACAAGTATTAACATCATTGCCATCATAAAGGTAAACAATTATTAATTTAAAAAAACTAAGTGGGACTGCTACGTTTTGCCTGCACAATGTCTAAACCAACATGAAAAACCGCTAACAAACGTCCATGATGCACTATTTACCAGCAGTGATAAGCTGCAGTGTATTTATAGTGCAGTTGCATAGGACAATGCCCTACATTTTCCTGTGACCTTCCGTGAAATGGATTTTACAAGGACTATTCACTGAAAATTGCTCAGAATTACAGATTTAGTTTAATTTAGCATATGAATTTTGTTGTGGAATTATTTTATTGTAGTAAGAAGTAAAATTACTAAGATACTAATTCGCACATCAAGCTGTCAACCCAAAATATGAATGTGGTGATTACGGAAGTATTCCCTGAGTAAGTATCAACATAGCTTCCGGGATCAGCAAGTTGAAGTGCCAGTGGACTGGCTATCGAATGACCGATAGCCGCTGGAGCAGACGGGTCCTTGACTGGAGTCCGCGGATCGATAAACGATGGGTGAGACTCTGAAGAATGTGGCTCGAATAGACTGGATAAAGCGGAGGACCATTAGGTTATAGAACAACTTTTAAGAGGCGTGGGATGCCGAGCAGTGAACTGCAATGTTGGTTGGTGCAGTGGCTGATACAGTCAGCTGCTGCGCTCCGGTTCGTGGGTTCGATTCCCGCACGGAACAAATATTTGTATGATCTGCAGGTAGTTGTTACAGGTCTGGGTGTATTGTAAGTGGAATTCATGTCTGTAAAACGCACCCACGATACAGGAGAAATACTAGTGTGGGGCAACGTTTTATATATAAAAAAATAAAAAACAAATTAGTTCCTAGTAGGCTTATGTAAAACAGAGTGAGAGAGTAGAGTTATGTAGTATGCCATTATAATGATTATTGTTTTCAGTATAGAGTAGAAATAAACAGGTAGTGGCATATTTTTCTTTTTTATTGAACTTTGATTCTAAACTTGGTCCTGTGTCGTGAGGTCATTTGTCACACAAACACCCAGACCAGGAACAACTACCCGTAGGCCATACTACTAACTAAACATCTTGGATCCCACGACCCAAGGCGCATTAGGCCAATCGCTTAGCCTCTGCGCGAACCATGCTGTCATACAAAAGGACTAGATTTTTCAGTTCCGATTATGAATCTTCTTCTCCCCCTACACTATACATACAGTTAGTGTACCTCGTAATGAAGAAGTACCAAAGTACCTACATTAGAAATCTTCATTAACGATATTGATAACAAAGTCGTAATTGTAAAAACAACTTCGTGCCTTTGAGTATTGGTC
This sequence comes from Diloba caeruleocephala, assembly GCA_947459985.1. NCBI lineage: Eukaryota > Metazoa > Arthropoda > Insecta > Lepidoptera > Noctuidae > Diloba > Diloba caeruleocephala. The sequence goes on from OX381616.1 coordinate 20,976,473, forward strand.
ATCGTGTTAAATAGGGCCTCCTAAGCACCACATTATGAGTGTCCGTGAACTGTAACTGATACAGGTTTTGCTGTTACACAGGAGGAAAATGCGTGACCCGCCGACCCGAACTCCGGGCGAAGGTCGCGCGGACTTTGAACGCGTGGTCTGTGGTATAAGCGGGTAGCGAGTAGTATATATATATGTATATATAATCAGCATATTACTGTCCCACTGCTGGGGACGGGCATCCTTTCACGATGAGAAAGGATATACATTAGTCTACCACGTTGGTCTGCTGCGGGTTGGCAGACTACACCATCATTGAGAACATTTTGAAGCCCTCTTAGGTGTAGGTTTCCTCACTATGTTTTCTTTGACCGTTGAAGCAAGTGGCAATGATGCGCATCATTACCACTTGCACATGAATCCGAAAAGTCAGGTGTGAGCCGGGATTGAAGTCGTCAAACCCTCCTGTATGGAAGGCAAGCGTTCAACCACTACGCTACCATTGCCTAAAATAATAGTAAACTTTATTTTAATGGGAAAATCAGCGTCTTTTTAAACAAGTTGTAATTTCCATAATTTTATTGTTACTATAATATTAAATAATTCATGAACAAAGTCGCTGTTTGAGAACATATAAAATTTATTTTATTATGAAGTCGCATAGAAATGAAAAACACGCGTTTCGGTTCTAAAATGGCGTATTTCTTTTTATTTTAGTTATCAAAACGCATCTTTTATAAAAATTTTATTTACCTAAAAAAATTTTTTAAATGATCGCGATCCCTATAGCTTGACAACTGTACCGAAATGTTGGTGTTTTGGACAACGGGTGATTAGGCATTTTAACGGAATTCTTCTTCGTAAAGTAATAATATAATATAAACCTGTATGTGTCTCACTGTAGGGCAAAGACCTCTGCTTATGCAGAGAAGGAACGAGCATTGATCACCGCGCTTGCTTACTGCATAATGGTAATTTCAGACCATTGGATGCAGGTTTCCTCACTATATTTCATCATCATCATCTTATTAGCCAAAGGACGTCTACTGGGGAACAAAGGCCTCGCCCATAGATTCCTACAACGACGAATTTCCACAAACGAGCGGTCACCAGCCGCCCGCATCCAACGACTCCCAGCGCCCTATGACAGGTCGTCTGTCCACCTCGTTGGAGGTTGTCCCACGCTGCGTTTTCCGGTGCGCGGTCTCCACTAGAGAATCTTTTTACCCCAAAGGCCATCAGTTCTACGAGTAATGTTGCCACTTCAGTTTACTAATCATTTCAGCTATGTCGGCAATTTTAGTTCTTCTAAGGCTCTTCTCATTTCTGATTCGATCTCGTAGAGAAATACCAAGCACAGCTCTCTCCATAGACCGCCGAATGACCTTGAGCATTCTCATGAGGTCCATTTATTTAAAATTAAAAGTCTTTTTTTACAGTAACCTGTGGCTCCCGTTATTTTGCCGTGGCCCATGGGTATCGTAAAAGCCGACTAGGTGTTTTTACTGACTTAAACATTTCGCGTTGCAGTAAACATGTAAAAACGTGGTCACAAGATGATTATGGAGAGGCCTATGTCCAGTAGTGGACTGCTATAAGCTGATGATGATAAATCTGTTTATGGCCACGATTAGTGCATCCGTCTATCCCGGTCGAAGTGTCTGGCGATTCAACAATCTTATTTTGATTATTCCCTGAAGACATTATAGTGATTTTGAGGATGCAAAATTCGGCAGTGGAAGCCTATGAACCGATAAAGAATTATAACTTTGATTCCTGGCAAAGGTCCAAAAGCATACTGCCATTTATGTAATAAATTTTGTTTATTAGTAAGTTAAGTAAATCGCTTGTACCTTAATCTTAGAGCCTAAACTGCGGATGCGCTTGCAATGCACCTAGCTATTATGTAACGCAGTAAAATATGTCAATGGTGTTAGTAGTCGCGACATGTGCATGCGGCCTTAACCCGGTAGGGTCGTCTGTGTCAGCGACTACAATTTTCTCGCTGGACCCGTTTGATTTTATGTTGATGTTTAATGCATGTAGTTAAGATTACATCTATTGGAGATGTAAGTATGAAAATATGTGTGGATGAGCTGTTTCTCTTTGGAGGTTTGGATGCGAAATAGTTTGTTTTTACAGTCACAAGCCTTGGATTAACAAATTAAGACAAGGAACTGCATGACGCCAGAAAAATATATAAATTCTACACCTAAACTAGTTTTAATTTGTTTTGTGTGTCAAATTTAGTCAGAGATAATACTGGATAATAAACTATTATATTGAATTGAACCGTACGACGTAGCCGATATTTTTTAATGTTTTCATTTTTGTGAAATATTTTATGGATATGTAAAGATGAATTAATCTAAACACCGTACAACGTTGCCTCTAAACTTGACATTGGCGAAATTGTGGAAGATACTCTACAGAAGCCATAATCAAAGAGAAGAAGAAGAAGAAGAACTAGTTTTAAGGTAGAACAGTAACGTAAAGGTGAGGACATACTGTTCCAGATTTGTCATCTTTCATCCAAGGAACCCCAATCATAAAACTAGATTACATACCTATGTTTGCATATTTTGCCAATTATCGGTAACAAATAATACATTCTTTTAGGAGACTGAGAATGCCAATTTTTCTGTGAAAACATATAATTTTCAGCTAATAAATTATCTAGAAAAATGGCGCTGTCAATCGTTTTAATGAGTTAATAATATTATTACGTTAATATCTACTTGCAACAGATTTATCGGTCACATCGAAGGTCAACTATGGTCACCTACAGCTCCTTTGAGGAAAATATTTACTCCCACGTTACTATTTGTGTTTATTAAACGAAGATTAACACAAAATGTCTCGTGTTTTTACAGTTTATTTTGTATATTGACATGGATTATGGTCACTGTACCCTCATCATCATCCTATGTATACGTAAGCTTATGGTTTTAATCTTAAATGTTCTATACATTAAATATTTGTTTCCCGTGTGGTGCCGGCTAAGAATACCACCACCCCATTTCATCCTGTGGGTATTTTAAAAAGCGACTATGGGATTAGCTGGAGGATGGGCAGCAACGTCCTTCGAGTCCATTAATAAATCAACTGCGATCGCCAACCCGTCTGCCAAGCTCTCAATGAGCACACAACATAAACCATACCGGTCGTTGTAGCAATCTTTGAGGCAGGCTTCTGTCCAGCAGTTTACGCTTATCGGCTGAAATGATGATGATGTTTTCTATATAATTCATCATCCTCAAATCACTTCTTAGGTATGTACTCGCAGACGAAATACTTTGTAGATATGTTTTAATATTTTTGTTATAAGTCTTGAATCCATGTTGTCTGGACTAAAAATATAGCACCATTCCATCTCCTCCCACAGATGTCGTAAAAGGCGACTAAGGGGCTCTTAGCCGGGGCGATGGGCAGCAGCCTCCCTTCTGTGGAACAGCAGCCTTTCTACGCTCACCAACTCGCCAGCCACACTTGGGGAGTACTGGCAAATTCCCCCCAAAATGTCGACACTAGCATTTAACCGATCCGATCTATGGGGAGGCCTTTTTTCAGCAGTGGATGTCTTTTGGCTGATATGATGATTAGAAGCCTATATAGTCCCACTGCAGGGCCGCCCTTTCCTCCGTCCATTTTCCCAATCTATTTTATTTTATTGCAGTGTGGGGCCAGTCCTTAGATAAGAGTCCAGCCCACCACATCATCTCCTTCGGGCCCTGCTACGTGGACGTTTCCTGCTATTTCGACGTCACTTTGTGGTTGTTTTGTCCATAGCTCCTCGGAGCCTCCGACATGTGGCAGATATGACCTAACCAGTTCCATTCCAATTTGGCGGCTATGTGGCCTTAGTGACCTTTTTTATGTCGTGGGGAAATCCTCATGGACTTCCTCCGCCTTGGGAAGGAAAACCCCACAGTGTCCTTCCGCTTACCTCTAGCCGGGTGGGTGGCGCGCGCTTTGTAGGCATTAGACCGCGCCCTAGTAGGTATCGGCCCGTCACTGTTTGATGGGCCTCATCTGTGCGACCCCGCTGGCTGCACCTCCCCTAGAGAGACGCTCTTGCAGAATAAATGCGCCGCGATCTCGGGCCTGTTTCTGTTCGGGCGACGGACCGCCCCTAGTTCGTCGCCCGCAGGCCGCAGTCATGGTGGCCGGAGATCGTTCAGTGCTTTTCTCCGGTGCCCGCACCCAGTACAATTTCTGTGGCGGGGATCCGAGGTGGTCTCCTCCGGTGGCCTTAGTGGCCTACGTCTGCAATTTGAATGTTGTAGTAGTAGGTTTAAAATCACATAACCACCGATAGGTTTAAATCATTCAATCACCGGTTCTTCTATAACAGATTTATGAGAAATATTTCATTTGTAATTTTTTTTCATTGCAAATGGTCAGTCGCCCAGAATTTGACTTCGATTTTGTACGACAATTTGTTTGTGGTTTATGTAGTTTATGTGCGTTAGTTTTACAAGAAAGAAAGAACGAAATTATTAGTAAATATAGTAACATATAACTTAGAAAATTATACTTATTTTAACGCGTTTAATGATAGTATAGATGAGAATAATTGCGTCTGTTATGGCACCAACTACAGCATAATGTGTACTAAACCCTAAAGATGTCTGTGTCTTCATATAATACACTTACCTGATATATTTTAGCTCACATTTAGAAGACGAAAGATGAGTCCATCCCTAACCGACACACTGTACTCATACATACAGCAACAACAGTCCAGCTGAACTAAATCTTAACCCTGTAAACACCGCACCTACACAAAAGGAAAACGTTAACGAGTGAGAAATTTACCCGTAAGGTGATAATCGATAGGAAATAACAGTGGGCCACACCTCGACCACATACTCGCTGTGAGGCCGAAGTTAAGCTGAAGCTGTGAATTCTGTCAATGCGATAAATAGTCGTGATGCGATTAGTCTGATGGTTTAGGTTAAAGGCTGTTCATGTTTTAGTCCGGTTAAGCAACTACATCCCTCTCGGGATGTGTGCGAGAAGCCCTACACAAAAACAAAACAAAAAAAAACAATAAAGTAAGTCTGACGAAAATATTTTTTGGCTTCGGTAAAAAGGTGAAATAAATTTACGTTGTTATTTAATTATTTATTCATTTATACTTTTATGCACAATAGTGGTACACAAGGTGGACTTAATGCCATATGGCATTCTCTACCAGTCAACCTTTGGCTTAAAAATTAAATACATCGAAAAAGGTACAAAAAATATATTATGATCATGTTGGGGTTTACTTTACCATCTCAAGATTTGGATCGAAATGAAGGGTTAGCAACCATTTCTTATTGAGTTAAATCATATTAAGACGAAACATTTTTTCTTTGCTGTATACTACATATAAAATTTCGAAATGTACGTTTTAATTTAGTGAAAAATTTATATTTAATTACCTATGTCGACTATTCGAAGATAGCTTTTTGGGATTGTTACAACTAGGGACTCCTTTCTCCGACAATCCACGTATCCATAATCCAACGTAATATTATAGAGCAATTACAATAGTGCTGGCACGCCACAGACGGTGCGACAAATCTCACGACAAATCGTGCGAGTTTATGGTCGCGCTGTCGCGACAATAGGTTGAAGCAATAGGTGGGTTCAGGCGATAGGTTGGCGCAGTTTACGAGTAACTCGTTACACGGACATGTTTATTCGGACGCCCACGACTTGCCCCACGCATGGCTCGTGCCAGGTTGTGGTGCATATCGTAGGAAACAGCGGGTAAGTGTTGTCGTCTTTATGTTTGGCACCGATAGAATCTCCGAAGGGCTCGCAATTTATAAATACGTCGATTGATCTTGCGGGCTGATATTCTGTTTTCAACACATAACGTATGCCGTAAAGGTCGTTTTATTATTTATAAAATGTTGGCAGTAATAGAAAGTTGGTTAAGGACACTTTGACCTCATCTCTACCTCTACCAAAATTGTGTGTGGCCTAAACAATAGGTAGACACTTATTATTATTAATTACTTACATTTTTATATGAATAAATTCAAATTTAATGTATTTTTCTAACTTAACTGATTATTGTAAGTTGACTGAAAATTAAAGACGGATTTTACTTGTAACTAGTCGTAATATGGGGCATAATTATATCGATATTTTTATTCGATAACATTACCTTTTACCACATCACTAACACTGGCAGTGTCAAGTATCCCAAAATGAACTTACCTATGCCATTAGAATATGTGCCCACGCATTATGAACTATACGCGGGATGCATAGAAAAAAGGATGTAGCGTTCTTTTGAGGTTTTGTTTAGCAAGTGCTTTTATTTTCTAGAGATGCATACTAATGTAACCGTTCAAAACCGTTCAAAAATTCTTCCGTTATACAAAACTAAAAAGAGGATAATACAGTTTACCAATACAAAATTCTCATAATCCAAATAAATCTATTAACGAAAATCATAACAATTACCTGCTTAAACAATAACATAACAAAAGAATATGTTATTCGTATCTTTTCCTCTATTTTACTGATCATAAACAACCAAACAATACCCAAACCTACATTCTATTGAGCCGTCATCATCACCCACGCGATCTAAAATCATTCAAGTGTCAAATTGCATAGATAATCTTATCTCCAATACTTGTTCTTGGACCACCATAGAGTTCAGTACCCATACACCATAAACAATGCTAATATAGTAATCTAAATTCATCCTAACACTACGATGGTTTCTTATGATATAAAACTGTCTAAATACAACTTAATACTAAGAAAGCTTTTGTGGAATTGAGCAGCAACGTGTGGGTTCCGTGTTACAAAGAAAACAATGTTTGTATGTAGGTCTCGATTGTGCGGGAACGGCTCGATCGATTTGAATGGAGTTTAGTGTTGCGGATGGACAGATTACGGTTTAAGAAGCTGAGGAGAATGCATGTGAACAGCTTAGAGATATGTCCACTATTTTGAATAGATGTAAGTATCTTTGAATTTAGGTATTGAATAAAGTTTCCGTGTGGTGTCGGAAATAAGAATAAAGCACCACTCCATCTTTTCCCTTGGATGTTGTAAAAGTAGACTAAGGGAATCTAAACCAGAGGGCTGGGCATCAGCGTCCCTTCTGTGAAACGGTAGCCATACTGCGCTCACCAACCCGCCTGCCAAGCTTGGTGAGTATCTGCAAATACCCCCCAAAATGATGACACATTTGTGGAAATCTATGTGGGAGGCCTTTGTTCAACAATGGATATATAAATGGCGAATATGATTATAAAGTTTTATTGGACAACCTAATGACCGCTGATTGTATAGACTTGTCGTTTCGTATTGGTTAGTCATAATAGGATATAGGATGTGACTTAGTATTGTGAAATGTTCAACTAATCACATACCTATGTTTCGTTTACTCGTAAGCCTGATGTACAATACAAAATGGTAACCTAACTAGTATCTTACCTCATATAAACCCCTAGAGATTCTGCATACAGGGCAACTGACGCGCACCACGAATCAATTCATTTATAGAGACATAATCTTATAGGTACTTGGAATTATCAGTTACGTTTCTACTAAATGTCAAATCCTTAATTCCCAGATGATTTATATGCGAATTCAAATTTTATTTTTATTAAGAAATCCAGTCAGTGTATCCTCACCGACATCACGGAGGCCTTTCGCCGCGATACCACCATCCAGTTCAAGTAACTACTTCTTCCCCGCCCGTCTCTTGCTCGCGTCAGACTATGCCGAGCCTGTAGTTCTAAATGTCCCTGATACATATTAAATAATACCGATCCACCTGTCACCAAAACAATAGCTTGTTATGCCCAGCAACGCCATAAGCCGAGGCTCGTGTCCTTCAGGGGGCGCCCATTAGCAGTTGCTTGGTATTTAATATTAATTTTAAGCCTCGCTGGAGGGCTCTTTCGGCTTCGGCCTGGTTAAGCAGCCACATTTCCATGAAAAGTATACGAGAAGAACAAAAAAACTAGCTTAAACTTAACTGTTAGACTTAGAACACTGGCTGCAAAATATCATATTCCATATACCTATCAGAAATAAAAAAGTAGATAAATAGATACCGATAACACTCTCTAAGTACCAATAACGAATGTTAGAGGGATATGGTAATTTAAATAAGAACCAACCATTAATACACAATTTCTTTATTTATTTACATTTATGTATATTATATTGTAATAATAATAAGTATTCCAACAATTACGTATAGCTCCATTACAATTTACAAAGTGTTCGTTCTCGAGATCCCGGAGCCCGCCTTCGCTGCCAAAAATGACCGCCTAAATGTTTTCAGCCAGTAGGAGCCTAGCACGCCCCTCCGCCCTCACCGGGGGGAAGAAGTCCATGAGTATATATCGACAGCGAGTAAAACGCAGCGCTTCGCCTCACCGACGTCGCAGAGGCCTATCGCCGCGTCACCTTCCCGTTCAAGTTAGCACTTCTCCCTCCCGTCTCTTGCTCGCGTCGGCCCGAGCCGAGCCTGTAGCTTCAAATGTCCCCTAATACAATTTAAATAATACCGATCCAGCTGTCCCCAAAACTATAGCTTGTTATCCCCAGCAACACCCTAAGCCGAGGTCCGTGTCCCGCAGGGGGCGCCCTTAGCGAAAGTTGCTTAGTTTTTAATATTAAATTTAAGCCTGGCTGGAGGCCTCTTTTGGCTTAGCCAGAAAATGACCGGTTAAGCAACCACATTTCCCAGAAATGTATGCGAGTAGCCCAACAAGAAAAAAAAAAAAACTCAGTGCTTCATATCGACCGTATAAGTCACCAAGCAAAAGAAAATAATTTGTATAATATGTCTATCCCTATTAAACGAACAAAGTTCCCCATTCCCCATCTCGCCCCAGTCAAATATGGTTATTAGATAAAGAGTTGGAACATCTATTTAAGTATTTAGCCATGCCTCAAGAACTCTGACGTAATTATTACTACTTCAAGTAATTATTTTTATTATTAAATCTATACAGTCATTGGGATTTTTAATAAACACGCATAGTCATCACTTTTGGTTTCATGTTCTGTGGTCATCACAACATGCGTCGAGCTAATGTTATAAATATATGCCTCTTGAACACAATATAAACAAATATTAATAGAATATATGCATGCCTATCAAAATAATTGTAAACAAATATTAATATAATACATATACGCATATTAAACTAAACAGAAACAAATATTAACATAATACGTAGATAATTATGATCGTCATAATAACAGCTGAACACAAGCCTCCCCCATAGATTTCTACAATGACCGGTTACATGCCGTGTTTTGTCATTTTGGGGGGTATTTGCCAGTACTAACCACACTTGGCAGGCGGGTTGTTGAGCGAGAATGGCTGCTGTTCCATAGAAGGACGCTGCTACCCATCCCTCTGGATTAGAGTCCCTCATTCGCCTTTTACGCCAGACAGCACACGAAAAAATCTTTTAAATGAAATTTAAACAATAATAACTCAAGCTAACTTACTGTTCAATTACTACTCTTGTGTAAACCATACTCCCTACAAATCATGGTTACGTGAGTTATTTAAGAAGTTTGTTTACATTCAGTACTTATGCTTAATAATTGAATAATTCAGTTATAGACTTCAGGATACTTTATCCGTGTACTTTATCGCGCGCTTATCTGTTTGGTGTCCGGATTAAGAATATAGCACCACTGCATCTCCTCCCATAGAAGTCGTAAAAGGCGAGTAAGGGAATTATAAACCAGACAGACGGGCGTCCCTTCTGTGGAACAATCGCCATTCTGCGCTCACCAACCCGCATGCCAAGTGTGATGAGTACTGTCAAATTCTCCCCAAAATGTCTACACACGGCTTGTGATCGGTCGTTTTATTGGGGAGGCTCTTGTTCAGTAGTGGACGTTTTTTGCCTGTTATGACGATGAGGGCTTTCTTGGACTTTGACAGACAGCTTGTCGATAATCCAAATTCATTAACAGCGCACTAAATATGTACGCACACGCCAAGCGTCTGCGTAATCATCCTGCCTGCTGCTTCTAACATGGTAATGTTACGCAGGACTTTTTTTTTATCGGTGTCCAGTTGATATTCTACATGGAACTTCCTTCGCCCCGGGAAGGGCGAAGGGGTATGCTGGATTCCTTTTTTTTATTTTTTTATTGGTGCCCAATGGAAATTCTTCATAAACTTCCTTCGCCCCGGGGAAGGACGAAGGGGTATGCCGGACCCCTACCAGCTAAATCCACTGAAGCGGTCATCTTCGGCACCTAAGGGAGGCTCCAGGTCCGCGACCGGCTAAAACCACCGAAGCGATCATCTTCGGCACCGAAGGGGGGCTCCAGGTCCTCGTAAGATCATATAGAGTTACCTAGGACTAGTCCTGCGGGGCACCACACTGCGCTCGTCTCCTCGAGACATTTGTTATGTAGTCTCTCACGACTATGACCAATAATTTCACTAGCTACAATGCCCTTCAAACCGCAACAGTACTTAAACTTTAAGCATTACTGCTTGGCTGCCGGACACTTGCAATAAGAGACCTGAGTAAAATATCAGAAAAACTAGCATCATTAAAACAATTCCCACTCCGACGGCACGGGTGGTGCAGTGGCTGATACAGTCGGCTGCTATGCTCCGGGTCGTGGGATTGATTTCTGCACGGCACAAATATTTGTATGATCAGCAGGTGCAGTATAGTTCCGGGTGTGGGTGTATTGTGTGTGGAATTTGTGTCTGTAATCGCAACCACGACACAGGAGAAAATCCTACTGTGGGGCAACGAATAAAAATGAAATACCGAAATGTCAACCGGTTAAGACATAGTGTTTCATTGTACACAGATAGCGTGGAAAATACCTCAAACACCTTCATTAATAAAACAACAAGTACGGTTCAAAACTCCTTGCAAACACTTGAACTGAAACGCCTAAACCGAAACACGACGATAAGAATTGAAAACAATACGATCACCTCACAAGCTAATTTCAATCCAAACGCATAAACTTTAGGGGATATTTTTAAACTAAGTATTGTATTAGTTAAGTCAGTATAGTTCAGAAGTTGGAGGCTGGTAAAGGGGTCATATGATAAGCGTTCGTTCCAAAGGTCACGTGGAAAATGGAAAAACTTGGATATATTTTAACATACGGTAATTATTGTGTTTGTTTAGCGATCCTGTAATGATGCCATATTCAGTGACGGAGTCACTTTAATTATAATACTTAGTATGCAATGACATTTTACAAATAGAATATGTGTATGTTTTATATAAAATATCAATTTACGTTATGTATTTATTTATTTATGAAATAAAACGTCTTTTTCTCTCAACGTTGCAGTATACTTCGGGCATCATCTATAAACACAGGATGGCATTATTTTTTCGCAATATGTTGCTAAACTACACTTATGATTCCCGTCGAGCCGCGACACTGGTCGGTGCGTGACCAAGTAAACTCCGGGTAATTACCTTGCTTTCAGCAAAAGTGAAAATCGTAGAGCGCGGACAACGCGCTGTACACTTATAAAAACATCTTAGTTAGTAGATAGATTTTTACACAAAATAAATTGGATACTTGTAGTTTTAAATGCCTGGAGTTGTTTCTATTACTGTAAGTATTTAAGACTTATGTAAAATGTAGATATTTTATCTTGCTTCCGGCTAAGGTTATAAGGTCAAGGTCATCATCATCATATCTGCTAAAATACGGGGCGTCCCCCATAGATTCACATTTGTGTCGTCATTTTAGAGGGAATTTGCCAACTCACCCCACTTGGCAGGCGGGTTGGTCTGAATAAATAAACTTTTTGTTTAGTTTCATAAGCTGGTAAAATAACTGGTATGCGAAATAAGATTACACAAAAAGAGACACCTAGGTACTAAAATCAAACAATGTGGACCATGTGTCGTAGGCTCTAACAAATTTGGAATGAAATTCGTGTACTGAACCCCTCCTTCAATATCTCACTCGTTAAATATGATCAGTCATCCTGATCCTGATCACTTTTTACACTGGTTACACTTTTTTTTTTACAAAATTATTTATCTTTGTGAAGAATATTTGATAGCAAAATATAGAGTGGTGATAAAGTTATTTATACGAATTTTCAGACCTAATGTACATGTATACGACTAAAGATATAGAGAGTCCAGAGCTTAAAAAAAAAAACAAAAACTAAACAAAACTATCTTGTTTATTCAAACCAGGCAATACAATTTTATTGGAACGAAGTTCCTTACGGCAGGCTTGGAGGGGATAGGGATTTTGCTGCGCGACCGAACTGAAAAAAATGTGATAGTAAAACCGTAAGAAAAAATCCGTGGAAAAAAGTGCGTGGAATAAAACCGTTAAATGAGACGTGCGCAGGCGCGACAGTCGCATACACAAGCGAGTAGTGTATAATACCTTTCTCTTTCTCCCTCTTTCTTTTCGTTCTCTCATCCATTCTCTTTCTATTACCACTCCACCCCGCCAATGCATAGTATATACTCATGAATTCATGGACAAGCACGTGGCGAATACTCACATTATAGATACAATCACATTATAGAAAAATCAAGAAAACCTACATAAAATTGAGCACGATTTTTTTTGCAATTTTTGTCGATTCTATATTAGCCGAAGGAACTTCGTTCCTACCTGGTGTCCCACGACACCACATAATTTTTTTAATTTTTTGGGACTAGCCCGCCACTTGATCTAGTCAAATATTATTATTTCAAATAAACCAAATATTGGCACTTATGAAACGTCAGAATAAGTTGCACGATTTCAAATAGTTAATCTATGGAGAAGAGCCGGCAAGAAACTCCATATCACCTTCTTCCTTCCTTCTTCTATCCTTACCACTGCAACTCCTATAAGCCAGGATCTACAATGGCGTTCACCGGAAAGAACACCGACCAATGAATCTCGGTGTGTCCCAGAGAACTGAATGTCTTGGAACCCGCAACGAAATTAATCAGAAACCAAAAAAAGTATGCATAAATATAAGTGGAACGTTCCACTTCCCTCCAACAATTTTCATATGTCACTCCATCATCATTTTTAGCACCAGAGTCCAGATAGATCAGAACCTCGGATAAACTTGCTCCGGAGAGTTTGTTCTCATAATCCCGAAGCCCCCTTCGATGCCGAAAATGATCTCACCCACGTGTTTTTAACCGGTAAGAGTCCCTTCGCCAAGACAACATTTTAAACCGCTTTTGTTGTTAGATGTTGGACGTCTCCTCGAATCGCCATATCTACTAACCTTCACAAGTATTCTAATTTAAATAATCAATACTTATAAACTTTTATTTACAAAGGCGAGCTTAACTCAGAATTGAGTTTGAGAGATACTGGCGTAAAACGTATCTTCGGTTTACCTACTTAATTATACACCAGAATCTATACTAATATCATAAAGCGATTAAGTTTGTCTGTTTATTTATATGTGGATAATATCAAAAACTACGAGACTGATTCTGGAATTCCTTCCATTGTTAGGAAGCTAAACTTAGCTCACATCATCATCACATGAGCAAAGCGAGGGCTGGTCGATAGTGCTGTAATATGAATATTTGATTTTCTTTTCCCACGAATTTATCAATGACACTCCATCCATCACTATCAGTTGGCAAAAAAATACATAACATGATCAACCCATTACTGTCCCACTGCAGGGCACGGCCTTCTTTTACGATAAGAAAGGATAAGCCTTAGTCCACCACGCTGGCCTGGTACGGGTTGGCGGACTACACCATTGAGAACATTTTGGAGCCATCTCAGGTGTGCAGGTTTCCTCACCGCATCAACCATGCCGTATTTTTTTTAAATATTTTTTGCCAAATTTAACACTTGCTGGTTTCCCACGAACGATCATTTAGAAGGCCCTCGTTTAGCCGTGGACGATTACGGGCAATTATTATGAAGGAATTAACTATGTATAGAATAGAACGTTCAAAATATATGTGTATGACTTACCATCATCCTTATGCGAAAAACAATTAATACTAATACAAAAAAGTATTTCAATAAGAAACAATATCCCGTCGATTGGTTTCAAAAAGGTCGTGCGGACAGCCGTTGGCCTCTGCCAATGTCAATTATCACAATAGCAAAGTGTCTGACAAAAGAATACAGATTGTATGTGGCTAGAAATGTGTGGGTTACGCACACGATCACACTTGTAACGACATGACTTCAGAAAAGGCACCACTTGGCAATAAGCCGAGTAAAAGCTAAGGTCCGTATTACAGATCGAGAATCAAAACTAAAGTAGAAGTTGATTCGAGATTGCTTTAATCAAATATGAACCCCACGTAATAGGTCCAGCGTTTATATTCAATTGATGCAATCTCGACTGTCGAAGATATATTTGCGTTTTGATTCTCGATCTGTATGTAATACGGGCATAACGGCCGAATACTGAAACAATTAATATTAAATCCCGCTTTATCTATTCGAGAAACAGTAATAGTGTTTAAGATACTATTTTAGGAGTATTCACGCCGTACGTTAAGTTGGTAAAGTTTGCCACCCCTTTTCGCTCGGCGGGTCAATTGCTGTGGTGCGCGTTGACCCTTAGTTTGGCGCGCTATTTGCTGAGAGTAGCTTACGTTGTCGATCACTATGGGCCTCATAAAAATGCTCAAGGCTCAGTGAGCTATAAGCTTGAAGCTTAGTATTTCTCTACAAGATCGAATCAGAAATGAGGAAATTCGTAGAACAACTAAAGTTGCTGAAAGGAGGGTAGCGGCAAAAGCTGGGGCACATTGCTCGAAGAACTAATGGCCGTTCGGGCAAAAAGATTCTCGAGTGGAGTCTGCGCACTGGAAAACGCAGCGTGGGACGACCTCTAACGAGGTGGACAGACGACCAGGTGAAGGTCACTGGGGGTAATTGGAACGGGGCGACATGTGACCGATTGTTGTGGAAATCTATGGGGGAGGCCTTTGTTCAGTAGTGAACGTCCTTTGATATGATGATAATGATGATGTTCGCTTAAGTTTCACTCCGTGTACAATCGTATACGTAGGCCAGAGGTAGAAGGCAAAGTGGCAGCTGAAAATTGATTAACAGTAGGGCTATGAAGTTATTGTCGAATATGTAATTTTTTAAATAGAGTTTTGATATCCTGAATTGTAGGGCAATTGTGAATATCATTCCATGCGATGTATTCGCCCACGCGACGCGGGAAGGATGGGATACGGGTACGGTTAGCGAGAGAGTGTCACAAGCTCACCAAAATTACGTAATTATAAGGCTGAATATTCGATGTACATTCACACACTCATATTAATATGCATATTCGGCAATTTTTGTAAATATTTTGAATAGGCCGATCATATCGGCCATTTTTCTGTCCACTGCTGAACAAAGGCCTCCCCCATAGATTTCCACAACTGTGTCATCATTTTGGAGGGTATTTGGCAATACTCACCACGCTTGGCAGGCGGGTCGGTGAGCGCAGTATGGCTACCGTTTCACAGAAGGGACACTGCTGCCCATCCCTCTGATTTAGAAATCCCCTTAGTCGCCTTTTACGTCATCTAAGGGAGGAGATGGAGTGGTGCTATATTCTTAATCCGGACACCACACGGAATCCGGATACCACACAGTATAGGCCGATAAGTCGGGCAAAATATAATATGCTTGTCGCCTGTAAGGAGCTTGCATGGTGCGGCATGATATCTAACACTTTTCCGTCATGTTATTGCTACAGATGTATCTAGCAGCTAGCTAGCTACATAGCAGATTAGGTAATACCAGAATATAAATTTAAATTTAATAATGTCCTAATTTTATTCGTATAAAATATTGTTAATAGTCGGAAAATATATCGTCACTGCTTTCGGGATAAATGATTTGGAACGTTTTCTTTCCCTAATTTTCTTATACCCTGATTAGTTTTCTGCTGCTTGCAAATATGTGTAAATATGTGTAAATATGTGAAAATATGTGTAATATAATGTGTAATAATCGCGAAAATCTAAGATTACTATACAGAATATTTAGTTTGGTAAAAATCTTTCGAATTTTCGTATTTGATAACGCGTAATTATCTAAAAAAAATACGATATCGGGGTGGGCCGCTACTAAGATAAAATCACATTTCAATAGTATAAATGGGTACATAACCGGTACTAAACTCTTTTGTGGACTGATTTAACAACGAAACACGTGGAGAGCGCAATTAAGGCGAATATTAGCTTAGATGAGGTACGCAGCCTTCAGCGCGGGAGCAAGGTCGGAGTACGACGGTTGTATGTCACAATGCCACCTATTGTGCTTCTACCATAACTTTTATAACGTTCATGGCAAAGTGATTGGCACAGACCTTTGTTTTTTTTTTGTATAATTATGTAACATTTCTTGACAAGCCAGAATAGATCTTAACCAAATTGTTACGGCAAGCAAAATTGTTCGTGGAATAATGAATTCGCCTGATTTGCTCGGTGAGTAGAGTCGACACCGCTGACAACTACTGTCGCAGTAGGAGGCACAAGTAGTTTGTTGTGCTCACCCGCAGTACTAAAGCCTGAGCTAAGTCTCCAATATCACGCACGCTTTCCGCACTCAATGATCTCCATTTCTTGTTTTGAGGAAATTCTCGTGGGCTTCTTCTGCTCTGGATAATGGCAGAGGGGTGTTCCTTTTACCGACCTGACTGAAATCATGTTGACTTAAAATGGCAAATAATTAGAAATCATACTAACTTTTATCTAATAAGTACCAAATTGTGTATATCACACATTATTTCAAATATTACTACGACACAGGTACTATTGTAATTATTATATTGGTATTATTGTAATAGTATATAAATTACGAAACATAATAAAATATGATCAAGATACATCGGATTTCCAATAGATTTTTTCCACCATACTTTCATATCTTATTACTAGCCAATTACACATTTAAGTGGGATCTACGTTTACGATATTAACGGCCGAATACTGAAACGCCAGTTAATATTAAGTGCCGCTTTAACTCTTTGAGCCGCCCGGTTTCTTACAGAAAATGGGTTTCTTAAATTCCTTAAATTTACGTTTTCACGGAAGTAGTACCGAGGTCTAGGATGTATTGCAATTGGCGGGTTTCGGAGAAAAATGAAAGCAACGTATTAGCGACATCATCATCATCATTGAAGAAATTTATTAACGAAGAAGAGTTTGACATACGCACAAAATGACAGAACAAGAAAAATATATTTGGATTATTTGTTACAAGTTTAAATAATAAACCTACTTCAGGCACCAGTCTCTCACAAAGTTAGGTTTTTATATTTGTGGCACGATAGCTTATCCTAGCAGTGTAAGAGCTATTGTGAAGAGAAAATAAATGGATTATAGATTAGATCATCAAATCAGTCAAAAGAAGTTCACTGCTGAACAAAGGCCTTCTCCCCTAGATTTTCTCAATTGTGTTGTCATTTTGGGGGGAATTTGCCAGTCCTCACTACGCTGGGTAGGCAGTTTGGTGACCGTAGTATGAATGGTTTAGGAGTCGCCTTAGTCGCCTTTTACAACATTCACGGGAGGAGATGGAGTGGTGCTATATTCCTAAATCCGGACACCACACGTTCATTAGCGACAGAAGTTTTTATTCACCTCAGCAGACCAATACACCCCAGATTACGGTACATTTTCCGGGTAGTTACAAAACATACCTTAGTATATTTCTATAGAATTTGAAGGCTTTCTAACCATTATGAATATAATGGTTTTTGTTTATAATTTGTTTTGTTTTTTTTCTAGTTGGTTAGTGCAATGTACATGGTGATACACATTCTATCGCCACGCCGCGCCGCGCTTTGATATCTAGCTAGGACAAAGCTTTATGGCCAATTTGTCTTTTTTTATTGGTTTTTCGATTATGATTTTTTATATGCCTTTCTCTGCTGTTTGTGTGCGTCCTTGTTTGTGGAAAAATAAAATGTATTTCTTTCTTTACTTTATATTAAAATATTTACAGTTTTAAAGTTATTTACGCAAATAGCAAAAAATTGACAATTTTATTCTCCTATCTTCGAAACTACAGAGCCTAAAATTTTGAAAAATATATCCTTAATAGCTCTTTATATACTCGTATTTATATTACAGAAAACCCTATAATAATATCAAATGGTAAATCTATTAATGGTGTGCGTACAAAATTACGTTTGCAGTTGGAATGTATGAGAGAACTTGTTTTTAACTACGATGTTAAGTTTGTTCTTTTATTGGTACAAGACTGAATTCAAGAATAGACAATATATTTTAGTTAAAACATTTCAACAGTTTCCGTGTGGTGTCCAGATTAAGAATATAGCACCACTCCATCTCCTGCCGTGGTTGTCGTAAAAGGCAACTAAGGGAATCTAAACCAGAGAGATGGGCAGCAGCGTCCCTTCTGTGAACCGGTAGCCGTACTGCGCTCACCAGCCCGTCTGCCAAGCGTGGTGAGTATTGGCAAATACCACCCAGAATCATGACACAGTTGTGAAAATCTATGGGGGAGGCCTTTATTCAGCAGTGGACGTATAAATGACCGAAATTATGAAAACAAACAAATTTGGCTAAGAGTTAATAAAACATGGTGGATAACATGTTCATCGTATGGAACCCTCGCCACGCGAGTTCAACTCGCACTTTTTGTAAGTACGTTAGTGTATTAAAACTCTTAAATACAATAACATTAACAACAATAACATTGTTTAATCGAAAACCAAGGTGATTCCATAAAGTTTCCGGCTTGGTTTGTGATACAGATCTAAAGCCTATAAATAATATATAACAAGATTGGCCTTTATTAATTACTGAACCACGTTTAGGCCTGAATCACACTACTGTGTCAATATCGCTTCGTATTTCCCCCGTTTGCGGATAAAGTTCTATTGAAAACCGCGGTTACGGTGGTATATGTAGGGTTGGGTCCTTATCATTTATGTTTTTCCCATTGAAATTGTAAACTTTCCTGCTACAAGTACTTAAACGAAGCTATTGACGGGGCACATTGCTCGTAGAACTGATGGCCGTTGAGCAAGAATGGTTCTCGAGAGGAGACCGCGCACCGGAAAATGCCCTCCAAAGTGATCGATAAATCACCTGGTGAATGTATGTGAGAGGGTGCGGGGGGTATGTAATCGATGATTGTGGAAATCACCTCCGCACCTCAATCCTCACCTTCCGGCTGACACAAATACTTTAGGGACACTGCTTTGGGTATATTCTGGGAGTATCTGTCTGTTGCATAGGCCAGCAGTTGTCATCACTACGGAGACTATCCAGATAGATACGGCACCGCAGACGTTGGTGAAGTGACCAGCTTCAACGACGCAGCGCCGTGATCTCATCGCGTTGGTTGAAGACGCTGACCTCTCCCTTCCAACCGAGCCCATCGTCCGGAGCGAAAGCGTGTGGGATGCCGTTTCTTTGACCGATCTCCGGCCTGGATGAGTTGCTGCGGCCTGTGGGCGACAAATCAGATACAGTTCGTCGCCCGATCGCCGAAGGCGACTCTAAGGTCCGAAATGGCGGCGCGCTTTGTTCTGTGCGCGCCTCTCGTGAGCAACTTCTGACTGGCGAGGTCGTTCAGAGATGGGGCCTGTTAGATTACGTGACGGGTGGATACCTGCTGTAGGTGCAGCCCATGTCTAACTGACAGGCACCACACCCCCAGCCATAGCTAAGCACTAGGGCATCACTAGGGCGAGGATGTCGACGAGGATTTCCCCACGAAGCAAAAAGGAAAACCTAAGGACTTTTTTTTAAGAATTAATTTAAGACGACATATTTTTGTAGGGCCTAACATAATCAAGGTTATGTTAGCCCCTATAAAAAAGTATGTCGTCCGAATTCACTCCCAATAACATTGGGTTTACAACTGCAAACATTTAAAATGCGTTAATCTCAAGGTAGCATAGGCTGATAAGTTACTACTTCGAAATTAATTTCTCATTGACTTTTATAGCTTAAATGTAATACAATTTTGTAATTTACCTCATCAACTTTTTAATTACATATTTATTAGTTAATAGTGAGTGGAGCGGTCAGCGGATGTTACGACAGAACATTACGTTTTTATATATATACGGATTCACGCGTCAAACGTCGGTGTTGGGCAGAGTTTATAAAAATATCAGTGTCAACTAAATTGACAGGGCAGATCAAATTAACGACGCACGATACAGCATTATGTCATGAATAGTGATGTGATTGGGTTTATATTAGGTTTAGTCGAGTAGACAAGGGCATAAGAGACTAAATAACGAATGTCTCGAAGTGACGAGCGCTGTGTCATGCGAAGCAGGATAAGTTCTGGGTAGCATTAAAATTGTTATGAGCAGGCGTGACGCTTCCCCAGTTCGAGAAGTTGGCTGATCTTCTTATGCGGCTTGAAGTAAGTTTTTATGGAAGCACGCTTCAAGATATGACCAATTCTGTCGGTGACATCCCTAGAAATGGTAAAACAGCAGTTCATCCATCAACCGTGGTGGGTTTCGGGCGGCTTCTGCGACAGGGAAATTCTCTGAATTTTTTACGTTGAAGCACTTCCTTCACTTCTGCGTCGCCAACCATCAAATTTTAATAGAGAAGATGGTTAGCAGGCCAGTTTGGAACCATGTTACTAAAATATAGTCCCAGACACTTCATACCACACAAGAAACATAATGATACTGTGATTGAGTACTGCGTGCATCGAAACAATTTCTGATTACAATTGTACGGTAGATAAAAATAATAATTAAAGAAAAATCTGTAATGACGCATGTCACCTTAGTCATCCTGCAAACACTGCTAAGTGTTCGAACGTCAGGAAAAACAAAAATCTATATTATACGCGATGTAACCCGTCAAAAGTGTTTTATTATAATGAGTAATAATCGCGAATATCTAAGGCATTATATCTATACAAATAAATAAAATTGAAGTGTCTGTTTGTGATGCCAAATGACAGCTTTTTACTAAATGCATATGAAAGTGTCAACGGTATGACAAAAAAACAATTTTTCATTTTTTGTCTGTCTGTCTGTTTGTTCCGGGTAATCTCCGAAACCGCTGGGCCAATTTTGACGGGACTTTCACTGGCAGATAGCTGATTTTATAAGGAATAACTTAGACTAGTTTTGTTTTAGAAAAATCATTAGGGTTCCGCGCAAAAATAAAAACCCTTGAAATCCAATATATATTCTATGTCAAGTGTCTATGTCGAAGTAATCTAAATTTCTTTTAAATTAAACGTGGGTGAAACCGCGGGTTCTAGCTAGTTCTCTATAAAAATAATTCGATTCACGTCATTGCATCATATCAGATCATCTCGCATCTACACGTGACGTATGTTTGTCATTAGATATTGTACAACATTGTTGCACATATATACAAATACGAGTATTACGTTTGATTCTGTGCCATGGTGTAAGACTTGTATCGGTAATTATCTAAGATTTTATACTTGACCATTTAAGTTAGATATTCCGTTGACTTCAGAATACAATACCCGTGACCTGATCTATAGTAGGTACTATACAATATTCTGTCTGATGTCATGGGTATGCTTTGGCCACTAAAGTGTTACCAATGGCCAACATTTAACCAACGTGGCCGTTAACATTTATTAGCCATTAGATTATTATGACGATCAATGTTGAAGTTTGAGACCTTGAACATACGAAATGTTGAATACGGAATGATGAATTATCATGTTCGTCAATTTTAGGATTAAACCGCCTTTAAGAGCTTTAATACCTGGAGTTAATAGGTGCGTATATGTATTGCAAAAGGTCTACTGTTTCTCCTGCTGGGAGACTGGCGCTGTATGCTGAGATACAGAGAGAGATAGAGAGATTATCCTCGCTCGGATGCAGATGCTCCCATGTTATGTAATTCATATTAGCCTAAGGATAATCGTAAAATCCTTTGCCCAGGGCTAATACGGCAGTTTACTGGCTCACAGTCAGTCCAAGTCTAAATTGCACTTCCGTTTTCCAAATCTAACAAATAACTTTTGACAGTTGTCAAAGCCAGTCAAAATCTTTCAAAGTTATTTGTTGGAACTGGGTAACTGTAGTTGCTGTGCATAAGCGATCCCCAAGCTTGACAGCCGGTCTACCATTTTTTTAAACGTTTCCTGTGTCGTTGGTGCGTATACAGACATACATTCCACACACAATACACCCAGACCCAGATTTGTTCCGTGCGGGAATCAAAACCCGTGACACGGAGCGCAGCAGCCGACTGTGTCAGCCACTGAACCAATTGTTCGCATGAGCCAATGTACAATTGTACAAACCTATTAAATAAATACATCATCATCATATCAGACATTTATAAGTCCACTACTGAACAAAGGCCTCACCCATAGATCACCTGGATGATGTGGTCACATTTTGTGGGGAATTTGCCAGTACTCACCAGGCTTGGCAGGCGGGTGGGTGAGTGTAGTATAGCTACTGTTCCACTGAAGGGACGCTGCTGCCCATCCCTCTGGTTTAAAGTCCCTTGGTCACCTTTTACGATATCCACGGGAGTGGTGCTTTATTCCTAATCAGGCCACCACATAGACAGTATATTGCATGGATAGTTTATTTATTTCATAGTGTCAATTAAAATAAATACACTATAAAATAAATTAACTCATCGTTGCCCTCGGTTTTTATATTAAACCTATAAAAGTACAACTTATTAGGGGCCCGTCAATCATTGACGGGCCGATACCTGCCGGGGGAGTGGTCTAATGCAGAAAAGCGTACAACTCACCCCCGGCTAGAGGCAAGAAGAAGGACACCGTGGGGTTATAGCCGGTTTGATCCCGGCATGCCCCGCCCGCCCTTTCCAAGGCGGAGGAAGTCCAAGAGGATTTCCCCACGTTAAAAAAAAAAGATAGTAACATGAAATAATAACCATAGTGCTCCAAGATCAAACAACCACGATATATCAGTATCATTATTAACCAACACCAACATTTTTCAATGTAATTCCTTTTAAAAGAATCATAAATTAGCTAACCAACGTACTGACAAAAGGACACAAGGAATTATTATTTTAGCGGCTGAGGTTATAGGAGTCATAGAGGTCGTGTGCGCGTGCGCAGCGCAAAAACATTTGAAATCACTATTACGTAGGCGCTGTATCTTGCTGATCGACTGTTTAGGATATTTAGATCGAGGAATGTTATGAGTTAGACATTGGAATATTATATTAAATGTACTTAACATTTAAATTAAATAATATTTTGTATTATTACGAGTATTTCATAATGTGACCAAATTAAACGCAACTTCATTATCAGGGAATTTAGCACTATTTTCAATAAGAAAATCAATATAGTAAACTATGATGAAAATAAATATACTACTACAAAGGTAATAAAATAAAATGCCACTAAAATTATGATAGATATATTAATCTTCAATAACCAATTACGAACGTTCAATATAGAAAAAAAAGACTAGCATTGGCCTAAGAAATAAATCAATTACATTTTCATTTACAATCAAATGGCGGCCATTAATGCCAGTATCAATTCAACTTACACTCAGTTCACACGTGGACTATCATTATTTATGGCAGCTACTCTATAATTGTATCTTTTATATGTGTATATTTTGCTCGCAACTCAAGAATTACTAGCCCACCTTGCATACGATTTCCTGAGCTAATTCTACACTGATAACTTTGTTTGTTAATAATTCTACAATTATGATATGGGCTTTTTGGATTGTTAAATCGCGATAATTCTGTCTGGTATCCGGATTAAGAATATAGCACCACTTCATATCCCTTCATGAGGCTCTAAGCTAGAGGGACGCTCAGCGGTGGGACAGTAGCTATTCTGCGCTCACCAACCCAGCAGGTGGCAGGTGCCAAGCGTGGTGAATAATAGGAAATTCCACATTGGGGGGATGTGGAATTTCCTATTATTCACCACACATAACGACACAACTGTGAAAATATAGTAGGGAGGCTTTAATCCGCAGTAGACGCCCTTGGGATATCATGCCGATGAAATCACAATATGATATAAAGTGTAGGAACACGGACCATCCATGTTTTGTAGATAATAAAGATATACAATATTCGACAAGTGATAAAATGCACTGTTATGTACTCTTACATTTTGAGTACATATTAATACTTTTAAATAATGTTATTGAAATACTGCACAGATTAAATCTTATAACATTTACATTACGCAATAAGTTAAAATCAACAAATCTTGCTTCAAATATCCTACGAATTACGGTTTAAAAAACGTGAAACTTACATTACAAATACACTTGATGCAACAATTACTGGTGCATTTTTTATTAGCTACATTTATTAGTTCATTTGACCCGTAGTGAGAGAGCAGGGTTACGTTGACAAGGTCAAAACATAAAGATGTAGTGTTGTCATTTGTCAAGCTGTACTCGCCGATAATTACCTGTCAGTGGTCACATGATGGTGAATTAATGACCACAATTAAATGAGAAGACATAAAGTTAATGAGATAACGCTCCTACCTGCTTTCTCTTTGGCTTCGAAAAGAAAAAAAATACGTTAGTCACAGAGTTAAGAATAATATCGACAATTAACTAAGCGTATTCTGTAACACTTCCAAGATATTTCTGTTCTGTTTTGTTGCATTGGTTTATAGTCTAGAAGTAGATAGAAATAGATACCTACGTACAGTACATTTTTAATCAAATACGTTGTCTTGATTTCCTTTATATGAGTACCTGATGCCAGAAACTCTTGGGAGTGCCATGATCCGCAGCACCGGACGCGGTAAACGCGTCGGATCGTTTACATTTCACGTGTGAAATAAACTCACACTCGGGCCTCGGCCCTCTGTAAAAAGATATTTGACACTTACGCAGTATTTACTAATGCTACTTACGCGCTATTGAATTGTATTACTTAACGTAACTCTGCCAAATCGTTTATGCAATGTTATAACAAAATAGCATGCCACGGGTTTTTTGACTTTCGTGTTGTCGCGTTTTCCAAGTACCAAAGAATCCTAACCTTTTTTAACTATAACAAATGCCGGCTCAGAATGCCACCACCCCATCTCCTCCTATGGGTGTCGTGAAAGTCGACTAAGGGATTAGCCGGAGGATGGGCAGCAGCGTTCTTCGAGTACATTAACAACTCTACTGCGATCGCCAACCCGCCTGCCAAGCGTGGCGATTATGGCAAAACCCCCCAATGAGCCCACAACACATCCATATCGGTGATTGTGGTGATCTTTGGAGGAGGCCTGTGTCCAGCAGTGGACTTCATTCGGCCGAAATGATGATGATGAAATGTTATTAAAATAAATATAAATAAACATGTGTCAACAAACATTTTACTGGTGTAAAATAACTGCTCAGTCATCATCATCATGTCAGCCAAAGGAAGTCCACTGCTGAACCAAGGCCTCCCCATAGATTTCCACAATTATGTCGCAATTTTTGGGGGAATTTGCCAGTACTCACCATGCTCGGCTGGCAGGTTGGTGAGCGCAGAATGGCTACTGTTTCACAGAAGGGACGTTGCTGCCGATCCCTCTGGTTAAAGTCGCTTTTTACGTCATCTACTGGATGAGATAGAGTGTTGCTATATTCATAATCCGTACACCACACAGAATCATGTTGAGTAGGTTTATAAACAATATTTAATTAACAATAAATATTACTCACTGTCAAAATACGTGCAGCACCATGTGCGCATCCATCTCTCTCATCTCATCCATCTTTCTAATACATTCATCACCATTATCATCATTTCAGCCGAAAGACGTCAATTGCTGAACATTGATCTAATACATAGTTCTCTCTTTTCCTGTCTATAACCAACTGCCTATGCTCTGTCCTTTTTGCGTCTGCAACGTTACACATAAAATGTTGCACTCATATTTGACCTTAAAATTTTAAAGACAGTTGAATCAGGTATCCGTTATTAATTATAGAATGCCGTAACGAATATCCTTACCCCCTCCGGGTTCACAGACGATTACGTTCACATAAGCCATTTCCACATCACACAGTAACTATAACAAGTAATCAGGCGATAAATAGGCAAGTAAATGATTAATAAAAATACATTGCCTGTAAATCAATCGAATTACTTTTCTATCTAACAATAAACTTTTAATTTGAACTTGTTAATTAATGACTTACATTAAAACATAATCAGGCTTTTACCTATTTAGGATTAACAGAATAGCTACAGAAATAATTGGTTCGTTTGATTCACTGTGCACTCGGATTGTATGCCCGCTTTAAGCCTATTTGTGGTAACTTGTACCTTCATTTTCGCAAATTTAAACTGTATTTTGCTAATACGATATTATTACGATTACGAAATTACGATACTTTTTGGCGTGTGGTGTCCTGATTAAGAATATAGCACCACTCCATCACCTCCCATGGATGTCGTAAAAGGCGACTAAAGGTCTCTAAACCAGAGAGATGGGTGGCAGCGTCCTTTCTGTCAAATGGTAGCCATTCTCCGCTCATTGGGTTGCCTGCCAAGCGTAGTGAGTATTGGCAAATACTCCCCAAAAGGACGAAACGAAAGGCATTTGTTCAGCAGTGGACACATAAATGGCTGATATGATGATGATGATGATCGATCCTCGAACTCCTAGTATCAGCACTTTCAACATGAGGGGCTACATTAGAGGCACACTTAGCGCAATGGCTAGTCGCTAGCATAGTTAGCCAGCTAGCTAGCTGGCTTAAGAGTGCTAAGTGTTGCGGACTCGATCCCGCACGGAACAAATATTTGTATGGCCTACGGACAGTTGCTATAATCATTATTGGCTTACGGTCGAAATTAGTGATCAATCTAATCAAACTTTGGATTTCGGATTACGGATATATCATATTTGTATGGCCTACGGACAGTTGCTGCGGGTCTAGATGTTAGTGCGATTTATGTCGGTAAACTGGAACCTTTTTATTTCGACACCTGGTCGACTGACCGACTGACTCGTGTGGTGTCCGAATTAAGAATATAGCACCACTCCGTCTCCTCCCGTGGATGTCGTAAAAGGCAACTAAGGGAATCTAAACCAGAGGGATGGGCAGCAGCGTCCCTTCTATAAAACGGTAGCCATACTGCGCTCACCAACCCGCCTGCCAAGCGTAGTGAGTATTGGCAAATACCCCCCAAAAACATGATGTTGTGAAAATCTATGGGGGAGGCCTTTGTTCAGCAGTGTACGTATAAATGGCCGATATAAGATGATATCTCGAAGGATTGTAAGGAATCCTCCCAAAGCGTCGCTCGGTATACTGTACATACGACTTATGAGACATCATAGGGCGAGGAACCGTTAAACAAAAAGAAATGCACGACAGAACTGCTCCTTGTCGCTAAAAGGTAATTTCAACTTCTTGATCCTTATCAAAATCTATTTCTAAGGCTCTTGAGCAATAATGTTCAATCCAGTGGTTGTCTACACGGTTCTTTCACGGTTGTAGTGACTATAAACAAGTACTCTGCTAAAGCTTGGAGCCATATAAAATTGTGTATAAGAGACTAACATCCGAAATTAATAATCAATCTAATCCGAAATCTTCAGATTTAACATTTTGAAATTCATTCGATGTTGTATTACAATCACATTTAACACAGAGATATCCGTAATCCGAAATCCAAAGTTTTTGGATTAGATTGAATATTAATTTCGGATGTAAGCTGATAATGATTATTATAATTATATTGCAAAGGTCTATTAGCAATATTAGGTATATTTTTACAAAATTGACGCTTATACACTAATAAATACACACAAGTAGAAAGAAAAAGCCGAATCGAGCCGACGAGTAACGAGGCTGGCCGGCCGAATGACACGTCGCTACGTTTTATTGGAGCTGTACTTACCCCTGTATAGGCGCGCCATTAGATCTATTTAGAAAACGTACACACCATTTTATTTCACAGGTACACAATTTATGTTACTGGTAGATATATCGTCACAACACTGACCTTCCGTCTGACCACTTCAACCAAAACAACGTTATATAAAGTTACATTGTACTCCGTACGTTTTCTTCCTTCCTGGTACTTCCTTGCTACACAGTCATAGTCTTCACTTCAATGAGTCCGTAGCTTAATGAATATTCTAATTAACTCAGTAATATAGCTGACAAGTCAATCAACACCAGAAGGTGCACTGCACTTTCACCCGGCCACCTCGTGCAACCCGAGCCTAAATATCCGTTAAGGTCACACCACACGATATACGTTCTGTTTGTTAAACAGCGCACGCGCATACCACTTGAGGAATGTTACGTTTTCTCTGCGTAAGCGCGTCGAGAATTATGCGCGAATAAGATAAATGAGTCTAGCTCCGAATTGTGGTGAATTTAGCGGAACGATATAGACAGTGTTTGCTGTCCTGTAAATATAATACTAACAGACACACAAGCGAATTCAGAAAGACTAATTAGAATTATTCTGTGAAATCTACAGTACCTACGCTTGCCTGCCAAAAACCATCACGTGAGTCTTCAGCTTACCTCACGCTGCATGCGCCACATTCACCCCAGGCAGAAACGAGCCCGCTACTCCCGCAGGTGCCCAACCCCTCCAGATGTTTTTTGTCGCCCAGGCAAAAATCATGATGAACTTTCTCCGCCACGGGGAAGGGCGGAGGAGCATTTATTTGTTTATTTTTATTTTATTATTATACTCTTTATTGTGCACCAAGCGGTAAAAGATATAAAACAGTAGTGCTGGCATGCCAGACTCCTACCAGTTAAAACCACCGGAGTGGTTGTCTTCGGCACCGAAGGGGAATCTAGGTTCTCGTAAGATCACACTAGAGCTACCCATTGGTGCCACGCCTTTAGGCACGTCTTGGAGGGAGCCAGATGAACCTACTAATTCTTCATTCATGCTTCATTATTTTATCAATCTTACAACTAAGTATTATAAGATGTAAATTAAACAAAGGCCAAAGATCCAACATACCGTGTAACGTATTATGTGAATTACTCTACGCATTTATTAAAATTAATAATTATTTATACTTACCATTAATTTAATTTACGAGATACAAAGAGGAAAATCAGATTCCATAATTCTGACAGGTGATGATGATGAATATCCAGCGACATTTAGGACTCGGACATGGTGTATGTAATCTTTTTTTTCTTTTTCGTTTTGTAAGTGGCCAACCAGAGCTGTTAAAGGTGCCCAAAGACCAACTTTGCTTAACAACTGCCATCTAATGACGACAACTTGGACTGACAATGTTTGGTGCTCTCCGAAACACGGAGACGCTGAGGTCAGATAAATACCACTTTGCGGTCACCCATCCTTAAACTGACCACGCCGAGGGTTGCATAATATGGGCATAACTATATTATGATTGATACCTATGATGTTATAGGTGGTTAGTATTAGAACGTATTGGCTGGTACAGCTGGCTATAGTAATCAATCTTTACCAAAAAGGTGTGGTCACGTGGGCACGCTAGCACACCGGTGTCATAGTTGTTCGTAATAACTGCTAGTGGTCTGGCTTTAAGGTAATTACGCTTTGTGTCTATCGAAATCTTCCTCTGTTCTTAAGATGTCCAAACGTTCTGTCCAACGTTATGTTCAACCGCATATCTTAGGTGCTGGGCTCTGTGTTTTCGCTTAATGGAGTACTGTTTCCATTTTCCATGCTCGGTAATATTATAGCTATGCGACATGGGAAAAAGTAGGATCCGGCTAAAAGATCATTTATTATCACTACATGTGTCAGCAGCCCACAGTGAAGTTAACTAATAGCTGTCAGTTAAAAACGGTATTTATAATTGTAACATTGATTAGACAGCTTAATGCATACTGGAATTATCTAAGAAACTCGTTTTGTTTTGATACGCACAGATATCAAACATGCCATAAAACATATTTTATGTGTCCTGCGCATAATGGTTTCCGCTAAACTAATTATGTTTTAAACAAATTCATCGGTAGTGCTAAATATTTTATATCGTTTCCAAACATTATGGATGTCAATATTTTTAATCGATCGATTAAAAGGATCGATATTATTAACTAACTAAATAATCCACAGCTTTCAATTATTATATAAATTAATTTGAGTTAACTATTTGATGCACTGTGTAGTGCCGGCTAAGAATAGCACCACCCCATCTCATCCCGCGGGTGTCGATAAAGGTGGCTATGGTATTAGTCATAGCATGGGAAGCATCGTCCACAAGTTAATTGTGATCGGCAACCAGTCTGCCAAATGTTGTGAGTATGGCAGAGATTGTTTGTTTTTGGTTTCCGCAAATATAGACTTGCATCTTATTTAGAGGTGTAGAAGTGTGTGTTTAGAGGTCTGTATTACCTCTAAATATACAATTTAACACAGGGTTCGCAGGCGATGAGTTCATAACTTACACCCTATTCAGTAAGTTAAATAAGTAGGTATTATGTGTAGCCTATGGGTGAAGTATACGCAGAAGGCCTACAACGCCCTACGTGTTCAATATAACAATGGTTTCAGGATGCTGATGGGGCTTCTACGTTTTTGTAGAGCGTCGCAGATGTTTGCTGACGCGCGCGTCGATGACTTCTACGCCATCATTAGAAGGAGAATGGCATCGATGTTAAGCAGAACGCGTGGAAGCGCTAACGGCATCCTGGCAACTTTAGTCGAAGAACATGATAACCCTTTTCTTAGGCATTGGTTAGATACTCACTTGTATACTAGATGCCAAAGACAGATTTCATTTTCTAAATAAATCTACAAGTCACTTACTTAAAATCATTGTACTAACATAGTTATAAGAAATTGAAATACTAACACTATGGATCCTATTTTAATATCCGCAATAAAGTTATTATTATTAAAGTTTTCTATTGCGTGTTCGATATTGTACTTATAATGAAAAAGACAATTATCTAGATCATAATCTACTTAGTTTGGTTTGAGGTTACAATAGTCAATTTGTTACCTTTTTCAAGAGCTCAATTGCTATCACACTGTAATCAAGAGACAGTACCAGTGCAACACACTCCATGCTCTACGTCCGCATCCAGATGACTCGACTAGTCGCTTCGTTACCGAGCAATCGCGATTAAACGTCAATTAGACCCATTGTCGCACGATCCGCTCATAAATAACCTAACAGTCAATCCGCTGCAATCCGGTTCAATCTAGTTCAATCGAGTTGAGTTTGCTCGCGTTAACGACTTCGTATCCGACACCACTGACACTCGACGTCCTTAAACGACGAACCGCTGTCTCATTTACTTCGGGTTCGAAAAATAAATTGAACTGTGACTACATTAAGTGTATTGTTTTTGGATGGAATGTGGCGGCCTTAGTAAGAATGTCATTTGATAGATTGTATATTGCGAAATCTTAATATAGGTAATTATAATAAATGTGAAAGTTAATATGTTTGAATGTTTTTGATGCTCCATCACGTGGAAACGGCATTCTAATGAAATTTGGCATAGAGGTCGCATAATCCGTGGAATAAGATACAGAATACTTTACATTTGAATAAAAAAAAAACGATTTTTTTATTTTAAGTTTCTCAATTAATAAGTCAGTAAGCAGGTAATTCATTTAGATCATCATATCAGCTACAGTACGTCAATTGCTGAACAAAGGCTCCCCTATGGATTTCCACAATTGTGTCATAATTTAGAGGGGATTTGCTAGTACATATATTCACCACGCTTGGCAGGGGGGTTGGTGATCGCAGTATGGTTACTGTTCTACAGAAGGGACGCTGCTTCTCATCCCTCTAGTTTAGAGTCTCTTAGTCGCCTTTTAAGACATCCACAGGAGGAGATGGAGTGTATTCTTGATCTGGACACCACACAGACAACCGGCTGGTAACGGCTAGTAAATTATTAATTGCCCCCGTGCCTCAGTTACCATGCGACTTATGAATGGATTGTAAGAATTCGTCTGAAATTGGTTTTAAGTAAGAATTATTTGCAACGTAAATACCTATCTAGATTTTTTTTTATATCTTAGGGTTATTTTTTTTTAGAGCGATCGAATAAGTGTTGTGTCAAATATATACGTTCATTCTGCACTTTTATAAAATTAAGTCCGGATTAAGAATATGGCACCACTCCATCTCCTTCCGTGGAGGTCGTAAAGGCATCTATCGAACTAACTAACTCTAATCCAGGAGAAGGGGCAACGGTGTCCCTTTTGTGAAACAATAGCCAACCACCAAACCGCCCGCCAAGCGTGGTGAGTACTAGCAAATTCCCCCAAAATTACGACACAATTGTGAAAATCGAATGGGGAGGCCTTTGTTTAGCAGTGGACATCCGTTGGCTGATATGATGATGATGATGATAAACTCTGATGAAATTCTGATGGAAATATATTTATTTTGTAATTGACAATATTATATCGCTATTAAATAACTTTCCATAATCTTAAGTTTGGAGAACTCTGTCAAACAGTGACCGTAAAAGGTATTTTATTTTGGTAATAAAAAATAATATCATTGTTGTGTCTGTATATTGTTAAATTCTAAAAAATATAGGCAAAATAATATAGCTATAAATGTTATAGGCTATAAATAAAAGCAAAATAAATTAACAAAAGCATTTCATTGAGAGAAATCCCAAATAATATAACGATTAAACGCTATTTGGATAGTACAATTAAATCCAGTACCCATAAATTCGCCATAAAACTTAAGTGTTCAAGCAAAAAATCTAGTTCAAATCCATTTAAATCATAAACTATGTAAAGATCAACTTAATAAAATCTCTTTAGGAACACTAGACCAGATATAAAATATTGCCAATTTTATCTTGGATGACAGCAAAATAAAACCAGTCAGAGCGGTCTAGAGGCGCTCATAGGCTGCAATCACAGATCGGTAAAAGATCGGTGTGGTTAAGCAACGCTTAGCGCGATCAGTCTATGGATGGGTGACTGCATAGCGTTATTTTAACGGAGCGTCTCCGTGCTTCGGAGGGCAGGTAAAATCGTCTCCCCGGAAGGGGTGACCGCTTTACAGTCACCCTCTCAGAGATGTGCCTATAGGCGTGGCACCAGTGGGTGGCTCTAGTGTGATCATACGAGGACCTTAAGCCTCCCCTAGGTGCTGAAGATGACCGCTCCAGTGGTTTTAGCCGGTAGGAGCTGGTATACCCCTTCGCCCTTCCCCGGGGCGAAGGAAGTACATGAAGAATTTCCACTGGTCACCAACAAAGAAAAAGGTAAAATCGTCAGTCCTGGTTACTGTGATTAGACGGCAGTTGTAAAGCCAAGTTGGCCTTTTGGTGGCTTGAACATCTCTGACACAAGGTCGGCCACTAACCAAAGGAAACAAAGATTCTACTGTCTTTTGAAATTTTTAAAGCGCTAGCGCTCAATCTTTTGAACAATCCAATGTCTCTATGAGTACTAACAAATGAGATAATACTTTGTCCACTTGCTGAGACCAGTTGCGCTACAGCCAAACGGCTGCGTGGCTAATACAGTCGGCTGCTGCGCTCCGGGTCGTGGATTCGATTCCCATACGGAACAAATATTTGTATGATCTGCAGGTAGTTGTTCCGGGTCTGGGCATGTAGAGTTCATGCCTGTAAACGCACCCACGACACAGGAGAAATCCTAGTGTGGGGCAACGTTTAAAAAAAACAAGTACTAAACCCACTGAGCAACATCCTATTTTGTAAACAAACATAACGCCTATAAGTAACCATCACCAACCAATCACAAAATCGACCACAAGACATTAACATGAAAACTTAACACAATACGTGCATAAAAAGACAATTCGAAATTGCCATATAAACGAAGACAGTATAAGAGAAACTACCTTTAGTTCAACGACCGTACGCAGTTTTGTGCAATGCGAGCAAAAGTTGCTTAGTTATTCTGGTCAGTTGCGCTTGCGTCGCTGACATGACGACCTCGATCTGACCCGCGCTAGGTAAACGACCGACTATATAGAGCATTATTGCAATAAGGACATTCCTGACGTAGCTGATTCTGACTGACTGTCACGCTCTTTAATTGTTATGATAAACAAGACTGAAATACGTGACGACATTTGCATTACCGCTTAGTATGATAACTGTGGAAGGAAGCTACATAGTATGGGAGTCCCTTTCGTTAATAGTAATAGCGTCAATGGCCTCGATTTAACGTGCAATGATGATTATCGTAATACATAGCGATCTATAAATTAGGTCCATGTTTAACAAAGCATGTACACAAACTGTGGTGATGATCAATAGAAATGCACTCATCACAGTCGAGTTTTAATGGTTACTACTACAACTGTTAAATTTCCTTCGTATATCATCATTATACTGACAAATCCTTTATACTTGAAAATCGGATTTACGTACTAAAAATGGTTCAAAAGTTGGGACATTATTTTATGATTGAGACATGAAATGTGAAGATTCGATTCGATTCGATAAACTAACAAGTTTATTATTTTGATCGTAGAATATATAAGTTAAGACTCTTTGAGGGCTTTTATTGTGCGCGAACCAACAAGTAATGTCTCTAAGCGGTAACGGATATATACCTGTTATTATTGGTGCCCAGTGGAAATTCTTCATGAACTTCCTTAGCCTCCGGGGAAGGGTGAAGGGGGATGCTGGACTCCTACCGGCTAAAACCACTGGGGCGGTCATCTTCGGCACCTAAGGGAGGCTCCAGGTCCTCGTATGATCACACTAGAGCCGCCCACTGGTGCCACGCCTATGGTGCCGGTGGCACATCTCGGAGAGGGTGACTGTAAAGCGGTCAATCCCCCGGGGGGACTGTAAAGGATCCCCCAAAGCGTCCCACGGCAGCGTGTGACGACATGCGTGCTACCGTCAACGAATATGTACCTAACATAAAGTTGGAAATAAACACATCATAAAAAAATACGGTAGAATGTTTTATCGTTGGGAAACCCTCATGGACGTCCGCCCCCCTGGGGAAGGCGGAGGGGTATTGCCGGTTAACACCACTACGGTGTTCCTTCAACCGACTTAAGTGTCGGGCAGGTTGCGCTAGCGAATATACCGCTCCAAGAATTAACGCAATAGGTACCATACTAGTAAAAGTCGGAATTCAACCATGTATAATTTGCAGTCTGTTAATATTATCAATAGATTATTAATTAAACATACTAATTACAAAAAAAAATTGCCTAAATAATTTCAATTGACAAAATAAGGCCCCATAATATAACGCATTAAGTTCCAAAATAAATATGTGTGAATTGGAATAATTGTGCATTATCGACAAAAATACATTTTGCTTCCCAAAATGAACAAATGCTCACCGCCTATTGTTTTACTAAAATACAAATTGCAAATCCAAAATACTGACTGCACATCAAATTAAGTTGGACCAAATATTGCCCCAGTAAATGGAGGTCATTTAGTTATTGTGGCCCTTGGGCCACCCCAATACCGTAAACATGAATCCTTAGTTTGAAATAAACTTTTTGAAGTTATTTGTTTTCTCTATCAACGCAATTTGTTGACCATTATCCGTTTAGGTGATTTGGGATTTGTGATTTTATACGTTTCTCGAAAATGTTTAAATACAAACCTTACATTATTATGACAAAACAACATCAAGAAAAACATAACTAAGCTATGTGAATTTCGTACGTTTCTGCTATCACAGAAACAGTTTAGTTCCAACAATAAAACGGGCATCACGGTTTCTAGTTTTACAAAATCGCGACGTTTCAAACGATTACCTTCATAAAACGATGCAGCCAATTCTCTTAGTCCATCTAACATAACTGTCGCGGTCTGAAGCCGGCGACATGAACCATGTGTGGATAATTGTAAGCCATTACGGGCTGACAATAGAATTGGGCGGTCTTCATCCAACTCCCCATGAAATTACGTTTTTTAAATACTTTCTTCGAAGCACGCGACGTTTGTCGAGTTGACAGAGCTTTTATATTGTTTCAGCAAGAAAATACAAATGTTGTAAGTGCAGATAAAGAAGAAATTCCCTATACATTGCAAAGCAATTTATTTATCATAAGAAATCGTTTCGCGTTTTTCCTCCAATATAATTAATTACACTAGCCACTGTATCCTATTATTATCGGTAAACTTAATGAACTTTTAAGGAAAACTGCAACATTTAATTAAAATTTCAAATCAACTCACACGCTTATAAATCATATTAACTATAATCATGACAAACAAGCCAATTTAAAACACAACCAGTAAAACAATCGCTCTATATTTAGGCAGCCGCAACCTACAAGACTTATCGTTCAATCTAAACGTGACCTAAGCTCGGCAAATTAAAATTGACGACAAATAACCCGAGATAATTGGACCACAATTTTAAAATATTGTAACAATTTTATTATGAAGTTGAATGACGTAATTTTAGCCAACAAAATGTAAAATTTACTGGTTCATTTTTCATCCACTTTTGGACTGTTTTTGATGAGGCCTTCGATCGTACGGGTCGAGTTCCGCCAATCACTCCACACTACTTTCGCTCTGATTTTTCTCGACCTCTATACGTCTTGTAATCTCATAATGCTCTTGTTTTGACTGTGGTAACTTTCAAAAACAAACCGTTTCGTGTTTGCAACCAGTTTACGTCGATATTTTAATTTGTGTAACGGCCTCATATCGTGATTGCTTGAACCCAGAAGTAAAAGTCTGGTATTTTGCATGCCCTCTTACCTTAAGGAATTGACAGGTCTTCAAGTAGCGAAGGGTTCATTGATTAGGTTTTATCCCAAATTGAAGTTTGAAAACATTTATGGCCCATATCTTTACATCAATGTTTTAATTTAAGTAAAAAATCTATAACTTTTCTAACTATCTCAAAACACATCCATATCGGTGGTTGTGATGATCTTTGGGGGAGGCCTGTGTCCAACAGTGGACTTCATTAGGCCGAAATGATGAAAAAATCTATAACTCTGTTATTTAAATAATACTTCAGAAAGAGAAAACATTTTATGTTTTTTTTACTTGTTGTCAGTCTATTATAAATTTATGATTTTTCATTGTAAACATTGATCCAAACACATAAGATATTTTATTTCAAGTTTTATTCCCTTATATAAATAAAAATAAGGGGACTGATAATCTTGTAAATTTGTTAACTTTTTTTTACAAATAATCATGACCATGGAATACCTACACTGCAGGAGATTGTTCGTGGGATGCAATTGTGTTCTGGTCTTGGAACAAACATGAATAAGCGTTTATAAGTGTATTATACGATCAATGAAATCTCAGAGATCATCGTAAGTAAAAGTGTAAGCGAAAAACAGAGATGTCCTCGTCACTGAAAATCAGCGGTGCTGCTTTGTGCAAGTTCTTTTTTTTTTAAACATAGCCCCACACTGCTGCCACACACAGTTCAACAGCAGTATGCTGAGCGATAACCATTTTCGAGCCACCAGAACCAGAGTCTGACGCATATCGTCCGACCCTTTTGTGCTTGTGTGTTCCTTTTTTAGTTTTCTTTTTTTTTCACTAGGATTTCTCCTGTGTCGTGGGTGCGTTTACAAACACAAATTCCACACACAATACACCCAGACCCGGAACTCAGATCGTACAAATATTTGTTCCGTGCGGGAATCGAACCCACGACCCGGTGCGCAGCAGCCGACTGTATCAGCCACTGCACCCACCGTTTCTGTGTTATCTATGAATGATACGCCGATATAGCAGTAAACATCAGAGCATATTTTTATAAAATTTTAAGTTTTCCAGACTTGTTCATTTTTAGAATCCACAAACAACGTAAACATTGTTTGTAATATTGGAAGGCTTCTCAATAGAAAAGTTTCGCAAAATGGAAAAGTTTTAAGCATTTTGGCTTCTCAAATTACGCTAATTATAGATTTAAATAGCTCAATAGTACATTATAATTAATCGAATTTCAAAATTATTTTAACTTTACCTCATACTTATTTTCAACAGATTCTATAAGACGTTTTATAATGTACACTATAAATAGTTGGAGCGAACGATATATTTATTGTCTATGATATATTTACCATAAATACGGAAACTAAAATAAGCCACTGCGAAGCGTGGCAGCACGCATAACGCACTATCATCAGATGAGCGTTCAAAAGTACATATCTCTCACGCCGTCCCCTTTTCAATTTCCATTTTAATAACAATCTTCATCATCTATTTGACCTACAATTCCCAATAAGTCCAATGCAGTTCAATTAAATTAAATTTCCTAAATTCCAGCAACATCCAAAATGTTTCACTTTTATTCAAAATTCACTCAACATTGAACGGATCTATATAACATCGTATTTATTTAACAATTCAATTTTCCAGTACACTGGTTAGTGTTTCAAATACCTCAAATATAGAGGTGTAATAAATGAAATGGAGCACAGCCTATTGATCCGTGGCATGCGATCGGTTCGTAGGTATGTCTTGATGATTTTTTACCAAGTTTCCATCAAACCAGTTCAAAGAGCACACTAAATTCAAGAGATCGTAAAAATAATGTAACGAACATTGGACTTTTGTTTGGTTCTATATAAAAAGTGGAGTGAATTAATTCAGAGAGTTTAAATAGCTTGTGTATTAAGTAGAGAAAATTGCTTTAAACTATTTGTAACCCGTTGCCCGCCCGCTTCGCTGGGCGTAAACAGTATGTTTTGTATTAACTGTTTTCTTTATAAATTACATCAAAATCACCCTATAATCCACAATATTTTATAATGTACCTTTATGCCAAATTTAATTGGAATCCATGCAGCCGTTTCGCGTGATGGAGTCCCAAACATTCAAACTATGACATATGCTATGGTCGGCTGTGTAAGAAGTAGCAAGATTGTAAAAAGCTAAACTGTATATAAGATATACTGTAATACCTAATAAATGGATGACGAATTCTGCCCGTTTCAATGCTTATTGAAAACAAAATGTATAATTAATAATTCATAGGAGGACACTTCCAAATTATCTCTATGGACTCATCTGGTCATCTGGCTATAGATCATTAGTACTACCGATGCCAAGCCGGGGCGGGTCGCTCTCCGTGAAGACGGCGATGTACATGTGGTCATGTGCCGCCGTGTGTGCAGCAAATCGCATAGTGAGGCTTCGGAGAATTCTGAGAGTTCTCAGAGGCTGAATTCTTTACAATCCCCATACATATTTACTGGAAATGTAAGTTTTAAATCATTTCCTTCGTTCTTTAGTACTAAACAGATCACGTAGTCAAATAAAAAAATACTTTTAAAAACCGAATCCTCGCTCGTATTCGAATTTTGAATCGATTACATCCCAAATAGCGTAGCGTTAACACTGCACATCGGCGATTCGTCGCTCGTGACTTCGTGCACTTGTCGCGACCTCCACCTGTAGCCGCGACTAATCGCACAAAAATGTATTTTCTCATCACAAAAACGCGATCCGATGGCACTTGTCGATGATGACGAAGCTTTTCGTGACGATCGAACGTGACCCGCACCTGCTATGGGACACTCAAATATGTCGTTAGGGGCAAAAACGGGACACAGGACAAAAACGTTGCGTTTGTGATACTTGTCACGTTTTGAATAAAATGCTCCCACAAAAATCTAGGAAAACATGAACAAATGTTTGACCTTCGCTGTAGTTTTTTAGACTTTAAATCATTTAAACCAAGAGGCTTGAGCATAATAGGTACATAACTAGCAAACAGAGACAAGCTATGTAAAATATATTGATATCTCAACCTTCATATACTAAATAATATATTGTGTCTTTGAGGCATTATTTAATTATACTATTTAGTTTTGTAGTATATTACACTGTCATTATGCCGCTAAGAACAGCACCACGCCATCTCGTCCCGTGGGCGTCGTAAAAGGCAACTATTGGATTAGCCAGAGGATGGGTAGCAGTGTCCTTCGTGTACATTTAAAACTGAACTGCGATTGCCAACCCGTCTGCCAAGCGTGGCGATTATAGCAAAACCACAATGAAGTACACAACCTGCCCAGACCGGTCGTTGTGGCGATCTTTGGGGGAGGCCTGTGTCCAGCAGTGGACTTTATGCGGCTGCAACGATCGACAAACAGTCTGCGTGTGGACAAGATATAACTCGCGAAGCCTAGTTGAGTTTCTTCACAGATAATAATAATAATACATTCTAATGTTGCCAACCAATTCTTAGTAATTATATTTCAGGTTTACAAGGTTATTTTAAAGAATAACTACATGTGATTTTCTGGCAACCCATTTTTTAATAGAGATGTATACAAAGCCTTAAGCTTTGGTCCTGAATTAGTTGCGCAACCAGGAAGCTATCATCAGGTGCACCGTACCACGAGTTCCCATCGGTCGGTCACGTCGTGCGGTTGCCGGCCAGTCGCACCGCGGTCGCGACCTCCACCTGACGACCGACCGGCCGGAACGGCTTGTAAAAAACCTATCATGTTACCATTCAGCCGCCATTTTTGCTCTTATTTCGAGACAGTTCATCAAGTCCAACATTTTGTCTTTTTTCTCAATTGAACTACGCTGAGAACAAAAAATCGGTTTAGAATTTAAAATGTTGTTTGTCGTAAATCAGTGAGTAATCGCTATTGGAAAACTCATCATCGTCATCATCATATCAGCCACATCGTTGTATGAGAGCGGCATGTAACCGCTCGTTGTGGAAATCTAAGGGGAGGCCTTTGTTCAGCAGTGGACGTCCATTGGCTGATATGATGATGCTGAAGTTTACAGTGGCCAGTCAGATTTAATAAGACACTCGCTGAATGGCTAAGACCAGGAAATATAAGAAGAATGTGATCTTTTACTTTAATAAAGAGCCAACTAAATGCGTGAAAAAGTATTAGATGTTTTCTGACGAAGACGCATTTATAATTTTAAAATCGACCAAATGTTGGATCTTTTCGGCCGAATGAAGTACACTGGTGGACACAGGCCTGCACCAAAGATCACCACAACGACCGATATGGGTGTGTTGTGGGCACATTGGCCTGCCATAATCGCCACTCTTGGCAGGCGGGTTGGCGATCATAGTTGAGTTGCCAATACACTCGAAGGACGCTGCTTGAATAAAATTCAAGCTAAGATGTTAAAATATCATTGAATTCAAGGGTATAGTTTTATACTCATCACAAATCAAAGTTATAAAGGTAAAACTAATCACCAATTATTGCTATTTCATCGCCGTATTAGTCCAGTGATAGTAAGTGAATCTTTAAACTTCCGCCGGAGTGCCTGAGTTCATTCCAAAATATAATTGAGATTTTCCCTTATAGAACATGGCGGTAAAATATAATTTATAGCTAAATTTGCAATAAGGCAAGGCCTGCATGAATAGATATCTAAATCATGAATATCAATTAATCGTAATGGGTTTCCGAGTGATGTCCAGCGACATTTATTATTATTTTAAGCTTTCCGGAAGTTAACTAAAGCTTGTTGTAGAATCCTACTCTATTGTAGAATCTTACTCTCACAATGTTTACTGTTATATCAAACAGTTAGTGAAGATATTTAGAAGACAGTGTAATTAATATTTTCTCAAAAAAAGCAATTACAAATAATAAAATGCGTACAATAAAGCCATACCAATTTGTTTTTCGACAAAAAAAAGTGTTAATAAGAATGAACTACCTCGATTTACTGGCAATAACAACACAAATTGACATTAGGTACCTTTTGAAAAATAAAATTGTGAACAGGAAATAGACTACAGATTTTCTTTTTATTTAAAAATGAAACGAGGCAAAGGACAGCCCGGTTTTGAGCCCAACATTATAAGATTGTGTTATTATATACCGAAAATTTCGTTATTTCTTACAGTTTTTGAATCATACAAAGTTTCTATTGGATAGCGATATAAACGTATTGAATATAAAGAATTATTCAATATAAAGCCAGCTTCATAAGAGCACAAAACATGATTCATAAACAACACTTTTGCGCGGGACTAGAGTTGTATCGTTCCAGTTATTTCGATAACGTTTTTGCGTTTGATTGTTTGCATTCGAAACATCGATATATCGCATTATTTTTTAATAAAATCATGTTTACTCTCTGTTGTTAATTATTTGTGTCATTGCTCGTTTGCTATACATATCTGATACCATACTAAAAAAACATAACCTAATTTTCTTTTTTTTGTAGTATGGCTGGAACTGGCTTTATGGTACATTACAATAGTTGCGTTTGATAATTCTAACCTACGACTAAACTAACGATACGTGTAACATATAAAAATGTACCTCGGTTCCTATACTTTTCGTCACTCAACATTCCAGTTTTTTTTTTTTTTTTTTTTTTTTTTTTTGTTGGGCTTCTCGCATACATTTCTGGGAAATGTGGTTGCTTAACCGGTCATTTGCTGGCGAAGCCAAAAGAGGCCTCCAGCCAGGCTTAAATTAATTATTAAAAACTAAGCAACTTTCGCTAAGGGCGCCCCCTGCGGGACA
Organism: Diloba caeruleocephala; assembly: GCA_947459985.1. Lineage (NCBI taxonomy): Eukaryota > Metazoa > Arthropoda > Insecta > Lepidoptera > Noctuidae > Diloba > Diloba caeruleocephala. The sequence goes on from OX381616.1 coordinate 21,018,797, forward strand.
AGGACCTCGGCTTAGGGCGTTGCTGGGGATATCAAGCTATTGTTTTGGGGACAGCTGGATCGGTATTATTTAAATTGTATTAAGGGACATTTAAAGCTACAGGCTCGGCACGGGCCGGCGCGAGCAAGAGACGGGAGGGAGAAGTGCTAACTTGAACGGGAAGGTGACGCGGCGATAGGCCTCCGCGACGTCGGTGAGGCGGGCATCCTCGGCGGCGAGGGCGGTACAACGGTCGGGTGTTCAGTGAACGAGACAACGCGAGTCTCTTCATGTGATCTAACGTGATTTTATCGTCTGGATCGACCAGAACGTGCCTCGGGCGGCGTACTCTACTGATACGGGAGGGTTCGTAGTCGGCGGCTGATACCACAAGGGGATTTGGGTGGGACAGGGCAGAATCGAGATAGCGTTTGGACGCTTGTTTCATAAATTGCCTGATGGTCGGCAAGTTAAGGTCGAAATGGAGTTGGTCGTTTCGCATGTACAGAGGCGCTCCGGTGGCCTTGCGCATGAAACGGGTTTGGAGGGTTTCTAATCTACGGAGTGGGTATGATTCGGCGTGTGCGAACACTGGGCTGGCATAGGTCATGATGGGTCGAATGCATGTGGTGTAAATTCTCACCTTATTTCTAAGGGATAATTTACTACGAGCGTTCAGAATATAGTGAAGGCGACCGAGCACAAAGGCAGCGCGGGCACGCACCATCTTTGTGTGGGGAATGAAGGTCAGTTTTTTGTCTAGGGTGACTCCAAGATACTTGGCGTGCGGTTCCCAAGGAACCGATTGGCCCAGCATCGAGATCTCCCTGAAGCGTGGGTGGTCGTCGCCTAATTTGCAAAATAGGACGGCTTTGCTTTTGATAGGGTTAACTTCGATCCGCCATTTCCTAAACCATTTACCGTAGACGTTGGCTGTGGTTTGGAGGATCTTAGTTATACTATCGGGACTGCTACCAGAGTAGAATATGGCCGTGTCATCTGCGAACAGTGCTAATTGGGTCGTATTAGCAGGTCTTTTGGGGAGGTCACTGGTGTACAGTGTGAACAATAATGGGGCTAGCACGGATCCTTGTGGGACTCCGGCTCTAATGGGGTGGGGGGAAGAGAGAGCGCCCGTGATTCGATATCGGAAACTGCGATTTGACAAGAAGTCTCGTATGATGAGAACGAGACGGTCAGGCACTCCGAGTTGGTACAACTTAAATAATAAGCCATTGTGCCAGACTTTGTCAAATGCTTTCGCAACATCGAAAAAGAGGACTCCCGTCATCAGGCCGCGTGAGAATCCGAACGTGATGTGTTCAACTAGTCGGTGGACTTGTTGTACACACGAGTGTTTGGTTCTAAAACCAAACTGTTCGTCGGGAATGAGTTTCTTGGAATCGGCATAATCCTTTAATCGGGAATAGATAATCCGCTCATAAATCTTCGCAAGAGAATTGAGAAGGCTTATGGGGCGATAGCTGGAAGGCTCGCACTTGGGCTTACCGGGTTTGGGAATACCGATAACGGTGGCCTGTTTCCACGTATGCGGAAATAGGTTATTGTTTAATGCCGCATTGAAGATGACGGTCATTAAGGCGATAAGACGTTCGGGGAAGAGTTTAATCACCTTGTTGGTGATACCGTCAGAGCCGGGGGCTTTGCGAGGGTGAATCTTTTTCACGAGATTTCTGACCTCGTCTGCCGTGACCGGAGGGAGGGGGTCGTCAGGGTCCTCGGCAGGCGGAATAGCTGCTCTACGTTCGACTTCAGCGTCAACCTTTTTGAGGTGAGCTTGGTCTACAGGTAGAGTGCTTGGGGAACATTGCGCTTCTAGACTGTCAGCTAGGCATTCGGATTTTTCGTCGTCATCAAAGGCCGGCCTTTGGTTGGGACGGTTGAGGGGGGGGACAGCATTGGATGTTTCGGATTTGAGTTTCCGTTGCAGATGCCAGAACGCAAGGTGGGTTGGCTCTAAGTCGCCCAACATCTTATCCCAGTTAGCCTCTCGGCACTCCTTGATACGTTCCTTGACAGCACGCTGCAGGTGGCGCATAAAGAGGCGATTGGGTTCGCTGGGAAAAGATGAGTACGCTCTAAGGGCTGCGTTCTTCTCCGTCATCAGTGCACGTACATCGTCAGGGAGTTTCATGCGATGGTCTTCCATCGCAGGAACTCGCCGTGAACACTCGTCCACGACGGACTGTACATGCCCGGTGAGGGAGTCGATCGCGCCTAGCGTGTCTGCGACTGACGTTATGCATTCGGGAATTCTATCTAACTGAGCGGACGAGGGGTCGTTGAGGCGTTGCCTAACTTTCCTCCAGTCCGTCGTCACAATGGTCTGAGGGGGTAGCCCTGTGTCCGTGGGGCCAAAGCGGGAGGTGAGGTGAAGGATCACAGGACGGTGATCGGAGTCTAGCTCTTGTAGTACTTCAATGGAATGCAACTTGAGGTTGACATTCATTAGAAGTGCTATGTCGAGTATATCCGGGCGATGATTAACATTGCTGGGGTAGTGAGTGGGATACATCGGGGCGATGATGTCAAAATTGAGGAGGTTACTGAGGGAGTATAATTTACTTCCTCTGTGGTTGTGGGTGAGACAGTTCCAAGACTCATGTTTGGCATTGAGATCTCCCGCCACTATGACGGAGTCGCCTAGATCGAAGAGTGCTTCGAGATCCGATTGGATTGGATCGTCTTGGGCATTGGGGGATTGGTAAGCCGACACTATAGTGATCGGTTGATGACCTGTCATGCCTATTCTGCACACAGATGCCTCTAGATTGGAAAGGGACGGGGTATCTAGGGGCATGCAATAAAGGGATCTCTTATAGTAGATAAGAGTGCCTCCTCCACGGGAGTGGGTCCTATCGTTGCGCACTATATCATAGTTTGCAATTCTAGGGTTCCTGTGAGAGGGTTTCAAAAAGGACTCTTGTATCAACATAATGTCAATAAGGTGATCGCGGAGGAATAAGGCGATTTCGTCTTTTTGGCCATTAATGCTGTTGGCATTGAAGATGCCTATTTTAAGGGATCGGGGTTTTATTCTGCACCTGCTTTGTGAATCCATTACGGATGAACGCGATAGGAGAGGAGGGCGGATGAAACATCAGCGAAGTCGCTGAGAACTAGCATGAGGCCGTATTGGCCCTGGTTTGCCCTAATGGCTGCGGCCATTTGGGCGACTCTGTTCGGGTCGACAGAGTTGAGAAGACCGAGGCAAACTGAGAGGTCGTCAGTTTTGAGAAGGGGTGAGGGAGGGGCGGCCCTCTGAGAGTGCACTTGTGGTGCGGGTTGGTTGTACGGCACGGGAAGGTACGGTGCCGTATGGGGGGCGGTCATCAGCGAGGGAATCGCTGACGCTTGGGTCGCCTGTTGGGTCAGTAAACTAGGCCTCAGGGCGGGGAACGCTTGCTGATGATTCAGCGCGTTCCACGGCGATGGCCTTTGAGGGCTGAGTCGTTGGGACGTGGGAGGGGCCTGAGAGGCGTAATGGGCGGCCGCGAAGGCTTGGGTAGCCGCTTTGCGCTTTGCTGCCTTGTTGTTAGCGCGCGGTGCTTTGGGGCATCCGCGATAATTCGCGGGATGACCCGACTCACCGCAAAGCACACAACTCGGAGGCTCTGTGCAAAGCGTGCGATCTTTGGGGCGATCGCAGTCGGAGGTGCTGTGGTCACCTAGGCACTTAACGCACCTAGGTTTGGCGTAGCAGTGTCGCTGCGCGTGACCATAGAGTTGGCAGCGGTGACACTGCCCGGGAGGACCATAACGATGGGGAGGTTCGATTTTGATGCCTGAGAGGTGGCATACAGTCTTGATATTAAAAATCTTCCGATCATTATCGGCGGTCTTTTCGCATATGGCGAGGACCATATCGTAAGCTTCACCGCTGCGACCAGCGTGCATGCGATGAACTTCGAGGACGGGGATACTTTGCGACAGAAGGTCGTCTTTGATGGAGTCGGTGTCGATCTCCTTGGGGATGCCTTTAAGGACTACCCGGAGTGGGCGTTCCTCAGCGAGAGAGTACGTGTGAAAGTACACGTTCCTGTCTTGGAGGGCACGGGTCAAAGACCTGAAGTCTTGGGCAGTGGGAACTGCCACTTTGACCCCGACGGCTGTGGTGCGGGCACTTAGGTAGTTAATACCTAGCAACATTCCAGTAAGGTCATTCGGACACATATACTAGGCACAGTGCATGTCGTCTAAGGTTATGCGGATGCCGCGCCGGCGCGTGCGCAGACTGCACAAGCGACGCCCGAGGTCGCGTCCAGGAATGTTTTACTTTACATTAGTTATCGGACACGAATCGACAGCGAAGGAGTTGATTTTTCTGTTATGGTTCGTTTTTTGAAGAATTCAAGTTACAAAAACGTTTTTTCTTATGTTATGAATACTTCAACTTAACGAAGGACTTTCGTTTGGCTCTGACTCCGTTCCAGCCACTGCTTCTGAGAACCCCTAAAATATATAGATGCCATTATTAGGTCGGAAAGTTTTTATAATAGGTGCAATTACTACCACTACCTACTACGTGAATACTTAGTGACAAAGGCTATTCTTTTTTTTGAGCATGTTATCACGTACCTACCCAATATCTACAAATGTGATAACAAAATACAACAATAAAAATCCTAAACTGAATAATTTGTATTACTCAGTGAATCTTGCACGGGATATCACAATAGCTGAAAAGCGGTGCTTGTGAAGTAGCGATCTGCAGGCTATTCTGTAAGCACTCACTAGCAAACTCACTTCTAAATCCACAGTAAGAAGTAGTAAAAACAATACTAAATTAGGCATTTCACTGCGGACTCAGAAGTGAGCTGGACGGTGAGTTCTACAGAATAGCCACGCTGATCCATTACGTTTAAGTTGGCAACACAAAGATCCTATGTGCGTGCGCACTACTTAGATATTTCTATCAAAACAAGAGCTCCATTTGATTCCTATTGGCGGCTTGAACAACTTTGACACAAAGTTTTATTGGTCGGTGGAAGGGCGAAGACTGCCCGACTTCTACCGGCTAAAACCACCGTAACCGTCGTCTTCAACACTAAGGGCTCCAGGTCTTCGTACGATCACACTAGAGCCGCCCATGAGTGCCACGCCTTTAGGTATATCTTGGAGGGGAGGACTATAAAGCGGTCACCTTAGCTAACGAAAAAAAATAAGTCTTACCTGTCGAAATAAAAGCTCAATTTTAACTGTATGATATCGTCCACTGTCTTCCAAAACTTAACAGTACACTTTTTGCTTACCTTTTTATTAACATATCGAGTAACACCGCAGCGTGCATGGCAGTGCAGTAGCAAAAACTCTATATTAATAAAGTCGTGTCTTTACTTGAGGCTTCAAAATGCGGTGAGAATATGACACCTCGCGGTTTGAACCCGGGACATAAAACCGCTGTTATATATATTATAATTTTATAGGGTGTTACAGAAACATAATTATGCATGTTGAGTGATAAACAATAATTACATCAGCTTGTCCCACTGTAGAGCAATAACGACTTCACATACGGAAAAGGAGCAAGCATTGATCACTACACTTGCTCACTGCATGTTGGCGAGTTCTGACCATTAGTCCCAGGATATCTCACCTAAGTTACTCTCGCCTAAAAAATTAAAAAAGTCACATTATTTTATTATTTTACGCGTGTGGTGGCCGGCTACGAATAGCACCAACCCATTTCATCGTGGGTGGCGTAAAAGGCGACTAAGGGATTAGCCGGAGGATGCGCAGCAGCGTCCTTAGAATATATTAACAACTCAACTGCGATCACCAACCCTCCTGCCAAGCGTGGCCATAGTGCCAAAACCTCTCCAAAGAGCACACAATACTCCGATATTGGTCTTTGTGCTGATCTTTGAGGGACGCCTGTGTCTGGCAGTGGACTTCCGGCCGAAATGATGATAAAAACGCAAATACGACTTCATATTTTTTTTAACCAAGAAACCTTTCTGTATTCCCCTTTTTCTGTATAACACACATCAGCCCGTAAACGTCCACTGCTGAACATGGGCGATCTCAATGAAAGATGGCTACAATGAGCGATCATATGCAAATATCCTAGCAGGCAGATTGATGACAGCAGTATGTTGTTTTTAACACACGTAAGGATGCTGCTGCCCATCCACTTGATATCAACTCTTAATCACCTTTTACTTCATCCATGAGAGGGGAGGGATCGTCTATTCTTTGATGGCACGGTTGGTGCAGTGGCTGTTACAGTCGGCTGCTGCGCACTGGCTCGCGGGTTCTATTCCCGCACGGAACAAATATTTGTAAGATCTGTGGGTAGTTGTTCCGGGTCTGGGTGTATTGTGTGTGGAATTTGTGTCTGTAAACGTAACCACGACACAGGAGAAATCCTAGAGTGGGGCAACGTTTAAAAAAGGAAACTACACGGAACTTTAATGAAGTATATAATACAAATTTTAATACAAATACAAGTACTAACGGTTGGGCAGAACTAAACCTGATACTACGCGGTTTAATCCCGCGACATACGACTTCGATAGTAGCATATAAATGTGATATATTACGTTAGGTTCATTAAAACTCATATGTACGATCGGTACTTGCCACTGTAAGTCAGGATTACATATATTTTTTGGATGACATACAACAACATACAAAAGTAAATGTACATACATTAATACTTTTGTATGGTACGGTTGTAATAGCAGGGAAAACAAAATGCACAAAAATATGTTAGTAATATCAATTAATAAAAAAGAAAAGAAAAAAAAGAAAGAAAGAATTATATTTTTCTATTGTAGTTAGTTCTTTAGGTATAATTACAGATTTATTTTTATTTGTATCCACATTGATGAGTCGAATTTATCAAACAATAAATGGTAAATAAATGGTATCAGTCAATAAACGGTAAAGATCAACAAAATTCTAAAAATGTAAACGTGCTATTTACATCAAAAGAATCGCTCACATTAAACGCAAGTTTAGAAATCAAAGTGGTCTTAAATATTATGCTACGTCTGAATCGATAGTCATTTATAATGTGTCAATTAACTTAGTCGCAAAAACGTACACATTTCTAACATATCCTGCACATAATAATCGTCCCTTTAGTCGCTGTCAGTAATAAATTGGATAAGTCCAACCACATACTAAGGCACTCCTGTTTACCATAAGACAAAACGTTCAGAAATCATACAAGAGGATAAAACATTATGCGAACGCGGCCCACATCCGACCCGACGCATCATTGTTCAAGCATGGGTTTAAGGGTGAGTTCTGTTGGAATACCAAAAAATTTACGAGCTCTATTTGCAGGCTTTTAGCAATTAATCATCATTAGCTCGTATTGTTTCTAAATTAAAGCGCACGAAACTATATGATTCGATTCATAAATGGATTTTTAAGGCGGCGGCTCTATGCTCTAATTTCATGCTATCGCGATGCATGTGACATGGCCGTGAACGGATGCCCTCTGTCGGAACTAGTTTTTAACTGAAATAGCAAGCTTGTTGTAAATCAATTAGATAATATAATACATTTACATATTTAAGTTTATCGTCGAATCCGACTCGGCTGGGCAGCGTTCGGGAGACTTCGCACCGTCTTTTCGTCAACAATACCGCAATGCCTAAAGACGAAAGTCTTTAACCAGTGTGTGTTACCAGTGATGACATATGGAACAGAGACGTGGTCACTCACAATGGGCCTCATAAGAAAGCTCAAGGTCACTCAGTGAGCTATGGAGAGAGCTATGCTTGGTATTTCTCTACGAGATCGAATCAGAAATGAGGAGATCCGTAGAAGAACTAAAGTTATCGACATAGCTGCAAGGATTAGTAAACTGAAATGGCAATGGGCAGGGCACATTGCTCGTAGAACTGATGGCCGTTGGGGCAAAAAGGTTCTCGAATGGAGACCGCGCACCGGATAACGTAGCGTGGGACGACCTCCAATGAGGTGGACAGACGACCTGGTGAAGGTCGCTGGGAGTCGTTGGATGAGAGCGGCATGTGACCGCTCGTTGTGGAGATCTAAGGAGGAGGCCTTTGTTCAGCAGTGGACGACCTGTGGCTGATATGACATATTTAAGAAAGTATCAATGGGGTTTCTCGGCGATTCTTCTCCACAGGACCAACGACTTAGAACCTTGTAACTAAAGACAATACAATTACACGAATTATTGGCTATGGCGAGTTTGGCTATGCTCCGATCATATTTCGTAACTATCTTTTAGAGCTGATTGTGATTCAATAAATTGTAATAAAACAAGTCACAGAAGCACAGTCATAAGTTGAAATAAACATTGTACGAAACATAATATTGTTTATTTTGACCTAAGAGAATAAATATGTTAAGTAAAACATGTAAACTAAATAACAAAACAATTTATTTTAGCACAGGTATCTTGTGTATTTACATTTCAGTCACGGAAAAACAATTCATTTTAAACCGTCAATTTAAATGAGAAGTCCGCTTGTGCACATTAGCTACTTGAAAGCAAAAATATTACATACCTACAATCTACGAAACAATACAATATAGTATATTAATTGAACTAAGGTGTTCCCATTAACCTATTATTAATAGATTAAAATGAACAAATAAGCAAACTAAACCTTGAGGTTTCGTGGGATACCCAAGAGAAGCAAAGCATTGTATGTGAAATCAAATTTATATCATTATTTCAGCCAAAGGAACAAAGGTCTCCGCATAGATTTTCAGAATTGTGTTATTATAATAATAATAATAATTTCGGCCGAATGAAGTCCACTGCTGGACATAGGCCTCCCCCAAAGATGTCCACAACGACCGATATGGGTGTGTTGTGGGCTCATTGGGGGGTTTTTGCCATAATCGCCACGCTTGGCAGACGGGTTGGCGATCGCAGTTGAGTTGTTAATGTACTTGAAGGACGCTGCTGCCCATCCTCCGGCTAATCCCTTAGTCGACTTTTACGACACCCATGGGAGGAGATGGGGTGGTGGCATTCTGAGCCGGCACCACATTTTGGGGGAATTTCCCGATACTTGTTAAACAATCACAATTATTTATTACGTGGTTGTTCGAGTATGTTAGAAAATACAGTGTTGTAGAATTAATAGCAAATCAATATAATATAATTAATATACCCCTATTAGAAGCTAAAACCTTTGCCGTGTGGTGCCGGCTCAGAATGCCACCACCCCATCTCCTCCCATGGGTGTCGTAAAAGTCGACTAAGGGATTAGCCGGAGGATGGGCAGCAGCGTCGTTCGAGTACATTAACAACTCAACTGCGATCGCCAACCCGTCTGCCAAGCGTGGCGATTATGGCAAGACCCCCCAATGAGCCCACAACACATCCATATCGGTGGTTGTGGTGATCTTTGGGGGAGGCCTGTGTCCAGCAGTTTTGTACATTTACGGCTGAAAATGATGATGATGATGATAATCGTGCTGGGATAATCCTTACTGGTACTGATTTTTTGCCCATTTGTCTGTTTGTAACGTAAACTTCTTCATCAATCTTTATGAAATGTGATTCAGGTAACTTGAAACTGTGCTCGTAGAAGTTGGCTGTTGGGGCAAAGGTTCTTGAGTGGAGACCGCGCACTGGAAAACGCAATGTGGGACGAGGTGGACAGATAACCTGGTAAGGGTCATGCGAGTTGTTGGATGAGAGCGGCATGTGAGCGCTCGTTGTGGAAATCTAAGGGGGAGGCCTTTGTTCAGCATTGGACGTCCTGTGGCTGATATGATGATGATGATGATGGACTTGAAACGTGGAAAATGACCCAGGGTAGTTTTCTACCCGGAATATTGGAGTATGAGACTCAGATACCAGGATCTAGAGTAGGGAGTATATTCATCGCAAATAAATAAAAATTGTGCTTTGCCCTCATTAGACTTAAACCTAACTTTTCAATTTATTTAAATATTATTACAACTACTTCCGTGTGAAGGCCGGATTTCAAATATAGCACCACTCCATTTGCTCTCATAGATGTCGTAAAAGGCAACTAAGGGGCTCAAGACCAGGGGGATGGGCAGCAGCGTCGCTTCAGTGGAACAGTATCCATACTGCGCTCACCAACCCGGCTGCTAAGCGTGGTAAGTACCTACAAATTCCGACCAAAATTACGATACAATGATGGAAATCTATGGGGGAGGCCTTTGGTCAGCAGTGGACGTCCTTTAGCTGATATGACGACTTTAACGTTTTTCTTTATCACGCTCAACTCATAAGAATATGACAAATCAATAACATTAAGCGATATGTCATTCCAATTCTTATTTGTACGGCGTTGAAACGTGCCCTTAACATTGAATATTTAAGACGTGCTAGGGAGGTGACACGCGTGTCACTCCTGCGCTCGGCGTGTCAATGAGCAGCTAGTGTTGTCACTTCCGGGACGGAGCGTGACCGGCCCTGATGGTAATAAGCAACGTTCATCGTTGTGCGGCCTATTAATGTCTTGTAAGTATTTATGAAGACAGTACCTTAAACACGTTATTTTAAATAAGTACTCATAATATTTATAGAATCGGATTGAATAACAATACATTTCGTCGTTGAATTACTCTTAGGTAAGTATATTTTGCAGGAGCATTGGGACCGGGCCCGTCAGGCTAAGTGACGGGCTGATACCAGTTGGTAGCGCGGTCTAATGTCAAAGTAAAAAGAAACATATGCTAACACTTACTAATATTCAGAATTTAAATTGCGCGGTTGCAAGTCGTGTGTGTGGTGCCGGCTCAGAATGCCACCACCCCATGTCCTCCCATGGGTGTCGTAAAAGTCGACTAAGGGATTAGCCGGAGGATGGGCAGCAGCGTCCTTCGAGTACATTAACAACTCAACTGCGATCGCCAACCCGCCTGCCAAGCGTGGCGATTATGGCAAAACCCCCCAATGAGCCCACAACACATCCATATCGGTGGTTGTGGTGATCTTTGGGGGAGGCCTGTGTCCAGCAGTGGACTTCATTCGGCCGAAATGATGAAGTCGTTGGTCCTAATAGGAAAAGAACCGGCAAGGAACTTCATGGATATACCGATTTAAAATATATAAAAATGTTACAATCTTATTAATACAATAGAACCGTGAAAAGTTATGTGAGGATAATGCATGCCAATGTGTAGGATTAATACACACATAATATGCACAATGACAGTTAATTGCCTTACAATAAGATTGCTATAACAGCAAACCTGGCCAGTCCCAACAGAGGGTACCCGTTCACGGGTATAAGGCATGGCTCAGCTCAACCATGCTCAATACTCCGGTAAGAGTTCCCCCTCAACTCTTACCCAGGGCAGAGGGAGGAGGATCAAAAAAAGAAAAAAAGAAAGGTAAGTCTAATAGCACTCATGGTATTATACATCATGCATATATATATCATGCATCGTCAAAACAATTGCTTTGTGGTGCCGGCTAAGAATAGCACAAACCCATCTCATCCCGTGGGTGTCGTAAAAGGTTACTAGGGGATTTATCGAAGGATGAGCAGCAGCGTCCTTCGAGTACAATAACAACTCCACTGCAATCGCCAACCCGCCTACCAAGTGACACCCACGGGATGAGATGGGTTGGTGCTATCCGTAGCCGGCACCACACAGCAGCTAGTATAAATAATAATACGGAACTAGATTGTTCAGTTCAATTAAATTATTGAAATGCCTTTTTACAGCCTAACTTTCTTTTAAACCTTAAAAAGCGCAAGTAAAACACATTTCATCTACATATACTAGTCATTTAACAAAAGTTTTGACACACACAAAACAATTCATCGTACACTTATCGCGTAAAGAAAAACTCTTGACATTTTTGACTTACATTTGACATCTGACGTCTTACTAATTGCCTGCTATAATGACACCTGTTACATGATGGCTGATGTTGTAAAAACTTCAACATGCATTGATAAATGTTAACTTTTTAATTTGGGAGTAATATAATGTCAAATGTGATATAAAAGTAATAGAGTAGTGCCGTGTGATGGCGGCTCAGAATACCACCACCCCATCTACTCCCGTGGGTGTCGTAAAAGTCGACTAAGGGATTAGCCGGAGGATGGGCAGCAGCGTTCTTCGTGTACATTACACAACTCAACTGCGATCGCCAACCCGTCTGCCAAGGGTGGCGATTGTGGCAAAACCCCCAAATGAGCACACAACACACCCATATCGGTCGTTGTGGCGATCTTTGGGCGGGGCCTGGGTCCAGCAGTGGCATTAATAGGCTGAAATTATGATGATGAATGTAAATGAACAGAATACATGCGCACTACGCCTCAGCATGAAATAACAATTGAACGGCTTTCAAACGAGGTCGCACCCCCGAGGTGGTGCGCTCTATTGTGGAGTCAAGTTCAAGTCAGTTCATTTAACGCAAAATAGGCATCTTAAAATAATCACAATACAGATATTTAAAACTAAACACGAGCAAAAAATTAAATAAAAAATTAGACTGGTAACCCTGTAAATAGAAAAATAATAAATAGGAAAATATTCTCTCCTGGATCACCCCTTAGGTGCCGTGGATAACCGCCCCAGTGGTTTAGCCGGTAGGAGTCCGGCATGCTCTTTCGTCCTTCCCCGGGGCGGAGGAAGTTCATGAAGAATATCCACATTCCCAATAAAAAAAGGTAAATATTATCTACGGACATCGTATGGACCTGGTCTATCAATATTGGAGTTACATAATTCTAGGACATAGAAGTCATACGTTATAATACTACTTCTACTGGCATAATAATTATCACAGCTAAGAAGAATCCACGTGGTGCCCGGATTAAGGCTTGAGAATCATTATTTCGTTATTACTCAAAAGAATACAATATTCGCTTCTGTGAGAAACTTAATGTTTACTTACGTAAAACTATTATATTAACGAGCGTTTTTAAGTTAAACAATAAACAAATTACACATTAACAGTCCGTATTATAAATATTATTACATATATTAACTGCTAATAAACATTTAAACAAAATATAGATGAATATAAATAAATCATCTTCCAGCATGGGCCACTGTGTAAACCGTCACCACCATTAAATAATGACACTAATTGTAACTGTTCTCACGCTGACGTACTTTGCTAGTGGAACACCAATTACAGACAATTACAATTGTTATCGATGGATGACGTAAAAGAAATACCTACACAATATTATCACCTAAGGGTTTCATGACTAAGGAAAATCTTAAGTAAATTAATTCGTTGTAATTACTATGATGTTTCTAATATAATTAGTGTTATATCATAAATGATTATAAGTACTCAAGAATCATATTATGTATTTATTTGGTGTTTGAATGAGGAAAAATGTGTAAACTAATTTTTTCCCTCTTTATATATTTTTTCTCTTTCAATATGTGTCCCTTCGACTCTGCTCTGTTTCACTCGAATCCCCTCTTGGTATCGGCCGCCCAACAGCGAGACTCCCGCATCAATAGCGTACGCCACCCGAGGCAAGTACTGATGGATTCGGACGACAAAATCACCGTAGAGCACATGAAGAGACTCGCGCAGTCTCGTTCACTAAACAGACCGTTATACCACCCTCGCCGCCGAGGATGCCCGCCTCACCGACGTACCGGAGGCCTGTCGCCGCGACACCAAACCAGTCAACGCTCTCCAAGTAGCATATTGCTCGCACCGGTCCGTGCCGAATAAATAAATAAGTAAGAATAAATAAAATTCCCTAAAACATTTAAATAATACTGATCCAGCTATCTCTACAGCGTGTACTCCCCAGCAATGCCCTAGGGCAAAGTTCGAGTCCCGTAGGAGACGCACTTAGTTACAGTTGCTTAGTTTATAAATAATAATTTTAAGCCTAGCTGGAGGCCTCTTTTGACCTTGCAAGCTTCGCCCGGATAAGCAGCAACATTTCTCTGAAATTACCGCGAAAAGCCCAAAAAAAACGACAATTATGTATCATATAGGGCCCGCAGGCGCTTTGAGTAGGCTGTTTTAGACTGCTACGGTGAACGGGTCGTGAGAGAATATTGCGTATCACCACTTAGCAAAGTTGATACTTGATAGTATCAAGTTAAAGAACTTGATAGTAGTATGTTCTTATAACTCGCATGTGCTAGCATCACAGAATACTACTAATTACCTTCTTGACACCAATGGGATTGCCCAACGCGGTAGTATTGCATGCGAATATTATGCATAAGAATACCCACATTTTATCGGAAGTCAGGCGGACAGAACACTAACTTTCGTGTATATTTTAATCAAGTTTTTTCACAAGAAAATGCACGCACATGGCGAAAAATCGAGATAGCTGAGATTGTTAACCGTGAAAATTATACACGTAAATAAAGGCATAAGTTGTTCGCCATCTCATCGGACGAAAGCATGGCCCGGGCTGACTCGCTAATACCGCGCCACCTTTTTCATTTTGTTTTTATTGATGTCAGTGGAAATTCTACATGGAACTTCCTTCGCCCTGGGGAAGGGCGAAGGGGTATCGTTCTACCGGCTTAAACCACTGGAGCGGTCATCTTCGGAAGGGGGGCTCCAGTTTCTCGTAAGATCACACTAGAGCCGCCCATTAGTGCCATGCCTTTATGCACATCTCGGAGGGGATGACTGTAAGGCGGTCACCCCCTCTAGCGGATGGCAGGTGGCTGTAAAAAGGCCACCCTCCAGTCACTTCTTGGGGAGATAGTAAAGGATCCCCCCAAGTCTCTCTGTGCGCTGTGCTGCGCACACAATACCACGCCACCTATACGCGCTCAACGCTCTCCTACTCGTAGATAGTCAATTCTCCCTGTGACTTGTTTGCGAAAGGATAGCGGGAAAAATTGTTACAGTGTTTGGGAATTTGTGATTGAGTGATTGTTCATGTGTTAGTTTTCATTACTGTAATTGGTTTGTTTTGATAAATTTGTTTAAATTAAAACACATAATGGATAGGATTTTTATTGGTTACAAATTCATAGATACAGGTGAAGCTACTGGACTGGAAGCTTAGTTCTAAAATATCAGGTAAACAGTGATAGTGATGATGATGTTATAGAGGCGCTCATAACTATATGCACTCACTGATCATCGATCAGTTAAGTAACGAAACTATCGGTGAAGTTAAGTAACGTTGGGTGCGGTCATTCAATAGATGGATGGCTTACATACTAAATGAATTATTTGTGGTACATACCTAATAATACTACTGGTCACACTAATTACTGCAAGATGGCCGACTAGGCACGTACCACCCCAGTGACAAATATTCGCTGCTAAGCGGTAGTGTTTAAACTTTAGACTTTACTGTGGTCCGGTTTGAAGGGCACTGTAGAACCATAATTTTAGCCAAATAAAGTCCACTGCTGGACACAAGCCTCCCCCAAAGATCGCCACAACGACCCATCTGAGTGTGTTGTGTGCTCATTGTGTCATAATCGCCACGTTTGATAGGCGGGTTGGCGATCGCAGTTGAATTGTTTCATGTACTCGAACGACGCTGCTGCCCATCCTCTGACTAAGCCCATAGTCGCCTTTTACGGCACCTAAGGAATGAGATGGGTTGGTGCTACTCGTAGCCACATCACCATATAGACTAACTTACTGTAGCACTAGCTATTGATATTACTGGGCATAAGAGACTAAGCCGCGTATTACAGATCGAGAATCAAAACTCAGGTAGAACATAAGTCCAGATAGCGTAATCAAATATGATCCCTACGTACTAGGTCCAGCTTTTAGATTCAGTGAATGCAATCTCGATTCAAGTTGTACTTGTGTTTTGTGTCTCGATCTGTAATACGGGCCTAAATAACTAATGTCTGATCGTTACGAGCGCAGTGTTTTGTCACGCAGGTCTAGTCCTGGGTAACATTACAATTTTTATGGGCAGCTATGACGCTTACCACCAGGTGAATGACTTACTCGTCACGTCAAAATGTTGCATACAAAAAAAAAATTGATGTAACAAATAAGGGTCGGGTCTCCTCGTTTCGTATAACATGGCGAGGGTGGTGATGGCTGATCTTTGCGTCGTGCTCGTGAACCGGTGCTGCTTGCGGTAATGGGTCATCCTCATCATTTTGGCCGAATGAAGTCCACTGCTAGACATAGGCCTCCCCCAAAGATCACCATAACGACCGATATGGATGTGTTGTGGACTCATTTGGTACCCATAATCGCCACGCTTGGCAGACGGGTTGGCGATCGCAGTTGAGTTATTAAGTTACTCGAAGGACGCTGCTGCCCATCCTCCTACTAATCCCTTAGTCGACTTTTACGACACCCACGGGAGGAGATGGGGTGGTGGTATTCTGCAGCACCACACGGTCCGCGGGTCATGACCATGCTGCCTGCTGACTGCTGACCATGATTTACTGATTGAACTTCATTTACTTTAACCTAGAGACTATTAGGTTTCATTTCCTAGTTAGGTACCCATGCATGACCTCTGAACAACCAAAACAGATGACATTATACTATTACATAAGGCTGCGGGTACGCCCTTAGTATACCCAATTTATGTAGAGGCCTACAATTATTTTGTAATATCGTTCGTAGTGCTTGAATATTTTTTTATCATTCAAATTTATTAATATATGTGCTAGCTAATGTATCACTGACATACCTACCTATTGCAGTAATGCTTTTAATTTCATACAAAGCATAAAAAGTAAGTTAAAATTAAATGACAGACAGAGACCTATTGCTGAGGACTTTGTTGCGCCGCTTCTTTTTTGCCAACTTTACCACTAAGGCCTCTATCACAGATTGAGAATCAAACTCAAATAGTACTTTTTATTTTTTCTGTTTTTTTCTTTTAAAAACGTTGCCCCACACTAGGATTTCTCCTGTGTCGTGGGTGCGTTTACAGACATAAATTCCACATACAATACACCCAGACCCGGAACAACTATCTGCAGATCATACAAATATTTGTTCCGTGCGGGAATCGAACACGACCCGGAGCGCAGCAGTCGACTGTAGATTGCGTTGATCAAATATGAACCCTATGTAATAGGTCCAGCATTCATATCCAATTGATCCAATCTCGACTCAAACTCTACTTGAGCTATGATTCTTGATTTGTAAGGGCCTAAGTAGCGGTGAAGCGTGGGCGTTTTTGAGGGTTGTCTTATTTATGTCGACATTCAAAAATTACTATTTCAGTTAATTTAGAATACACAATATTTCATTTAAATACAAATACGAATGTTCGTATTTGCCAAATAACAGCCAATCACCGAAAATTCGTAATATTCGAAAAATCGTAAATTCGCAAGAAATGTTTGTGTCAATCGAAACGCATCCCTAAATAGTAGAGCTACGATTCATGTATACACATTTTGCTGACGTTTTAGTTTGATTATTGGAAAATAATACGCTAACCAATTAACAAACCTTCCACAGTGGCCTCAGAACAGCTATTTTCAACAGCTGGCAATATACAAACATAGAAAAGAAATCGTCTGTAGCCAAGAATGTGCTAATGTTATGCTTTTTAAATAAAAACATACCGGGAGCTAGTTTTGATCATTAAAGTACTTTCTTATTAAGGTATATTGTATAGCGTATTTTATTGCTCTTGACGAAATTATGTTCAGCGAATTCATATTGTCTGAATAGGAAAATCAATATTCGTAACAGTGGTACCTATTTGTTGCAGCAAATTATATAGCTTCGTTAAGCCTCTAAAAAACAAAATCCGGACCCGGTTAGTTTGGAATTAATAAAAATAATAATTTATAAATAGATGATTCTAATTTTAACATAGTCAATAAGGTACTTATTATTTCCTGGGTAGCTGGTGTAATGATAATGACATTCATGAAGGTAAGATAACGGTAAATCGTATTCATAGAAGAAAATCTTTGCATAGGCGTAGGTATATAGGGATTAATAGTGTACCAATAATACCTATATCAATAACACTTATGTGTTATTCGACATTATTAAATTGACATCTGGACATGGACATTATAAGTATAAAATCAATTGGAACCCCATTAAAATACCGCCCTTGTCATAGTGTGCGACTCTATACTGATTTATTGCGTATTCATTAAATCAATTGATGTCTTATAAGTGTATGTAAGTGTACTTACGTTAAGAAAATATTGACGGCAATAAAAGTTATGGTGGGCCATAAATTATAGAATTAGGTAAATGATAATTCTTTTATGAACGCTTATGGTCTATATAACTAAGATGTCCTAATTATATAAACATTGAATATATACAGAAAATATTTTGAACTTGGACCGATTTCACGAAAATAAAATCTGCAACAAACATACCTTTTATGTATTTCCAAATATATTCTTCGGTCGAAATATTCCTCAGTTTGGATAACGAAACGTCCAATGTCACTGTAAACACTTTCTATCACTGTCCACTTAACGAAAATTCTGTCATACAATAAGGGTAAAAAACTAAAAATGGCTAAACAATGGTTTCACCGGGACATAGGCACAATGTTATCGCCAATCAAATGTCAGCGCGGACTTATCAGTACAGTCAATTAGCATTCAGTGCGCACACGTGGGTACGAAATGCGGAATGTCCGAAGCGAGACGAAACGACCAAAGCGCGCCAAACAGACCGGGCGACTGAAACACAACACTACGCGCACTCACTAACACACGCGCACCGCTCAACAGGTGAAAACGCAACAGTGTGCTACAAGTGAACTCGTACGCGACCCTATGTGGAGGTTACTCAGGTGAACTGCACGCCCATGTGTGCGTGAACCATTTTGTTCGTGTCGTACAGATTTATTACTACGCACTGCATGTGTGCGTGAAGCTCTACAGGTGATATTCTTTTGTGTTTGTTAGTAATCACACTTGGTCACATGTCAAGTGCGTATGTATGCTGCCTACCTGTTGTGCCCCCGCAACTTATCAGTTTTGCTCTTTTAGGGCTGTTCAGAAAATGTATTGGCTTTAAAAACGTCCGTCTCCGCCATTGTTTTGACGGAACTGTAGTGTATTCAGTGTATTATTATCCAAATTTGACCTTTACGGGTTAATTTTGTTACTTTGTACAGACAAATACGGATGTAGCAATGACTAAATGTTTACGTAGGTAGATGAATGCAATGATAACGCGTGAAGAGAATTTTCCGACAATTTTCCAACGTAATAATCGGTAGCGTTATATCTTCGTCTGTGTGGGTAAATCGTGACTTCTGCACTTAGTGAACTTTGTACAGCATAAGGTCACGGATGTTTAGCACTAATACAATAGGTATTAACATCTCATGTCACCTTGACGTAAGCGTAAAGACACTGTTATTCTGTCAAGTAAAAGAACCTAACACTCTGTAACGGTGAAACGTTTTTGAACTCTATCGAACTAATTTTAGAAATCGAAATCATGTAATCATTACTTAAATAATAAAACGTTTTACGTAAAAAGGTTTATGTTACAGAAGGTTTCAATTGGTTACCTATTTCCTTTTGTAATAGCTCATGGTACCCAGGAATCTAAGTCCATTTTCCAAAGACACGCTGGAATCAGTTAAGCCATTTTTCCCACTATCGTTAAAATCGTGACTGGTCTATTTGTATTGTAATTTGCACCTAATCAGATGTAAAACTAGATTGATTATCATACTACAGGGCACTTAAGAGTGGATTGTAGTTTCTTTTGTTATTCTGTGACAATTCGACTTATTGTCGACAGGTTCATTATCATTGTTTGAGCATCGATTCATTTTAGTACGCCTACTTGAGACAGATATTGTTGTTGAGATCAGATTTTTTCTGCTTTGTTGAAACAAAGTTTGAGATTTGTTGGACGTTTTTTCATTGTAGGCTTGCTGTTGTTTTACCATTGTATCCATATGTAAATCCTTTATATATGTATGTCGGTGCCTAGGCTGGATTTGCGACAGCCGCTGCCACTATGTGGTTTTGTGTTTATTCATATCGAGAATAATCCGTAGATTTCCGAGAGCACGTGTATCAAATATTGCAAAACTATTAATTGACAGCCGACAGATTCGTTATGGTCTGAACTGGTTGAGAGTACAAAACTGACTGCCTCGCTAATGTTTAAATTCTCCGGCTTAATAACTCTGCTCACGTGACTCACGGGGACGTCACCGTGTTGCCAACTCCACAAATAACAAAAGTATTATAAAAACAAATAAAACCCTTTTTTATCACAAATTTATCGTAAAAAATATAATTCTGTAATATGAAGAAAATATAACCAGTTCTCTCTGTCGCCTGCAAGTACTGCATAATCACCTACTTGTCTTTCTAATACGCGGGTCATAATTCACAGTTGGACATTCCAAGTTGCGCCGCAACAGACCCTCCGGTATTGTAACCCAAGAAAAATGTAGAGTCGATCTACTGACTTCATAAAAACTTATAAACTGGAGCTCTATTCACTCTTACAAACGTCTGATGTAATGTTATGTATGTTTCAGTCATTTCAATCAACCTCCATTCTGCTGTACAACGATAACGTCTGTATGTCATATTTTTGTAGAACATTAGTTATGAGGATATTCAGAATCAGCGCATCGATTTTTGCTGCTTAATTATTATATTTATGTTTACGCTCATCACTGACTCACTGACTAAGTCTTTAATGCTGTACGAAAAACTGAACTGAACTGGGGGCCTAAAAAGGCCGCTTTAGGTGAATCATAATATGAATTACATTAGAAATCACAAAATAAAAAAAAAGACATAAAACCTTTTTAGCATTATGGTGCCTTAAATATTAACGTTAATTAAATGGTGTCATATCGTTGGAAGCCGTCACAAGCAGCTATTTCCGGCGCGGTCTCCACTCGAAAGAAACCTTTCTCCCGAATCGATCATAAGTTCTTTAAGCTATGTGCCCGCCCATAATGAAGATGTTAGAAATACTACCCTTTTTCTTATTTATTTTTTATTGGTGCCCAGTGGAAATTCTTCATGAACTTCCTTCACCCTGGGGAAGGGCGAAGGGGTATGCCGGACTCCTGCCGGCTAAAACCACTGGAACGGTCATCTTCGGCACCTAAGGGAGGCTCCAGGTCCTCGTATGATCACACTAGAGCCGCCCACTGGTGCCACGCCTATAGGCACATCTCGGAGGACCCTGTCTGTAAAGCGGTCACCCCCCCGGAGGGACTGTAAAGGGTCCCACGGCAGCGCGTGACCACATGCGTGCTACCGTCTTCTCTTGGGTCGCTTGGTATGGGCACGCAGATTCCCCAATCTACGCACCCACAAACAAAGAGGTCCCCCGCCTTATAACAATGGCAGGGGGTTTCAGGCGTATGGGAATAAGGCACCAGGGCGGTTGTTACCCTGGCGCTGTCTCCTCCTTCTTCGAGCGGGATCAGCCCTCTCCCGGTCCCGCTCTGCGGTCTCCTTCTGGAGCATGACCTCTCACAGAAGGAGACCACTGCATTCCAGTTTTCGTGCTCTGCCAACATAGCCGACACTACTGGTGGCAGAGAGAGATCTTGCCCGATCCGATCGACCAGGATCCGCCGCTCGGCGGCCCACGCAGGGCACGCCTCGAGCGTGTGCTGTGCGGTGTCCTGGTCGCTTTCACAATGGTGGCATTGTGCCGTGGCCTCACGTAGAAATACTACCCTACCAATATAATCTTCTAATATTATAAATATGAATGTCCTTTAGTCTCTTTTTCGGTAAATAGACCAATTATCTAACTTCTAAAACAAAATAAATAAATATCTGCTTTTCATAAAGTACCACTCGTTTCTGTTGTTGCTAATTGCAGCCTGCTTTAAGTATACACTTGTAATTGGGCCGGCGATCTCGAAAACAATCAGATATCGAACCATATTAAGCTCAGTAAGTTAACCCACTAACTACTATTTTGATAGCAAATACTATTGCAATATTATATATTACTTGGTCTATTTACGAGATCAGGGTTCCTGTGATATTTTAATTAAATATAAATACTGCACTTCCTTCCAATTATTTTGAGAGAAGGACAAAACAAAAAGTAGTAATTGGCGTTGAAAACCAGTTACATTGGCTGATCGGTAAACAACCGGTGAAGTTAAGCAATGCTTGTCGTGGTCAGTCTATGGATGGGTGACCTTATAGTGGCATATTTTGCATTTTGTTTGATCCAGTGGTGGCAGCATCACTGTAGACTGGATACTGTTATAATACTATAATACTGCATTCATCTTGTTCTGTGGCATCGTAAGTCTCAATTTTGACACTGGATCATAAAATTTGGTGGAACCTTAAACGGAATTCAGACAAGTTCTCATACGTAGCTTATTAAAAAAATCTCTCTGATCTCTAAAATTTGGTGGAACCTTAAATGGAATTCAGACAAGTTCTGATACGTAGCTTATTAAAAAAATCTCTCTGATCAACTATTTGACTAGTTTTAAAAAGAAGAGAGACAATACGCAGTTACCCTACAATAAATATACAAAAATGATACTTTTTATACGTTAACGTAATATAAGACAGCTCCCAAAAATCCTTCACCGCTAGTGCTAGTGCTTACGCTGGGGACAACACACGGTGCAACAAACTCGCCAGCAACACGTCTCTGTCTGTCATGTTATTTGTAGTACTAAATACATATTTATGCCTTCATTCATTTCGACCGAATGAAGTCCACTGCTGGACACAGGCCTCCCCCAAATATCAGCACAACGACCGATATGGGTGTGATGTGGGCACATTGGGGGGTTTTGCCATAATCGCCACGCTTGGCAGGCGGGTTAGCGATCGCAGTTGAGTTATTAATATACTCGAAGGACGCTGCTACCTTTTTTTTTTTTTTTTTTTATTGATGTCCAGTGGAAATTCTACATGGAACTTCCTTCACCCCGGGGAAGGGCGAAGGGGTGTGCCGGACTCCTACCGGCTAAAACCACTGGAGCGGTCATCTTCGGCACCGAAGGGGGGCTCCAGGTCCTCGTAAGATCACACTAGAGCCGCCCATTGGTGCCACGCCTTTAGGCACATCTTGGAAGGGGTGAATGTAAAGCGGTCACCCACTCTAGCGGAGGGAAGGCGACTGTAAAAAGGTCGCCCCCCAGGCACCTCTCGGGGAGGATTGTAAAGGATCCCCCCAAGCCTCGCTTTGCGCTGTGCTGCGCACACGGCGGCACGTGACCACGTGCGCGCCACCGTCTTCCCGGGGGTCGCTCGGTGTGAGAACGCAGACTCCCCAATCTGCGCACCCGCGACCCCCGAGGCCCCCCACCATGAATTGACGGCAGGGGGCTCAGGCGTGTTGGACTTGGGAGCCGGGATGGTTGTTGCCCCGGCGCCGTCTCGTCCTTCTCCGTGCGGGATCGGCCCTCTCCCTATCCCGCTCTGCAGTCTCCTTCTGCAGCATGACGCTCTCGCAGAAGGAGACCACTGCACTCCAATGTTCGTGCTCTGCCAACATAGCCGACACTACTGCTGGCAGAGAGAGATCTTGCCCGATCCGATCGACCAGGATCCGCCGCTCGGCGGCCCACGCAGGGCACGCCTCGAGCGTGTGCTGTGCGGTGTCCTGGTCGCTATCACAATGGTGGCACTGTGCCGTAACCTCGCGTCCTATTCTGTGCAGGTATGCACCGAAACAACCGTGACCGGTGAATACCTGCGTCAGACGGTAGGTGACGCGCTCGCTCCTTCTGAGCCAGGCTCCGAAGAGCGGCAGGATGGCCTCGACGACGCGCTTGGTCACGAACTGCGACCGTAGGCGATGTCGCCACATCTCGAGTGCGCGCCGTCGAGCCAGCCGCCTAAGTCTATCGAACGCCCCTGAAGGCACGCCTTCCCCACTTTGGCGGAGGGAGCGTGTCTGGTCGTAGACCCACGCATCCGTCTCCGCCTGGATATCGAAAGGCGGAAAGCGTGCCAGGAGAGTTGCCGCCTCGTAGGACACTGTCCTGTATCCCCGTGCGATCCGTATGGCCACTCTGCGCTGCAGACTGTGAAGTTTGTTTCTGCAGCGCTGGACGCCTGACAGCCGGGATGACCATACAGGCGCCCCGTAGAGAGCCACGGACCGCACGACGCCCCCGTAGAGACGGCGGACTTCCTCACTCGGTCCCCCGAGATTGGGCAGCACCCGGTATAATGCACCCACTACCCTCTCGACTCGGGGGACGAGGCGCGCGAAGTGCTCTTCGAAGCCCCAACGACTGTCCAGGGTGAGCCCCAGGTACTTCATGTACTGGCCCACCCTGATTTGCGCGTCACCAACGCGTATCCACGAACTGGGTGGTTCTCTGCTCCGCGGCAGTTTGTGGAACCATAGTAGGACGCTGCTACCTATCCTCCGGCTAATCCCTTAGTCGACTTTTACGATACCCACAGGAGCAGGTGGGGTGGTGGTATTCTTATCCGGCACCACACGGCAATGTGCAAATGTATGCCTTAGATAAAATCAAAGAACAACAAAAGCGTTACGTGCAATAAGTTGGTATGTCATTGCCACATAATAACAGTTAGCACACATCCTTATACCATTTGAATAATTAAATAATTTAAAAAATATTCTCATGCAATGCAAATTATATTATAAAATAATCGTAGGCTTCTTCATAAATCGCTCATTAAGGGCGCACACGCCGACACGTGCAACAGGAGGCTTACCATGAGCTCTTAATACGAGTCAATTGAAGACCTCAACTGATTTGTTTTGATGTATGTTTTGTGATGATATGTCATGTCATGGCTCCATGTCAAGCTATAAATTTCCAGTATAAGCTAACCTCGCATTAAATAGGTTTTCCGTACAATCTGAGATCATACAACTTAATCTGCCTAGGTTGTTCAGAAGGTATACACACATAGGACCTGCAGCCTCATAGCTTCCGAATAAAAGTAAATTAGGTACAACAAATAACAAGATAAATTTACACATCTTACCAAAATATAATTAGAAATAGAACAAACATTACAAATATTCCCATATAATTCAATTTGTAACAAATTGGATAACAAACCATAGTAAGTTTCACCGTAGAGCTATAATTGCAGAACCTACGATAATAAGAGTTCTAGTAACCAACATATAATAATATGTTCATGGTCATTAAAATCGACTAAGCGGAACTTTAACCAGTATACTAATAGATGAGTTTCGAACTAGAGTTATTCTTTCTTTCGTATGTTTAGTGGCCAATCTTATGTCAGAGTTGTTCAAGCCCGCAGTAGTTAAGGCAAGTTTTTTGGGAACTTCCAACTTGACTTAACTATTGCCGTCTTATGACAACTACCGGGACCGACGATTCTACGTGTTCTCGAAGCACGCAAATGCTCAGTTTAAATGCCATGCACCTATGCATCACCCATAATTTACCGATCAATGAGTGCAACTGCCTCTGAGCGCCTCTACAATTACTTAATACTAAAATTATCTCTACACAGATCAAAATAAGATATTGATTTGTGTTTTGTGCGTGCACTGAGAAACACTGATACGTAATTCAGTATCCCCCTTACGTATGTAAGGATAAAAATCTACCATCAAGGCTGGACCACCTGCATGCTGTTAGATGGTGGCAGTGGTGTTTAAACTTTAGACATTACTGTGCTCCGGTTAGAAGGACACTGTAGCTAGTGAAATTACTGGGCATAAGAGACTAATGGCCGAAAACTCAATCGCCATTTAACGTTAAGTCCCCGCTTAATTAAACAATTTGAGGCGCCCGGTTTTGTACCAAATACAGGTTTCTCGAATAGTTAAAGCAGGGGACTTAACGTTGAATGGCGTTTGAGTATTCGGCCGTTAATAACTTTAAGTCTCGGGATGACGAGCGCAGTGTGATGACTCGCAGGTCTAGTCCCGGGTAGCATTCTAACTGTTATGGGCAGGCAGTCGCTTACCACCCGGCGAATGACTTGCTCGTCTAGTCACCAAGTAGTATAAAAACGAGATCTTTCACATAAAATGTCTTCTTCCCATATCCCAGTGTTGGCATCGTTTAACAAAATATCATCATCATATCAGCCACAGGACGTCCACTGCTGAACAAAGGCCTTCTCCATAGATTTCCACAGCGAGCGGTTACACGCCGCGCTCATCCAACGACTCCCAGCGACCTTCTCCAGGTTGTAAAAATTGGCAAAAGAAAAAAGTTTAAATATATTAAGAAGTATGTGACAAATAAACTACATATGCAGTACACGTAATAGGTATAAAGTTGCGGCCAGCTATATGTACTTTTTCCTCAGTTTCGTAGAACGAACGTAATGAGCGATCATGACTGTGATTCAAATGGCAGTTGCTCTATTTAAAATACTGATATTGACGTATCTGACTGTATTTTACTAGTGATTATTAGAGCCAGTTATTCTACTGCTAGGCAGTAGTTTAAACAAATCAGTGTTTCAGTTTAAATAACACTAGCTAGTGAAATGACTGAGCATAATATTTATATTAAAATTACATAAGTAATGTCTCGAGGTGAAGACCTTGTGGTGGGTCGCAGTCCTGGGTAGCATTACAATTGTTATGGGCAGGCATGACTCTTAAAAACAGATTAATGAATTGCTCGTCGTGTCAATGGTTGTACTGGATACCAACAAAAAATGTAAGTCTAACATCGAGAAAGAGGTCAATCGTCAAAGCCGACACGGCTGGGGGCAAGGTTTGGGAAACTGCGCAATATCTTCTTGTCCAAAATACGACAGTGTCACAAGATGAATTTCTTTGACCAGTGTGTTGCTATAGATTACTTATAATACTAAGACGTGGTCGCTCACGACGGGCATCATAAGAAAGCTCAAGGTCACCTAATGGGCAAAGGAGAGGGCAATGCCCGGAGTTTCCCTGCAAGATCGAATCAAAAATGAGGAGATTCGCAAAAGAGCCAAGGTAACCGACATAGCTGTGTATTGCCGGCTAAGAATAGCACCAACCCATCTCAAAAGGTGTCATAAAAGGTGAAGGTGGGATAAATTGTAGGAATGGCAGCAGCGTCCTTCAAGATTTACAACACAATTGCGATCGCCAACCCGCCTGACAAGCGTGGCAATTATGGCAAAACCCCATCGAGCACACAACACAAAACCAGACCAGTGGTAGTGGCGATCTTTAGGATAGGCCTATATTCAGCAGTGGAACAGCATGTGCAACAGCAGGGTTCGACTGAAATGATGATGATGATGAGAGTCCCACTGCAGGGCAAACGTGGCCCTTTTCTCCGTCCATTATTCCCGATCCATTTTATCATTTGTCATTTGTCAATGCAAACAGTCAGTGCAGAATTTCACCAATTGTGTATATCATTTTTTCTGATTTATGTAGTTTATGTACGTAATGTCATTAGAAAGAAATAAATAAATGTAATTTATTCGTCATAGATGTATATGAGACAGGATAGTAAAATATGCAACATACAATTTATGTTTGTTCGTTCTTTGGGGGAGGCTTATGTCCAGTAGTGGACGTCTTTCGGCTGTAATGATGATGATGAACCGACATAGCCCGACAAATTACTAAACATTAGTGGCAGTGACAGGTAGTGTGCCTTAACATAATAAGGAATAGTCTAGAAAGAACAAGAAGATTAATAAATTTTCGACACTAATTTCTCTGCCCTTTTATCCCTTTCATTACGCTTACAAAAACTTTCCCAGCAAATCGCAGAACTCGATCAATACAAACATAAACCGTTATGCATATTATAAAACAAATGCAGAATGGCGTAGACAGCGACAGTGCCCTTAATAAGGCTGTTTCATAAGCAAACGAACGCCACAAATATTTACACGCGTTTCAATTAACAGCAACTTGAACAACAAGCTATTACCACTACGTAGATCGGTAAAGAAGGTCCACTATCACCATTTCGGCCGAATAAAGTCCACTGCTGGACACAGGCCTCCCCCAAAGATCACCACAATGACCGATATGGGTTTGTTGTGGGCTCGTTGGGGGGTCTTGCCATAATCGCCACGCTTGGCAGACGGGTTGGCGATCGCAGTTGAGTTGTTAATGTACTCGAAGGACGCTGCTGCCCATCCTCCGGCCAATCCCTTAGTCGACTTTTACGACACCCACGGGAGGAGATGGGGTGGTGGCATTCTGAGCCGGCACCACACGGCACCACTATACAGAGTAGTTATACTATAGTAGGAGATGGAAACTTACTATTATTGTTATTTTATTAATAGAAAAGTTATTATTAAAAAACTATTGTCTTATTTTCGGGGACAATTCGATAGTGCAGGCACGGAGAGTCCTCGGTTAGTGTCCCATTACATTTTAGATTTAAATTATCTAAAGAGCTTCTGTGTATTGGACCCATGTCTCCGCGAAAGCCTATCAAAAGACGACGGTTCCTCTTATAGGGGATATAACCCCGTGCATAGAGAGACATAATAATAATAATTGATTGTCTCAAAAAGACACAATATTTGATTTTATTTCCTAAAAAATCCTAGTGTTGGGTACACTAGGATTTCCTGTGTCGTGGAACCTAATCTTTCAATCCGTAACATTAAAAGATAATATCATCCACAATTTCGGCCAAATAACGTCCATTGCTGGACAGAAGCCTCCCCCACAGAATACCACAACGTCCAGTATGGGTTTGTGTTGTGTGCTCATTGGGGCTATAATCGCCACGCTTGACAGACGAGTTGCTGATCGCAGTTGAGTTATAAACGCCGCTGCCCTTCCTCCAGCTAATCCCGACATCCCATAAATCCCACACCCACGGGATGAGATGGCTTGGTGCTATTCGTAGCCGGCACCACACGGCATTTAAAGATATTAATGATTAATTATTAAGTTACTAATAATTATTAAATTACAAAGGTTACGGTTAATTATAAAGTCAAAAAAACATATAAACGGAGGGTGTGTGTGAGTAACAAAACAAAACAAAATAGTATAGGTATATAATGTACAGCAAACTAATTGTGTAGTATCGATGATCGTTATCACTTTTGGCAGTTAGCATTTTATGTATCCTTATCATTGGACCGTTAAAATGAATGCAATTCGGTTTGCTAGAGTTTTCGGAAGTGCCTTACCCAAAAAGTATCAGGTTAAGTATTAAGCACACTACAGATTGTATAAAATGTAATGATCTAGCTGTAACCCGCCCATTTCGCTGGGCGTAGATTGTAATTTAGTGACAGTTATATTTATTAACAATTCAGATGAAGCCCTCCAGGAATAACTGGACGAAACAATAACAGGTAAAGTTTAAATCAAACAGCGCTTACAGGTAAGCTAGTTTCGTTGTTCAATTATACTTGTTGTTGTCTCGGCCTAGACGATGAAGAATTTTGCATTTTTGATGAAGGTAGTGATTTCCTTGTTATTTATTTTTTATTGTACAAGCACGCTTCACTGTTCCAGACACTGCAACTTCTGTAAGCCAGGATTTACCATGGCGATCACCGGAATAAACACCGATTAATGAAGCTCTGTGTGTCCCAGAGAAATGAATAAGTGTAAAAAAAATAAAGGAGGCGTACGAAAAAAATGTATATTCCACTTCCCTCCGTAGCAAGCAGGAGACAAAGGAAAACTATAGGCCGAATAGACAAAATAAATGGAAGTTTACAACGGGGATATGCCCAGTTGCCAAGCATGACATGGGTACAAAAACGTTGATATTTTTATTTTATTTATTTATTTACGGGTCCTATGTTGTGAGCTATTTACTGATTCCAGTTGTAGGTATGGCAAAAATGCTTGAACTCACGGAAATTTGTCCTAGTTGGAACAAGGAATGTATAGTCAACAACCCTGGATGTAACTTGCAAGCTATCAAACATAATATTGCGTTAATCTTGCCAAAGAATACATTCCCACAGGATATGATGTGTAGACTGTACATATTCACAGTTCAGTGTTGAATATTGACAGAATGATGAGGCAACAAGCTTAAAGCGAAATAATTTACTCTTAAAGTTACCATGGCCATAAGAAGGACTGGATAATGTGCGCCCACCCTTTACAGCATCCCCGCAGATGTTATCTGACACAATTGAAGCACTACACATTGTGCTAGAAATGTTGTGAACATTTTTACCTCAGCCGTTTTCTTACCCCGCTGCATTAGCTTATTCTTATGAATTTCCAGGCTTGAAGCTTCTGGGCCTATTTATTTCATGCTATAGAAATCTGTTAGCGCGCCCGCAAGATTTGTGGCACAGTTATAAGCGTGTAGCGATGAATATAGAGAGGGAATTCAAGAAGTTTCATCGTTAAATGTTACGAGATTACACACAAATTATGACTACTGCAAGTTATCTAACGAACGTGGTTGTAGACGTCATTTTACATACAACTTTCAGGAAGGTACCAGTAACTTGACTGAGCCTAATTCCGCCTAATATTTACAGGTAAACTTATCGTTATAACATACTTACATGTCAAGCTTTTTAGATAGGTATTGAATCTGCAGATTGGATTTGGAGTGTATAGGAACTTCAAATACTCGGTAGTGGTATATGACGCTACCACAACAGCCACTAAATTTGAGAAGTAAAAACGCCTATTGTTTATTTCTAGAACGCAAAAGCATACCGTAACTTTTTCGGTGAGATTGTTGGTCCGTCTATTGAGATCTTATAGCAATTACAATGAAGAGTCTATAATCAGCTCATAATATTATAATCAGCCCATTGCTATCCCACTGCTGGGCACGGGCCTTTTCTCACGATGGGAAAGTAAGGCCTCCACCACGTGACTCAGTGCGGGTTGGTGGACTAAACTCAACATTAAAAACATTTTGGGGCCCTCAGGTTTGCAGGTTTCCTCACGATGTTTTTCTTCACAATTAACGCAAGTGATAATCAAATTCTGATCCGCATATGAATCCGAAAATTCGAGAACTTTGACCTTCCTGTATGGATACCTCTCTCTTATCACTGCACCAACTCATAATGAATGATGTAAATGAATGTAATTAAAGTTTATGTTTGGGCGGTTCTAAATCATTTCCAAAATGTTCATAAGAACTCTAAAACCAACCTCTCAATTCCACTACAAAGAGTCTACAGGATCTTCGCTCACCACATGTACAATACAAACAAACATTAGTACATTTAAGCGGTACAAGCCGTATGCGATAGCATTCTTGTTTTAATTTATTCGGAGTGGCAATTAAGGCCGTGTTCCCATAACACAATGGCTGGTCAGATGCGACAATTGTGCGCAAACCGGGCTATCGGCATCGGGTCGCAGCGGGCTGCGTTCTCGGAGTCTGTAAGATATCCAGCCTGTTTTGGGGAGATTAAAATGTGTACACATTGTACGATGCGTAAGTATAGTCGTAGTTTAGAAATACTTCGGAATAAAACTGGTTTTAGGTAGGAGGACTGTTTTATTTACTGTTATGTTTTCAGTATGCATTCTTCCCATCCGCACATATAGTTCTCAAACACCAAAAGACGCTAAATCAGCCACAAAAGGTCCACTGTTGAACAATGGTCTCTTCATAGGTGACTGGTTACATGGCTCTAGTGTGATCTTACGAGGACCTGGAGCCACCCTTCGGTGCCGAAGATGACCGCTCCAGTGGTTTTAGCCGGTAGGAGTCCGGCATACCCCTTCGCCCTTCCCCGGGGCGAAGGAAGTTCCATGTAGAATTTCTACTAAAAACCAATAAAAAAAGGCCACTCCTGCGTTCACTGCCTCAATTTCATAAATTGACTTGAACCTTTTTTTTTATTTTCATTACTGTGATTATGTTGTTAATATTCCAGTGAAGTTAAAACTTTTGTCTTGTGTTAAGTTATTGTCTTATGTATAGTAGCGGTGTTAATATTTAGTGATATATACCTATAACTAGGGATGTAACGATAATTATTTTTGCCGATACGATACCGATCGTCATAGTAACGTATCATTTATACTGATACCGGTACAATGTTGTACATGATATAATAGAATTAGAAGTTGCTGCTTTTTGTTTAGAAAACAATTTATTGAATATAGTAATGCCTTAGGTTTTCACTGCAAATTGTTCGAAACAAACAAAAACGAACGAAAAACAAACAAATCTATAATATATGCGATGTGTTTAAAAGTGTTTAATTATAATTATAATGAGTAAAACTAGCCAAAACTTAAGACATCTCTAGTAGGGATATTTTTGGATACAATATCAATATTCTCAAGTTGTTTACAGTATCACAAATATTCATCGAAACCTTTGAAGGAGGAGCCTCTGGTATCTATTAACTTATAAAAAAGTAATTAAGTTAGATATGGCAAAATACGGTACATAAAATACAATTGTTTTTTATTGGTGCCCAGTGGAAATTCATCATGAACTTCCTTCGCCCCGGGGAAGGACGAAGGGGTATGCCGGACTCCTACCGGCTAAAACCACTGGAGCGGTCATCTTCGGCACCTAAGGGAGGCTCCAGGTCCTCGTATGATCACACTAGAGCCACCCACTGGTGCCACGCCTATTGGCACATCTCGGAGAGGGTGACTGTAAAGCGGTCACCCCCCCAGGGGGATTGTAAAGGATCCCCCAGTGCGTCCCACGGCAGCGCGTGACCACATGCGTGCTACCGTCTTCTCTTGGGTCGCTTGGTGTGGGCACGCAGATTCCCCAATCTACGCACCCGCGAACCCAGAGGTCCCCCACCTTATAGCAACGGCAGGGGTTTTCAGGCGTATCGGAATTAGGCGCCAGGGCGGTTGTTACCCCGGCGCCGTCTCCTTCTTCTTCGAGCGGGATCGGCCCTCTCCCGATCCCGCTCTGCGGTCTCCTTCTGGAGCATGACGCTCTCACAGAAGGAGACCACTGCATTCCAATTTTCGTGCTCTGCCAACATAGCCGACACTACTGCTGGCAGAGAGAGATCTTGCCCGATCCGATCGACCAGGATCCGCCGCTCAGCGGCCCACGCAGGGCACGCCTCGAGCGTGTGCTGTGCGGTGTCCTGGTCGCTATCACAATGTACTTTGTAACCTAACCTCATAAAATGGACGTCTAAAGGCAGCATACAAACTAAGAAGCCGGCACAGCTTAGCAAAAGATTGCTTTTATCTTGCAGCCAGTAAATCTGCAAGTAGGAAGCGGGTGGACGATGAAAAATGCCCTGGCAGCCCCTCGGAAGGTAACCGTGATGATACGTGAGTTTCGCTGCGGGAGATTTATTGGTTGCCGGCCGATAACCGGTCGCAGGGTGTACTTAGCTAAATACTTTGTTACAATATTTCATGGAAGTCATGTTTTGAGGTGAAGGTTTTGTAAGATTATAGAAATTATACTATTATGTATTTTTAAAAGTAGTGTCGAGAAAGTCATGAATGTAGTCGGTTTTAAAATTAACTTTACCTGTGATTTTTCATCATCATTTCGGCCGAATGAAGTCCACTGCTGGACACAGGTCACCACAATGACCGATATAGGTATGTTGTGTACTCATTGAGGGGTTTTGCCATAATCGCCACGCTTGGCAGGCAGGTTGGCGATCGCAGTTGAGTTGCTAATGTACTCGAAGGACGCTGCTGCCCATCTTCCGGTTAATCCCATAGTCGTCGTTTACGACACCCACGGGAGGAGATGGAGTGGTGCTATTCGTAGCCGGCACTACACAGTGATAGCCGGCACCACAAACTGTGATTTTTAATTGTTGTAAAATGGTTAACTTTTGAGCTGTTTTAGTATAGGCAAAAAATCAGGCAGTTAACATGAAAATAGGGAATTTAAATAAGCATATGTGCAATAGAATCCATTATAAATACCTACAATTTATAAACAACTTTGAAATATTTTAATATTACACTTAACAACAGCGATTAAAACAAAAACAAGAAACGTTTACAACAACAACTACACGCGTTTAAATTACCATAATTGCAATAATAAAACAATGTCTAAGGAGAAATATTCCAATGAATGTGACAGAATATCACTTCCAAATAAATCTACCTGCAGTAAGTTAGAGCCGGACTAGAATTTAAATCCTGTGTTTATAGAACACAAAACATGGGGCAGGGTCGTTTCCATTACCCACAAAACGACATTACAACCGCATTCATATTCAACCAAAAATAATCACTAAAATATTCCAATTATGAAAGCTATAGAGTTGATTACAGCGTGTATAGTTCGTTAGAACGGTCGGAGAGCGAAGGTCGTTGAAGGTTGGCGCGCTTTTCCGCGATCAACGGCACTAGATTAAACAAGATGGCGGGAGCGGCGCGTGCGCAGTGGCCGCGGTGACTTAGCTGAAACGATAAAATGTTTCACGCGCTGATTTATTTGATAAAACGCAGAATTCAATAAAATATTTGTAGATTTCTTTTAGTGGTGTTAGGGAATTATCGGCTCATGCATTAGTAAGAAGGAAACTAGTTATTTATTAAGGTCAATACATAAGGTACCAAAAGCAGGGCTTGTAGATATAATTCATTTTAGTAGGAAATGCTTGAAGAAATACTGTATTATGTCAGAGATTAAAGAATGAGAGTATGAGGTCTTGAATTCGATTCCTACGATCCCCTTATGACATCGGTGAAAGTGAGAGTCTAATTGAAAGTGCAGTTGGCGCAGTGGCTAAGCGATTACCTTTCTGCACTACATATGCGTAGCTGATTTGATTCCCGCACAGTACAAATATTTGTATGATCTACAGATAGTTGTTTCGAGTCTGGCTGTTTGTGCATGTGAGATTTATGTCTGTAAACTGTACTCACGTTACATTAGAACTACATGATTGGAGCAAAGGTCTGCGTCCGGAATAAACACGCATCAGAATTGGACAATTAAATGAACTAAAATATAAAGATTTATTCTGTTCTTATACATTGGGGCGCTATTAGAAGTATAAGTAGACCATCAAAAACAAATATGGTAAAGGTATGTACATAATTATAATCGCTTAACAAATAAAACCAACAAATCAAAAACAGTTAAAAACCAAACATGAATAAACTTTACCTAATTTTCGGAGCGCCATCTTAGCGCCGCTGATTTAGCTCTAAGTCGCCATAATAAATGTGCTTTTAATGTAACGATACTACGGCACGAGCGGGCTCCGATACCATTATGAATTTCGTCCAATCCGCGTTCAACTTACATTTGATATTTATTTAATAAACTTAGTTTTAGCTTCGTTCGATTTAGTTTTATGAGTGCGGTTAAATTAAGCCTGTGGTTTATTTAGGGTTGAAGCTATAATTATCTTTATAATTTAATTTAACATATCGTCAACCTACAGTGAAAACCCATTTGATCATTTTTAATTGAATCAACGCACCTTAAGTGGATATGTGGCTACCACATTTCTCAGAAACGCCTACGAGAAGCCCAAAAAAAATACTAAATCTAGGGTAGTTTCACTAGATACAGAGACCGACAAACATCTTTAGAAAAAGCCACGTAGCGGGGGAAAGTTATATCACTATATTACTACATGAAGAAAGAACTTTGTACGCCTTTTTAAGCACATTGCGCGCACGCATTGAGATTTGGCATAGTTAAAGGTCATATGGCGGACGAGTGCAGAAAGTTAAAATGTATGTGTAAAAAAAAAGAATTACAGTCGAGTTTCGACCATTGGTAAAGTAAATATAAATACACAAGATCTACATGTATGTATATATGTTCATAATATGGTCGTACCGTGTGGTGTGCCGATAAAAAATATAGCACAACTCCATCTCCTCCCGTGGATGTCGTAAAAGGCGACAAAGGACTGTAAACTAGAGCGATGGGCAGCAGCGTCCCGTCTGTAGAACAAGAGACATTCTGCGCTCACTAACCCGCCTGCCAAGTGTGGTGTGTACTGGCAAATTCCCCTCTAAATGAAGACACGGAAGCACGGAACCCCATTCTTTTACTTTTTCTAGAACAAAAGTTACTCCTACATCCTACATCAGCTATCCGCCAGTGAAAGTCTCGTCAAAAACTGTCTAGCCGTTTTGGAGGTTAACTGGAACAAACAGACAGACAGATAAACATCGTAAAAATGTTTTTTTTTTTTAATAAGTACCGTATATACTTTCTGATGTATTTAGTAGAAAAGCTGTTATTTTGACATTACAAACACACACTTCACTTTTATTTATTTGTATAGATCATCATCCCAATATTATATATACACTCCATTTTGATCGAACAGGGTTGAATATAGATACACGTTGCTTTATCAAATACCTATGTATATGTATGCAATTTTAATAAATTATTGTCAATGCTAACACGCCCTAAGTTATTTCTAGGAGCGTATAGTTCCTAGTATCAATATACATAAAAATGAATATTTAATTTAATGTATGCGCTCCTATACCATTCATCTGATTCTAACTTTGTACAGTAGCTCAGACAGGCCCATGAAGGTTTCTGATACAAATTCGGCTTCATTACCCCACTACTGAACAAGAGCCTCACTAGAGGAAGGAATTCGCCAGCACTCACCAGGCTTAACTGGCGGGTTGGTGAGCGCAGTATGGCTACTGTTTCACAGAAGGGACGCTGCTGCCCATTCCTCTGGTTAAGTCGCCTTTTACGACATCCACGGGAGGAGATGGAGTGGTGCTATATTGTTAATCCGGATAATTATTACTTATTAATTATTAACCCTTAAATAAGTTTTGGTTGTATGCAGCTGAGTAATTTTTAACCAAGCCAATTTGTTACTTTGCTAATGCTTCGTTTTTTTCCGTGTCTTGATATAGAAAATAGCATATGCATAGTAGTGATAGTCTAGTGATTGCACGCTTGTCTTCCAAACAGGAGGGTCTGAGATCGATCCCGGCCCGCAGCGCTGACGTTTCGGATTCATGTGTGGATCAAAATTAGATAATCACTTGTTTTAACGGTGAAGGAAAACATCATGAGGAAACCTGCACACTTGAGAGAGCCCCAAAATGTTCTCAATGGTGTGTGTAGTCAGCCAACCTGCACTAGGCCAGCGTGGTGAACTAAAGCCTAACCTTTCTCATGGTGAGAAAAATCCTGTGCCCGGCAGTGGGACAGTAATGGGCTGATTATGATTATATAAAAAAAAGAGGCATTACAACGCTTCCTGGGTATTATAGCTAGTCAACTATATAAAACTAAACGGTCTACTTTCGATTCGCTCCTACGCATCCATATATATAATTTACAGCAACCGCAACCGATGATTTCTAAGTATAATACTTAGTATAATATCTCATCGCAACTCAATAGATAACAGTACTGCGGACGAGTAAGAAGTATATTTGCTTAGCGAGACCATTAATCATAGTTCGGCCACCATATCAGTATGAGAACAAAAGGCCTGTGCTTTCAATCCACGAAATAAAAACACTATCAATATAAACTATCGCGGTCTGCTGTAAGAAAGAAGTCGGCCGAAAGAAATTGACTGCTTGTAAGTGGGTAAGTGAAGTGTAATGAAAGAAGAAAGAAAGACATACCCATTTCGACAATGATCACAACAGATGAGACAATTAAAACTAAAAAAAAAAAAAACCACTGTTCGACAAAAATAAGTAAAGTAAAAACATAAAAAGACTGGTAACCCTAAAAATAATTGGTCGATTCAAGATAAATGTTCTGTATGGACATCGTATGATTCTGGTCTATGAACATATATAAACTATCTATGACCGACATCATCGTACATAACATTATAAAAACAAGTTACATTATAATAAAACACTTTTAAACGGATTCTGTCACGTATATTTTAGATTTTTCTTTTACCTGACGGTTTGAAGGGTTCGTGGTCGCAGAATGACATAATGAAAACAAGTTACCTAAGTCATTTTAACAATAATTTATAGAATGCATAAGTTACAAATAGAATCATAATAAACATGCCTGTGTTGTCGGCGTATATTCGCAGACAGAGGTAGTTCACCATATTGCTGTGATATCGGACGGACCTAATGCCAGCGCGCAGCGGTTTTCAACAATAACCTATGAGAATATTTTTATAAAAAAGTTCAGGCGGCAATAATTCATTTACTTAAAACTTTGTGGTGTGAGCTACCTCTGCTTTTTAGAGTGTAATAGAGTGTAATAAGAATCCTAACTAAGAAGAAGGATCTAAATGGTAATGGCAATATTGAAAAATATAAATTCTTTTGAACGGTGAAGGAAAAAACATCGTGAGGAAACCTGTACACTTGAATGTGCTTCAAAAAAGGTCTCAATATAAAAGCAATGCAAGGACGACTTATAACGAACTATTTATAAATACTACGTCTATCATCATAATGTCAGCCAAGGAATGTTCACTGCTGATGAAGAAAGGTCCAGTGCTACTATAAAGTAACCCAAATACTAACAGACAGGTTTTTTCATGTACCTCTGATAATTTGCGAAAAGTGTGCACTATTGGATGGGAAAAGGAAAGGCAGAAAGAGATCATTTTGCGTTTCAAAGTCAGGTTGCTCAGTCGAGAACAGGTGTAGTGACTTCACACTTAAAAAGTTCTTAAAATGATGACTGCACTTGGTAAACAATTGTCGAACACAGATCAAATAGCAGACACAGGTCGGACAGCTATCACATTTGTGTATATTATCGTATCTCTCTCGATACTTGTCAAAGTGCAAACGACTCCGAGTTCCAGTGTGTTACGGAATGTTAGGCGAATCTGCCCCTAATCACTGCCCTGGAGTATTTAGGATAGTAAGTTTAAAGGTCATCCCGCCATCTGTAGGTCATCAGACCATGTTCAGATTTGTGGTAGTCTAGTACAACTAGGGATAAAAACATATATAATTATCGACACAGGTTGTGTTGATACTCCCCTCCGAGATGTGCCTATAAGCACCTATATGCGTGGTACCAATGGGCAGCTCCGGATTGTTCGTTCGTGTGATCCCAGAGAATCCTTTGGATGCCGAAGACGACCGCACGACTGGTTTTACCTGGTAAAAGTCCGTACGCTCCCACGGATGTTAGACGAGGCAATAACAATTCCACAGTAATGAAAAGAATCGGTTGTGTTGATACCGGTAAATTATGGAATCCATTGCAAATTGACCGTCCCCTTTTTAAGGGTCGAAGATCACTACCCATGTGGTTATGGCTGGTAAGAGAGCGGATAGAAGAGAGCTACCAGTCATCCCTCTCCCCAGGGAAGTTGGTTAAGGTATGAGCTTTTCCACCGCAGTGCAAAAAAAAGGTTGTGTTGATCCGGATAAAGGAATAATAGATTCAAACTATAGAATTCATTTCGAATGGACCTTCTTGATAAGAATCTTGAATGTGATTCAGTTTGAACTGTGCCCTAACAGAATTACTATTGATTAAAAAATATCACGACCACGTACAATCTGTTGTTTATTATTGTTTTAATTTAATTTATTACTTAAATTATGAGCCATTCATGTTTTCTGGGTTAATAACAGTTTATGTGACCTAAAAATAATCGTAT
This sequence comes from Diloba caeruleocephala, assembly GCA_947459985.1. Taxonomy (NCBI): domain Eukaryota; kingdom Metazoa; phylum Arthropoda; class Insecta; order Lepidoptera; family Noctuidae; genus Diloba; species Diloba caeruleocephala. The sequence goes on from OX381616.1 coordinate 21,058,049, forward strand.
CAGAGACTTGGTTATAAGTTATTTATGATCTGTCCAATGTTTTGTTTTTGGTTATTTATTAGTTAGGTTAGGTTAGGCATTGTAGCCGGGTGTGGGCGGAAGCCCTGACTGCCCAGAACAAGACTCTCTTGCAGAGGCCACAAAGAGTCATGGCAGTCAGGGTCATACGCGGATACCGCACTGTGTCTTCCGAGGCCGCGTGTGCGCTCGCGGGAACGCCCCCGTGGGACCTGGAAGCGCGGGTGCTCGCCGAAGTTTATTGGAGGGGAACGGACGTTCGGGCTGAGAGTGGCAGTCGCCCTCCGCCTGAACAGTCATGAGGTGGCGCAGGGAGGCCCATATTGCCATCACGGGTCAGTGGAAGGAGAGGCTGGAGATACCTAGCGCCGGCCTAAGAACCGTGATGGCTATCCAGCCGATCCTGGAAGAGTGGGTACGGAGGCGGCATGGCACGTTGTCCTTCCGTCTCGTGCAGGTGTTGTCGGGGCATGGCTGCTTCGGCAAATACCTGCACGCAGTGGCAAGGCGGGAGGCATCCCCCGTGTGCCACCAGTACGGCTGCAGCGAGGACACGGCGCAGCACACTCTCGAGCACTGCCCTGCTTGGGCAGTGCAGCGCCGTGATCTCGTAGCAGTAATCGGGAGAGACCTCTCGCTGTCGGTTCTGGTAAAAGCCATGATTGACAGCGTGAGGGTTTGGGAGGCAGTCGCATCGTTCTGCGAGGAGGTCATCTCGCAGAAGGAAATGGCAGAGCGGGTCAGGGAGGAAGATGCCCTGGCTGACCCAATCCGTCGTAGGCGGACGGGTCGGCGCAGGCGGCAGAATGCCCGCCTGATGCCACCCTAACAGTAGCCAGCGGGCGGTAGATCGGGGAGTCTGCCGTCCGCATTGCACGGCTCTGGAGTTGCGGCGACGCCCTGGATGCATCGCCGTATGTGAATGGTAGGCAAAAGTGGGCCAACAGCTGATCGGCCGCGAAGGTAGTATCACACAGTACTTGCGGTCCATCAAAAAGCGGATGCAGTTCAACAAGCGGAGTTTTTAGTGGGTGCAAGTCCCACATAACCACGCAGTATCCCGGGACGGCGTGGTATGCATAACGCATTTTCTCCGCGTTAAAAAAAAAGGCATTGTAGCCGGCAATAGTTGAAAATGCCAAATCTTTACGTGGATGTTGCTTCGATCATGCAAGTCAAATTTTATTTTAAACATGATAAAGGGGTATACTTCCAATATTCTTTGTTCTGGTGTCCGGATTAAGAATATAGCACAATATAACTCCATCTGACTAAAGTTGCCGACATAGCAGAAAGGATTAGTTAACTGAATTGGCAATGGGCGGAGCACATAGCTCGTAGGACTGATGGCCGTTGCAGAAAAAGTTTCTCGAGTGGAGACCGTGAACCGGAAACGCAGCGTGGTGGTACGACCTCCAACGAAGTGGGCAGACGATATGGTGAAGGTCGCTGGAAGTCGGTGGATGAGGGCGGCATGTAACCGCTCGTTGTGGATATCTACGAGGGATGCACTATTGTATCGTAAATTGTATTAGTTATCAACGCTACTACTGCGTTAGACGTCGTAATGGCGTTACTAAATCAACGTTGTAATTGCGTTATCAACCCCATCAAATCGGCCATACAATATCCACTGCTGAACAAAGGCCTCCCTCATAGATTTCCACAACTGTGTCATCATATTGGGGGGAATTTGCCAGTACCCACCACGCTTGGCAGGCGGGTTGGTGAGTGCAGAATGGCTACTGTTCCACAGAAGGGACGCTGCTGCCCATCTCTCTGGTTTAGAATCCCTTAGTTGCCTTTTACGACACATCCACGGGAGGAGATGGAGTGGTGCTATATTCTTAATCCGGACACCACACGGACAATCTGGACACCACACGAACAATCCGGACACCACACGGATATCCGGACACCACACGGACACCGTATCAACCTACAAAAACTTGTATTATGGCCTCTGCTGGTAAGCGGTCACTGACGCTAGTAAACATCCATAACACCGGAGGCGTAATGTAAAAGCGCTCAGACTCCGTAAACTCTGCAACATCGAGAGAATATGGGAGAAGATCGCTGTGTAAAAAGATCTGTATGTAGATATCTGGGCATATCAGTCGACGCCTGGTCGTTTGCCAAAATATTCGTGGAGTGACATGATTACGGTTAGTCTTCATGAGCGTTTTAGGCAGAGGTTGGCAAGAAACCGCCAAAGAATTGGAGGGACAAACACATTTTGGATAGCTCAGCCAATGAAGTTAGTTTTTAGGCATTGGAGGAGCCGCTGATACGTGGCCGATCTTTTAAGATTAGAGGAGAGTTAGGAAGAGAGTTGTGCTTCCAATACCATTCTTCTGTAATACCATTTCACGAATATCTGCTACACCAGAGGACTTACCGATGCCCTTCTGGCATTTCTGCCTGGGCTTTCGGAACTCGGCACTCACCGCACAAAATGCAGCAACTCAAGGTACACCGGTATTCTGTGAGAGCATGGAGTTTCACCGGTTAAGTCAGCCCATTTCCAACAGTAGATAATTTATTGTTTTTTTTTTATTTATTACTTATAAACCCTTGCTTCTTTCTTTGTTTTTCGTTTGGTTAGTGGCCGATCTTGTGTCACAGTTGTTCAAGCCGCCCAAAGGCCTCGAACTTGGCTTAACGACTGCCCTTTAATAATAACGACCGGGACCGACCATTTCACGTGCCCTCCGAAGCACGGAGACTTGCAGTTTAAATACCACTATGCGGTCACCCATCTATAAACGGACAGTGTCAAGACTTGCTTAACCTCACCCATCATTTACCGATCAGTTACTGCCGATTGAATATTACCTTATTAATAAACAATCCTCAATATAAATTTTAAAATGTGGCTACGAATATATGATTTTAGGAGTTTCAGCAGTAGCGTCTCGTGGTCTACACTATCAAAAGCTCTTGAAAGGTCACAGAAGATACCATTCGTATCTTGAGATCTTTCACAAGCATCGTAGATATGCTTGATTAATGTGGTACCTGCGTCAGTTGTATTACACCCTTTGGTGAAACCGTATTGCTTATCGTGACAAAGATTGTTAATGTTAAAATGCAACAGCATTTGATTCAGCGTAATTTTTTCAAATAATTTGCTGAGTAAAGGCAGAACGGATACGGGTCTGAAATTTCTAGGATTTTGGGTGTTACCGGATTTAAACAAAGGTATTACTTATGTATTATATTACTTTACTACATTTAATTAAATCTGGGAAGGTTCACTGGTCAACGCACCTGTTAAATATTACTCCCAAGTAGGGTACTATAGTATTAATAATACCTTGACATACTGAACTGAACACACAACACACCCAGACCGGTCGTTATGGCAATCTTTGGAGGAGCCTCCCTTGTCCAACAGTGGACTTTATTCGGCTGAAATGAAAACTTTATGATAAACCAAAGTGATAAGTTGATATAAAGGAGTTTATCGATTAAGATTTAGCAAAAGGTCCTCTACGTTACCTAGAAATAATTAGGCGACTTAAAACTTAGAATGCATTAAATGTATAGCAAACATCATCTGTTAGTTATTACATAAGTGTCGTCATACAGTTATAAAACAATGACGTTACGTTGGCCAAATTATAAACACATCGCTGTGGTCGACATATCTAGTTACGTGTACAATGAGTCAATAGAAATATAGTTAGCTTACGTTGCGTTATGACAAAATGTATATATCATTCCGTTAACTTTTATTTTGGGTAGTGAACCTGGCGAAAAACAATATTACAGAACGGCGCAGTAAATTACTGCGTCTTTTTGACAGTTATATCTAAGGAATATTACCAGATATCGTTTAAGTTAGTGAGTCAGTGTATAAGAAATGTTGTCGTTTTAATAAAATAAAAAACACGGTGAAAACCTGTAAGAAAGTTTCCGGTGTAGATGTTTTAAAATTAAATAAGATTCATTGTTCCAACAAACTTCCCAAATAATCCTTATCAGATCCAGCTCCGTAGGTGTTCTCTTAGTAATGCAATGTGTCATAATTTTCGTGGAAATTTGCCGGTACTCGTCATGCATGACAGCTGCTCAGTTTAATCCCTTAGTTTTTTTGCAACATCCACGGGAGGAGAGAGGCGTTAAGTAGACTGAGCTCCCAGGACTGTGTGTACAAATCCCGACTATAACCGTAAAAAGTGCGAGTTGAAGCCGACGAACGATTTTTTTTAAATCTGGGCCAAATTTGTTTTTCCTAACTAAAATACATTGTCTGCTATTGAATTCGGTCTTGTACCAATAACTCTTCCCAAGAACAAACTTAACATCGTAATTGAAAAACATGTTCCCCCATATATTCGAACTACAAACGTAAGTTTGTACGCCCAATATTGAAGGATGTACCATGCTTATTTTAAGACGATTAACTTTTTATAGGTTTTCCTGTAATCTATAGGTAAAGAGCTATAGAATGTATTTTTTTCAAAATTTTAGGCTTAGAAGTTTCGGAGAAAAGGTTGGGAATCGTCAATTTTGGTCTGTTTTCTTGAATAACTTCAAAAACTATATATTTTAAAATGATTTATGAAACTCTCACAACAAGCCCTTCCATTTCATATGTTACACGATACAGTTTATAAAACTTGAGTCTTAAATTTTCTATATTGACCTCCAAAAATAACCCCATATTCAAAATTCATTTATTTACGTTACACGTCCATGTTTGGGTTATAGAAATCCATATGTGTACCAAATTTCAACTTAATCGGTTTAGTAGATTCGAAGCAAATTGGCTATGACAGACGGACAGATAGACAGACACACGAGTGATCCTATAAAGGTTATCTAGTTTTTTCCTTCGGACGTTCGGAACCCTAAAAATCAAGCAAAATAAAATGGAATTATTAAAATTCTGGATTACCAACTCTTTCAGTAACATACACTGGGTATGTGTTTAATTTTGAGATTTAAGTGTTCTGTCGCTCGATGTAATCTAATTTCATAAAATTGACGTCTGATTTCTCTACACTGTTCCGTATTAGTTCCACTCATTTGCTAGCGATTGACTGCAACTGGACAGAAACCTAGAAAGTAATAAATGTAGCAAAGTCGCACTAGTGAATTGTTAATAAAATAAATAAAATAAAAAAGCCTATATATTTCTTGCAAAATGTCACATGAAAAAAATCTTATAGCTATGCTATATCTACTTACGATAATTCAAAATTCAACTCAACTATTTATTTAATTTGCTAGCAATGATTAACCTAATGTTTTTCTTATTATTATTATTATTAATAACCCCAGAACGTTCTGGGTGAAGGCCTCCTCCAAAGAAGCCCAATGGTCCCTATCTTGGGCCACTTGTGTCCAGTTTGGACCCGCTGTCCTTGTGATGTCGTCCTGCCATCTTGTGTGGGGTCTTCCCCTGTGTCGTTTCCCCTTTGGACCGTTCCACGAAGTAATCATTTTGGTCCACCTTTCGTCTTGGAGTCTCGCTACATGGCCCGCCCATTTCCATTTTAGCCTTTGGGCATAGTTTAGAGCGTCGGTGGTATTTGAAACACTTCGTATTTCTGTGTGTCTTATTTTTTGTATTTTTATTATATATATTCAGCATACTACGTTCCAGGCCGCGTTGGCAGCTGGTAATTTTGTTCCTAACTTTGTTGGTGTATTTCCAGGTCTGACAAGCGTAAGTTAGGCACGGCAGGAGACATGTGTTCATCGCTCTGGTTTTAATATTTACTGCCATGTTGCTTTTAAATATTACTTTCATACTCCAGTATTTATTCCAAGTGTTTTGTATTCTTCGTTCTACTTCTAACTCATTATTTTTACTATTAAAGCCTATTTGTTTCCCCAAGTAGGTATATTTTCCTGTGTAAGCAAGTACTTCACTGTCAACTGTGATTCATGTTTCTGTGCTGTTTGTCATAACCATTGTTTTTGTTAGGTTCATTTCTAAATCGACTTTTTGGCTAGCTTCGTTAAGCGAATGGATCATAAGTTGTAATTGTATACCTGACTCTGATAGCAGCACCAGGTCATCAGCGAACCGGAGGTGGCTAAGGTAGTTGCCATCAACATTTATTCCGTATTGCTTCCAGTCCAGTTTTATCATTATTGTTTCCAGAACGGCAATAAATAGTTGCGGAGACAGGGGGTCACCTTGTCTTACTCCTCTATCGATGGGGAAGCTTGAACCGATTTTATCCAGTTTCACTCGCCCTGTATTGTTGTTATATATGCTCTTTATTACTTTTATGTACACATTTTCTACTCCCTGTTCATTTAAAGTTTCCCAGATGCTAGAGTGAGACACAGTATCGAATGCTTTTTTGTAGTCAATGAAGGCTCTGTCTTTCTTGATATTTTTTAATCACTAAATTCAGAGTATGAATATGGTCTATGGTTGCGAAACCTTTTCTAAAACCTGCCTGTTCCTTTGGTTGTTCCCCCGCTAATGTAATGCTTATTTATTGTTGATAAGCGAAGAAAATAATTTATACAGGCATGGTAATAAGCTTATAGGCTCCTGTAATTGCCTATATCATGCGGATCGCCTTTTTTATATAATAATATTACATTTGACTCTGACCATTGAGTGGGTGTTTCGGTGGTTTCCAATATGCGGTTGAACAGAAGAGTCAGTGGTAGAGCTAGTAGAGTATTGGCTGTTTTATAGCTTCATTTGTAATATTGAATTATTAATAAAAAGGTAGATTTTGTAATTTATATCAGATATTTATCTTAAAAAAGTCTAAGGCACGATATATAATAAAGCGCCAACGGGTCGCAGATGACAAAATCACCCATTCGGTTTTAATTTGGGGCCCTTTCCCTGAAATTTCTATCAACTGCAAAAACGTGGTTTAATTTTAATAAAGAACACTAGAGGATTCGGATATATCAACTGCTGCCTGCTAAAATTGATAGCACGTTTGACGTAGCGACTCGGGGCTTGGCTTTCTGTCGCAGATTCGTTCATATTTGTATGATCTGCAAGTAGTTGTTCCGGGTCTGGGTGTTTTATGTGTGTAGTTTGTATCTGTAAACGCACCCACGACACAGGAGAAAAAATGGCGAGGGACAACGTATTAAAAAAAAACGTTACCTCGTGATGTTTCCCTTCACCATTAAACCAATTGCTGTCTTTAATTTGACATTGCAGGACACATTGGTAAAAGCCGGATTCTCAATCTCAACATTCAACCTAAAGCTTAAGATAAGTCTGGAGACATACCACAGTAACATAATGTAAATAATTTATTCTAATTACATTTTGCAATGCGACAATAATCTACATCTGCACGGTTATCAACAATCAATAACAACCATTCAAGTCATCGGTTGCAAACGACCTTAAGAACTACCTTCAAGAGCTGGTCTAGGCGCATTCTTGTTCAAACCAAATGGTAATTATATGTTAATCAGCTGTTCTGAATATTGCAGCTTCGGCTTTGTAATGCTGTAGTGTGTCAATGTAATTGTGGGTTTGCATGTTTGTGATCTCAAAAACGGCTGCGACTTGTTGGCTGTTTTGTTAAGCAGCTGATTCTAATGGCACTTACATCTATCGCATACAGACGTCAAGGGCAGAAGCGAGTGATCGAATCGAGAACTCTAGATTGGTAACGCTACTGCTTGTAACCGTTCTGAGGGGTTAGTACGAGTTTCTTTTCATGATCGAAACGTAATAGTAAACTACATAGTTACCGCGTTCGGCGCTGCGATTGGCCAAAACTCTTCAATCAATCAGAGTGCCGAACGCAGTAAACGTGTAGTTTACTGTTACGTTTCGATTGCAAAAGGAAACTCGTACTAGGGGGGTACCGATGTATAGTATTTAGGCTGCAATTTGGAGGGTGACGGCCGGCGCTTTTAACTTTTAACTTTAGCAGGGTGTCCCGCGTAGCACCCAGATCGTAGAAATGGATGTTTGCGCTTTCCTCTAAGTTTTTTTTTCTTTTTTGTTTTCTTAAAAAACTTTGCCCCACACTAGGATTTCTCCTGTGTCGTGGGTGCGTTTACAGACATGAATTCCACATACAATACACCCAGACCCAGTACAACTACCTGCAGATCAAATAAATATTTGTTCCGTGCGGGAATCGAACCCACGACCCGGAGCGCAGCAGCCGACTGTATCAGCCACCGACCAACCGTTTGTATCTAATTATATGCAGCGGCTGGAGCGCGGACTGAAGCAGCTAAGATCGCGCCACTCGTTGTAAAAACGAGCGTTACGGCGATCTTTAGTACAGTACTACCTAGCAGCTTCAAATGTTTAATGACTAATCATAAATATGCAGAGCACTCGTACGCTATCGAACAGCTACACTGAACGGTTAAACCACTTCTTACACTTACATTGCACAGAACAGCGACTGGAAAAAATCGGTCGTGCTAATACATACAGGATGTCCAGTAAATAGCACGACATACTGCAGGGGGTGAGAGCCTGGGTCAACCTACCAAAAAAACACAATATATGTTCAGCAAAATCTTACGGATTTACAGTAGTACAAAATTTTCCGAATTATCGAAAAATCTCTACCTTGACACAGATTTTTAAGCATCTCGTAATGAAAAATTTCTTTTCTAGTTTTTTTTTCTCAAATTATTTGTGAATAGTTTACTTTACTCATTGATAAGTCTTTATTCTATTAAAAACTAAAATGTTCTTTTTTTTACAGTACAATTTTCTTATCTATAAAATTTTGTACTACTGTAAATCCGTAAGATTTTGCTCAACATATATTGTGTTTTTTTGGTAGGTATTGACCCAAGCTCTCATCCCCTGCAGTGTGTCGTGCTATTTACTGGACAATCTGTATAATCAATATTTATTCAATGCGCTGCAGAAACAAACTTCACGGTCATATCAGCATCTTTCCTGGCGCGCTTTCTGCCTTTCGACATCCAGGTGGAGACGGATGCGTGGGTCTATGATCAGATACGCTCTCTCCGCCAAAGCGGCGAAAGTGCACCTTCAGGGGCGTTCGACAGACTGAGGTGGCTGACAAAACGGCGCGCACTCGAGATGTGGCTCAGAAGTGAGCGCGTCAACTACCGCCTGACGCAGGTATTCACCGGTCACGTTTATTTCGGTGCGTACCTGCAAGGAACAGGACACAAGATTACGGCACAGTGCCACCATTGTCACCACAGCACACGCTCGAGGAGTGCTCTGCGTGGGATGCCGAGCGGCGGATCCTGGTTGATCGGATAGGGCAAGATCTCTCTTTGCCGGCAGCAGTGTCGGCTATGTTGGCAGTGCATGAAAATTGGAGTGCAGTGGTCTTCTTCTGTGAGAGCGTCATGCTCCAGAAGAAGACCGCAGAGTGGGATCGCGAGAAGGCCGATTTAAATAAAGTTAAATGAAGTGTATGCATCAATCTAAGACAAAACAATATACCATTTCGTAGTTTATTTTTTTAATCAAATGTTGCTCTCGGCAATCTATTATAATTATATTTCCTGTTTTTAAATCGTATTTCAGCATCAATCCATGTGAGGTAACATTTCTTATGAACACTGCTGTTCTCATGAATATTCAACATTTCAGACAAGTGTTTCCAGTCGTTATATACTTCAAATAATAATAATAATAAAAATAAATCCGTGTGCGCAGTACAGCGCACAGCGAAGCTTGGAGGGATCCTTTACAATCCACTCGAGAAGTGCCTGGGGGGCGGCCTTTTTACAGTCGCATTCCCTCCGCTAGAGGTAGCGACCGATTTATAGTCATCCCCTCCGAGATGTGCCTAAAGGCGTGGCATCAATGGGGGATTCCAGTGTGATCTTACGACGACCTGAAGCCCTCCTTCAGCACCGAAGAGACCGCTCCAGTAGTTTTAGCCAGTAGGAGTCCATCATGCCCGCCCCTTCACCCTTCCCCGGAGTGGAGGAAGTTCATGTAGAAAGGGTGATGGTCTTGGAGTTGAAATGTACGTATATACATGCCAAATGGAAAACGCGTCGAACTGCCGATAATGAGGTCATGAATTCATCATTGCCGTGAACCCACTCCTATCACAAGCACACTTAGCTGAGTTGGTGTGTTTAACAAGAGTACTAGTGATTGATCCACATTGATCATCATCATTATATCAGCCGAAGGACGTCCACTGCTGAATAAACACCTCCCCCACCATAACTTTGCACAACGGCTGGTTACATGTCGCCCGCATCCCTCCCCTCACCAGTTCGGCTGTCCATCTCGTTTGAAGCTGTCGCACGGTGCGTGCTTTCCACTCCAACCACTTCTCTTCCCCAACGGCCATCAGTTCTACAAACTATGTGCCCCTACCATTACCACTTCAACTAACTAATCCATTGCACTATCGAGTGGCATATACATAGGCATAGTAAAATGGGCGTCCCCCAGGCACATCTCTGGGGGAGTCGTAAAGGAGGCCTGTGAAGCCTCGCTGTACGCTGTACTGCGCACACGACGTAACCACGTGCGCACCACAATGCCGCACAACCGCCGCCGCCGCAAATTGTGTCACCGAGGTAACCCACGTCTATATCTCTTGGTAATTTCATCTAATCTAATCTTTCATAAGTAAAACACAAAATACTTTTTTATTTTTTTATTCACGTCTAACCGTTTAAAGGCACTTATGAATAGTCAAGACTTTAGTTGCCTCGTTCCAAGATGTAGATTTCCTATGGAGAAGAACGGGCAAGAAACTCCATGATACTACACTCATGATATACATACGGTAATTCTCTAAATTTATAATATCCTTACACAATGATTACGAATACGTGTACATGCGAAGATAATACTGAACCTACCATATCTTACCTGTAAATACTGATCTACACATCCAATTAATAGTAAGACAAGAGCGGAACGTTCATCTCGCCCTCGTAAACTAGTATCGATAGGTCCGCTCGCCGATCGTAATTATCGATAGCGCAACACTAATTGTGGACGTCGATATCAAGCAGGTATCGAGGCAGTGACGATGACGTGTGATGGCCCGTCGATAAGGTGTCGATAGAACTGTATTTGATGAGTGTTTTAAATTACTCTGTTTTTAATAAGGCACTTTTGACAAGTGCCTTTTGAAGAGATTTCGTACGAAGTTCAACGTCATAAAGATCATATTTATTGATCGAGTAATATTTGACTGCGAGAATACAGAGTCAAAAGCGAGTCACACACCAAGATTAATATTTAAAAGAATGGTTGTAGTTTATTCTGTGAAATCATAATATGGTATTTTTTTATTTAAATATTGCACATTGAATATTTTTACGGTCGTGGCTAAGTAGCTCAAGCTATGCTCGGTCAATCTGTGACGTAAGTGCGCCGGTTGTAGTCCTTGCCTAACCTTTATCATTCGTGCAGTCGCGAATGGTCCAATTCTCATTTAGTCCAAAGGTCAAAATAGGTCCCATTTATATGAGGTCCTTTTCGCAAATGGTCCAATTTACAAACATACTAATAGACACTGAAATTCTTATGGATCCTCTTTATAAACTAAAATCACGTAGGTATTTAGGAAATATTTGATTTTGTCTTGACAACTATAAAATAGCACACCACGTAACACAACAGTGCTACTATTCTGGCACTCACTGGCTTCGCTCGCTCGGCTCTTTTCACAGTTCTAACCTATATTATTCGGTATTAAATACTACAAAGTGCGAAAACTTTTCATGCCGCCTGTTACAGATATTCGTAAACAGCTGGGACTGACCACTTAAGTTATTCTTGGATCGCATGAAAGAGTATCGATTTAGGATAGAAAAGAATCGGCTGAACAAAGTCCACTGCTGGACACAGGCCGCACTCAAAGATCACCACAACGACCGATATCGGTGTTTTGTGTGTCCATGGGGGGGTTTTGCCATAATCGCAACTCTTGGCAGGTGGATTGGCGATCGCAGTTGAGTTGTTAATGTATTCAAAGGATGCTGGTGCCCATGCACCACACGGCATCATAAAGATTACTTTATAAAATTCATCTAATTCGCAGTTAGTCCAATTTGCAGCTGGCCCAATTCGTGAATGGCCCAATTTCTGGACAATCTAATTGACACCGTCCAACAACTATTATGAGAAGTGCGAAGTTAAAACTACTTTATTATATGCAAAATATTACTCATATAACGATAGATTAACAATGGTTTGTCACATCCCTACATTATTGTTTTACTCTCATTGCGAGCTACCGCAGGAAATTGTGCGCGTACGCAGCTTTTTCTAAGTGACGAAAGGCCTTTAATGTTCTATGAAATAGTTTTATTGTTCGAGCGTCATTACCGGCGTAATAAAAATGAAAGCTATCATTAAGATATAAAAGTTTATATTCCCCATAATTGTGACACCTAAACTAAATAAATATAAATTAGAAATAGCAACGCGTCTTATTGTAAATCACAGGTGTTTTGTAAATGGAACGTAAAAGATAAAGGTACGCTTTGATATTAAAAGGAAATTAATTAAATATAATGCGGGGTTTACTAGAACTTAGCGATGCAGTCCAGCGCTGTTATTCCACTAGGTTCATATAACCGTTCTAGTGTGATCATACGAGGACCTGGAGCCTCCCTTACGTGCCGAAGATGACCGCTCCAGTGGTTTTAGCCGGTAGGAGTCCGGCATACCCCTTCATCCTTCCCCGGTGCAAGGGAAGTTCATGAAGAATTTCCACTGGGCACCAATAAAAACAAAAAAAAAGGTTCATATAACCATTAGCCTAACTCCATTGTACGATGTAGCAGGAAAGAGTCCTGAGGCAAGCAGCCAGAGACTGTCGGTAGTTTTCAAGTTAGAATAACTATAAAAATGACACATTTAACTGTTAAAGCAAGTAACTCGATAGCAATCCTGGCATTCGTATTGTTGAACGAAGCATAAAGCAATTAATTTGGTCTAAAATCAGAGTTACTAGGTCCAGTCGCTTATCTCTTGTAAACTCTGCATTAAATGAAAAGCACTTGTTGAATATTGTGCAACTTCTCGCAGTGGTAGTTTCTGGTACAAGTTTTAAGGATGTTATGTCTCATTTCATTCAGTTCTTGTAACAGATCGCGTGGGAAGGTAGCAGTTGATGTTATTATGACATTTTAATATTTATGCAATATTCTTGATTTGCGATAGTTTACTACGAACTGCCATGAAATCCTTTAGGAAATATAATAAACAAGTGATTTCTGAGTTTAGTTCAACATATAAAAATAATAAACCATTGTCTGTATGACCTAAATGGGTTGGTTTACGAAACACTGTCTTCATGTAGCAGTAAAAATTATACTCAATCAAAACAACACCGACACTTTGATGGATATTGAAATAGCGTCGCAATTTCTTATTTATTTTGAAGTTTTTTTTTTACATTTTGGAAAGGTAATAAACAAGGCTATTACCCAATAGTTAGCTACTACCACTGGCGCATATAAACTACACCAAAGGAATCACTGGCCTGTTGCTGATCTATGGGCTTTCGGTACTCGCCATTGACCCTAAGAAACAAAGCATAACAAAATCGAAATCGAAATAAATATTTTTCTTTGTAAATACTTATCCATTTTTTGTATATGATATCTGTTCTCTCTCTCTCTCTCTCTCTCTTTCTTTGCTGTCGCAGAATTAATATTTCCCCCCCAATAATTACAACATATTGCATATAACCGGTCTTCTGTGGGGGAGGACTTTGTTCAACAGTGGATGTTTTTGACTGATAGGATGAAAATGATATTAGTGCGAAGACACCTTTGAGACAGTGTTGAAGCCTGACTGAGTACAAGAATGGACCACATACCATGCATCAGCGCTAAACAATACACCAGTATCGTGGTACTTCCCCAGTCGAACTGGCCTGTTTTGACACCATAGTCAACCACTGGTAACTGATGGTACTACCATGAAAAAATATAAGTAAAACAAAAATCATCCATAAATCAGACTTCATCATCATTTCATCCTAAAAAGTCTAACGCTGAAAACAGGTCTCCAGGCCCCCAATAATTGCAACAACGACCGGTATGGGTTCGTGTTGTGTGCTCATTGGGGGGTTTCACCATAAACGCCACGCTTGAAGACGGGTGGGCGATGGCAGTTCAGTTGTAAATGTACTCGAAGGACGCTGGACACCCACGGTATGTGATGGTGGCATTCTTAGCCGGTACCACGCATCCAAACTTTATACATTCATTAAAAACTCTAACTCAAAACCTACTCGTAAAAACAAGTTATCTAATCGGATGTCGGGCAGCAAACAATAATTGCTTATCCGTTCAAAAAACATCATAATTAACACACTGCTTACCAAATCACCAATAGCCATGCAATCAATAACTTGGCAAATAAGACCGGAACCACATGAGCCTAACGTCCGCCGTCCGGTCGAAGTGTAGCAACGCCTTATTAAAAATCTCTACATCCTTCCACAAAACGACAATTTGATACGTCACTTAAAGGAAGTGATTTCGAAAAGTTGTGGGAACGGTTTAAATTTCGCATGGTTTTAAATGTCAGTCTATTAAGTTCAGCACTTTAAAATTTCGGAACAGAAAACATAGTGCGAGCAAACTGTTATCTGAAACAAATAAAAAACAATAATGACAATACTTTGATTATCATTGCATCTTAGGGTAGTTGAAGATGACCGCTGTGGCAGTGGCTGATACAGTCGGCTGCTGCGCTCCGAGTCTAGGGTTCGATTCCCGCACGGAACAATGATGTATGATCTGCAGGTAGTTGTTCCGGGCCTGGTTGTATTGTATGTGGAATTCATGTCTGTAAAGCACCCACGACACAGGAGAAATCCTAGAGTGGGGCAAGGTTTTAAAATAAATTAAAAGAAGATATATGCAACATCCAGAGTAGGGCATAGGAAAAAGAAAAAAAACTGAATAGAAACTGCATATGGTCCAAATTGACGAATTTTTTTGCATTACACTTCCTCTGTATTTAAATTGCGCTAATCTGTGTCTTATGAGTCATGGTTGAGTAAGGTATTTCTATCAACTTCTTATTTATTTTTTATTTATGCATATACAATAATAGTAAAAAAAAAACCGTGTAGCTCCGGGCCACAAATAGGGCTACTCCATTTCATCCCGTGAGTGTCGTAGAAGGCGACTAAGGGAGTTTGGAACCCAGTGCGAACAATTAAGCACTTTGAGTTACCCGCAAGTGACAGGTAAACCACCAACACTAGCATACCCAAGGAGGGCTGGTGCCTGTAAAACCTTTTTGGCAACACCTTAACAATATGACTAGAAAAATATTGCGCGGATCCCAAGTAGCTTGTGACTAGGGCAGAAAGAAGAAGCCACTAGAATAGTAAAAGAGATACATCAAATAGACGCAATTACATACAAAGCTACTGCTTATTTTACAAAAATGTGTTAAGAGAGTTTAGTAAGAATATTTAGAAGCATGTTGTTGAGTAATAAATAACATTTGTGTTTCATGGAGTTTTTTAAGAGATATCGCACACTAAGTTGGTTTTTTTTAATTACCTTTGGTTAAATTATACATGAATTTGGTAGTACTTACCACGCTTCGGTTTTGGTGAGCACAGAATGGCTGATGTTCCACAGAAGAGTCCAGAGTATCTTAGTTGCTTTGACATCTACAGGAGGAGATGTAGTGTTATATTATTAACTATTAGTCCATGTAGTATCCGGATACCACACGGACTCTATACATATGTATATCTGTATAAGCATTAACCAATATACGATAACAATTGAGAGGAGAGAAATGCTGTTTACGCCTGGTTAGGACTGAAATGAATTAAAGTCACGTATGTTAGACAAGAGTGAGTTCCAGTAGCTTATACTGCTTGTTTCTGAATCAGTCTACAAGTATAGTCTACCAGAAAAATCAGGTTATCTGTGAAGTGTTTAGACAACCAACCTCCAGATACTCTATGGTACATTGGCTCCAGTAGCCATTAGAATGTAATTATTTACCAGGTAACGGAATCGCCATTATTGTCGATAAAACTTCTGGTATGTACCGGGTTAGTCGGAAAGGGTGTAATAAGCCAAAAGGGTGTAATGAGCAACTTCTGTTCTACGACTTTCCTCAACACGTCAATAGTTAGATTTATAGCTTTTAAAACGTTTCATGGTATATACGCTAACACAACCCTATCACCAGCTGCGTCTTAGATTTTGTCAATTAAAATAGGTATTGTTATAGTTAATGCCTATGCGCTAGGTAACTAGAATCGCGAGCGAGACCATTTTCAGAATTGTTGTATAAACAGGGCTGCACAATTATCAACAACAAAATACTATTTTATTTTTATATGAATATTAAAATAAACATTTTATAAGATGAGACATTTACTTGGAAACATCACTAGCGACACTTTAAATTGGCTGTGGCTTAGTACACCTTTTCTGACTAGGCCGGTATAATTTAGAAAAAATTGTGCAAATAAAGGAGTTTTCGGTAATAATAAACACAGCAATCTTGTTACCGCCATTGATTGTTTTTCTGACAATGTCCCACACTAGGATTTCTTATTTTATCGTGGTTACCCTTCATATCAGCCACAGGTCGTCCACTGCTGAACAAAGGCCTCCTCCTTAGATCTCCACAACGAGCGGTCACATGCCGCTCTCATCCAACGACTCCCAGCGACCTTCACCAGGTCGTCTGTCCACTTCGTTGGAGGTCGTCCCACGCTGCGTTTTCCGGTGCGCGGCCTCCATTCGAGAACCTTTTTGCCCCAACGGCCATCAGTTCTACGAGCAATGTGCCCTGCCCATTGCCACTTCAGTTTACTAATCCTTGCAGCTATGTCGATCACTTTAGTTCTTCTACGGATCTCCTCATTTCTGATTCGATCTCGTAGAGAAATACCAAGCATAGCTCTCTCCATAGCTCGCTGAGTGACCTTGAGCTTTCTTATGAGGCCCATTGTGAGTGACCACGTCTCTGTTCCATATGTCATCACTGGTAACACACACTGGTTAAAGACTTTCGTCTTTAGGCATTGTGGTATTGTTGACGAAAAGACGTTGCGAAGTTTCCCGAACGCTGCCCAGCCGAGTCGGATTCGACGATTGACCTCTTTCTCGAAGTTGGACCTACCTAACTGGACAGTTTGTCCCAGGTAGACATACTCGTCAACAACTTCGAGAACAGAGCTCCCAACGGATATTGGGATGGGCACGACATGGGCATTTGACATGACTTTCGTCTTGCCCATGTTCATTTTAAGGCCCACCTGTTGGGAAACCCTGTTGAGATCATCGAGCATTGTGCTGAGCTCTTGCAGCGATTCTGCCATGACTACGATATCGTCGGCAAATCGAAGGTGAGTGATATACTCGCCATTGATGTTAATGCCGAATCCTTTCCACTCCAGCAGCTTGAAGGCATCCTCCATTGCAGCGGTGAACAGTTTCGGGGAAATTACGTCCCCCTGTCTCACACCTCTCTGCAATGGAATTGCCCCCGTGCTCTGTTCATGTACTTGGACCGACATAGTGGCGTTTCTGTATAAGCACTTCAACACTTCAATGTACCGATAGTCAATGTGGCACCGCTGCAGAGATTGCAGCACTGCCCAGGTTTCGATCGAATCGAAGGCTTTCTCATAGTCCACAAACGCCAAGCATAGTGGCAGATTATACTCCTCGGTCTTCTGTATAACCTGCCGCAGCGTATGGATGTGGTCTATGATACTGAAACATTTTCGGAAACCGGCTTGTTCGGGAGGCTGGAAGTCATCAAACCTGCGCTCGAGACGACCCTTACCGGACATAAATGTCACGTGCGCAAACACCAAGTCCCGAAAAGACTATCTGTCGTCATTTCATTATTTCAGCTGAAAAACCTCCACTGCTGGACAGAAGCCTCCCCCAAAAATTGCCACAACTACCGGTATGGGTTTGTCTTGTATGCTCATTAACAGTGGCGATCACAGTTGAGTTATACATGTATACTGAATCCTCCACCTAATCCCATAGTCACCTTTTACGACATCCACGGGATGAAATGGGACGGTGGTATTCTTAGCCTGCACCATAAGGGTTAAGTAATTAATATAAATAATTGTAGCGAGCGGGCTTCAAATCCGCGAAAAGTAGCGCAGAAGGCCAATCAAAGCCCCTGTACCGTCAAAAATGTTCACATTTGATCCAACTTTTCAGTCCATATAACAACTACCGTCTCATAAAGTAGTCATGGCTAATAGCGTTAAGATTAAAATTATCTGAAGGGCCCCTGCATGTTCTGACTCATGTCTCTGCGTAAGCCTATTAAAAGACCAGGGTCGCTCCTTGCAGCACCTTATATAATCCGTAAAGAGAAACTCAGCAATCTTGCTGTTTCTGTGTTATCATATATCATACTATATATGATGATTTTCAAGTTACGAAATAAACTATTATTCACACTACCATTCTCGAGTCAGATAGTCCTACTATCCACTTCATAATATCGCTAGCAATGAATCACAAGGCTACTGGATAGCGTTAAAAGTTATGGAATCCAAAGATCTAGTACCTGACAGATATGACGAACTACTTCAACATGGCAGTTACAACTGAGCAGTGATAGCCGAGTGGTTGAACGCTTGCCTTCCATACAGTATGGCCTGAGTTCGATCAGGACCCGAACCTCGGGACTTTTAAGATTCATGTGCGGATCACAATGTGATTATCATTGCGTTAACGATGAAGGAAAACATCTCAGTGGAGTATAGTCGCCATCCTGCACTAGGCTAGCGTGGTGGAAATTATTCGAGTACCTGGAGCCTCCCTTCGGTGCCGAAGATGACCACTCCAGTGGTTTTAGTCGGTAGGGTTCCGGCATGCCCCTCCCCCCTTTCCCGGGGCGGAGGAAGTACATGATGAATTTCCACCGGATCATTTTCAAAATTATACTCCTTTATCTCTAATAATGTCCTAATGGTCAGTCCGCATGTGTGCGTAATAGTGCCTAATATTCCTATTTCAGCGACCGTACTTGTAACTACCTTTATTATTATATAGGACGGAAAAAGATCATGCACGTCACTAAAACGATCACCGCTGCCTATTGTATCAGCCAAAAAATGTCTACTGCTGAACAAAGGCCTCTCCAGGTCATTATTTTGGGAGTATTTGCCAATACTTACAACGCTTGACAGAGTAGGTTCCTGAGCGCAGCATGACTGCTGTTCCATAGAAGGCCACGCTGCTGCCCATCCCTCCAGTTTAGATTGCATGCTCCTCCACCCTTCCCAAGACTTCATACTAGAGCCGCCCATTGGTGTCACACCTTAAGGCACATCACGGATCCAATATTTAACTTATAAAATATGAACTTTCAAACAGCAGTAGTGCAAAATCAACAACGAAATATACAGACCATTCGCTACATTTCTCTTGACACCACCAATGATAATATAAAGGTAAAGAAAGGAAACCACTTTAATTCGATCAGCTATTACGCGTGAAGGAAGCAAGGCAAGTGTGTATAACCCGACAAATTAAACAAGTACTGTGTTCGGTAGCATTATAGTCGTTCAAGACTACATCTGGAATGAGCTGGGTATGTCGACCTGAGAGCGCTGAACTTGGCTGACCATTAGAAAATCTAATCTCACGCCGCTTCTGTGTGGGTCGGTAGGTGCGGCTACAAGAAAGTACAAAAGATTTATTTTTCTTTTTAAAATAAAATAATTTTTATTCCTTTATAAACTGCAAGTGTTTTAGGCTGTTTTTTCGTAGCTGTTGTGTGAATAAGACTGAATAGAATTAAGAATAATTAATATCAAAAACCCATTTAAACACAAGCGTTTACTCATTATTTCCTCATATCATGGGGGTGCATAAAAACATGGCACATAACTGGTCCGCCATCTTTGAGACTCGGCCATATTGGATTTAGAATGATGTCACTTAGCTAGCCATGCATTGTCATCTAAACTAAAAATGGAAGCAAAATTTCAGCTCTCTATCTATCTAGTAGTGGGGATAACTGTTTTAAAATTCAGTTGCAAGATTCTATCCATACTAACAAGGCAAGTTTAATCAAAGCTTGTAAAAATATAAACTATGCCTGCTTTTTGAGTATTTTTATTTTTCATGTTTGTTGGTGGTATGTCTCTTATTGCTAGAGTCCTGCTAGTTTGTTGCAACCGCAATTCCAGATGTTCTACCGCCTAGCAGTAGTAGTTCTATAGTATTATTGTGTTCTGGTATGAAGGGCACTGTATGTAGTGAAATTACTGAGCATCATCATCATTTCAGATGAATAAAGTTCACTGCTGGACACATGCCTCCCCTTAAGATCGCCACAACGACAAGTCAGGGTGTGTTCCGTACTCATAGGGGGTTTGTCGTAATCGCCACGCTTGGCAAGTGGGTTGACGATTGCAGTTGAGTTGTTAATGTACTGTTTTTTTTAAACGTTGCCCCACACTAGGATTTCTCCTGTGTCGTAGGTGCGTTTACATACATAAATTCCACACACAATACACCCAGACCCGGAACAACTACCTGCAGATCATACAAATATTTGTTCCGTGCGGGAATCGAACCCGCGACCCGGAGCGCAGCAGCCGACTGTGTCAGCCACTGCACCAACCATGCCGTCCAGTCGAAGGACGCTGCCGCCCATCCTCCGGCTAATCCCATAGTCGCCTTTTACGACACCCACGAGATGAGATGGGTTGGTGCTATTCGTAATCGGCACCACACGGTAAAGCATAAGAGAGCATAAGAGACTAATAACTAATATCTAGAGGTGACGTACGCAGTGTGGTGCAGGACTAGTCTTAGGTTGCATTATAATGGCTCTAGTGTGATCATACGAGGATGACCGTGCCAGTGGTTTTAGCCGGTAGGAGTCCGGCATACCCCTTCGCCTTCCCCGGGGAAAAGAATTTCCACTGGGCATCAATAAAAAAAAAGAAGGTAGCATTATAATGTTATGCGCAGGCGTGACGCCTACCACCAAGCAAATGACTTGCGGGTCTCGTCTCGTCATTAGGCTGTATAAAAATGGTTTCCAGCTCCTCTCAATCACAGTGTTACGGATGACAGTACGATCAGCGTGATCAATAGGTTATTATAAGAAGCCTGAGGTGTTCCACTAATGGGCAAAGGCTTACCTATCATCTACTTGCCTACGTAAGTGCGAAGGACCAGTCTCTTTGAAAGTCCAGCTCATATCGCCATCTGCATTTGGGTTCGTTAGGTTTGCTTTTGCTATTTAGTTCCCCATTGGGTCGTAAATTTGGCCTATTGGTCGTCTGAAATATGGCAGATGTGTCCAGTCCAGTTCCACTTAAGCGAAGTAGCTTCATGAGTGACGTCTGTTATTTTTGTCAATCAGCAGTTTCGAAAGGAGAGAGTTTAAGGCCCGGTATAGATAGAGTCTACAGACTCAATACTGTTGACACTGCCTTGACTTAGAGTACTTTCGTGCACCCGCACACCGTGCAGTCGCACCTGGGCCCCGCCCAATCGCGGCTGCCCCGTCCAACACTTACCCTGATTGAAACTATTAGAATGGGCGAGGTGAAAAGCAAACACTATAGTTACGGCTTTCCACTTCGCTACAGATACGCTAACTGCACATTTACTGCTATGAATATCGCTGGCAGGTTAGTGCAATTTATTTTTATTTACTAAGTTATTTAGTACTAGTTAGTTTTATAAAAGTTGTAATTCTGTCTATCTCTAGAAAATATCGGGCTTAGTACCTCCTGCCCACTTGAAACAATAATAGGAAATCGCAGATTGGCAAAAAGACACGAGAGAAAGTTTTTTCTGTACGACTGGTAATTTTTTTTCGCTTGACTTAAATCCTTCCGGTTCTTCCTTCACCCTGGGGAAGGGTGGGAGGCATGTGAACTCTTACTGCTTAAAACCACATGAGTGGTCATCTTCGGCACCGAAAGGAGCTCCAGGATCTTGAGAACAATCACACCGGAGCCGCCCATTGTAACTGGTGCACATCTTCTCTCGGCCTTTAAGCACATCTCGGAAGGGATTACTGTTGAACAGGCATCTCGAGGTACATCTCGGGGGATTGTAAAGGATCCCCTCGAAGCTTCGCTGTGGCCTCACTGTAGGACGTGACCACGTGCATACCACCACTTCCCATTTTCATCTGTAGGAAGTTCACTGAATTGGTACAACCGCCTCTTCAAACCCTGTTCGCATCATAATTTCAGCCAAAGGACGTCCACTTCTGAACAATAGTCTCCCCATAGATTTACATAATTGTGTCATCATTTTGGGGGGAATTTGCCAATACTCACCACGCCTTTGATCGCAATATAGCTACTGATCCACGGAAGGTACGCTGTTGCCCATATCTCTGGTTTAGAGTCCCTTGGTCACCTTTTACGACATCAACGAGAGCAGATGGAGTGGTGCTATATTCTTAGTCCGGACACCACACGGCTGTTCGCATCAGCTACATTTAAACCGCATTATTGTTAAAGATAAAAACCAATTGTTTTTCCGTGTGGTTCCCGGCAAAAAGAATTCCACTCCCTTTCCATTCCCACGGGTGTTGTAAAAGGTAACTAAGGGTTGATGTCACTAGGATGGTCAGCAGCATCTTCCCTTGTGCTATTAACAACATACGACATACAACATACAACATACGACTACCAATCCGGTTCCCAAGCCTGGTGATTATAGCAATACCCATATGACCGCTCATTGCAATGATCATGGGGTCATGTTCAGCAGTGAAAGTTTACGGGCTGAGTGAAAGAACGAATGAAGAAAATTGGTTTATTTTGAATCCTCATTCATACACACGTTGCACATTTTATATACGATAAATGAAATACGATGATAGCACGTGTAATTGTGAATGCATGAGGCCAAAATTGGGACCTATCTCGGCTAGTGCTACAGCAAGCAATATGATCCAGCGCTGATATTCTGATAGGCCCGTAAGACGATGTCACGAATATCAACTATCAGTGGCGTTACCAGTATTATTTAATTTTTATACGGTTTTCTTTCGTTGCCGCGGTACCATATTTTCCACACTACTCATCTGTGCCTTATGAAATATCACTTGACTCATATGCTTGTATCTTAGAAGTGTATCCGAGCAACTGACAGACGTACCGACATGCAGATAACACAGAGTCGCGCGACGGCGAGGCAGTGCGTCAGGGTGGCGGGCACCATAGCGTGGGCAGCACTAAGTTATTGCTCCTACAGCCTCTTACCGTTATCGTATAGCCCTTTACAATGTAGTGGTAGGATTTGAAGGAAATAGTAACGATTCAGAAGAAGAAGCGTTCTTATGCTCAAATCTCTATTTTTTGATTACATACTTGGGGTTACGGCCTTTTAAGGTAATTAACATTTCTAAAGTATTAAGGTCATTTCTCTAAACCAATATATAATTAAAAGCGGGATGTGCCTAAAGGCGTGGCATCAATACGGGGCTCTAGTGGGATCTTACGAAGACCTGGAGCCCCCCTTATATTATTAATCCGGACACCACACGGAAAATACTTAATATTCATTTTTAGATCTAGATGTGATGTTATAATGGACATAAACTTAAAATTAACTAGCCACCGACTGGCTTTACTCAAACCACTCCGAGCACTACTGGAATCCCCGAAATTTTCAATTTTCACAGCATTTTTTACAAAAAGTGTTCCTGCCTTCCTTATAATTTCTGCTCCCAAAACCTTACAAACATACAATTGATTCATCTCATTCCCATACCAAAAGCTTCCTGAAATCGTGCCTCCAAGAGGTCGAAATCTTAGAAACCATTGTAAGACAACCGAATATCGTACATTGTTACGTACAACTTGTACATCGCAAGGCAGACCTCTGTACACTATATGAGAATATAGCTAACATTGACTGGGGCGATGTCACCAGCACTAGCGACTTAGATAGTGCAGTAGAAATTTTATATACCAAACTGTTTATTGTTATAAACAGTACAGTCCCTATCAAAACGCGTAAACGTTGTTCAGGTCGTTATAAATATCCTACATGGTTCACGGCAGACATCATACGTAATATTAAATACAAACATTATAACCATAAAATGTTTAAACAGTCGGGTAAACAATTAAACAAAGAATTATTTAAGTATTATCGCGAGTTAGTAAAATCGCAAATTGAGGAAGCCTATAATAATTACATTAAATCTGTGCAGAAAAAAATTAGTACTGAACCGTCGGCATTTTGGACATTTATTAGGAATCTAAGGAACGATAAGCAAACAAACTATGATTACTCATATAATGGTAAGATCGTATCAGGGCAGAACGCCGCCGACGCATTCGCGGAGTACTTCGCTTCGGTCTTCCATAAAGAGATTCCAACCTTAGATCCAGAAAATCTATATCCTTATCCAGGCGTAGTTTCGGACTCATTCCGCGTTTCTGTCAATCCCATAAGTTCATTAGACTTTAAACGCACCCTAAAGCGAATAAAACCATCTTCATCATCAGGTCCTGACGACATCCCACCATTCATTGCAAAAGATTGTGCTTCTGTGTTAGAAATACCACTGCTATATATATACAATCTATCCATAACAACCAGCACTTACCCGACGTGTTGGAAGTCGTCCAGGGTCACGCCTGTACCCAAAAGTTCACTTAGACACAAATTGGATGAATATAGGCCCATTGCTGTCCCCTCCATTTTTGGTAAAATTTTTGAAGCCATATTAGCCAATCACATTAGTTCACAAATCAAGGTACGCCTGGACGATGCTCAGCACGGATTCAGGGCGGGTCGATCTACTGCCACTAATCACATAAACTTCGTTAACTATACTCATTCCGAACTCGACATAAGGCGGCAGGTAGATGCGGCCTACTTTGATATCCAAAAAGCTTTTGATAGGGTCGATAACGATGTGCTCCTAGGCAAACTTTCAGCTATAGGCTTTACTCCGAAGTTACTTCAACTTTTTTCCAGTTACCTGAGTAACCGTAAGCAATATGTCCAACTTGCTGGATACAAGTCTCAGTCCTACTACACCAGATCCGGAGTCGGTCAAGGCAGCACATTAGGACCTATTCTCTTCCTAATCATGATCAACGACCTTCCCCAGGTCATCAACCATGCAAAGTGCCTGATGTTTGCCGACGACCTTAAGGTATACACGAGCGTCCGGTCAGTTTGCGACTGTATAGCTCTCGAGAACGACATACGCAACATAATAGATTGGTGCAACAGAAATCGTCTTCAATTGAATGAAAAAAAATGCAAAGTAATGACTTATACCAGATCTAGGACCCCCATTAACTACAGTTATCGTATGATTGACACAGCACTGGCAAGAGTTTATGAAATGCGTGACCTTGGTGTGACGTTTGATCCTCGCCTTGATTTTAGAGAACACGTCTTGTCCGTGGCGAAAACGGCGAATAGAACACTTGGTTTCATCATGCGCCAAACTTATACATTTCAGGACTGTAGACCGGCAATAATGCTATACAATGCGTACGTTCGCAGCCGGCTGGAATATAATGCCTTGATTTGGGACCCATACGAAGTCAAGTACAAAGCGGTTATAGAAAAAATTCACAAAAAATTCTGCCGATTTTTGTACAAAAAGAAGTACGGATTCTATCCGTTTCTTTATCCATCGCTTTTCGTTACGGGTATGCTCGGACTCGACACGTTAGAGTTACGAAGGAGCTTACAAGCAATCATCCACTTTTGCCAACTGCTGGCCAATAAGATCGACAATCCCACAGCATTGATGGATATAAACTTATACGCTCCTATGCGAGCGATTCAGGGTGTCGGAGGCCGCAGTCTACGTCGACGGCGGTCCCTGCTGGCCGTGGCAGTCGCT
The DNA here is from genome assembly GCA_947459985.1 of Diloba caeruleocephala. NCBI lineage: Eukaryota > Metazoa > Arthropoda > Insecta > Lepidoptera > Noctuidae > Diloba > Diloba caeruleocephala. The sequence goes on from OX381616.1 coordinate 21,083,844, forward strand.
CGCACCCGCGTCACAGCGAACGCACCTACGCGACGTACTCTTGCACTTCTTAACTCACTTATATCTACACAAGATGTGGACCTGTTCTCAGACAAACTCAACAAAATCATATCCGCGGCCCGGATCCACCTCACATTCTTCTTCCTTACTCCACACTCATAGCACGTTAGGAGACGAGCATTAAATTTTAACATCAAAATAAATATAGCATGCAAGCAGTAGCTTCAGTACGTGTATGTTTAACTGAACTTGTTTGTAGACGTTTTGGGTTGACCTGTTAAGTCTACAAAATGTTTTAACAATAAATAAATAAATAAATAAATAAATAAATAAATTGTTGTAGAACAGTGATGCTCAAGCTGGCCCACAGAGCTTATATGTGATGGTTACGAAACTGCCAAGTTTTTCTGTTAGTCTGAGTTCAAGAGTGGCAGCAACCCTAGCATCTCTAACGATAATATACAGCCACCATCGATCCATTTTATCGGGCGTAGTATTTTTGGCAATATTCTTCTTCTCTATATATAGATGGATGGCGACCCTACTGTGAAGTAGGGTCGCCATCCATCCGGATTTGTCTAAGTTTGCAGGGTGTCCGCGGAGCATCCGGCTGGAGCGGTCATCTTCGGCACCTAAGGGCTTCAGATCCTCGTAAGATCACGCTAAAGGGCGTTGTAGACCTACTGACCGTTAGATTTTTGCTTTTGGGAATTATTTGCATGAAGAACCTAGGTGTTGTCATTATTAGACTGAACCAGGGAAGTACTACGCCGTCACATAATACCCGCATGAGGTAGCAACATTGTTGGTCAAAATATGACAGATTTACGGCATAGATCCCCATGAACATCAAGAAAAAAGTGTGTCTACCCTAAAGTTCAGCAAAACATCAGTGAATCCCTGGTGATGCGAATGATTATGGGTAGAAGTGATCGTTCTGAGAACTAGCATGCTCTTTTGCCATCCTATACAATAAAAAAAATCTGCAGTAATGTTCGGATTTCAAGCTAAAAAAACCAGGGATTTCGAGCTTCTTGACCTGGTCAATTGATTCTACAGTTGGCAAACCTACCTCATGGCCATGCACATGCTCAAAAATGAACATGTCGAGGTGAGGGAGTGACGAGCATTCCGTCGCCGCTAAGCCTCCTTCACAGTAGGTCAATGACAAGACGCATCGCGTGCAAGTACGAGAGTTATATAACCCTTGAATGAAGAAGGTTGAGCATCGCAGATCTCAATATACCGTGTGTACGGCCAGAAGGCTAGACAGGTAGTCTGACCTCGGTCTGGGCCGCGTATAAATCCCATTGTTTCAGCCAGATAGATATTATTTAATATGTAAGCGAAATATATGCTGTATATATATTATAGTCTTACATGGTAGTGAGCCTTCACACCTCCGTATTTATGTTTGTTTGTTGAGAGTTTGCGTTCAAAGTGCGAATAGATTTCAAAATGGTTTAGATGTTGCCATTTACAACAATCGTATTATTTTGAATATTTGAAGTTAAATACATTTTTATGTTATATGATAAAACACAACAATGTATAAGTACTTGAAAGAAAAATAATACTAAAATAAAAAATAACTGCAGATAACTTATGCTCAGACAAGATTGACATCACTATGTTACATATAAAAATAGACGTGCCTATAATTTTCAGTGATAGTCAACAGCTGCGAAGTTATTCAAATTCTTTAACCACGTAAAGTATTTGGCACTGATAATCTTGTAGAAGTTGGAATAATTTGCAACACATCAAAATTTACGTGAGCAGTGATAGCCTAGTGGTTAAACGCTTAAAAAACCAGGAGGGTCCGAATCCGATCCCGGCCCGCACCTCAGACTTTTCGGATTTGTGTGCGGATCAGAAATTAATTATCACTTGCGTTAACGCTGAAGGAAAACATCGTGAGGAAACATGTACACCCGAGAGGGCTATAAGAATTCTTCTCAATGGTGTGTGTAGTCCGCCAACTCGCACTAGGCCAGCGTGCTGGACTAAAGCCTAACCTTTGTCATGGTGAGAAAAATCCCGTGCCCAGCAGTGGGACAGTAGCGGGCTGATTATGTAAAATTTTACTAATAGAAATTAATATCTGGATGGTTTCGGTGTGATTCCCGGCAAAGAATAGATCACTCCTCTCCACCCACGGGGGTAGAAAAGGCAACTAAAGGTAGATATCAAGAGGATGTGCAGCAGCGTCCTCCTTTGTCCTAATGACAACATCCCGTGATCACAAATCCGCATTCCAAGCCTGCTGATTTACGGCTAAAATAATTAATCTAATCCAAAATCTTTTATTTGGGATTGAGGATTTGGAATACCAACAGCATACATAAAACATTTATAATTAAGCCGTTATACTATCGTTTCTCGTTTCCTGGGCAAAAATAATGTATTTTGATATTTTTTTTCAAATTTCCAAAAAGATTTAAACACTAATTATCAAATTCATACCAATACGATAAAGTAACAAAAAAATCGAGGCGCTGATATGCTCATTACAGGTATACTCAACGTTCTCGGAAGAAAACAACACTCAATTATACTCGTACCGATCTACACACTAATACAATGATGGAATATTGATATCCGACACAGCGGGACATCAGTAGTCAAATCAGACATCAACACCCGTACCACCGGATATTTCTATGCATCAATATCATTGTTATTTATTAGACTTGCATTATATTTTAACCCAATAACACTCGCAGCCCCCCACTGACGTCACTAAACCGTTAAGGTGGTACTAACAACTATATCGTAAAAATATTATAAACGTAAAAATATTATAAACCCAACTTACGTAGCTATATAAAAATGCTAAAATTTTTACGAAGACTCACAAATTTACGAGCAATTCTTCCGAATGCAAAGACAGTTATTCTTTAAGTAACGTGGACATATCAGAGCGGGATTCCAGCCTTAATTAACCAAGTCGAATGTAATTGATAAGTTCATGTGATACCTTTTCGGATAATTAATATTGTGCGGTGGTTTCGGCCCGTTATGTAGCCACGAACACGAAAACAGTAGCGAGAAATGTTATGTGTACGAAAATGGTAGTGACGTCGAAATATTTTATATGGTGGATTTGTCCTTGATTTCCCCGCTAAAAGTGTGAGTGAATCTGCAGATACATATGTGAATCTAATGTATAAACCTCCAGACATATCTGTGAGATAAAAAAAAGCCTGAGCCTGAAACCTGACGGCCAATCCTCGTAATTAATTTACACTGTGACTAAAACTTGACCGAACTGAGATTAAATTATGAATTGACCGAAAAAATGGTATTCTGCTGCTCTTATAAGATCAGTCGAATTTCAGTATAATCTCGCTATATGCGTTATTAAACCCAGCAATAGCATTCTAAATTGACTATATAAGTAAAACACTAGATATACTGATTTGTATAACCCCGCCGGCCCCGGGGGTCGATCTAGTCTTATTTCAATCTCAATTTTGACGTTTATTTATGACAATTTAGTACATGTGACAGCAGAATACTGTTTTGGCTTCTATCAACTTTCGATCCATTTTCGATCTGATTACATTGTCAGTTGACGTTTGACGTTGTTTGTTAGTTTAGGAGAATACCATTTGTGACATTGAGACTAGATCAGAACTACATTTTTCGCCAGGCCTCCATATTTCCACTTCTCAATATTTCTGTAATCCCTAGCTAGGACTACCCGTCTACTGTGTTAGCCACTTGGCTGTTATCGCTTCCATCTATCCTAGTTTTTGCAAGTATCCGCTTTTCTAATGTACAACTGCAGAAAGTTCTGCTGGCGCGCAAAAGATAACAGTCTCGGAGATAAAAAAGTTGTAAATAAGTTATCTGCATCTCTCAGCACATTATTTTGCAGACTTACTTATGATCAGCTTTAATCTTAAAAGGCTATAAGTCCAAATCCTTAACGGTACATACATAATTATTGTTATTGCACAAAAATGTAATTACTTGAAGCGATATTTATTGATAAAAAAATAAAATATGACAGAGCGGCTGTGCGGCCGGCGAGAGATAAAAGAGAATCTGCACTTACGCGTCTCACATGTGTAGTCTTGACCTTACTTTACGTGGTTTGTAGATTAAGGACCTTATACTTGTAGCCCTACAATATCCGCGAGTTTAAATTTCATTTAAAGTTCTGAATGTATATCGTAGCTATATGTGTTATTAAACCCAGCAATAGCATTCTAAATTGACTATATAAGTAAAACGCTAGATATACTGATTTCTATAAGGCGGGGGGCGCCGGAGGTCGTTGGTGCGCAGATTGGGGAGTCTGAATGCCCATACCAAGCGACCCTCGGGAAGACGGCGGCGCGTACGTGGTCAAGTGCCACCGTATGTTCAACGCAGCGCACCAAGAGCTTCAGGGGGATCCTTTACAATCTTCCCCGAGAAGTGACCAGGGGGCGGCCATTTACAGCTGCCTCCCCTCCGCTAGAGAGGGTACCGCTTTACAGTCATCCCCTACGAGATGAACCTAACCTAGTTTGAGGACCTGGACCCCCCTTTGGTGCCATAGATGATCGCTTCAGTAGTTTTAGCCGGTAGGAGTCCGACATGCCGCTTCGCTCTTCCCCGAGGCGGAGGAAGTTCATGACGAAATTCCACCGGGGACCAATAAAACAAAAAGTTTATGCTGATTGACGTGTGCCAGAAAAAGTATCCTTCGAACTAAGTAATTTTTTCATGCAATTTGCAGACTGTAGGCACGAAGATATACCTAATTTTAACTTTGGTAAGTAAATGAAATGAATTATTATTTGTGGTAGATGGATTGACAAACATCCAGAATTGGATATGCAGATGATACAAAACTCGTTTCTTAAATTTGTGGATTGTTGTTGTCGCAATTCTCTCGTACGTCCGTGTCCTGGGGAAGGTGAAAGTGTATGCCGCACCCTGAACGGCTAAAACCAACTTTGGACTACCTAGAATACAATAGAATCGTTTATTCAGTAATTAGTAATCTCTGTAATAGCTTCTTCTGCAAAATCAATATATATCTTACGCAGGCAGCCCGACCCCATAGTAAAATGCCAAGGGACATTAATCAAAGTAGTGAAGTAAACCAGTCTTGCGGTGGTTTTATCTGTTAGAAGTCAGATTTTTCTAAGAGCACTAGCAGCCAAGCGGTGTGAAAAAAAAAATGCGGACTCCATTGGGCATTCAATGAAGCGTACATTTTTTTATTTATTTTTTATTGATCCGGTGGAAATACCTCATGTACTTCCTTCGCCCCGGGAAAAGGCGAAGGGGCATGCCGGACTCCCACCGGCTAAAACCACCGGAGTGATCATCGTCGGCACCGAAGGATCTCCATCTAGAGCCACCCATTGGTGCCACGCCTTTAGGCACGTCTCGGAGGGGATGACTGTAAAGTGGTCATCCCCTCTATTGGAGGGAAGGCGACTGTAAAGAGGCCACCCCCCCAGGCATCTCTCGAGGGGATTGTAAAAGATTCCCCCGAGGCCTCACTATGCGACCACAGCACTCCAATTTTCCTGCTCTGCCAGCATAGCCGACACTACTGCTGGCAAAGAGAGATCTTGCCCGATCCGATCGACCAGGATCCGCCGCTCGGCAGTCCACGCAGGGCACTCTCCGAGCGTGTGCTGTGCGGTATCCTGTCCGCCTCCACAGTGGTGGCACTGTGCCGTGACCTCGCGTCCTATCCTGTGCAAGTACGCACCGAAACAACCGTGTCCGGTGAATACCTGCGTCAGGCGGAATGTGACGCGCTCGCTCCTTTGAAGCCAGGCTCCGAAGAGCGGCAAGACAGCCTCGACGACGCGCTTTTGCGCGTACTGTGGCAGCATAAGCCGCTTGCGCCATAGCTCGAGGGCACGCCGCCGAGCCTGCTGCCTCAAACGTTCGAGCGCCCCTGAAGGGCGTTCCCCGCTCTGGCGGAGGGAGCGTGTTTGGTGATACACCCACGCATCCATCTCCGCCAAGATATCAAAAGGCGGAAAGCGCGCCATCAGAGTTGCCGCCTCAAAGGACACCGTTCGGTATCCTCGTGCGATCCGTATAGCTGCTCTACGCTGCAGACCGTGGATCTTGGTTCTGCAGCGCTGGACGCCTGAAAGTCGAGATGACCAAACAGGCGCCCCGTAGAGGGCCACGGACCGCACGACTCCCCCGTAGAGGCGGCGAACTTCTTCCCTCGGTCCCCCGAGATTGGGTAGCAGCCCGTGCAAGGCACCCACTATCCTTTCGACCCGGGGGACAAGACGCTCGAAGTGCTCTTCGAAGCCCCAATGAAGCGTACCTAATTCCTAAAAACCGTTTGCTAAACAAATTCAAGTATCTAATTATTTATAATAACGTTGCCATCAGCACTTTTGATATTTGGTAAAGTATACTTTGTCCATTTGGTTTATGCCCATTTTATCACATCAGCCAAAGAATGTCCACTTCTGAAGCCTCGCCCATAGATTTCTAGGGTCGGGATTTTGGAGGGAATTTACCAGTACTTATCACGCTTGTCATCTTGTCATCTTGTCATCATCTCAATTGATGATGACCCTTTACTCAATGATATTATTGGATAGGTAAGTGATTGCTTTTATTACCGACTTTATTAACTACAGGTCAACATTTTTTATGATTAAGTTTTTAGATTTATTACGTAACAGCTTCCTCCTTCCATATATGAACAAAACCCGTCTTTCCGCAACCAAAGATCTGTTTTCCATTTCAGTCTCATAATTTAATTAAAACATAATTACAGCACTTATACTTAACGTTCAATCTAGCCATTCACCTTTCATTTCCTCGCTACAGTACAGTCACTGCCGGCTCCAACCTTACTACACTCTCATAACCTATAAACAATTAATTATAACAATTTATCGCGCCCGACTACAGATACGCGACAGGCGAAGGAATGTGCTACAGTTTAAATGAGGCTGCGCGGGAGTTGAACCGGTCGGGGGCGATCGGCCGCCTCCGCGCAACTTCGGGGAAAGGCCGACCATGATTTATAGCTAAAATTAAACTCCGAGTACAGGTCGCAGCAACCGAATGCAGGGAAATGAGATCACGAACGAAGTAGGGATCGATTATATCGATAATTTGACGGCTCTGTTGTGAAATGTCTTGATCGTGACAAGTGGGGTATGTCAAAATATAACGTAATTTAACCCGGTGCTACTTTTTTATGTCTTTAAAAGTACGATCCAATTAGATAACGGTTTTCTCATTTCCTGTTAAATAATCGTGAGTAAATAATGTGTATGTGTATGAAATGTAAAAATCTATCACCGATAAACAAATTGGTAGTCGAGAACAAGTGATTCTGTTAAAAAAACCGTCTGGTTGTAGAATAAACTAAAATTACTTTGTAATACTAAATTGTTTTTACTGCAGCAGCGCTGTTACCGGACGTCGTAAAATCTAATTCCATAAAAGGGTGACAGAGCATTCGCAGATCATTCCCACCTAGCACGAATATCAATTTGAAACCAGAATATTATCTGATCTGTCATCGTGAAATAAGACCTCTTAACACTCATGCGCACTATCGTATAATTCGCTAATTCGCATTGTTCTTATTGGTCCATCAATCGTAAGCGCATGCGCTGTAGCATCCAACGCAGAGAGTATATCGCTGAATGAGATAAAATCGCGCCAGTCGAGCTGCGGCAGCGGTCGCGTTATCTCGATCTGGGAGCTAGTAACTGCAGCCCGCAGGTCGTTCCATACAAATTGTATGGCATATCTACTACTACTTTTGGGCATAGTTAACCTTATAGTTTTCTTGTAGCATGTTCTCGACCGCTAATGGGAGCGATTCATCGCGTCAATGGTGTGAGAAACGCGTAAATAGTCCTGCCCTGAAGATGGAGACAGCTGATACTATTCGAATTGTATCGGTGTGAATGTAGGAAATTGGATTTAGTAGCTCGCAGAAAAATAACAAGTGGGCATATAGAGAAAATAAGGTTAACTATTTGGTCTGGGATGCTCATGCTTGGCCTTTTTAAAGGGTGACCATACATAAACAATTCAGAAACTTAGTTGCTTCAGAATATTTTGGCGGTGAAATTATATAAGCAAATAATATGTGAGAATATATTTATATACTCGCCTTGTTTCCTTTACATGTAATCCTAACCAACGCAATTTTACCAATTTGTATAAAGAATATAACACAGGTAAGTAATCATCTACCAATGTGAAAACATTGTAAGACATTTTAAACACTAACTATATAGAGTACTCTGTGAGCGCCCGAGAATAGAGAATAGCGTTAATTTCCGTATATATATTGACTGCGGATTCATTCACCAGTCGTTTTCTTTTGAGAGTTGTATATGCTAGTGATGTGCAACCAGTATCATGAAAATGTAGTACCATAAATGATCACAAAAAAGAAACAATCTAGAATCTATCCCCAGCCATTGGTCATTAGAAAGGAGACCGTGGGGTTTTAGCCTATAAGAGGCCAGCATCCTCCGTCCCACTCAAGTCAGAGAAAATCCATTTAGTATTTCTGCACGACAAAAGGAGGTAAAGAGAGATTAGCTTATTCTTTGCTGCCTACACGGCCATTATATAGTATGACTGGGTTGCAGAGGTCAAACCAGTCGCTGTATCTATCTAAAAAACATAATGATAAAAATACTTTGAAGCACATACCAATAAAAATACTAATATAAATAATTTACCATGTGTCTGTGACCTATTTTTTAGGCTGGAGACAGGGGTTACGCAGGCAGGGTGGCAGGGAGAGCATTCTGCACTCGAACATATGATCGGTTTGCGAAGCTGCGGATGTTGCTGCTAAACTCTTCTGTTCAAGCTAAAAAACAACATAGTGTAATCTATAACGTTTTGATAAGGGGACATGTCTGGTCGATCATTATGGCGGCCATGTCAGGATTTCTCCCGTGTCGTAGGTACAGTTTCATTATCATCATAAAAGTCCACTAGGACATCCTTTGACTTTTTTCATACGTAGTCGTAACAAAGGATTCCTCCATATATTTCCACTACAACCACCCGCATCCAATGAATCTCAGCTACATTCACTAGGTCGTCCTTCCATCTCGTGGAGGTCGTCCCATGTTGCGTTTCCCGGTGTGCAGTCTCCATTTGAGACCCTTTCTGCCCCAATGGCCACCTGTTCTACGAACAATATGCCCCGCCCATTGCCACTTTAGCTTACTTAACGTGTTATTTAAAGAACGGAAGAATCTGGATGTGTATATATGGTCTACGCTCCAAAATATAAGAAAATAGAAGATATGAAAAAGAGTTATGTGGTGCCAGCTACGAATAGCATCAATCCATCTCATCCCGTGGTAAAAGGCAACTATGGGATTAGCCGAAAGGTGGGCAGCAGCGCCCTTCGAGTACATGAAACAACTCGACTGCGATCGCCAACCCAAGCGTGGCAAATATGGCAATACCCCCCAATTAGCACACAACACGCCAAGGCCGGACGTTGTGTCGATCTTTGGGGGAGGCCAGTGTCCAGCAGTGGACTTTACGGCCAAACTAATGATTATGATCCAAATAATAAACTAGGAACTACGAGATAAGCCACAAGTTGACGAGGAATCATTTATAACAGCATGACTTTACTTAGCCACTGCATATGTATCTGACCTCAAAGTGTACACGCAGGAATATATTTACACGGCAATAAAGACCACATAAACTGACATAATAACACCGCATCTGCCTGCCCTCTTGCTTCTAAATAGCTTCATAATACTGTTGACGGTCATATCTATTCGATCTTAACATTTACATATAAAATACGTGTGCGCTTTTTATACCTTTATAACTCGAGGATCACCGAACGAATTTTGATTTAACTTTCACTGGGCTACCCCAAATTATAACGCAGTATAGGACATATTTGAAAAACTCGAGATAATTACACTATGATTGCACAGCAAGTTCCCACAATAAATAAAGACGTGCGTTTCAGAAGAGGACCTGACTTCCAAGATATCCTATCAGTTACCGTTTCATAACACAGTAATAAAAACACAGTAGGTGTGTTTTAGACTGGTAATCTGACTTGCTAAGTTTTCAATTGGGAAGTCGACTATTCCAAACACGGGTATTACCGCAGAACGCACAATCAAGCACGCGACGTGTCAGCGTTTGACACAAACGTTGTAGTATGAATTGGTGGGAAATCACCCGACTCAGTGCGGTATTGCTGTTGCCACGGAAAAGGGATGGGCATTGTAAGATTTGATTGTATCTCCTTGCCGTTCGTCAGTTTTGTGCACGAGCAGCATTGAACTCAATCATTCAGGTAAAATTGAATAAAAGACTTACGCCACATGCTGCTCTAAGGCTTTTTGAATTACCGGTTCAGTCCTTTGGATTTTTTTGGATTTGGATGGATGCTAGGACAAAGATCTCGGAGTAAAGAGCTATCTAAAAGGAGGATATACTTATCCAGCTCTCACTAAAAGTGATACTGATGACCAATAACAGAAAAAACGTTTTGGCAAGACTTGCCTGTAAATGATAGATTCCTAAATTGATTGGACAATGTCGCTCAGTAAAAAGTAATAATATTGATGGCCACCAAACATATTGAGGCATCTATCACTTTTAAGTAGTTTTTATAGTTTTCGAGGCTTTCATATCAAAAGCCATTATTTATAATCATTAGCAGCGAAAACACTAATACCTAAAAAACTAAAACTACTACATAAAGATATATTTGTAGCCAAAATTTATTGCTGACTCACTATACCTACTTAGAAGCCATCGATAATTATTTACTTTTATAGTCTTCAAATTTCAACACTGTGTTTAAATATTATATATAATATTTAAGGTTCAAGGATTCATCATCATCATTTCAGCCTTAAAAACGTCCACTGCTGGACAGATGCCTCCCCAAAAGATTGCCACAACGACCGGTATGGGTTTGTGTTGTGTGCTCATTGGGGGATATTGCCATAATTGCCACGCTTGGCAGACGGGTTGGCGATCGCAGTTGAATTATAAATATACTTAAAGGACGCTGCTGCCCATACTCCGGCTAATCCCATAGTCGCCGATTACGACACCTACGGGATGAGATGGGGTGGTGGTATTCTTAGGCGTTACCATATGGTAAGGATTATAAAAAAATTTCAAAATATCTGAATCAATAAAAAAAAGCATCGACGACATATCATTAGATATTGTGTTCTTGATTTAACTTCACTAATGTGTAACAAAATAGTGTTTTATTGCATTGCTTCAGGTTATTAGAACCAACTATTATTGTCATTTAGTTGGTTTATAATTGCTCATAGGTTAAATGCTCTAAGGTCATATCGCATAAAAAAGAAAGAAATATAGTTTAATTATTGGTATACAACACAGAGGACTTACAGGCTTCGAGAATACATAGAAAAATATACTTTGTGGCAATCATACTACCCAATAGATATCCACTGCTGAACAAAGGTATAAATAACTATGTCGTCATTTTGGGGGAAATTTTCCGTACTCACCACGCTTGGCAGGCGGGTTGGTGAGTGTAGTATGGCTGCTGTTCCAAAAAAGGGACGCTGCTGCCCATCTCTCAAGCTTAGAGTTGTTTAGCCTTTTACGACATCCATGGCAGGAGATGGAGTGGTGCTATACTCATAGTCCGGACGCCAATGACGATAATACAAATTTAGAATCTCGTTATATTCAATCAATCCCATCACATGTCAGTGATAAAGCATACTATGTATATGACTTTTATTAAGCTAACTTACAATATGCTTATCTCTCGTGAATAACCCAACACTTGCAAACTTGCTACGTACAACAATACATCGTAATTTTGAAAACATGTTGTATCTCAAAATCCTAAATAGAATCAACAATTTTAACAGGCTTTATCTGGGAAAAGTCGCAGCCATAAGCTAGTTAAAAATCTCAGAAAAATCCAACATTATGACACTTCTTCGCGTGACTTCGACTTCGCGCTAAAAACGGCGTTCCTAAATGTTTTTATCAAGATTACCAATGAAGATAGCGTAAGTGAATTAATTCGCGACATAGAGACAGTCCCGCGACCTCTAAGCTCGTAAAAAATACGAGAAGAGCCCCCGGAGTTCACTTCTTAACGAGATAGGCTTCTGGGAAACTGCAATGACCGGTAGCCTGCATGGTATGTGTAAAATACGTATGCAAAAATGTGTGGTAAATATATACGCAAAATTATGGTTATGTTAGCCTACAGTAGGGCTGCCATATGTCCTGGTACACTGGGACTTGGCCCGGATTGAAACTTTATGTCCCCGTGTCCCGGTCAGTGGTCGCGGTTTGTGAACATTTGTTAGATTAGGTCGGTAGGGATGCTCGATGACAGCGCAAGCGAAATTAGAAAAAAATCTGTGAGTCGTCTTATAGACACCCGGTTGGAACGAAGTTCCTTTCGCTATATCTTTTTTGTGTTTGTATTAAGTAATGACTAAATAAAAATAAAGAATCAGTATAAAATAATTAAACGAATCATAGCCGTATGGTGCCGGCTAAGAATACTACCAACCCATCTCATATCGTGGGTGGCGTAAAAGGTGACTAAGGGATTAGCCGGAGGATAGCAAGCAGCATCCTTCGAGTACATTTATAACTCAACTGCGGTCGCCAACCCGTCTGTAAAGCGTGGCGATTATGGTAAAACCCCCCAATGAGCACACACCACAAACCCATACCGGTTGGTGTGCCAATCATTGAGGGAGGTTTCTGTCCAGTAGTGGACGTTTTTCGGCTGAAATGACGAGTCATAAAATGTGAATAAATGGGGAATCAAGTTTCATCACGCAAAAAACATTATTGATATTAATAAAAAGGGTAGTTAAAATTATAAATATATTTGCCATATTCTCAGAATTAACGGCAAGCTCAATCGATTGAATAAGGTTTTAGCTTCCTAGGTGACCGGGAGTGCCTCAAAAATCTGAGGCTGCCCCTCAGCCTAGACCGAAAAAAAGTGTCACAATGAACGACACCAAAAACCGACTCATTTTGGAGTGATTTTTGAGGCACCTTTTTTTTATTGGTGCCCAGTGGAAATTCTTCATGAACTTCCTGCGCCCCGGGGAAGGGTGAAGGTGTATGCCACCACTTGGGCGGTCATCTTTAGTTAGCGGGATCGGGAGAGTACGCTCTCACAGAAGGAGACTACTGCATTCCAGTTTTCGTGCTCTGCCAAAATAGCCGACACTACTGCTGGCAGAGGGAGATCTTGCCCGATCCGATCGACCAGGATCCGCCACTCGGTGGCCCACGCAGGGCACACCTCGAGCGTGTGCTGTGCGGTGTCCTAGTCACTTCCCGATCACCTAGGAAACTAAAACATTTTTCAATCGATTCAGCTTGCCGTCAAGACAAGTTATAAAACAAAAATGCCAATTTAAAAGAATCCAAGCGTTCTATTAACACAAGAAGGCATTTTTTTCTGCAACGTTTTGCAAGAATTACTTTTAAGATTGACGGCTAGCCGCGACACTGGTCGATGCTTGCTTAAGTAAACTCCGGGCAATTGCCCAAAACCTTGCTTTTATGTGACCATCATAGAGCGCGGATAAAAACATCTTAGCTTATACGTGGCTTTATTGTATTTGGCTTATACCCAGTAATTTCCCTAGCTAACGTGCTCTTCTAACCTAAACATAGCAATGTTTTTGAAACACTACCTAACCTAGCCAAACTCTTGCTATAAGAAACCTACCACCACTATAAAGCAAAAAGGTTTCCTAATAAATTGATGTAGCGACCGGTTAAAAAAGAAGCCGGCTCTGAACAATGTCTCGAACGAGATGAGATCGCTGATTACCAGTAATTACTACCGGACAGCTTCTTGTTAACACACGTGGAACAAATAAAATAAAATAAAAATGTTGGCTTCTGTCTCCTGTACTAACCTGTTATTTTATTAAAACCTTATAGAAAAACCAAGCAATCTAACTTTTTTTTTTTTAGCCTGTAATTGTTCACTGCGTTGCAAAGGTATATTCTCATAACGACTACAGGCAAAGCATGTCGCACGAGCATTAATCATTAGATTGCTCACTGTGTCATCATCACCATTATTTCAGCAGAAAGTCGTGCACTGCTGGACATAAGCCTCCACCAAAGGACGAACAACGACTGGTCTGGGTTTGTGTTGTGTGCTCGTTGGAGAGCTTTGCCATAATTGCCAATTGGCAATTTAAAACCATTAGATCCAGTCCAGTCTAGACCTAAAGTTAGTGATGTCTTAGATTAACTAAGAAACTATATAGCATTAGACCATTTTTTTACTCCCCGGGGTAGGGTGAAGTGGCATACTGGATTCCTGCCGGCTAAAACCACCTAAGGGCGCCGGTTCCAGGTCCTAGTATGATCGTACTAGAGCCGCCCACTAGTGCCACGCCTATAGGGTGACTGTAAAGCGTCCAGGAGTGGGGATTGTAAATGATCCCCCGAAGCGTCCCTGTACGCTGTACTATGCCACGCACATGGCGGCGCGTAACCACATGCGCGCCACCGTCTTCTCGTGGGTCGCTTGATGTGGGCACACAGATTCCTCAACCTACACAACATAGCATTACACCTAGTATTCCTTCACTGTTAAAGTCAGTGTTGTCTTGGACTAACTAAGGAAATTCTTAATTATGACATTAAAAAAGTTACATTTCTCCATGCCAGGTTTTGCCCCTAGTGCTTAAGAAGCGAGTCCGTAAACCTCCGGGTCACCACGAGATTTTGAAACTATTAACTGAATAGAATCCTATACAAATATTGATCCTACCGTTTTAGCTCGTAAACTCGTTGACGGCTTGGTTGGTGCAGTGCCTGAGCGATTGGTTTTTGTGCTATGTAGCGCGGTTTCGGACCCTGGACGGAACTAATATTTGTATGATCTACAAACAGTTGTTTGGGGTCTGAGTGTTTGTGCATGTGAAATGTATGTCTGTACACTGCAAACACGAAAATCATAGTGTAAGAACGGGGCAAAACTACGTAGGTACAAAATATCCGCTGAACCTGGCCCGCATGATCACTATACGATTTGTGATTACACATTGCCGTAATTTTCATACTTGACAGCGGATTAGTTTGGTTTTTGTTGGGCTTCTCGCATACATTTCTGGGAAATGTGGTTGCTTAACCGGTCATTTCTGGGCGAAGCCAAAAGAGGCCTCCAGCCAGGCTTAAAATTAATATTAAAAACTAATCAACTTTCGCTAAGGGCGCCCCCTGCGGGACACGGACCTCGGCTTAGGGCGTTGCTGGGAATAACAAGCTATTGTTTTGGGGACAGCTGGATCGATATTATTTATTATGTATTAGAGGACATTTAAAACTACAGGCTCGGCATGGGCCGGCGCGAGCAAGAAACGGGAGGGAGAAGTACTAACTTGAACGGGAAGGTGACGCGGCGATAAGCCTCCGCGAGGTCGGTGTGGCGGGCGGATTGGTGACTACCGTAGGTGTATTAGGACACAGCCACCCATCCTCTTTTTAGACATAATCCCGCGGGCGTATATACGTATATCACAGACAGTTTGCGACAGGCGTAAATCACGCAGACGCTACTGTTCACGCAGTCATTTTGCTATTACGTATAGTCCAACAGCGATTAAACAGGCGAAGATCTCTCACAACTAAAATTCTCTTTCTTGTCTTTCAATTTCAGGCGATTTGCCACCGACGTACCCTTGGCTGCGCGATAGCTGCTGTCGCAATTTTTAGCTAATCAGGGTGCGGAACTTACTTTTTACAACACTCTCGGGTAAATAGAGGGTGAATATTCTTTGCTGGCAACCACAGTCCAAATGAAACTACAGGCAAAATTATGTCTAATCTTTTAGTACCCGTCGGTTGGGAACCCTCTAGTAGTTCTTTCGTTGCCATCCCCCATTTTTTAGCCCAACCCGACTTAATTGTGCTACGTTAGAAAACAGGTGATTTTAACTAACAAACTATAGTCTTACAGTAGCCACATTCTTTTTGGATAGTTCTATGGCTGGCAGAGGACTGTCATAAATAGATAATAGACATAAAATAGTAGGTCTACTAAACCGGGTATAGCCATGATTAGTCGATCAATATTTTGGTATTTTGAAAGTAATTATTGTAAAAGATAATTATTGTTGACAATCTTACGTATATAATCATCATCATCATCAATATATCAGCCTAATAACGTCCACGTGAATAGACCTTTCCCATAACTTTTCACAATAGCGTCGTCAGTTTGAGGGAATTTTCCAGTATACTAGGCAGGTTGGTGAGCGCATTATGGCTACTGTCCCAAAGAAGGGACGCTACCCATCCCTCTGGTTTAGACTTCCTTAGTCGCCCTTAACGACATCCATGGAAGAAGATGGAGTGTGTCTATATTCTTAATTACCCACCACGGGACACCACGCGGAAAACTATACATACAATACATAAAGTATACATAAATGTATGAGTTTGTGTGTTTGGATGTTAGTCTCTCAAATGGATTAATAGATTCAAGTGAAATTGGCAAAGGCATTAAGTTTAAATAAGTTTGTTTAATCACTTATGAATCCCCCACGTAGTCGTTGGAAAATTTCGCGCCTTGAACAATCATCACTTATTTTTTGTCTTTATACTTAACTTGTCGACTCCTCCTAAATTCTTCAAAGTCAAGGTTAAATATTTTTATTTTAAATAAACAAGTTACTTGCCACTTATGAAACGCCACAATTTAAGTTGCACGGTTCCAATTAGTTGATCCTACGGAGCAGAGACGGCAAGAAACTCTATGGATCCTCTATTAAAATCATTGAGATGTATATTCAAATTATTATAAAACAAGTAACGAGAATAATGTAGGTTAATGTGTAAAGAACTTCGTATACAATAATATAGTAATTATTTATTTTCCTGGGTAGTTAACGGTTAACCAGTCACGACAGACGGCGCCCATTCACGAGCATTACGCATGCATCAGCAACGCTTAACTCAAACATTGTAGGGAACCTAAAGACCCGATACACATCACCGCCACCATCAAAACATTTTAGTAAGCATGACAGATCAGTACTGTCACGCAAAAGACACAGTATAAGTACTAAATATATGACATTAATGACGAAAAAAAACAATCGAACCGTACGACGTTGCCGACATATTTTTTATAATTATTTTCATTTTTGATGAATATGTAAAGATTTATTCAACTAAACACCGTACGACATTGCCTTATACTTGGCATTGGCGAAATTGTGGAAGATACTCTACAGAAGCCATAATCTAAGAGAAGAAGAAGAAGACATTAATGGCTACATGCCCACACATTTACAGTTTGGTACGAATTTTATAATGTTAAAACATTAAGAAAAGGTTTGGAACATTAGCAGTAAATCGCTAAAATACTAAACACAACCAAAATATCTTCATTATAAAACGAATTAAGCCTTACTCAATAATAACAATCCCACCATTTTGGGGCAGTCAACTGTGCCTATAATGTTTTAAGGCTGTATAGAATACTAAACAAATATTTCACTAACAACTAGAGCAGCTCCATATCTATATAAATAAGGAAACGTATGAAAAGATGTAGATTACAGCTTATAGCGAGCAAGTAGCGGCAGGTGAAAGGTTTCATTGTGGTGTCATGCGCCCGTGTCGCCGCCGTCGACGTCCGCGCGGCGATGAACAGACCAAACAGTACGCGCGCGCAGGCTTTGTACCAACCTGATACCGATTCAGTTTTATCTTTTACACTTTTATTATACAGACCCCATTTTTACCGACTTCAAAAAGGAGGAGGTTCTCAATTTGATGCGTTTTTTATGTATGTACACCGATTACTCCAATATTTGTAGACCGATTTGAATGATTCTTTTTTTAATAGATGCAGAATGCTTTCGAATTGGTCCCATATAAATTTCATTACATTTGATTGAGTAGTTCTTTAACCAGCTTCAATAAATACGTTTAATTAGACTGCGCTTACCTAGATGATGTCTTAATAGTTTCGATTCTTAGAATTATTTTTAGTGTTAGATACGGATACCAAATTGGGAAAAGTTCTTACATTTATTTACTCTAAAAAGAAACAAATAACATATTTTAACAAAAAAGTACCGACTTAGTACCGCAGTAGTTTTAGTAACTTATAGAATTTTGAAGTCGGTATTTTTTTTGTGAAAAAGTTTTATTATGAGTTATTATTTTGTTTTGTATGTAGTATAGAGTACAGGGTAGTTTTAACATAATTCTAAGTGAACTGGCGGAGAAACACGACAACCTTTAAGGGGCTTACATTGCTCAAATCGCAAAAACAGGCTAGGTTTGAAGAATTTTGTTGAAGAATCCTTTTTGAATTGGCTATGTAAAAAATATACGTCTTAAGGTCATTACAGAAAATCGTATTCTTTAAAATTATGAATAAATTTTCCCAAATGCGGGAAAAAATTGATATTAATAAGCAGTTTTTAACCTAAATTGAAATATCTCTCTATAACAGCCCAACATTTAGGCATGAATTTTACACCAAAAAAGCGAAATAACGTCTATAATAATTCGAATTGTTCTTTTCAATTTAAAAAAAATACCTGAAATGTCACAATCTCCTCGCGAGAAGCATCCCCGCAACGCCAGTGGCGCGTGAAACGCAATAAATCACTCATCAGTGTCTTTACTTTTACGACTCTTGTGATCGGTGGACCGTACCTACGTGTTATATTGTTGTGAGTATGTGAATATTGTTTTATTTTATAATTCATATATCTAAATAGCTTACGGAAATATATCGCGTTTATTTCATTAATTCTATACTTACATACAGCACCTATACGTGCCGTATACGTACGTGCAATCCAAATCAATTTGACGGCACGGTTGGTGCAGTGGCTGATACAGTCGACTGCTGCGCTCCGAGTCGTGGGTTCGATTCCCACACGGAACAAATATTTGTATGATCTGCAGATAGTTGTTCCGGGTCTGGGTGTATTGTATGTGGAATTCATGTCTGTAAACGCACCCACGACACAGGAGAAATCCTAGTGTGGGGCAACGTTTTTAAAAAAAACAAAACAAACAAACAAAAACAAAGCACATACAATTCTTATATTCTTAATGCACAAATATATGAATTACAAAATAAAACAATGTCTTATGTTCTACCGTATATACTCACATTTGTTAATAATAAATACCTGAAACATCACACGTACAATACACAATTATGCGCACATTTGTATAGTGGAACATAAATGCATGCACGATAAATATATAAAACAAAATACTACTCTTAATTTACTCGACGTTTTGGACTCTTTGCAGCATCCGTGGTCACGAGTAGGTTACTATACAACTGTATATAATTAAAAAATTGCGGGTTCGATTCGTGTACGTAGGAAATATTTGTATAGCCTACAGATAGTTGTTTAGTGTCTAAAGATAAACATGACACCGGCGAAATCCTAATTAGGGGAAATAAATAAAACAATTGTTCGATGTTACGATCTGTCCATTGCCAGACCAATGCATGAGCCACTGGATTATTAGATTATGGCTCCATAATATTAATATAATGAGCAGCTATAATCCAGCGATTAAAATGAGTATTTAGTAATCTAAAGACTCGTGTCTAAATACATTTGAAAGAGAGCTTACGTCACAATAACTTACCGTTACTAGAATTGAAGACAAACGTATCGCGTTGGGTGCTTCCTGAAAACAATAAAAATATAATGTTATAGAACATTTTTAGAATTATTTTACTATTTTTAACTAAATATGACTTAGGTGTTTTCTGACGTCCAAACACTTTTCATCTAAGATGTTTTTATAAATGTAGATGCGTTGCCCGCGCTCTACGATACGCATAAAAGCAAGGTAACTGCCCGAGTTCACTTACGGCCGAAATTAATAATCGATCTAATCCAAACTCTTTGAATTTCAGATTACCGATATGTCTGTTTTTTGTGTCAAATATGATAGTAACACAACAACGGATAAATTTTAAAATCTTAAATCTGTAGATTTTGGATTAGACTGATTATTAATTTCGGCCTTTAGTCACGCACCGACCAGTGCTGCGGCTCGACGTGAATCATAAGTATAATTCAGCAACATATTGCGTAAAATAATGCCATCCTGTGTTTATGCACGAACTGCAACTGTGAGAGAAAAATACTTTTTATTTTATAAATAAATAAATACGTAATGTAAATCGTATTTTGTTTTATTTTTTATTACGCGACGTAATGGCGGCCGGCACTTCGTTTAATTTTCGTGTGTGTGCTTTTATGCTCTTATTAAGTAGAGTACTAAGGCCCAATAGACATTGCAAACGTAACTGGGAAGAATTTCTTGTCTCTTACATTAATAGATAAGAAATTCTTCGCACGTGTAGTAGAGTATACTTTATTATATATAACATAAAATACAAAGTAATAGGTTTGTGATGGATGGGCAGCAACGCCCTTCTGTGGAAAAGTAGCCATACTACGCTCACCAACTCGCCTTTTTTTTTTTTATTGGTGCCCAGTGGAAATTCTTCATGAACTTCCTTCACCCCGGGGAAGGGCGAAGGGGTATGCCGGACTCCTACCGGCTAAAACCACTGGAGCGGTCATCTTCGGCACCTAAGGGAGGCTCCAGGTCCTCGTATTCACCAACTCGCCTGCCAAGCGTGGTGACTACTGGAAAATTCCCCCCCAAATGACTATACAATTGGAATTCTATTGAGGAGGCCTTTGGTTAGCAGTGGACGTCCTTTGGCGGATCTGATAATGATAATGGTGATGATGAATAAATTTGTATAAATAATAGCAGTACAATAGGCGAACTTATCACTAAAAGTGATTTTCTTCCAGACATCATTGTAGTCTGTGTATCAATCGAATTCCTGCTTACCAACGTTTATAAAATCATCAAACCAAAGTGTAGTTAAGTATTAGGAAAGACTATCAAGATCGCGTAAAAAAATACTATCCTGAGAAAAGTAAAAAAAAACTTGAGATGTAGTAGAACACCGGACATAAGCGAAGTTATATGCGCTTACTATGCACTGCCCAGCCAATGAGATGCGTTGCATCGTCAAGTTCGCGTTCGCGTTCCCATTAACATTCGCTCGATTCACATTTTATGTATGAAGTCCCCATCCTAATCATGCGTCAAGAAGCTTCGGTTCGAAACTCAGCAGCAGTGTGGATTCACAGATCATTCATGTCAGATTTCATACAAAAACTGAGTTTAGTTATTCATTTGTGTGGAAATAAATCATTTATCGTTCTTTCTTGTTCGTTTAATGTTCGGAAAAAAGCTCCACTAGAAGTATACAATAAAATACCCTATATTGTACACCATAAATTAAAAAATAAGTAGGTAGAAAGATTTGTGAGAGAAAAAGTAACGGGTAGTCCGCGGTGTGACAATAATTTTAAGTTATTACATAACATGATACATATACAATAAATATTATAACAATATATACCTTTTTTTTTTATTGATGTCCAGTGGAAATTCTACATGGAACTTCCTTCACCCCGGGGAAGGGCGAAGGGGTGTGCCGGACTCCTACCGGCTAAAACCACTGGAGCGGTCATCTTCGGCACCGAAGGGGGGCTCCAGGTCCTCGTAAGATCACACTAGAGCCGCCCATTGGTGCCACGCCTTTAGGCACATCACGGAGGGGATGACTGTAAAGCGGTCACCCCCTCTAGCGGAGGGAAGGCGACTGTAAAAAGGTCGCCCCCCAGGCACTTCTCGGGGAGGATTGTAAAGGATCCCCCCAAGCCTCGCTTTGCGCTGTGCTGCGCACACGGCGGCACGTGACCACGTGCGCGCCATCGTCTTCCCGGGGGTCACACGGTGTGAGCACGCAGACTCCCCAGTCTGCGCACCCGTGACCCCCGAGGCCCCCCACCATGTAGTGACGGCAGGGGGCTCAGGCGATATATACCTACATATAAATATAAAAATATAAATACAAGGACATATATCCGTCTTGTACGTCCGTCGACAATAGTCCGTGTGGTGTCCGGATTAAGAATATAGCACCACTCCATCTCATCCCGTGGATGTCGTAAAAGTCGACTAAGGGAATCGAAACCAGAGGGATGGGTAGCAGCGTCCCTTCTGTAAAACGGTAGCGATACTGCGCTCACCAACCGATGATACAGCTGTGGAAATCTATGGGTGAGGCCCTTGTTCAGCTGTGGATGTATAAATGGCCGATATGATGAATACAAGGAGTAACGAAGAAACTACAGTGATAGCGTTCCTTAACAAGTCTTTTAAATATCGCTAGGGATTTAGCTAAGAGAATTAGCAGCATCTTTCGGCGTCCGCGTGTCTTAAGATGACCCACATCCTGGGCAAGCATCTCAACTTGCTTTTGTAAGCTGCTCAATGTTGGCAGTGTAAATGCTTTGAAACCAGCAAACTCAGAATCTCTCGGTGCTGAATGTAACGCTGGGGGCTCTCCTATTATGAAACATCTCCATTATGTTTGAAAGTGTATCCTTAAGTGTGGCGTCCATATAAGTGTAGTGTGTGGTCAGATATTGAAGAATACACTGGACTGGCAGTTAGTGTTACTAAGTTTTAATTGGTATCATGTACTCACACAAATATACAGTAAATAATTATTTATATAACTTTAAATAGCATGAGTGAAGTTTTTAAACATTTATCTTTAAAAACTACCTTTTTTTATTGGTACCCAGTGCTCCAGGTCCTCGTATGATTACACTAGACACGTGACCACATGTGTGCTACCGTCTTCAGTCGGGTCGCTCGGTGTGGGCACGCACATTCCCCAATCTACGCACCCGCGAACCCAGAAGTCCCCCGTCTTATAGCAAGCCGTCTCCTCCTTCTTCTAGCGGGATCGGCCCTCTCCTTATCCCGCTCTTCGGTCTCCTCCTGGAGTATGACGCTCTCACAGAAGGAGACCACTGCATTCCAGTTTTCGTGCTCTGCCAACATAGCCGACACTACTACTGGCAGAGAGAGATCTTGCCCGATCCGATCGACCAGGATCCGCCACTCGACGGCCCACGCAGGGCACGCCTCGAGCGTGTGCTGTGCGGTGTCGTGGTTGCTTTCACAATGGTGGCATTGTGCCGTGGCCTCACGTCCTATCCTGTGCAGGTACGCACCGAAACAATCGTGCCCGGTGAGCACCTGCGTCAGGCGATAGGTGACGCGCTCGCTCATTCTGAGTCAGGCTCCAAAGAGCGGCTGGACGGCCTCGACGACATAGTTTTGTGGTAGCCACCAAGTCCGAAAAAGAAAAAAAAACTACCTACTAACATCTTCCGTAATATAACGAGATCCAAATGATGGAATAAAGCATATCTAAAATATTCGTTATCAATAAAGTGAGGCAATTTTCATTAATGTTTATTGCCACATAGTTTTGTGGTCGCAAATGCGGCTGCTGAACTCCCGGTTTTGGATTCGATTCCCAGCGTTATCAGCAGCCCCCCAAACTTGGAACAATGAATTGTATATAATTTTTACATTACACCATTCCCAATGTTATTCTTTAGCTTAGTAGGCCTAGCACGAATATTTTGACGTATAGTAACGTAAACGTATCGCTAATGTGAGGGAATTTGGAATCGAAAATACAACTATCCTATAGCATTTTCGTTTAAATTTCAAGTATTCAATATTCGTCAAAATATTCGCCCACGGGATTACTGTGAAACGGTCACCCACTCCAGCGGAGGGCAGGCGGCTGTAAAAAGGCCGCCCCCAGGCACTTCTCGGGAAGGAATGTAAAGGATTCCCCCAAGCCACGCTGACACGGTTTGTGCCTACTACAAACAGATTCATACATGCAACAGTTGAAGAACGGAACTCGTGGTCTACGAGGGCGGCACTGAAAATTTCGGGAATCAAGGAAGTGACACAACATTACTATTTAAAAATGTATTTATTGCTTTTCGAAGTATTCTCCGCGAAATTTGACACATTTTTCCATACGATGGAACCAATCATTGAAGCAACCATTCCATTCGGAAGTTGGGGTCTCCAAAATGGCCGTTTTGTTGGCGTCCACAGCTTCTTTAGGTGATGAAAATCTCTGTCCACGCAATTTATTCTTTATTTTAGGGAAAGTATAGAAATCATTAGGGCTTAGGTCGGGGCTGTACGGCGGATGGTCTAATAATTCTATGTTTTCTTACTCTAAGAACTCTTTTGTTCTGTGCGCGGTGTGAGAACTCGCATTGTCGTGATGGAGGATGATGCGGCGGTTGCAGTTCTCTCTACGGAGTTCAGAAACGACCTGTGGCAAACAAATGCTAGCATACCATTCTGCATTAACCGTTCTTTGTCCCTCAAGAGGAATAGTCGTAACATGGCCGGTTTTGGAGACAAACGTGGCCACCATTTTTTTTGCAACACTCCGTGAACGAACAATTTTTGTTGGCTTTAACTCATTTTCGAACACCCAAACTCGTGACTGGTTTTTTGTTTCGGGTTCGTACGCATATATCCAGGATTCGTCACCTGATACGATGTTGTATACAGCATTTGAGGATCCTGCGTGGAATCTTTCGAGAGTTCTGACGCACCAAGTAACGCGAGCCGCTTTTCGCTCTTCACATAGCAAATGCGGTATCCATCGGGAAAACAACTTTTTTACACCTAATTGTTCATGCAAGATTATTTGTATTTGACTCATGCCAATGTCTAAAGTTGCCTCAATTTCGCGGTATGTCACATGTCGATCTTCCTCAATCAGCTTACGCACAGCATCAACGTTTTCTTGGATGACTGCAGTTTTTGGACGACCTTGACGAGGATCATCACTGAGCTTGACACGTCCACGTTGAAATTCAGCAAACCAGCGATAAATTGTGGTTTTGGATGGGGCTTCATCACCAAATGCAGAAATCATCCGGTCAACACACTGTTTTTGTGTTAAACCACTTCGAAAGTCATAATAAATCATCGCTCTTGAATTTTCTCGAGTCAATTCCATTTTCTCAACGACTAAACAAGTTTGACAAAACCTTGTGACAAGACCGTGAATCTTTTTTTAAATAAATAAATGGTATTCGATTTGTAAAACCAAGGAGTTTTCAATTAAAAAGATTTTAATATGACAGGAACAGTGGAAATATTCCAGTCCCGATAATTTTAGTGCAGCCTATGTATTGTTCCCGTGTTGTCAAAAAAATGTTGAGATATAATATGTACACCTGCGTATTTGTTTAGCGACGGCTTTTAGGTAAGTTATATTTAACAATGCTATTTTCATCATCATCAGTCATCGGCAACACTGATGATTACTTCCAAAATAATGTTGATCTTTATCATCATCATATCAGCTAAAGGACGTCCACTACAGAACCAAGGCCTCTCCAGTAGATTCCAAAAGTTATACAGTCATTTTGGGGGGATTAGCCAGTAAACACCACGCTTGGCATGTGGGTCGGTGAGCGCAGTATGGCCATTATTCTACAGAAGGGACGCTGCTGCTCATCACTCTTTGGTTTAAATTCCATTAATTACTTTTTATGATATTCACGGGAGGAGATGGAGCTATATTCTTAACCCGGATACCACTCGAAATGTTTACCTATAAAACACTGTATATATTAACAGATTACAATTATTTATCCATATTTTTGAAGTGAAAACTTCTTTTAGCGCGGTACGCATATTTTTAGATTAGATAAAATCTATGGACTCGCGACACCGTTACGAGACGCAGCTGTAGTGTGTGCATATATGCATGTACATATAGCAGACCGCGAACGCGTCTAGATAAATAAAAAAATTACAATTTTCTCTTCTGTCGGCACTCCCGGAGTGCAACCCGTATTTTTTTATATTTAAAAATAGAAAACGAGATTAACTGTACCTAATGTACCTCTGTAATGAGAAACATTACGATTTTTCTCGTGGGTAAGGTTAACAGACATAAAACTCACATGCAAAAAGTAACGGTAAGACAAGTAAATACGTATACTGATTACCTCTAGTAAGCAACTCGAGCAGTTTGCTTGAAAAATGAAACTCCGGTCTAAACATTTTTTTACACATAAAGTTCAATGGAAATCACTACGCACTAAACAAAAACACTGGCACGATAAATGTCCAAAATTCACCAAAAACAAAAAACGAATTCAACTCTTTTCGTATCCAAATTCAAAATCGGTATAAAAATATCGTTTTCAAATTTCGAATATAATCACACTTTTTAGAATCGGCATCCAAGAAAACTCGGAAACTTCATTGTTGACGTCACCGCATATTATGTCAAACAAAATATTTTGTGTAACATCGGTCGGGCCGATTGTCGCCAACTGTTTAATTATGCCGACTGTCCCGATTCATTAGTGCACTATGTCTTCAGGGGCGGCTCACGATTGTTTTTTTTTTTTCTTGCTTTATTTTAATGGTCAAGATAATTGAAAAGCAGACAGCACTCGCGACCAAAGCGTTTTGCGTCAAACAGTTAAAAATAATAATTACCGATAAGGTTATTGTATTTGCGAAATTTGAGGGCTTCTGCTGCAGAAGCAGCAGCGCCAGCACTGTCTGTCGCACTTGGAAGATGAGATGGAGCAAGGGAGTCGACATAAGTTTCGTTCTACACTAAAGGCCTACCCATCTTCCATGGAAGTAGCGACACATCGTCCAGTCTTTTGCCATCGTTGCGTGCCATTGGATTACAAAACTGCTGGCACGATCACAACGAATAATGTCGTTAATATTAGCATGCCGTGATATGTTGCTAGTTAGGCACTTTTACTCAATAGTTCAACCACAGTGACACTGATGAGGTGGTGCTCCTAAGATAAGGAACACCTAGATGTCGGCATGCAGTGAGGCAAAAAGTGTAGTAGTCCAACACGGGAGGGCAGCGCCTGAAGAATAAGATGATATGTAGGTGCTATTATATGTATTAGGTTACATTGAAAACCAGTTTTTAGTTAGAACGTGTTTTCTCTAGTTTAAACTAGTTTATACTGATTGCCTTCGTTATAACTATAATTTACTGCTAGTCAAAAATGTTTGTCAATAAACTCATTTTAACTGAAATTCATTTATGAATCTAATTTTCATGTAGAATAAATCAACCTCGATAACTTTTGCCTTCCAATTTTGCACTTGGTACAAGAATTAAACAGTGTTTTTCCGACTCAAAAGTACACTATATGTAATCGATGACACATTTGCAAGAAAAAAACATACAGAACTATATAGTTCAACACATAAAAACCTGATTCTTTTTTGTAAGTCCCAAGTACGGCCCACGAATCGTCTGGAGAGGTCAGGGTTGCCGACGCTCGTCTTTTGACCCTCTAGCCTCTTTCCTTCACTTACACACAATAAAAATATAACCTCTTCCCTCTCGCACAGGCCGCGACACTTTGCTTGACTTTTAACCCTTCACGTCATTGTCAGTACTATCCTTTTCTGACGTACACAGTTTTAAATACTGCTGTTTCATTCAAACAGGTTACGACATATCGGTCGACATTTGACCCGAGCATCGGTGATTCTCTGTCCTTTTTTATCGTTTGGTATAATTGTATGTGTGTCCTTGTCAGTGGTGTCGCGACCCTTACGACTAGCCACTTGAATAGATTAGGTGTTTTCGTACGAATGCGGGTTCAATATTCATTGATAATCGGTTCGTTGGCATTTTAAATGCAAGAAATGTATTATTGTTTCCTTTACAATTAGTTCATGTAAGTTATTCTTTATAGATCACAGTGTGCTGCAAATATCTCTTGGTGGTATGTTTACTCGGGCTTTTAGAAATTGTGCCTGTTTTGCTTATCGAAATATTCACTATAGATCAACGAAAATCATCTCAATTTTCATCGCTAAGTCACAGTTAACGATCCAGCTGTCTTAGTTAGAATACCGAGATCCAATCCGACCATTTCGGCTCAATCGATTCGGTCGTCCTGCCATGGATATCGATAGAAATGGTTGAATAATTGAACGAATAAAACATTTACGTCCCTTATTTAGAGACCACGTGACCGCTTGACAGCTGGTCAATTCATTGACATTTTCATTTGTTAGCGATCGAAGATTGGCGTAGAAAAGAAACAATTGAACCGTACGACGTTGCCGACATATATGTTAGAGTTTTTGAAAAAATGTGAAATGTTTTATTGAATATGTAAACATTAATTAATCTAAACACCGTACAACGTTGCCTTATACTTACTTGACATTGGCGAAATTGTCGAAGATACTCTATAGAAGGCATAATCTAAGAGAAGAAGAAGAAGAAGATTGGCGTATTTTCAAGACGCGTCAAAGGGGTAGAAAGACATCTTCTCAAAAACAATTGAACCGTAGGTACGACGTTGCAGACATATTTTTTAGAATTTTTTCATTTTTGTGAAATGTTTTATGGATATGTAAAGATTATAAATCTAAACACCGTACAACGTTGCCTTTATACTTGACATTGGCGAAATTGTGGAAGACATCTTCCCTCTTCCAAAACTAAAAACCTAAATATACAGGATGTCCAGTAAATAGCACGACATACTGCAGGGGGTGAGAGCTTGGGTCAATACCTACCAAAAAAATACAATATAACATATATTATATACAGCAAAATCTTACGGATTTACAGTAGTACAAAAGTTTCCGAAATATCGAATAACTGTGAAAATTTAAATCAAAATTGTATTTCTTGAAAACATTTTAGTTTTTAATAGAATAAAGAGTTATCAATGAGTAAAGTATTATTATTCACAAATAATTTGAGGTAAAAAATAAACTAGAAAAGGAATTTTTCATTACAAGATGCTTAAAAATCTGCGTCAAGGTAGAGAATTTTCGACATTTCGGAAAATTTCGTACTACTGTAAATCCGTAAGATTTTGCTGAACATATATTGTGTTTTTTTGGTAGGTATTGACCCAAGCTCTCACCCCCTGCATTATGTCGTGCTATTTACTGGACATCCTGTATATTGTATTTATATGCCGATGGCGCACGCTTCGCCAATAGCTTAGCTGCAGCGCCAACCGTACTGTTCATCAAAATTACAAAATGTCGTGCCATCATAGCTACGAATAAATAAAATATCTTTAACATTATTATGTTAACCACAATTATGTGTCTACGTTAATAAAACTCCGTGTGGTGCCGAATTAAGAAGCGCTGCTCCGTCTCCTCCCGTGGATGTCGTAAAAGGAGACTAAGGAACTGTAAAGTGCAGGAAATGTGCAGCAGCGTCCCTTCTGTGGAACACACATACTGCGCTCATTTACCCGCCTGCAGTCTGGTGAGTGCTGGCAAATTCCCTCTAAATGACGATATACGCCAACCCACATGAGGCCTAACCTTTCTCACCGTGAAGAAAGACTTGTGTCCAGCAGTGGGACAGTAATGAACTGATTGTGTTGTATATGTATGACGATATACAGCATGTTGCTGGTTGTTTGTGGGAAGGCCGTTGTCCATCAGTGGACGTGTTCTAGCTGATATTATAATGATGTGATCACCAATTCCCTTGCTAAGATGCAGAAATATATATTGGTAAGGAGAATGTGACCTTGTTCCTTCCCAGCTTAAACACTAGGCAGAGGTGATAGGTGGTGGCCATTTTGAAAGCTGTCCTTTTCTTGTTGACATTTATTTAGATGGCACGTTTGGTATAGTGGCTAATCGCTTGGCATCATATTGTATTGTACATTAAGAATAAATAAACACAAGAAAACTAAACTTGGAGGAAATTTAAATACAAAAATCGGTGCTCCTGTAAAATCTATAATATATAAATATAGATAATGAAATGCAATTTTTTTACTTGTAGGCTTAGGAGCTTGTTGCAGACAGCATTCCAGATTTGAAATAAAAAATATATTTATCATCTATTTAAAATGCATTATTTTGTCTTCTCCTGTGGAAATTAAAACTGTGTCGCTGTATCTTCTAGATGTAAAGTAAATCGTGGCCTCAACATTTCACTCGCAGCTCACCACCGCTGGTTCTATGTTTTTCTAACAGCTGACCTGCGACGAGCCGGAGCATTCCGACCAACTACCGTACGGTCGGAGCCTAGAAAAAGTGGACGTGGCTTATTTGATTTCAAGCTGCATTTCTTCGCCGTCTTATAATAAAGATTTTTTTTATTGGTACAATCCTTTTATACTCTCCCTACCACTGCAACTCCAGTAAACCAGGATCTAGAATGGCGACCAGCGGAAAAACCACCATTCACCAACGAAATGAATAACTGTCTTGGAACTCGCAACTACTTGAGTCGCACATATATTTTTATTCAAACAGAGGACCTAGCACGAATATTTTACGTATAGTAACGTAAACGTATCGCTAATGTGAGTGAATTTGAATTGAAAATACTTGATTCGCACATATTTTTAATTTAAACTGAGACTTTCATACCTATATATGATACAAATTATGTTTGTCGTGTAAATTTAAACGAAAATGCTATAGGATAGTTGTCTTT
Organism: Diloba caeruleocephala; assembly: GCA_947459985.1. Classification (NCBI taxonomy): domain Eukaryota; kingdom Metazoa; phylum Arthropoda; class Insecta; order Lepidoptera; family Noctuidae; genus Diloba; species Diloba caeruleocephala. Next base: position 21,114,289 of record OX381616.1, read on the forward strand.
TCGATTCCAAATTGCCTCACGTTAACGTTACGATACAAATACGTTTTCGCAAGTTGCTCGTGCTTGGGCTACCGACAAGAAAAAGAAGAAGATACGTTCTACTTTCCTCCGTAGCAAGCAGGAGAAAAACGGAGGTTTACTTCTGGGATAAGCCAAGCAAGCCACGAATACAAAAAATGATTTCATTTCATTTATTTACTTACGGGTCCTATGTTTTGAGCTATTGTGTATGTGACCAATAATAGTTATAACAAAAACGCTTGAACGCATGGAAGAATAACTTGAAGTCTATCGATTGCCTTTTATGCTGTGTAACTTTCTCACATACACGCAGCCCGTGAACATCCACAGCTGAATGTGGGCCTCCCAATGATCACTACAATGAGCGGTCATAGAGGATATCACCATAATCACCACACTTGGCGTGTTTGTGATCGGAGTATGTTGTTATTAACACACGGTAGGATGCTGCTGCCCATCCTCTTGTGATGAATCTTTAATCACCTTTTACGGCATGGCGGTAGAGAGGTATATATTCTTTGACAGGAATCACACGGAAAATTTAAACCTTTCTGAATTGAGGAAAATTTCTGACTCGTTTCTATTTGCTAGCAGAGCCATCAAAAACACATTTTGGCCTAGACTCCGCCATAAGACGACGACGAGGGCGCTTGAGGTAACAAATTATAATATTGCTAATATAAAATATATATAGCATGCCGTGTGGTGCCGGCTCAGAATACCACCACCCCATCTCCTCCTGTGGGTGTCGTAAAAGTCGACTAAGGGATTAATCAGAGGATGGGCAGCAGCGTCCTTCGAGTACATTAACAACACAACTGCGATCGCCAACCCGTCTGCCAAGCGTGGCAATTATGGCAAAACCCCCCAACAAGCCCACAACAAACCCATGTCCGTCGTTGTGGTGATCTTTAGTGGAGGCCTGTGTCCAGCAGTGGACTTCATTCGGCCGAAATGATGATGAACAAATTACACATTTATATGCCATCCATAGCGATGGCTTTAGTACAAGCCAAAGTTTATAGTCGCACAAAATTTCACAAAATCAGTAACAGTTTACAGATGCATTATGATGCCTTGCCTTGTAAGTACTGCTATGATAGTAGCTTGTTAACATCATCTGATTCATTGGCTGACTGGCGTCTTTTGGCTTCGCCAGAATCGACCGGTTAAGCAACCACATTTCCAGGAAATGACTGCGAGAAACCCAACCAAAAATAAAATAAAATAAATTAAGTTTCCTTCTGAGGCATTCAAGGCAAAATGCACTCACTGATCTGTAAACGATCGTCTAGGTTAAGTAACGCTTGGTGCGGTCAATATATAAATGAGCGATCGTATAGTCGTATTTGAACTGAGTGTCTCTATTCTTCGGAGGGCACGTAAAATGGTCGGTCCCGGTTTTTGTCATTAGACAGCCATCGTTAAGCCAAGTCAAGGTCTTTGGGCGGCTTAAACAACTCTGACTTGGCCTGATTGGCCACTAACCACACGAAAGTGGAAGAAGAACATCGTCTGATAGCACACCGTTGAAATACTTTTACAGTATTATATACTTTGACAGTATTATATACTTTTACAGTATTATATACTTTGACAGTATTATATACTTTGAAAGTATTATAAACTTTCACAGTATTATATACTTTTACAGTATTATATACTTTTACTGTATTATATACTTTTACAGTATTATATACTTTTACAGTATTATATACTTTTACAGTATTATATACTTTGACAGTATTATATACTTTTACAGTATTATATAATTTTACAGTATTATATTCTTTTACAGTGTTATATACTTTTTTAGTATAGTATAAATATACCGCCTCATCGGCTTCCTACGTTATAGAGAAGAAAGCGCGCTGGCCGCAGCGCGTGCGCAGCGTTTTTGCCACGATGAATATTTATCGGCCGCCGCGGCCATTAGCAAACACACCCGATACACTTACAGACTGATTGGTGCTGTCTTACTCGTAACGATGTATACTAGTTTATATCACATTATGTGGAACTAAGTATGCTGCTGTAGGCCTGAGCTGGAAAGCCAATGTTTAAGGAAAGCCATCAACTACCGTCTACTGCTAAACTAAGGCTTCCTAAGTTTGCCATACTAAAGCAATATAATATCGGTATTAATAAATACCCATGGCGGCCCTCGTTTGTTTTGTTTACGGACCCGCTTTTTAAGTCCAGTTTGTGGCCAATGGTCACTCCTTCTGTCTAAGAGATGAGGTCATAGTCATGCAGTGGGACGGTTCCAGGCTGATATTAATGTCTATCTATTCACGGTTAATATCTTCTGCAAAGTGGAACCCGGTCTTTTGATAGGCTTACGCGGGGACATGGGTCCAACACGTAGTTTTTTTAGATATTTTTATGTTCTAAAATCGGTTGGGACACCGGGCAACCGGAGACTCTCCATGGCTGAAAGGAAGTCAATGATTGTCCCCGGTTGTTATTGTATGCACCTCCGAGAAGACGGTGGCGCGCACGTGGTCACGTGCCACCGTGTGCGTAGCACAGCGCACAGCGAGGCTTGGGAGGATCCTTTACAATCCTCCCCGAGAAATGCCTGGGATGGCGACCTTTTTATAGTCGCCTTTCCTCCGCTAGAGGGGGTGACTGCTTTACAGTCATCCCTTCCGTGATGTGCCTAAAGGCATGGCACCAATTGGCGGCTCTAGTGTGATCTTACGTGGACCTGGAGCCCCCCTTCAGTGCCCAAGATGAACGCTCCAGTAGTTTTAGCTGGTAGGAGTCGGGTTATATCCATTCACCCTTCCCCGGGGCGAAAGAAGTTCATGTAGAATTTCCACTGGACGCCAATAAAAAAAGGACTATTGTATGAGACTGAAACTATGATGATAAGGTAAGGTAAATAAATATCATCATCATATCAGCCAAAGGACAAACAAAGGCCTCCCCCATAGATTTACACAATTGTGTCGTCACTTTGGGTGCAGGCTTCCCAGTATTCACCACACTTGGCAGGCGGGTTGGTGAGCGCAGTATGGCTACTCTTCAACAGAGGGGACGCTGCTGCCCATCCCTCTGGCTTAGAGTCCCTTAGTCGCCTTTTACGACACTCACGGGAAGAGATGGAGTGGTGCTATTTCGCGGATTATTTAAATTTTATTATATAATATATACTAGGTATATATTAATATTATATCTTCTTGCGCTATCAGTTTTTTTCGGGCAGTGGGATTTTGGAACCTTAAGTAAAAAAGCGGAAATCATTTGATTGTAGGTACTGGTACTGGTTGTGGGTCTCTAAAGTCAAAGTATTTTATTTCAAATATTGGCACTTATGAAACGTCAGAATCTAACTTGCACGGTTCCAAATAGTTGATCTCGTGGAGAAGAGCCGGCAAGAAACCATGGATACGCTTTTAAAATAATTGAGAATACAATGTTCATCATTAATAATTTCGGCCGAATGAAGTCCACTGCTGGACACAGGCCTCTCCCAAGTACACCACAACGACCGATATGGGTATGTTATGTTCTCATTGGGGGAGTTTTGCCATAATCGCCACGCTTGGCAGGCAGGTTGGCGATCGCAGTTGAGTTGTTAATGTACTCGAAGGACGCTGCTGCCCATCCTCCGGCTAATCCCTTAGTCGACTTTTACGACACCCACGGGAGGAGACGAGTTGCTCTTCGTAGCCGGAACCACACGGCAAGTTCGTTTGTACATGTATGTTCTTTTATACACTCGTAATCCAGCAAGGAACTGAGTTTAGCTGTCCAATAGAATGTAAGATTTGAACTCTTTATTCGCATTACCATTCTGGTTCTTATCTATATTAATAGGACAATCTTATGATCATGTTCTTAATTGGACAATCATATTATGAGGTGATATTTTATCCAAGTATTGTAAGGTAAAATGTCGGTACTTCTGCAGTTCTGCTTAAATTACTTTTATCGAGTGCTGTAGTGTCCGTGTGGTGTCCGGATTAAGAATAAAGCACCACTCCATCTCCTCTCGTGGATATCGTAAGAGGCGCCTAAGGGACTCTTAACCAAAGGAATGGGCAGCAGCGTCCCTTCTGCGGCACAGTAGTCATACTGCGCTCACCGACCCGCCTGCCAAGCGTGGTGAGTATTGGCAATACCCCCCAAAATGACGACACAATTGTGGAAATCTTTGGGGGAGGCCTTTGTTCAGTAGCGGACGTATAAATGGCTGATATGATGATGATGATGATGAAGTGCTGTAGAATTTTTCATGTAATAATGCGTGGCTTTGCGACCTTCTATTTCAATGGAAAAATCGCGACAAACGTGCCTATGAATGGAAGACGGCACCTCAGTAGAACAGGCACGACGTGTATGGGCGTCATAAGGAGTGAAGTCCACAGCCAAGAACAGTGACTGGTGAAAGACAGAGAAAGAGGATTTTGACTAGTAATGGGACAGACTAAGCTGAATATAATTAACAACATTCTTTATACATTCCGTGTGGTTTCCAGCAAAGAATAGACCATACCTCCACCAATTGCTGTCATGAAAGGCAACTGAGGGTTCAAGGATCAAGAGGATGGACAGCAGCATCCTCCCGTGTAATAATAACAACAATGCGGTCATGGATCCACCTGCCAGGCATGGTGATTATGGCAATATGCCACGTTCAACAGTCGATGTTGGTGTGTGTGTTATGCATATACACCCGAATGTAGTTGTACATCATCTAAATTTTAAAGAAAGTACGAAATGTGGAAAGAATTAATTTAGAGGTAGAGGTAGGTAGATAGAGGGATGAAGGACTACAATATATACACAATAACATCGGTTTCTAAAAGCTGTTCATAAAACGCCTTATTAAACTGAGACAAGCCAGGTGCAACATCTAGTCAGAACTAACGCCCCTGTCCGTAATTTGAATTTGAAATCAGAACGCAGGTCATTACGCGCTGCGCGCACGCATAACTTTTTCACACTCCAACGAACAAATCGTATAGGTCCATTACATTTGCATTTAACTTGTACGGCATTCGTTAGACATCTCATTAATATCAAAGATACTATTCGGTTTTGTAATTAAATTATTTTATACTTTGTATTGCAGATCGGAGATTGGAACATGCCCCCTAGAAATCAGGTCACAGACCAGATTTGAGGCGGTTCCGCTTGCAAGGTTTTGAGATAAGCTTCGACTGCATATTATACAATCGTGTTTGATAAATGTTCCAAATACGATTGGTAAATTTAGTACTCATAAATTTAAATAGTTTGATTTTTTGTGCTGTGCCTAACATAATATATTTTATACAGAAACTGCTGCACCACAGAGGTCATGGGTGCACAGATTGGGGTATCTGTATGCTCATACCGAATGACCTCCGGGAGATGTCGGTGCAGCGCGGCGATGGTTACGTGCCATCCTCCTCCTTCCTTTACAATCCTCTCTGAGATGCGCCTAAAGGCACTAAAACTAATAGAAGGCTCCACTTGTCGCGGGGTGCCTCCCTCCATGTTTCCTTCCCGGTTAGCTCAACTGGGAGGCTCTCTCCACGGCAGCAAGTAACGGTGTTCAGTTATAGTGATTCAATGAAACGTAACATATATATTGTTATAATGGTATATTGATATTCACAACTTCAACACTTCATGCTGATGATTATATAAATTTTAAAATATAGCTTATTATCACAATTAACGCTAGTTTAAAATAAGTAATTGGAACATTGCAGGAGACTATTCGTCGGAGCGACAGCTGTGTGTCGAACCACTAGCGTTGAGGATCTAATGTGTAATGATGATGATCAAAATATGAAGAGCGACTTTACGTCACATAAATTCGAATTTTGATTTGAATTAAGAATGAATCGTGAGGTGGACAGTGATGGAGATAAAAGGTATAAGTCATGAAAGAGGTTGATTAAAATGAAGATGAAGGATGACTTCGTCACACAGTGATTGTTGATGACTTTCTGGAGCCCTTCGGTGCTGAAGATGACCGCTCAGGTAGTATCAGCCTTCGCGCGACCAAACGCGTCATGGAAGCCATCCTGCCGCTCTTCGGAGCCTGGCTCGGAAGGACCGAGGGCGTCACCTACCGCCTGACGCAGGTATTCACCGGTCACGGTTGTTTTAATGCGTACCTGCACAGAATAGGACGCGAGATGACGGCACAGTGGCACACCATTGTGGAAGCGACCTGGGTACCGCACAGCACACGTTCAATGAGTGCTCTGCGCGGGCTGCCGAGCGGCGGATCCTGATCGACCGGATCGGACAAGATCTCTCTCTGCCGGCAGTAGTGTCTATGTTGGCAGACGATGAAAATTGGAGAGCACAGTGAAGTTTGTTTCTGCAGCGCTGGACACCTGACAGTTTGGATGACCATACAGGTGCCCCGTAGAGTGCCATGGACAGCACAACCCTCCCGTAGAGACGACTAACTTCCTAGCTCGGTCTCTCGAAATTGGGCAGCACTTGGTCTAAAACTCTTCGAAGCCCCAACGCCTGTTCAGGGTGAACCACACGTACTGGCCCACCCTAATGTGTGCGTCACCAACACGTGTCCACAAACTGCGTGGTTCTCTGCGTCGCGGCAGTTAATGGAACCATAGCGCCTCAGCTTTTCAGGCGCTATTTGCCCAGACCCAAAGCGTGGATTTTGGCCACGACAATTGCCATCGCTTGCTCGGCAAGCCGGTTGGTTCCCTCGTAGGACTCCCCGCTGGCCAACACAAGAGTGTCGTCAGCATAACAGACTAAGCTGACGTCAGCGGGGAGAAGGAAGCTGCTACCTATCCTCTTGACGTCATCCCATGAAAGAAATAAGATGGCTAAACAGTTGCCCGCACCATCCCATAGCTTTAAATAATATCCTATTAGGATTAATTCGTGACATATATGGTATAGTATATCATCATCATTTCGGCCGAATAGAGTCTACTGCTGGACAGGCCTCCCCCAAAGGTAACCACAACGACCGATATGGGTGTGTAGTGTGCTCAGTGGGGGGTCTTGCCATAATCGCCACGCTTGGCAGACGGGTTGGCGATCGCAGTTGAGTTGTAGTGTGCTCGAAGGACGCTGCTGCCCATCCATATGTCATAAAATATTATGGCAAGTATAATATATGTCATAAAATATAAACAGGTAGATATCAATAATTCTTTCCAGTTATATAAATGCAGATAAGTACCCGCAACGAAATACATGTTAAGATCTCCATCTCCTTACTTAGCTTTGACCATATATTTACTACGGTGTATCATCCTGCTAGAACCAAAGTATCATCGCGTGATCCCTTATTAGTCTAATAGCATCAAGTCCGCTTAGTTAGTCCATGCCCATATTAAAATTTAACAGCTGTATCAACGAATAGCTTTTATTACATATTGTAGACGTATAGTTTAAAATGTAACTTTGAATTTAAAATGTAGTTCATTCTTACTAAACTGAACTTTAAATATGTGTTGCTGCGCACCACATATTTATATACGTGATGTAAACGTCAAAGCGTATTTTAATGCACATAATAAGGTTGCACCATAATAGGATTGAATTTATAAAATATAAACACTACTTTTAAACAAAAGCGATATATTTGATTTGCATTTATAGAAAGTATCTTAAAGATCAAAGCTTCTTATATACTGAGCTTTTTGGTCCTTACCGTTGTGGATATACTATACGGATATATTGTTGACATCCTCCGCCCCGGGGAGAGCGGAGGGGCATGCAGAACACTTTTCCGGCAAAATCTATCTGGGCGGTCATCTTTAGCAACAAAGGGAAGCCCTGGGATTTCGGGTACAAAAGCTCCGGAACATTCTATTAAAAAATATGGTAGGTATATTAAATTTGTTTTTTCGATTACAGATGCCGCCTGCCCAGCGGGCAGCAGCAATATAATACATTACCTAATCAGGAAAGCGTTTTTAGACGCATTCTTTGCGATCATCGCGTGTTCAAAAATGACAAATACTGTAACATTTTAATTGAGATAAAAGGATTTCCTATTAGGGTTCCGTACGTCCGAATAAAGTTTTGCAAACGGTACCGTGTAATATATCAAATTGTGATCCTCACGATTTTTTTAATAAGTGGCTTTAATGTTATTTAAGAAAATAGACACAAACTGACAATTCCCCTTATCTCCGAAATTACTGAAGCAAAAAAAAAAATATATACACTTAATAGTTCATTACTTATAGATTAACAGAAATATCTATAAGAAGTCTATGGTCTTAAAATAATATGGTAAATCTTTCAATATTGTCAAATTCCACACACAACACACCCAGACCCGAAACAACTACCTGCAGATCATACAAATATTTGTTCCGTGCGGGATCGAACCCGCGACCTGGTGCGCAGCAGCCGACTGTATCAGCCACTGCACCAACCGTGCCGTCAAATTTGTTCTTGGGATAAATTATTGTTATAAGCCAGAATCCAACAATAGACAATATATTCAGCAATTCCCCTCTACAGTCCGTTACCATAACAATTTTTTAGTAAACATAAACAAATTTGAGTCACTTAAAAAAAAACATGTTAGATAATCATCGTACGGAACGCCCTTAATGTACCCTCTTCCCAAAATGTTTGCTACGTTATCACCTACAACCTGTATATTATATTCAAATGCATATATAAGCCTTTATATATGCATTCGAACTGATTTCTAACTAAACTCGATTACTCTTTTCCGACCTCAGAGGACTAACAAGACGCACAATAAATTTTCACAATTTAACTAAAGATTTCCACCACAAATCAATCGAACGGAAATTAGTTCGACAATGCTCCCTAATAAACTTTTATATGAATGTCTGGCCCGTGCTGGCAATCAACCAGCTGGCTTCGGAAGGCTTGCTTTCATTCCAGCGCATTAACCAGTTAGGTACGACCAGTTTGTGTCGGTTAGCCGGCCATAGTGTAATAATTACGGGTGGGAGGGCTGATGGATGTTTCCGCTTTACATATTACATATATAATACATTCTTGATTCTGTCAGTTAGCAATCTTTCTACTTCTATCGGTTCCCTAGGAAATGGAGAAACTGTCAGTCGGCTGATATGACATTTGACGGACCTACTTTTTATGGTTTATGTGCTTTGTACAGAATGTAAATAAGTCTATATACCAAGAACAAAGAAAACATCGGATACATATGTAGAAATCAAAAATCACTCATTTAAACTACATACATCTAGATGCATTTACACTTTACCACCTTTATGGCTCGCGGTCTAGCACTGAAAGATTGAATCCTTATTTTTAATGAAAATGAAAGTGTGGAGCTTCCGCTTCCGTCAGCAGATTGGCCGAACACTTACAACATGGGGACCTTCAACAAAAGAGTCAACAGTGTGTCTTCATAAAAGGTCGGCAACGCGTCATCGGCTCCTATAATGTTGAGGATGTTCATGAGCGGCGCTGATCCCTTACTTTCAGCGTTAGCCGTCTGCGCAGCAAAGCACGGGGATACAGGACAGTGTCCTACGAGACGGGAAATCTCCTGGCACGCTCCCACGAATGTCATAAAAGGCGACTAAGGCTCTCTAAACCAGAGGGATAGGCAACACGTTCCTTCTTTGGAAAAGTAGCCATACTGCACGCATCGACCCTCCTACGAAGGATGGTGAGTATTGGAAAATGCCCCCCAAAATGACGACACAATTGTGGAAATCTGTAGGGGAGGCCTTTGTTCAGCAGTGGACTTATACATGGCTGCTATGATGATGAAACCAATCTGACGAAATTAAATTGTCTGTATCGGCACACTCATAAAGTAGTAGTATAGTTTTTTCACTTGGGACAACGATATCGATTTATAATCGTGCTGCTACGAACAAAACTAATGTACCAATTCTTTAGATATGTATAATTCACATTTGATATTCTATATATTTTGACATTAATTACTAGATTTTTTATATTCATTACATTTCTCTCTCTTTTCACTGGTTTATATCCCCTGTAAGGGGGAACCCGGTCTTTTGATAGGCACGCAGAGGCCCTTCAGAGAATTTTAATCTAAAATGTAATGGGACACTAACCGGGGACTCTCCATAGCTGCACTATAAAATGCAGTTTCGGATTATCCCCGGAGGTGTAAAACTATTTTATGAAATGGAAACTACAATTACAAGGTCTATTGCAATGGGTGCTTAACGGATTTAATACTATGAAAAACGGAAAAACGGCGTCTGTCTTTCAACTTTTAATGTGAAATTCTGTGGCAGACGGTGACTCGCCACTCACAAGATGGGCACCCTAAATGGCCACCACTACATGCGACAGGGAGCAACACCGGTGTGAGCGGCTAGGGGTGTCGAGAGGTGCGGCTCCGGTTTCACCATCGCGCGTCTCGAAGACTCGAAGCGGGTTTCCCCGTTATTACGTCAGTAGACTTTTCCACCCCCGAGCATAAAGCTCTGACGGCCAACTAAGGCAAGCCAGAGTTGAAAATCCTGCGGGCACTCATGGGGTTCCACTCCAACCGACCAATAAAGGCAAGCTGAAGACATGGCCCTGACCGACTCTCTGGAGCATTCGGGTACGCAGTGTCGCCACTCACATTCAGCTCGCCACAAACTGCCCTGCGTTCTGTAAGCTTCTTAATATACTTTATTTTTCTTATGATATCCTTTTTTCATATCATAAGGTAGGAAGAAATCAAGCAGCTTTAATCTGCCCTCCAGGATTACCTTATCCCATAGTGAGATAACGACTGCCCAGAGGGTAATATTATTCACTACATTTATTATGACTTCACATTGTATGTGTAAGTACCATGTGATATTTTTTATTGACATGATAGTTGTCTGGCAGATTAGTATGTTATGCTTTCTTTCTTTCTTTTCTTTTTGAAATAAAAAAGTTGCCCCATACTAGGATTTCTCCTGTGTCGCGGGTGCGTTCACAGACATGAATTCCACATACAATACACCCAGACCCGGAACAACTACCTGCAGATCATACAAATATTTGTTCCGTGCGGGAATCGAACCCACGACCCGGAGCGCAGCAGTCGACTGTATCAGCCACTGCACCAACCATGGAGGCTTCCCAGTATTCACCACACTTGGCAGGCGGGTTCAAAGTCAAAGTCATTTTTTTTTATTTCAAATAAACCAAATATTGGCACTTATGAAACGTCAGAATCTAAGTTGCACGGTTCCAAATAGTTGCTCACTCAAGTGTCCTGCTTATGTTAGCGTAGTGTATCGTGTCGCTGAGTTACCCTATAATGTACTATGATTGAAATAAGCTACAAATGATGCATGCGTCATGCTCGTGAACGAGTGCCGTCTATTGGAACTTGTCAGCTTATTACAACCATAATAATTTAATCACATAATTTAATAAATATTATAATCTGGCATGTTTAGTGTAAACTTTATGTAGTTTAGACTCTTTTCTCCTACAATGTAGGAGACCCTTATTACACCCTCACATAACCTTCATTTCGAGAACAAAGTATCTAGTCAAAAATTATAATATATTATGATTAAGTAGAGTCAACATGGAGTTTCTTACCCGTTCTTCTCCATAAAAATCTACATTTTGTAACGTGGCATCTAAAGTCTGACTATTCTTAAGTGCCTGTAAATGGTATTACATGAATAAACATATTTGTATCTTTTATGATTTTTTTTTCGGAGCAGCGCTCGAACTCCGTTTTCAAATTTAGAACAATTCTTGACTAGTTTAAACTGGAACACTTTTTGGGACGAAATAATTGTTTTGAAAATCGAATTATTCCGATCTTTAGGTTTTCGTTCATAGAGATCGCCGACTTTGGACCACTATGTACACGAATCAGTTCGTTTTAACAAATTCATAACCTTTGCTTGAAACAGGTATACAACACTATATTTAAGTAGCAGTTAAATCGCTCAGCCTGCGTAAACAAGCCGAAGGAAGCAAAGATATGGGGGGCGGGTCACTACAGTAGACCACAAATGTATAATTTGCCACGGTCACTGCTCACGAAATTGATTTCTACGGGTTCACTTTGTGACATATGGAAATTTTGAAGTAGTGTAAGTATGGGGTAGTGTAACTAGTTCGATGTAAATGTCCTGTTGACATTTTATAAAACAATTCATGAAGGGGTAACCGTAACGTTGTATCACATGGTTTTTGACTAGTTTCTTCAGTGTAATTATAACATACTTACTTAATTTTTTGGAAGAGATTTGTGCCAGCAGTTGGCTGCCAAAGGCTCAGTAGTATCGTGGACCACTATTATTTTTACATTTTCCCTTTCAAATCAAATCAAATCAAAATCTTTATTTGCATAGATTATGGGTTACATCTCACGTCATTAATTAATTAGTTTATCATAATTTCAGGATACGTCACAAATCGTAGATTATGGGTTACCATAATCTTTGCAAATAAAAATTTTGATTTGATTTGATTTGAAAGAAAAAATGTAAAAATAATAGTGGTCCACGATACTACTGAGCGTTTGGCAGCCAACTGCTGGCACAAATCTCTTCCAAAAAATTAAGTAAGTATGCAATAATTATACTGAACAAACTGGTTTACATGGGTCACAGTAAGTTGCCACACATTTTAACCAAAACGAATTGGTATGCAAAAGTAATATACATCATCATCGTCATTAATTAATTAGTTTATCATAATTTCAGGATACGTCACAAATCGTATTAATTATAGTATAGGAGTCATGATTTAGGAGTTATGGCTTTTATATAGTAATATAATCAAAACATTAGGTATTACAACATTATAATTTGGAATCGAATATGCTGTTCTAACACGAGGAAAACGGCTTTTCAATAATCACTTCAATAAGCTGTAATAGGCCAGAATCACCAGTGTAGTAACCACCAATGTTTGGCAGGTGGATTGGTGATCGCGTATATTGTTATTAGCACACGAAGAATGCTGTTGCCGCCCATCTACTTGATATTTTGCCCATAGATGGCGAGGGTTGGTCTATTTACTTGGAAGCACATGTAATACGGTGTTCTCTTGGCTGGTTCATCATCATCCAACGGACGTCCACTGCTGAACAGAGGTCATTGACATCGGAACATTTCCACAATTGCGTCGTCATTTTGGGGGGAATGTGCACGTAGCCCCATGCTTTTTTTTTTTTTAAAAACGTTGCCCCCCCCCCACACTAGGATTTGTCCTGTGTCGTGGGTGCGTTTACAGACAGAAATTCCACACACTGTACACCCAGACCCGGAACAACCACCTGCAGATCGTACAAATATTTGTTCCATGCGGGAATCGAACCTGCGACCCGGAGCGCAGCAGTCGACTGTATCAACCACTGCACCAACCTCCCATCGTGCTTGGCAGCCTAGAATAGCTACTGTTTCAAAAAAGGGACGCTGCTGCCTATCTCTTTGGTTTAGAGTCCCTTAGTCGCCTTTTACGACATACACGGGAAGAGATGAAGTGGTGCTATATTCTCAATCCGGACACCACACAGAATTTTGGCTGGCTATTACTGATTATTTCTGTTAACATCTGAAATTAAGCTAAACATGTCGGGATTATTAGTATGCACTATTTTATAGTGCAACGCATGGGGCAGAATCTATCATCTTTGAATCACTAGACCTCTCAACCGGCTCTTGCTGGTTCCGAACAACGAGGCAATTCCGTCTTTTGGATGCAAGGGCAAAACGGAGATAATGATCTTTTGCAATTTACGTTGACTGCGCACTTTGCTTCTGCATGTTTTATCATCCATCGTTTTTTTTTTTTTGTTTTTTTTTATAAATCGTTGCCCCACACTAGTATTTCCCCTGTGTCATGGATGCGTTTACAAACACAAATTTCACACACAATTCACCCAGACCCGGAACAACTACCTGCAGATCGTACAAATATTTGTTCCGTGCGGGAATCGAACCCACGACCCGGTACACAGCAGCCGACTGTATCAGCCACTGCACCAACCGTGCCGTCGTAGTGGAAGAACCATACCATTTCCAAACAGAAAGACTCCGGTGCCAGTAATATGCGAGAGGTGATCAGTTAGATTTGTTGGTTGGTTTTTTCTTACCCAAATGTAGACTTAAACTTTATTTTGAGAATATAGCACAGGTAGAGTTATCAAGACGAGAATTTAATTGAGAAATTAATTTCGATAGGCCGACTAAAATAGTTAAGCCGTACAGAAATTGAGATCTTAACCTTTCAACCGCAATTCATTTTAACGATATTCAATTTTCTCTGCGTTTTCAATTTGTATACGCATAATTTGAGAAAACGTGATGGTATAATAAATACAAATTTGAAAAGGGGCTAACGTTTATACATAATATTATATCTAATAACAGTTAATCAGCCGTGAAAGTTAAATATCGTAAGCAGATAATAATGCAAGACATCAATTTGCACTTAAAGTTCTTATTATGATACTAGCTGCGTACCGCGGTATCACCCGCCATTTAATAAAAACAATCGGATTATCTATCTATACAAATAAATAAGCAGCGGACGTTTTTCGGCTGAAATGATGATAATACGGCTAAGTTGGGTTAAGCAAGTCTGCCAGGTCAGCCATACTGCGGGTCTAGAGAGATTTAAGTATTTTTTATACAAATAAATAAAATTGAAGTGTCAATTTGTAATGTCAAAATAACAGCTTTTTACTAAATGCATATGAAAGTATATACGGTACCTACAGCAAAGAAACTATTATTTTTTTGTCTGTCTGTCTGTTTGTTCCCGTTAATCTCCGGAACGGCGGGACCGATTCTGACGGGACTTCCACTGGCAGATAGCTGATGTTTTGAGGAATAATTTAGGCTACTTTTATTTTAGAATCTATACAAATAATATACAAATAAATAAAATTGAAGTGCCTGTTTGTAATGTCAAAATAACAGCTTTTGACTAAATGCTTATGAAAGTATATACGATACCTACAACCAAAAAACTATTTTTATTGTCTGTCTGTCTGTTGCGAACAAACAGAAATCTCCAAAACGGCAGATAGCTGATGATATAAGGAATAACTTCGGCTAAGTTTATTTTAGAAAAATAATTAGGGTTCTGCGCAACAAAAGTAAAAACTATGAAATTCAATATATACACTCTATGTCAAGTATCTATGCCGTAGTGCCCTAAATTATTTATAAACTAGCGACCATAAGGTTTTAAGATTACTGCACAACCAATTACAGGTAAACACAGAATGTTATGCATGCTGGCCCCACCCGACTTCATAAATAAAGTTTTTTTTCCTTTTCAGTGGTTTTAATATTTGTATATCGTGTAGGGTTTTTGAAGTCAGTATACATTTTGTTAAAAAGGTTTATTAGTGAAAATAAATATAAGAACTTTTTCCAATTTGAAATCAGTATTTAACACTAATAAAAATAAGAATGACTCAAATCAGTTCTCTGATCTCAGAGGAATCGCAACTATTAAGATATTACCTAGATAAGCGCAATCAAATTAACCCGTTTATTGAAGCTGGCTAAAAAACTACTCAATCAAATGTAATGAAATGTATATGGGACCAAATCGAAAGCATGCTGACCTCCTCCTTTTTGAATTCCGTTAAATTGACACTCATGTATATCATGTTGATTGTCAAATCAACTCACTATACCATTTAAAGGCAGAGCAAATATACTTTGATCATTTTTATATTAACGACGGCACGGTTGGTGCAGTGGTTGATACAGTTGACTGCTGCGCTCCGGGTCGTGGGTTCGATTCTCGCACGGAACAAATATTTGTACGATCTGCAGGTAGTTGTTCCGGGTCTGGGTGTATTGTGTGTGGAATTCATGTCTGTAAACGCACCCACGACACAGGAGAAATCCTAGAGTGGGGCAACGTTTTAAAAAAAAAAAAATTACAAGGAGAGATGCATAACAATAGGATCGCTAAACATGATTAAATCAAATTATCAAAAATAAAGTTAAAGTTAAGCATGCAAAGAAGAGACATTGAACATAAATATGTAGGTACATATAATAAGAATGGTGTTTGTCGTATAAATTTAAACGAAAATGCTATAAGGATAGTTGTATTTTCGATTCCAAATTGACTCATATTAACGTTACGATTACGTAGTATACGTCAAAGTATTCGTGCTCAGTCCGCTGTATTGGTTTACGAGCGGTGGAGCCAACCAAAGGGTCCTAATTGTCCTAACAATGTGACTGATTAGCGATTTAATATCCAAAAGATATTTATTAGGTTTGTTCCGGAAATGCCAAGCACAAATACTTGTTAGACAATACGAAAATATTTAGATACAGCTTTCTAACAATGATATCTAAAGTGGCCATTATTACGTTTTCCCGCCCAAAAGACCAAGATGGCGTCATGGGAGAGCGCGCATGCGCTGAGCCACGGGAGCATAAACCACAACCAACCATAAAGCACAGAAACGCAGTAAATATAAATGATGCGAGTTGATACTTTAAAATATCTACTTAGTAAAACTTTTACACTGACTGACTGACAACGCACAGCTTAAACCCGGGTTTACAAGCATGAAATTTTGCAATGTAGTTCCTTATATAAAGAAGGTGTGGTGAATGGAGAAAGAATATAACACCACTGCATCTCCTCTCGTGGATGTAAAAGGCGACTAAAGGACTCTAAACCCTAGTCCTAGTCCCTTCTGAGGAACAGTAGTCGTACTGCACTCGCCAACCCACTTACCAAGCGCTGTGACTACTTGTGAATTCCCCCCAAAATGACGACACAATTGTGGAAATCTATGCTGGAAGCCTTTGGTCAGCAATGGACGTCTTATGGCAGATGTGATGATGTGATGAGCACTTAAAAAGCTTTTTTTAGCTGTGGTCTCCTTCTGTGAAAGTATTATGTTCCAGAAAGAGACCGCAGAGTCTGATCAGGAGTGGGCTGATCCCACACAGAGGAGGATGAGATGGCGCCAAGGTAACAGCCGCCCCGGCCACCAGGTCAAACACGCCCTGCCGTCATAATACAAAGGAGGGCCTCGCAGATCGCGGGCGCGCAGATTGAGGAGTCTGCGTGCTCATACCGAGTGTCCCCCGGAAAGACGGTGGTGTGGTCACGTGCCACCGTGTGCGCAGCCTAGCGCACATTGAGGCCACGGGAGACCATTTACAATCCATTCCGAGATGTGCCTTAAGCCTTAAGGCACCAATGGGCGGCTCTAGTGTGATTGTATCGAGGACTTAGAGCCCCTTCAGGGCCAACGATGACCGCTCCGGTGGTTTTAGCTGGCAGGAATCCAGCTTGCCTCTCTGCCCGGCCCTCGGATGGAGGAAATGCGTAATGAATGTCCACCGAGTTAAATCATAATCATTATCATCATAATATAAGCTTCTCCGGGTAAAATAAGTCTGTTTTTGCTACTATTTAAAGGATGCGTTGTTTCTATTCCAATCAACATACCAGTCTGCCAACGTGCACCGCTGAATATAAGCCTCGCAATGACCTCTATAATAATCGGTCATAACATTGACATTTACCACGATTGGCGAGCAGATTGTTGTCGTATGTGGTTACAGCACTTAGAGGGACAGTGCTGTTAGACCTCTTAATTGCCCTTTATCACACCCACGAGTGTAGAGAAGGGGCCTTTTCTTTGCAGGAAACCACACGACCAAATTCTGTTACATCTATTTATCTTCCACGACTATACAGTACCCTAAGGACTACAGACCATAAAACGGTGTCATCTTCTCAACTCAATTAATTATAGTCTTTCTAAACTTTTGTTATAGTATAGTGTCGTAAAACCCAATTTCATAACTTAGAAGCATACAATTTCACAAGCGCATGCATCCTGCAATTTCATATTCTATCTGATTAACTACGGATAAGTTTCGTATATACAATGCATATGCACTTTAAACGTACAGCATACTTATAATTATAGTGTCGCTAACTTATCTGTCCCGGTAATTAAAACTGAAACTAATTTCGCTACAGAACAGCAACAATTTCAAAATGATGATTTGTTACACCACTGAGTCGTTGGCTCTGTAGCTTGCTTTACACCTTACAGAAATCGATTCATGTACATACAAAATAAACGCATATCTTAGCCCATTCACAAACCGATCAACTTTGTTTGCAAAAATTTCAACAGACGTTATATTTGCAAACAAACCGTAATCAGTGCGTTCTTGTTGCACGCTTGAGAAAACCGGATGGGAGCGCGTTCTCACGCGGCGACACGTTCTCCATAGCTGCCGACACACTTGTGGTATATTAGATCGCCTATAAATAAACCACTCCCTACATGTATTGACAGCAATACACCTATCCTCTAATCACATCGTTTCAGCCGAATAAAGTCCACTGCTGGACACAGGCGTCCCCCAATTTTACTCAACAACCGGTGTGGGTGTGCTTTGTGCTCATTGGGGGGTTTCGTCAAAACCGCCACGCTTGGCAGGGAGGTTGGGATCGCAGTTGAGTTGTAATATACTCGAAGGATGCTGCTGCCCATCCTCCGGCTAATCCCATAGTCGCCTTTTACGAACCCCACGGGATGAGATGGGTTGGTGCTATTCGTAGCCGGCACCACACAGCATAATTCTCTAATCAAATCAAATCCTATGTCGCCACTTTCGTCACCCACGGGTAGACAGGAGGTTCCTTTTCTTTTCCGGAAACCACAAATATGTCTATATTTCTGTTACATCAACTGTCTTCCACGACGATACAATTTCTAGTACCCCAAACTCTATCCGCCAAAAACTGCTCTCAACTTCTAAACTTGCCTAGTTATGCAATTTTACGAGTAGTCTTTTTCAAATTACCAACTTTAAATTGTACAATCTCATGCATCTTGATTCTGAATAACTTCTACTGTAAAAGAATTTAACAATTAACCCTATTATTGCATCCTGAAAATGACACCACGGGCGTTCGACAAGGTCGCATGGGACAATTAGACCGAAGGAGGCAGTTTATATAAATTAAATCAAAACATTAATCGGACATCATGGAAAGCGCCCGTCTTTCTGTCCCCTGTGATATATGCATTTACTGTGTAATTGCCCGCTAGGACTGTATTTTGTAAAAATTGCTGCTTCCTGGGAATCGTATGCGTTTTCATTTCACATTATCATGTACTTCGGAAAATTATACACCGCTCACATTGGTATAATCCTATAAGAAAATATTTCTATGCTTCGCAAAAAAATTGTGGGCTAGATGCTATATATATTTTATATTAGCAATATTATAATTTGTTACTTCTGCACACCTCAACTATTGAACCAATTTCAACAAAATTAAACACAACACAGAGGTCAAATACAACCCCGGGATGGACATAGGATAGGATATGTGATGCATATACTGCACGCTACTTAAATCTGCTCTTAAATCTAGCCTACGAAGAAACACCCATCTGCTATTTTACAAAGAATACTAAGCTCGGTTGAATGTTGCGAGAGTGCAAACTATTGCTTTGCATTGACCGTTTTGGCAATTTTCGATCTCATCACAATCATATCTTAATTTGGAGAATATAATTTATTACATTTATGACACTGAGACCAAATATGCTAAACATTTTTAATGACAGAAATTGTGCATCTCACATACAAGACAAATATATCGTGTTCACAAAAACAAGGTTAATATTAAAAGTCGTCGCAAATACCGTTACGGACATTAAAGTCCTCATAACATTTAAAGCTGGATATGAAAATACTGATTCTGCAAGCTCTTCGGAATATAAAGCCCGTCACATATAGCAGCGCTATATTTAACGGGCAACCATTAGTATAAGTGACATAGCCGGCCCATGCGATGCGCCACGCTGTACAAATCGTGGGCTCGCCTTATTATGTGCGCAGCTGTGTGTGGTAGGCTTTACATGTATTTAATATCATCGCAGAATTGCTCACCATATTTGGACACTATCTCAAATCACGAGCGAGACGACCATTCCGTATTTGAACATTAACATGTCAAAACCCTGTTAACAGTTGCCTGAACTATAATCATTGGATAACGCAATAACAATTCAATTTCACAGTTCCGTAATACTGTTACCTGTTCCGGCCACTGGTTCCTTAATAAAGTGGCTGTACCATTGAGCTTATAACATGGCAGTGATAGGAACATCACTCATGGCTTAACCGTGTGATTGCCCAAATTGCTGACGGCTAACTACCGTAGACAATAGGTACAACCGTAATCTATATTGAGATGGTTATTGTGACGACCAAATAAGTAACTTCGAGTTTAATTGAGTAGTTACTTATAATATAGATTGATAGCGTTGTTTCGATCTATGCTCAAGAGTCATCTGATGATGTTATTATACTGCATTTGTTTAGGTGTTTAACTTAATATAAACAAACTACTTCACACGCTATTGTATTCTGTGTAATTGACAGCTCCTAACCAAAGAAAAAAGAGGGTGAGTTTAGAACAATATCACCTTGTTTATTAAGTCGGTGGAAAGACGGTTTGTACTACCTCCGCCCCGGGAAGGGCTTCTGGACTCCTTTTATTTTTAAATTGGACCCAGTGGAAATTCTACATGAACTGCATCCACCGCGGGGAAGGACGGAGGGGCATGCCGGACTCCTACCGGCTAAAATCACTGGGGCGGTCATCTTCGGCACATAAGGGGTCCTCATATAATCACACTAGAGCCGCCCACTGGTGCCACGTCTATAGGCACATCTCTGAGAGGGTGAATGTAAAGCGGTCACCCCCCGGTAGGGTTGTAAAAGATCCCCCGAAGCGTCCCTGTGCGCTGTGCTATGCGCACACGGAAGCTGCTGGACTCCTACCGGCTAAGATCACTGGACCGGTCATCTTCGCCACTGAAGAGGGCTCCAGGTCCTCGTAAGATCACACCAGGAGGGGTTTTTTGCAGGATGCCCCCGAAGCCTGCTAAGAATAACTAGACGGATAGCCGGTGACCTACCATAGTATTAACAAACATTCGATTTTTTGACCCGAATTTAAAATGTTCAAATACGGTTGATAGAATTTTCAAAGTTTTTAGGACTCCAAACGTCCGAAGGAAAAAACGGTGTGTCTATCTGTCTGTCCGTCTGTCACAGCCAATTTGCTCCGAATCTACGGACCGATTAAGTTGAAATTTGGTACACATATGGATTTCTGCGACCCAAACACGGACGTGTAACGTAAATAAATGAATTTTGAATATGGTTGTCACTTGGGGGGGCCAATATAGATAATAAAAGTATAAAGTTTTGCAAACTGTACCCTGTGATATATGAAATGAAAGGGCTTGTTGTGAGGGTCTTATATATAGTTATTTAATCATTTTAAAATGTATAGTTTTAAAGTTATTTAAGAAAATTTACGAATGTTGACATTTTCCCCCTTAACTCAAAAATTTGTAAGCTTTTTACCTATAAAACATAAAAACTTGTGATGTTTGTTCTTCGGATAAATTGGTTCTACTCGTTCGCCTTAACTAGGCCAGGCATCCGTCACTTCTCGTACGTAAAGATAACATATTCATCGTACGGAACCCTCTCCACGCGAGTTCAACTCGCACTTGTCTAGTTTTTTTCTTAAGATGCACCCAGGTTATTATTAGCCCCGAAGTTAGTAAAGGGCTGAATGTAATCTAAGGTGGCCGGTAACGTACATAAATCTATAACGCATTCAAACGATTTATTGAATTCACAATACAAAATCCGCTTGACAGAAACCAAAATATCTCAATTCAACGTCCAATTCTTAACAATGCTTCGACACTCCAGTATGTTCATTCAAACCATGCGTCATTGTACGTAAACGATGAACCACGTACGGAACCCGATACATCATCTTCTGTCAAAATAAATTGCGCTCTACTGTACTCGGTATAATAGAGTTGTTCATCGTCAACAGACGGTGTTGTTTTAATGATATTATTCGGTTTGATTATATCTAGATTTATTGTTCTTCTTTGTACTCTAAAATGATCTTGTGTAGTCCCGTTTGTGTATCACTGGTGAAAGATGAAGTCAGCTTTTAGGCTTAGAACTCACGGAGCGATTTAGAACCGCCGCCGCTGGTAGCGGGACCGCGATACGCGTATATGTAGAATGCGGAAATGTATTTTTTTTATATACCAGTTGGTGACGAGCCGTGCAAGTCATTCGCCTGATGGTACGCGACACGCCTGCCTATAAAAATTAGAATGCTACCCTGGACTAGTGCTGCAAAGCAATAACACTGCGCTCGTCCCTCGAGACGTAAAGTTATTCAGTCTTTTATGCCCTGTAATTTCACTAGCTACAGTGTCTTTCAAACCAGAGCACGGTAATAATAATAAAGTTTAAACACTACTGCTTAGCGGCAAATATCTGGCACTGAGTGGTACTCTTGAAATAAGAGACCTTTTTTTTTTATCCGGTGGAAATACATCATGTACTTCCTCCGCCCCGGGAAAGGGCAGAGGGGTATGCCGGACTCCTACCGGCTAAAACCACCAGAGGGGTCATCTTCGGCACCGAAGGGAGGCTCCAGGAACTCGAATAATCTCCATCTAGAGTCACCCATTGGTGCCACGCCTTTAGGCACATCTCGGAGGGGATGACTGTAAAGCGGTCACCCCCTCTAGCGGAGAGAAGGTGACTGTAAAAAGGCCACCTCCCCAGGCACTTCTCGGGGGGATTGTAAAAGAGTCCCCCGAGCTATGCGCTATGCTGCGCACAGCGGTACGTGACCACATGCACACCGCTGTCTTCCCGGGGGTCGCTCGGTATGAACACGCATATTTCCCAATAAGCGCGCTCGCGACCCCTAAGGCCCCGGCCATATAAAGACGACAAGGGGCTCAGGCGTGTTGGACACGGGAGCTGCGGCGGTTGTTACCCCAGCTCCGTGTCCTCCTCCTCCGAGCGGGATCGGCCCTCTCCCGATCCCACTCTGCGACCTCCTCCTGGAGCATTACGCTCTCACAGAAGGAGACCACAGCACTCCAATTTTCCTGCTCTGCCAGCATAGCCGACACTACTGCTGGCAAAGAGAGATCTTGCCCGATCCGATCGACCAGGATCCGCCGCTCGGCAGTCCACGCAGGGAACTCTCCGAGCGTGTGCTGTGCGGTATCCTTGCAATGAGAGACCTACCACCAGCAAAGTAAAGGACAGTAGTCAATTCCACGATGCGATTAAAGCCTTTTTTCTCCTGTCTCCAGTGGAAATTCTTCATGAATTTCCTTCGCCCCGGGGAAGAGCGAAGGGGTATACCGGACTCTAACTGGCTAAAACCAATGGAGCGGTCATCTTCAGGCACCGAAGGGGGTTCTTGGTCCTCGTAAGATCGCCCTAGAGCCCGCGATTAAGTTTACTAAAACCGTGCAGGCTGCGGACACCTGCGCGCTTGGCGGTCACCCACGCGCCCTGCATTCGCATGGCTCGATGCATAACTGACAAGTCGCTCGTAAATAACCTGCGATCATCTCAACTGTGCGGCGTTCCCGCACCCGCGGCGGCCACGTAACCGCACAAAACCGTGGTCTTGTCAGTTTTGAAATAAAACAGCTGTCCCGAAACCGCGGCGAGCGCGGTTGAAAGCCGCTCCGTGAGTTCTTAGCCTTACAACACTCAATAAACGTAGATATTTATTTTGCGTGGGAGAGCCTAGCTATAGTTATAGATGACTAGAGCCCGAAAATGGGCTGGCGTGAGCGGGGAAGTACCTCCCCAAGACAGATTACCGGTGTGAAGTAGCAACATTGTCGGTAACGACAGCGTCGCTACTTTTTGTACGGTGAATGTGAAAAAAATGGCAGACATACAATATCGGGCCTTCAAGGAAAAAGTGTATGTCTGCCCTAAATGTCGACGAAACATCAGCGACTCCTTTACTGTTGCGAATTTTTATGGGCGGCGGTAATTTCTAAGGCGAACCACACGCTTGATTCGCTCCTAATAAAATTGTGGAGAGTTAATACTTTATTTATTTTTTCGCTTGATTAATGGCCACCTTGTGTCTGATTTGTTCAAGCCAAGATTCGTACTCGCGATTCTGGGTACCCACAGATCATTCACTTTGACACTATGGCCTGGTGACTTACAATTGTCGAAGCCGCTCAAGGGTCTCCAACTTGGTTTAACGACTGCCATCTAATGAAAACAACCACGACCGACGATTTTACCTGCCCCCTGAAGCACTGAGACGGTCACTTCAGATACCACCACTATCGCCTACGGTCACGGTCACCCATTCATAGTCTGACCATGCCGATTGTTGCTTAACCTCACCGCGTGTTTACCAATCATCGAGTGTAACTCTCTTTTTTAAGTTTTCCCTAAAACCGCATGATCCGTCGATTTAGAACTTAGAACTTGTAGTAATATAAAATTTTGGTGAGACATCAAAACTCTTTAATAGTCGAGACTTCGAAGCTTATCGTCGGCCGGGCCACATTCATCCTGGCCCGCACCTCTGACTTTTCGGATTCATGTGTGGGTAAGAATTTGATTTATCACTTGCGTTAACGGTGAAGAAAAACATCGTGAGAAAAACCTGCACACCTGAGAGGGCTCCAATAATGTTCTCAATGGTGTGTGTAGTCACCAACCCTAGGTTCGACTAGGCTAGCGTGGTGGACTACTTAAGACCTAAATTTCCTTTCGTGTGAAAAGGCCCCTGCCCAGCAGTGGGATGGTAATGGGCGGATTATGTGTGTTTTTATATAATGTTATTTTAATAGAAACTAATGGCTGACTACTGAAATGCCAGCTAATAATAAGTATCGCTTTAACTATTTGAACTGCCCGGATTCTTGCTGAAAACTGGTTTCTCGAATAGTTAAAGCGGGACTCAATACTAAGTACGTTTCACTATTCAGCCGTAAGGGACATGTCTTTATCAAATGGAAGCAATACATATAATAAACATGTACGCACATAGTCTAGTTAAATCTGATGTTGCGCTATTAGAAAGCCCTGTTCTAATTGGGGGGAAGAAATAATGAGATAATAACTATGTTTTATACTAAACAACGGTAGAGCCGCTCGTGTGCACTCACTAACTAATCGTTTTAACGCCTAACTGTACGTTACGTGTAACTATGTAAGTTTAATTTATTACGTTGTACTCATCTTTTATATGGTATTATTACAACCGGTCTGAGATCTAGTTTAGCATGAGAAATTCAATTTGGGAGGTATTGGAATTATGCGATGATTAGAATGGGCAGATACCTACTCGTTGAAAAATTAACAGCTGTTTCTACTTAGTTTGTAAGTTTACACAACTTTCTTTATGTAGCCTGATTTACAGACTTATTCTTTTTTGCCCGGTTAAGCAGCTATATCCCTCTTGGGACGAGTGCGAGAAGCCCATCATAAAAATAAAATAAAACTTATTCTTTTTTTAAAGCTGCCCTCTTGGTTTTCTCCTGTGTACAGGGTATCTTTTAGAGACATAAATCTCAATTCAAAGTCAAAGTAAAATATTTTTGTTTCAAATAAACCAAATATTGGCACTTATGAAACGTCAGAATCTAAGTTGCACGGTTCCAAATAGTTGATCTGGTGGAGAAGAGCCGATAAGAAGCTCCATCGGCAAAAAATAACAAAATATGCAACATGACGGCACGGTTGGTGCAGTGGCTGATACAGTCAGCTGCTGCGCTCCGGGTTGTGGGTTCGATTCTCGCACGGAACAAATATTTGTATAATCTGCAGGTAGCTGTTCCGGGTCTGGGTGTATTGTTTGTGGAATTCATGTCTGTAAACGCACCCACGACACAGGAGAAATCCTAGTGTGAGGCAACGTTTTTAAAACAGACAAATAAATCTTTAAATAAAAATCCGCACAATAAAGTTTTTATTTTATTGTATTTAAAAAATCACATAGTTTACTTACAAATATAATATCTTACTATTATAATTTTTATTCTTGAAAACGTTAATAATCTAGTACAACAAATGTTGCGTCAAGAATTATTATTATACTAAAAAATAGAAAATCTATGATACCTACATATTACATTATGTATGCACATTGTCGTAATTTTAGGGTTCGATATAGTTACAAACATATCCAAATATTCATGATCAAAATATGCAATTACCAAAAAAAGCCAAATCATGCAAATGCATATAATCCGGTCTCTAGTAATGACATACTTGCAGACACTCAGAAATTAATGTCGTCGTTTTAGCTAAATAAAGTCCACTGCTGGACACAAGTCCCCCCAAAGATGCCATAATTGCCACGCTTGGCAGGCGGATGACCGCAGTTCATTTTCATTTCGGCCGAATGAAGTCCACTGCTGGACACAGGTCTCCCCCAAAGATCACCACAACCACCGATATGGATGTGTTGTGGGCTCATTGGGGGGTTTTGCCATAATCGCCACGCTTGGCAGGCGGGTTGGTGATCGCAGTTGAATTGCTGTTATACTCGAAGGACACTGCTGCCCATCCTCCGGCTAATCCCTTAGTCGACTTTTACGACACCACGGGAGGAGATGAAGTGGTGGTATTCTGAGCCGGCACCACACGGCAATAATAATAGTGTTATTCTCTGAAAGATAAACTAACTTCGTTTTACCATACTCCCCGTAGCTAGGGTCCAACTAATACTTTTCCACTTCGCTCGGTCTTATTAGAACTAGATCAATTATAATAAATCACCCTCTTGCAAGTCGGTTACACCGGATGTGCGGTTCGACCACTGCTTTCGGGTCGATGAGCAGGTAACCGGTAATTTTTTGTCAACATCCAATCATAGAAACGACCCTACATGTCGTGTGTACGATATGCTTGAGGTAATCATGCCAGATCATTAGTCTAACTGTCGAGAAACCGTAAACAAAAATAGTGTTTTAAAATGTTGGAATTTAACATTATGATTATATCAGCCAAAGGACGTCATTGCTGAACAAAGGCTTCCCCCATAGATTGCGACAACTGCGTGGTCATTTTGGGGGGAATTTTCCAGTACTTACACTTAGGGCCGATTTCACCGTTGCAACTAAACGCGATCAGTTGAAGCTAAACTCAGTACAAGCGCTTAACTGAGTGCAGAGCTCTAATTTTCATTTCACCAACATCAACTGTCAGCACCAACATCAGCAGCGTTTAAAGCATAACTCAGATTAAATTCTGAACGCCCAATTTTCTACGTTTAGCTCGTTTAAACGCATTTAGAGGGCTGTGATTATTGTTTGTTTTAATTCCCAATAATGACTGCGTATATTTTGCGGAGCTTTGTTTGTTTATGAGTGTTTGTTGGATCATTATCTCGACGAATATGCGAACATGCCAGTTCTGACTATATATGTAACCAACATCATCATCAAAGGCCGAAAGATGTCCACTGCTGGACAGAAGCCTCCCTAAAGATTGCCACAACGACCGGTATGGGTTTGTGTTCTGTGCTCATTTGGGGTTGAGCCATAATCACCACGCTTGGCAGTCAGGTTGGCAATCACAGTTGAATCACCACGCTTGGCAGTAAGGTTAGCGATCGTAGTTGAGTTAGAAAGTAAGTATAGTAAATTAGCCCATTTCACTGTCACATATGATACCTGCGCAGACACAAACTTATGATACCGCGTAATTAGGATGAAACGGCTACGAAGATCCGTGTCGTGTCCCGATTAAGAATATAGCACCACTCCATCTCCTCCTGTGGATGTCATAAAAGGCCACTAAGAGACTCTGAACCAGAGGGATGGGTAGCAGCGTCCTTTCTGTGGAACACTAGCCGTACTGCGCTCACCAACCCGCTTGCCAAGCGTGGTGAGTACTGGCAAATTCCCCCCAAAATAACACACAATTGTGAAAATTTATGGGGAGGCCTTTATTCAGCAGTGGACGTATATTGGCTGATATAATGCTGATGGGTATGAAGATGTTGCAATTTGGTAGTTAAATAACATCCTAAACATTAATACAAGCTTGCAAATCTAAACTACGCGATGTTAGTCTTAAACTAAACAAGAATACAAAAATGCATGTACACATTTATGTTACTATAAGAATATCAAAACTACAATACATTATCATATAAAAACTGACAGCTGAAGACATATGAAGCAATTTCAAGAAGCAGTGGTTGCGGTCAACCGACCGATCTGTAACCATCAGTTAGGTTAAAAAATCCAGGCAGAGCCGCTAGGCGCGCCTAGTTCGCTAGTAAAAACTAACCGCGTTGACCTGGCAGGCGATACACTCGGGTGCGCATACTCAATCGTGACCTCAGATGGAAGAAATAAAATGGATATGCGAGTCAGAAATTGTATGAATTGATCATATAGGCCAAGAAAATGAGAAAATCGAAGTCTGTAGAGCAACTTGAGAGGGACATATATCCAGCAGACTGCAGTATGCTGAGTTAATGCAGAAACAACTTTTAAGAATTAAAAATGTTCAAGTTTGTGTGGAGACGTTACCACTTGTATTATATATATTAATCAGGTGGTAAATTAAGTGAGACCAGGTAAGATTGGTTGGAGTGCTGTGGTCTCCTTCTGTGAGAGCATAATGCTCCAGAAGGAGGTCGCGGAGCGGGATCGGCCCTCTCCCGATCCCGCAGCGACTCCCGGGAAGACAGCAATGCGCATGTGGTCACGTACCACTGTGCGCAGCATAGCGCATAGCTGGGCTTCGGGGGACTCCTTTATAATCCCCCCGAGAAGTGCCTGGGGAGGTGGCCTTTTTACAGTCACCTTCTTTCTCTCCGCTAGAGGGGGTGACCGCTTTACAGTCATCCCCTCCGAGATGTGCCTAAAGGCGTGGCACCAATGGGTGGCTCTAGATGGAGATTATTCGAGTTCCTAGAGCCTCCCTTCGGTGCCGAAGATGACCACTCCAGTGGTTTTAGCTGGTAGGAGTCCGGCATACCCCTCTGCCCTTTCCCGGGGCGGAGGAAGTACATGATGTACTTCCACGGGATCAATAAAAAAAAAAGTAAGATTGGTTGGAAATTCCTAAAATATATAAGTTCCTATGTGAGTGATAAAGAACAGTAAATAAGTCACGTAGAAAGAAAGAAAAAACATGTTGCCTAACCTAACCTAACGCTGGTTTTTAACTGTAACCCATGAGTGCCATAACGCTTGAAATTCTTGTATAAATAAATAAACATAAATAATATTGAGGTGTGTAATGTCTGCATGTGTGTAGTGCAATTAAGGACTAGACTACACTTACTCATTATCATGGCTTATTTCTCCGGAAACTTCTAGAAGGTATACAGGAAAGCTTTCTCGATCTGAGCAGATATAGAAGTTGAGAGGACAAATTTGGGGATAAAGGTATAAATATAATAAAAATCAGTCATTCATGTCAGTATTGTAGTGCCAGTGCGACAATTCGTTTCCAAGAAATACTTTCACCAAAAAACTAAAAAATACTACCGCATCCTTCACTTCGTTACTCCTTGCTCGCGTCTAATGAGCGTTCTTGTAATAAAGGCGAAGATGTGTAATTGGTCGGTAGGCACGCGCCCGCCACGCGCTGCGCTCGCGCCGCCTCGCCTCACCTATCGCGATCCTACTTTTTATACAAACACTTTTTACTTTGCCACCGTTTTTACATCTCTCCCGGAAGGATCTATATGCAGGCAAAAGTTCACGGTGGAATATGGGATTTTTTGCTATAATTTCATAAAGTGGAATGTAGTTTAGAGTTGCGGAAGGCTGAAATGCACGATGTTTTGCAAAGTTCATGTTTAAATGAACTGGTGGTAGAAGTGAGACGAGTATTTATGATTCATATAGTAACACCGAAGTAACTCGTGGAGTGCAGTTGAATATTGAGTAGATGTTCAATGCGGAAGTATATGTTGGAAAAGTAAAATAGATTTCACGGCACGGTTGGTGCAGTGGCTGATACAGTCGGCTGCTGCGCACCGGGTCGTGGGTTCGATTCCCACACGGAACAAATGTTTGTACGATCTGCAGGTAGTTGTTCCGGGTCTGGGTGTATTTGGTTGCTTATGGGTCTTGTGATCCCGATTATTTCCGAAGGACAGATATCTACATCATATTATACCATGGCTCAAAGCAGCGTCAGGAATTTGGTATCAAAGCATTGCTGCTCAAAAAGCGAAACGAAACTGACATTCTCAATCTTACACAAAGCTAACAACATAATTTCATTCACTCTGATAATGAGAAAAAGACGTTAGTTATTTTGTTGTCTATAAAAACCTGATATAGCTTATTGCTATGCTTGCCTAAACGATCATTCGCAACATGATCTGTCAGAATCATAGTTTAATTAGGTTTCTCTATTCAAATGTTAATAACCTCTGCAAAGAGGAATCGGTCTTTTGATAGGCTTACGCGGGGACATGGGTCCAACATGCAGAGGGCCTTTAGAGAATTTAAATCTAATATGTAATGGGATACTAACCGGGGACTCTCGACTGCATTATCAAACTAAGTCACGGATTGTCCCCTGTAGTGTAGGATTATAATTGTATTAGATGGAAACTGCGACTATAAGGCCTATGCAATAGGTGTTACGTCTGCCTTACAGCCTATAAAGTGCAATTCTGTGGCAGTTGGCGACTTGCAACTCACAAGATGCACCCCTTAAATCACCAGCACTAAAGGTGCGAGCGAGTACCAGGAGTGATGAGTTTTTAAAGTTTTTTTATTAAGTTAT
Organism: Diloba caeruleocephala; assembly: GCA_947459985.1. Taxonomy (NCBI): domain Eukaryota; kingdom Metazoa; phylum Arthropoda; class Insecta; order Lepidoptera; family Noctuidae; genus Diloba; species Diloba caeruleocephala. The sequence goes on from OX381616.1 coordinate 21,144,873, forward strand.
TTAGGTCATTGTATTTAAGTACCGAGATGTTATCATTTCTTTACATGCACAAAGCAAACGGAAAGAACGGATCATATCATCACGCTCTGTTTACCGGACAGGTTACGTAGGAGTCCAGGTGTTATCAACTTAAGTTTCTTTTTTTCAGGGCATTCAGATATTGCCAATGGTACTCTACCATCACACCATCATCATTTCGGCCGAATGAAGTCCACTGCTGGACACAGGCCTCCTCCAAAGTCACCACAATGACCGATATGGGTATGTGGATGTCGTACAAGTCGACTAAGTGATTAGCCGGAGGATGGGCAGCAGCGTCCTTCGAGTACATTAACAACTGAACTGCGATCGCCAACCCGTCTGCCAAGCGAAGCGATTATGGCAAAACCTCCCAATGAGCCCACAACATACCCAAATCGATCGGTCGTTGTGGTGATCTTTGGGGGAGGTCTGTGTCCAGCAGTGGACTTCATTCGGCCGAAATGACGACAAAATAAACATTCCCTGGCAATTTTTGTGTTTGGCTTACGCTTTAAATGTTCATAGTATGAACCATATTAATGTAATGCTTATACTGAAGGCGTGGATTATGATGATGATGATGATGATATAGAAATCTTCGAAAATGTATTATCAAATAATATCTCCAGTATTGTTTCAAATGCAACCCTATTGCACGAGATCCTTGATACTAACGAACAGTAATTCATAGCAAATAAATAAATCAGTAAAGCAAACAAGGTAACAATAAAGCTAATTATTATGTCCAATAAAGGCATTCTTCTTAGTGCAAAGGTTGTTAGTGCATGCGATTGTTCAGCTGCGCACGCGCCGCGCCGCTCCGCCGCTTCCACGATAACCGTATTATTATGTTATATTTCTTTATTGTATTTAAGTAGAATGTTCATGAATTGGCTTACTAAGTAAGATCAGATTCTTAATACTTCATATTGAAAAATGTAATGCAATGGATACCGTTATAAATAAATCACCATTATTATAATATAATTAGAATATTAGCCCACCCACTGCTGAACCTTATTGCGCGGGCGGGCGAGGCGGCAGGGCGGAAGGGCGGAGGGGGATGCCGGACTCCTACCGGCTAAAACCACCGGTGTGGTCATCTTCAGCACCGAAAGGAGACTCCAGGAACTCGAATAATCTCCATCTAGAGGCTCAGGCGTGTTGGACACGGGCGCCGCAGTGGTTGTTACCCCGGCTCCGTGTCATCCCGCTCTGCGACCTCCTTCTGGAGCATTACGCTCTCACAGAAGGAGACCACAGCACTCCAATTTTCATGCTCTGCCAGCATACCATACCACACTACTGCCACTTCTGAAGCTAAACCATAAGCAATACAAGGCTTGGCTGAAGGATTGGTGATTGGAGTATTTTGTAACTAGCTCACAAGTTGCGCTACAGCTCATACTTTTTTCATAATCCCTTAGTCACCATTGACGATACATAAGGATGGAGACGCAGGAAAGATAGATTCTTCGCTGCGATCGAAACGATACGATGACAATAACTCTCACTGCCAGTGTCTGGTGCGGCATCGGAATCGAATTCAAAAGTGATTTAAATAAGTAATAAAAAAAAAATAGGAACAGCTCACGACCTATAGTCTACCTGTAAGTAGGAAGGATGGTTCTCGTATATTAAGATAATAGGAAATTAAGAAAAAAAAACCTTTTTTACAATAAAATGTATTTTGTAAATGGCACGTTTGTCACAGTATTGGTATCCTTGGTGTTGATATTTTGAGAAGTGTCCAGTTTCACACGCACTTAGATGATAAGGTCAAGCTGGCGTCCAAAAAACTCGGTGTGCTCAACAAGACGAGGCGGTACTTCACATCGGGGCAAAGACTGCTGCTTTTTAAGTCGCAAGTTCGGCCTCATATGGAGTACTGCAGCCGTTTATGGGTGGAGCACCTGGATACCAGCTTGAAACCTTTGATTCGGTACAAAAGCGTGCAGTTAGGATTGTCGACGATCCCAAGCTTACAAGCGACCTAGAACTCCAAGTCTGAGGAGAGACTTTGCCTCCCTGTGTGTGTTCTACCGAACACCGTCCGTTGTTGTACAATAGATTTCGATTTGAGTCTGAGGAATTTTTCAATCTGATGCCAACGGCTACAGGTGTGAAATCAGCTCCCTACCGAGGTTTTCCCAAGAAATTACAGCATGGGGCTCTTCAAAAAGGGCGTGAAAAGATTTTTACGGGGTCGGCAACGTACGAGTGATACCCCTGGTGTTGCAAGCGTTCATAGGTTACAGTAATCGCTTACCATCAGGTGGCCATATCCGTACGCTTGTTCGCCCCCTTAGTGGTATAAAAAAAGGTACTAATTAATATCATGAAAGTAATTCATTGAGAATTCCAAGATTGAGCTGTACGTAGCAGGCCATCCGTTCCCGAATACGTTACTGTAGCAACCGCACCAATGCACGTCAACAGTCTAGTGATTATTAATTCGTAGCCGATATAATGCTTAAATTGGAACGCTTTTGTTCGGGTAAATTCAGTGGCTGTTTCTACTCTTCATCCGAAACACAACTACGCTCACACCTATTATGGCGGGTGAAATAAGTAGGACTGTAGTAGCCCAGTTGAGTCCTTCACACTGAACGGGGAGTGGGAGTGGGATAATTGTTGGAGTGGCTGCCGCACTCTTTACTCATCAATTAGGCTACAGCTGGCTGTACTACGACATTAAACACAGTGCACAGTTTCTCCAATGTAGGGAGTGCTATATATGTGCGACTACATACGAGGTGCAGGAAATGCATGTTGACACATAAGCTGCGATTAGTCATTGAGTGAGCTAGAGCAAGTCAGCCTTCGGGAACTTGCAACGAAAACCTCAAGTCTCATCAATTTGGCCAACGTGCACCGGCCTAATTAAGCAGAGGGGGATCGGGAGAGGGTCAATCCCGCACGAAAAGAACGAGATGTCTACGTCGAGGTAAGAAACGTCCATGTCCAACACGCGACATGGCTGCGGTTGCTATATGGCGGAGAGCCTCAGAAGTCACGGGTGCGTATATCGAGGAATCTGCGTGCTCATACCAAGTGACCCCCAAGAAGACGGCGGCGCGCATGTGGCCACGTACCTACTGCCTTATGCGTATCACAGCGCACAGCGATCCCCTGAGATGTGCCCGGAGGACGGCCTTTTTGTTTTCGAGCGGAGACCACCGTAAAACGTAGTGTGGTACGGCCTCCAACGAGATGGATAGACGAACTGATCAAAGTAGCTTGGAGTCGTTAGATGTGGACGTCATGTAATCCATCGTTGCGTAAATCTATGGCTTTTTTCAGCAGTGAAATACCATTGGATGATATGATGATGATACTAATAGAACAACCAACCCTATGGACACAAACAATTTCTTAGAATATCAAGAAAATAAATAATGAATATATTGCTCTCCCAATTGATTTTACATATAAAAGAGTACGAATGTGCAGGCGTATTCATTGGCCGGCCAGTTGGACCGCTCGCGGTGTGTTGGCTCCATAAAGCATACATTCAATTATCTTCAGCATAGCCTTCACACCCTGTAATTGGTGAACACTTTAACACTTGTATGGGGGATATGAGTTCTGTGTGCTTTGGATACCCAGTATTAAGAATTTTAAGTGATCGTTCCATGTGTGTACCAGCTTATAGTTAATGAATGATACGATTAGAGGTAAAGAAATGACACCGTAAAGTAGCAATTATTAAAAAAATCATATTAGTGTCCGGAATAAGAATATACGAGTAGACCCACTCCATCGCCTCCCTTGGATTTTGTAAAAGGCGACTAAGGGACTCTAATCCAGAGGGATGGGCAGCAGTGTCCCTTTTGTAGAACAGTAGCCATACTGCGCTCACCGACTCGCCTGCCAAATGTGGTGAGTACTGGTAATTTTCCCCCAAAATCACAAATCTATGGGAACATAGATTTCCACAATTGTGTCGTGATTTTATTCTTCTAGACTTTATTCAGGAATGGACGTCCTTTGGATGATATTATAATGATGTAGTATAAAAATGAATGTTTCTTTGTTTATTTGTCCCGACCCGAAACTTTGTACAGTTGTTGTTTGGTTGGTTGGTTGGCATTGCAACGAATTAGCTAATAATAATTTTTATTGATAAATTTTACATGAAATTAACCCAAGGCATGGCACTAGTGTGATCTTACGAGGACCTCGATCCTCCCTTCGCTGCCGAAGATGACCGCTCCAGTGATTTTAGTCGGTAGGAGACCATACCCCTTCGCCCTCCCTCGGGGCGAAGGAAGTTCATGTAGAATTTCCACAGGACACCAATGAAAACAATGTAGTTCCGTATGACGCTATAGTTTAACAAGCATTTAAATAATATCGATGACATGGAAGTTTGTGCATATGGCTATTAAATGAAATGGCCCCTCGGTCAAATAAACCGTCTGTTAAATAGTTCTCCGAAGATTTGGCGTTGTAGAAATGGGCTTCGCGAAAATTTCATTAGAAAATGAGTAGTAAACATAGTTTTTAAAAAATATTTTTTTTAATTTACTTATTTTGTCTAGAACCACCTCTCCCTGTAACCAGAGGCTGTTCTTAGACTGCCTATTGATCATATTGCTGTCAACAAATACGTTCGACACCAAAACGTGGTCATCCTTACCGGATAGCACATGAATTATAATGGCCATTGGTTAACAACTGCGCACTCTACCCGACTTTCTGAAAACGGTACACGCGGAGTTAATCAATATTTAAGATTATTGACCGTATTAAAATACTATGAATTATTTGGACTGGAATTTAATTAACAGGATGATGAGCTATCTGTTCAGGACGCACGAATATATAAAAGACGAATATATGGAAGAGGCCAATAGCACCAATATGCAGGAAACGCCGCTAAATGATGACATTACGATGATCATGTTTGAATGGGCCTTGTGGCTGCATCTACATCGCAACATATATAGCAAGGAAACATATAGCATATATACCATCTACTATCGGGTCCATGGCCTTTGCGAAGATGCCTTAAAGAAACCAAAAACGACATATGTCTTGAACAGGATTATAAAAAGTTTGACCTTAACCGACCAACTGATCTAACGTGTTGGGTAATGGACTTTATTGATAATCTTTATAAGTACCAGCAAACAATAACATACTTTTTTTGTATTGGGCTTCTCGCTGACATTTCACGGAAATATGGCTAATTATCCGGGTGATTCTGGGGAAGCCAAAAGAGGGCTCCAGCCAGGACGATAACATGCTTGTCAACTTGTATGGTTTTTTTAACTTAATATTTATTCCATCATTCTTGTCTCCACATTGCCAGATTTTGACGATGTTTTGATACATTAAAATTTTATAATATTGCTTCAAAACATTTATTTCATTGTTTTGGTGTAATCATGTTTGAACGTATAAATAGGGTCTATTCCCAATTACTTGAGGTGACAAATTTGTAACCACTGCCCCTGAAGGGTTCGAATTATTGCGATGAGTGCAATACAAGGATTTAAATTTGTTCCACTTTATAAGGTCAAAGTAATATTGTTTTCACGTATACATTTCAAACGAGCTTGCACCCCGGGCTTTGCGCTTCACCTTGAGTATTTATTGAACAGTTCCTTCTAATCATAGGAAATCAATACACACTACCAGCACATTGAATGGTTACTACACTAACTACTTTGTTTGATCCGGGTCTTAAGTATCACATTGAATTTTGTATAGTAAATTCGTAGCATTAGCACGAGGTCGCGAATCGCGTGCCTCTGCTACAGCGGAGCGCGCTGATTTTGTGTAAAAATCTAATTAAACACGAGGTGAGAAGCCTGGCACAAAAAAATTAACCGCGCTAAGCGTTGCTTAACCTCACCAGTCGTTTACCGATTAGAGACTGTAACTGGCTATGAGCACTGGCTGCCTAGTATGCTACGGTTTATTTCTTAGCAGTCTCACACGGTCAGCCGTCAAATGGTTAATATAACTGTAAATAAACATCTGTCAACCTCAAGCTGTCAGTGTAGTTGTAAAATTCCAGTTCTTAATACTTTTGTGGAACGACAGTCGAAACGAGAGGGCACGCACCTCATACTTTATCTCTCAATACGATTACATATTATGACAGAGATTAAAAAGTCACCTTTAACGACTTGAATAGGGTTGTCAAGCGATTGGAATTTTGTTGGGTTCGGAATATGTTATAGGGTGCGACTTTGTGTTGACTATACCTGTTTCTTGTATTAAAATCTCTTTTGGGGTCACCATTTAGAAGGTCTATTTTAGTTGTCGGCACAGCTTTCTTCTAGAGGCCATCCCTAACCTTGCTTGAGCCGTCCGGTGCCGAACCAGTAGCTTTAAACATGACCCTAAATCAAAATCATTCTTGACCCAGCTCCTTCGCTTCTCCCCCCAGCAACGTCCTAAGGCCCGAATCCCACTATGGGGTGCCCTTAGCACTGTTGCTTAGTATTAAAATTATCGCTGGAGTGGTGGTCCTTATGGCTTAGCCAATTGATCCGACTGAGCAGCTACAGCGCCCTGAGCTGCCAGCGAGAAGGGATCGCATGCGCGTCTGCTGAGCACAATGTTCGTTTTCAATGTCAGCTCGGATGTTCTCAATAGCCCTAGTGTTAGTAATTCATCATCATCATCATATCGGCCATACAACGTCCACTACTGATCAAAGGCCTCCCGCATAGATTTCCACAACTGTGTCATCATATTGGGGGGAATTTGCTATTACTCACCACGCTTGGCAGGCGGGCTAGTGAACGCAGAATAGCTACTGTTCCACAGAAACGACGCTGCCCATCCCTCTGGTTTAGAGAGAAGTTAAGTTAGTAATTAATGGAATGCAAATACTAACCATGACGGCACGGTTTGCGCAGTAACTAAACGATTGCCTTTCTGCGCTACATGTCATGGGATCAATCCCCGTACGGAACAAATATTCTTGGTGTTTGTGCATATAAGATTTATGTCTGTCAAATGTAAGCACGATACAGGAGAAATACAAATGTGGGAGCATAGTTTTAAAAAAATAGCGAAATGTCGTTGTATCTCATCCCACGGCTGCCTCACTCTGGGAATTGTGGCGACCTCTGGATGAGGCAGGGCGTTATCAATAAACATAGAAGTGCCTCTGGTTTTGTCTTGTTTTGTGTAGACAGCATTCTTGTCTACTTTAAGACTATGTAAGCAATTATATATGCAACTTTGAACGCTAAGGCTGAATATATATTGCACCCATTTATTTAATGAGAGCAATATAAGACATGTTAAACTAAAATAACAAAATTCGTAACATCTTTCAAAAATGAAATATTTTGTCAGATTTAAGGTACATTTTATTATCATGCCCATCAATGTCTAAACATTAACTAAAACTTTATGGATTAAGAACAACTAGAATTCCTGCAAATAACTTATAAGTTTCACCGCTAACCCTTACTACAAATCCTTTGGTTTGTAAAGGAAAACCCCTGTATTGTTTCTATAGTTTTCATTTAGTTTTCTGACCGTACTACCATTTCTTTTACACGTTCTTCGCATCCGTTTACGTTTAGCGTCATTTCCTTGCTGCTGTAATCTTAGTTATAATCCAGGTTATAACCCTGGAATCTGGACAATTTACTGCAGCAGAATCATTTCCTGGCAACCTTAGAGTTGCGTGGCGGAGGAGCCGGGCCGACCGGACGCGGCAGGTGCTACTGAGGGTTCACTCGGGTTCACGCCCTGCCCCCCGCGCCACAAACCTCATTGCACCCCCCTGCGCCCCCGCAGCATCCGTGCAAACCCGTTCCTCTAATAATATTACGTAGAAATGAAAGATTAATGAGAGCAACCAGTGCACGCCTCTTTCACTCTACCGATAGTGTTGGGACGTGAGAGTAACGATACTTTTGTGAAAGCATCTATTTTGTTTGTTTTTGTGATAATCATTATTCTATTCTTAATGCAAAAAATCTTAAAGCTATATTCATTTTATATTATCCTGCTAAAATTGGCTGTAAAAACTCCACATCCGCAGGAACAATCAGTTGCACAGCTGCTAATCTCAACGAAATTATTGGACATCAAAATAAATCAACACACATATATAGAGATATTTCCCTTTGCCTAAGTTGATCTTCTAGTTGTTTTGTTTCTAGGCAATGAATACCATAAAACTTGTACAATGCCTAAGCTAAATAAATAGTTTGGTATCGCCAAATTTGTAAAAAGAATATTTAAGTATTTATACTAAACAATTTTGCTAAAAAACATAAAATATATTATAATACAGTGCAAACATCTCTTGTATAATGAATTTAGCACGAATTCAATCACCACGATTCGTGTACAGATAAGAATCATAATCGAAAATCTAACAAAAATAAATTCCTATCGATAACCAAAATCACGTCCCTACATCAACAGGTCCCGATCGCAATGAAGACCGCCCATATAAAATATTAGCCGCGTGCCGAGCCGGTAGCGGGTGTAATATATCGACCGACGACAGTCGCATTGTCGTGGCACCGCACTAAGAATGTGAGCTTGTACTCACCAACTATCGAGATGGTTAGCACGTCGTAAATTTTGTTTGGCATTCATAATAATGTAGGTGCAATAGTTCTTTTGTATTCAATTCGAAGATTTTTCAATAGAGTTCAGATTTCAATGTTTTGAAGGAGAATGAAAATGTAAATTGTGCACTTGGCTAAGGTTATTAAGTTTATTAAATTTAGAGCTCAGATGTTAATCTCATATTCATAGATGTTCTCTTGTGTAAATAATCTATGATATGTCAGAATTAGTGGAGGCTTGCACTTAAGAAGCTTATCGGAATTTTGTTACTTGTGCCTCCAGTTCTGTGTTACGGGGGAAATCGAAGCAAATTCTAAACAGTGTCAATTATTGAAACTGCATAAATTCCGCTGATACTTAGACTGGAGGCAGAAACCAACATACTTAGGGAAAACTAGACGAATAAAATTTTGTACTCTCTTAAATACTGAAGTTTAACGTCGCATGGTATCAATCACAAAACGGCGCGTGGACGCGCAATGCCTTACTTTGTTTCACATATTATACCAACTTTTCGCAACTTCTTTCGATCATGCCTTTGACAGCACCATTGGCGCAGTGGCTAAGCGATTGGCTTCTGCGCTGCGTGTCGCGGGTTCGATCCCCGTACGGAACAAATTTTTGTAAGATCTTATGATTGATAGACTAGACTTATGATAGATTGACTGATATGATTTATAACTGTCAACTGTAGCCACGATACAGGAGATATAGAATTTAACATTACGGCGACGTTATAAAAATAAAACAAGTAAAGAAATAAAGAATGGAATAGACCAGCTACGGTCGGTTTGTAATCTAAGTGCAACTAAATATCAATATTATATACAGAGCGATAGATATCTGACTCTAACTATAACACTCAACCAAATAACACCTTAAGCAGAGGCTCGAGTCACATTATGGGACACGCTTCACTGTGTTGTTTAGTTTATAGGTTTTCATACGTAACTGGATGCCCTTTTGGCTTCGCAATTTTGTCCAGTTAGCAGCTGCGGCTCTGTTGCGCGCCGTATAATACGAAATAAGAAAAAGGGGGCCCCATACTGCAGTTGAACTACCCGGCACGAGTATCTGAGGTGTTCGTATGACAAGCTCATCGCATATTCTTTTGAACTCCTGAATAAAACTTAGCTCACTAACATTAACTAAACAATTTCTTAGATTAATTACCGACAACACAAAAAACCGACCGCACGCTCTCATTCACCAACCATGCGACCCGGGTCTAACAGTACAGGCAGAGATGTAGCGTAACATGCAATAATTACGTACAATACAAAAAATCAAGATGCACTCCATCGAGCAAGATGTATCTGTAACTGGTCGACCAGAACTGCGTTGGAAGGCACCTAACAACAGGATACCACGATATGCTTCCTGCGGCATAAACAGAGTACAACGACCATACCTTGTCTTAGGCTTTAGTTTAATCTGAAGAATGGATGGCTTACTTGCATCTAATTACTTTTTATAAAAGTCTTCTAGATCGTGGACATTTTTTTTTTTCAATTATGTCGGTTTCGGCTCGCGGGTCTATCGCGGGGTGGTGGGAACATCAATATTGAAAGAAATAAAAGCGATTTATTACCACAACAAAACGCGCATCGGTATATTAAATTAAACCAAAATCTACACCAAACTTGCCATAAAAAACCACACAACAAAAAGATTGATCGTAGAATATAAATATAAATAAAAAAAGAGATACAAAATAATCATAACAAAATTAACAGTTTGCCGATGCACGTCCCAACAGTGGCAAAGAGGTCAACTCTCAGCATAACACCGCGTTGCAACGCTAGCCGCAACACAGAGCTGGTTTTCAGTGCTAACCTTATGTGACGGACGGATATTGCATGTATGTTACTTAGTAATACTAAGTATTTTTTTTTTTCAGTCATAGTTTCCGGTAAAGCCAGATCCAGTAGAACATTCCCACGGCCCATAACAACTGTCTGGAATTCGTTTGTCACCTGGACGGCTTAATGTGCTGTTCGAGAGAAGGGAAGGTGCAAATGTGACTGCAGCAAATGCGGCTTTGCCTTAATATTGGAATGACCTTTTCAGCAGTAATTTCGCACGAACTACAGTTTTTTTCAAAGTTGCCCATTGAGCTGTTTTTCTGGAGCCGTATGTGGATAGCCACTTAGGTTTACTATACTGTCCAATCTAACCTTTAGTCCTATTCTTCTTGCTTCCCATAAGGGAGCAGCGTTAAGTTATAATAGACTATAGACTGATAAAGTAAGTGACATAGGAGCGACGATAATGTTAGTCGTTTTGGCGCTCCCAGTTCCGTAACCGCCGCGAACCACATAATAAACAAAGTGCGCAGATAAGGTAAACTCCAGCTGTGGCTCGGGTAAGCTCCTGTCCACAGGGACATGCGTGATTTTATGATTTTATTTGAATATTCTGAAATAGTCTTCTTATTCTGAAAGTTTTTAATGTATCCTTAAATCTTCATTGTTCATTTTGGATACAGAAAGTAGTATTTAATTCTATATAGATATTGGAATTTGTCCACAGAAAAGGTTAAAATTATAAGTATATTAAGAATACGCAGATACTGGATCAGTAGACGCGAATCAAGGGTGCGGGACTGGGAAATAGGTAGAATTTTAGCTTGGACATATGTTTTATTTATATGTAAGCTTAAGACTTTATATAAGGAATGGAGGAAACAATTAACATGAGCTGTAAATTTTTTAATATTTATTTTAGGATTCAACAAAAAAAGTTACTGTATCTTTGGTTTCACACACACTAATCACAAAACTAGACTGAATTTTCTGGAAGATAAGAAACCCTTATTAATTGTACGTGCTCTTCGAAGCACGAAGATGCATAAATACTACAGTGCGGTCACCCATCCATAGGCTGTTCACGCCAAGCGTTACTTATATCACGTGCATAGTACACATCTCTCTGCAATCAATATCTACATACTAATGTTAATACAATATTTTTTAATACATTCTCATTAAACTTCCCTATCGTGAACAGACCCTAAGTCTATTGTTTGCAATATAAACGATAGCATTTCACCTCAACTATCAAGATGGCGCGCAGACACTTCGCTGAGGAGATATGGCTAATTGTAACGAGTGGTCACGCTTTCTGCTACGTGTGTCACTCGATGACTCGACGCGATGCGAGACTCGTATAGCGTCGGCGCCGACAGCAAGTGATGTATGTGTTTGTGGATGTAAAAACTACTGGTAAGTTTACTCAAAAATGCTTGGGTGAATATCCGATTACGAGTAATACGAATCGAGTGAAAAGTGTACTCTTCAGAAATAACGTTTTAATATGTACATAATAGGTAATCCAATTTGCTGTCTCTCTTTCTAATAATTTATTTGAAAACTCATATAAAAAATATATTTATAGTACGTTTTCCGATTATTATGCTTCGCTATCGAGACGTTTGAGGCCCCAATAGTTTAACGGAGTGACTCAGAATTGCCGTGATTATGCAGTTTTCTTGCACTCGAACTCTCGAACGTCGGTTGTAGGCTGTGATGTTAGTACGTTCGTGGATGTAATCAGTGTTTGACTGAAGCCATAAGGCATCCCACGCTAATCTGAGACTACTGGGCTGGCGCCCAATATGCTGTTTTTGAAAAAACCCACAACACAAACCTGGACCGTCGTTGTGCCGAGCTTTGGGGTAGGCCTATGTTATGCAGTGGACGTTTTTTGGCTGAAATTATGATACAAAAAGGATCATAAATCCAAATTGATATTTGAACTAAGACACACGTAATAAACACAATAAATTATATGTTGGGTGGTGTAAACACTAGAGTTATACCTAAATAGTTATAAGGTAACTACTGTTGAATGATTGCAGTCATTTGCAGTGATGCTACTAGATGTGATTATGGACACAATTGGCTGGTTTCGACGTAAACTAATTCCATTTATGTCCCACAAAAATTAACAAAATTATCTATAGTTTCTTCTTACTAACTTAAAGCAACCTTATTCATAAAGCCAAAAGACGTGCACTCCTGAATAATGACCGCTCCAAAATTTGTTTGGCATAGTTGAGGCAAAAATCGCCTCAAAAATCAGTCTGGGTTATGTTGTATGCTCATTGGGAGGTTTTGCCATAGTCGCTACGCTTGGCAGGCGGGTTAGCGAAGGCATCAAGTCAAAGTCAACGTTTTTTATTTTAAAATAAACCGAATATTGGCACTTATGAAACGTCACAACAATCTAGGTTGCACGATTCCAAATAGTCGATCTCGTGGAGAAGAGCCGGCCGGCAAGAAACTCCATGGATACTCTTTTAAAATAATTGAGATTACAATGTTGATTGATACAAATGATTGTAAAACATATACCGAGAAAAATGTTGGTTAGTCTGTAAAGTTGGAATATACCACAATAATATAATATTAATGTATTTGCCGTGTCAATTAACGGCTGACCAGTCCCAGTTGAGTTGTAAATGTACTCGAAGGATGCTGCTACCCATCCTCCGGCTAATCCCATAGTCGCCTTTTACTACTCGTACACCCACGGAAACAGTTGGGGTGGTGGCATTCTTAGCCGGTACTATACGGGAAAACTGTTTACGCACCATATACTGACGGGTATAAAATGACACTTGTATTTCCATACTTTACTAATTCAAGTAGGTAATTGCGCTGAATAAATTTTAGCTACAATAACTCGCCGGTTCGTAATAATGTAATTATTATCGTCGGATCTTATTCATCGTATGAGGTGAGGTAAATTAATTTACTTACTTATGTAAAGATCGCTAAGATACCAAGAAAAGTATAGGGCTGCCAACTCTACAGATTTTTTGTGCGCTATCCTTATATTAAATATTTAATTATCTAAGCCCTTTGATTATATTTGTAAATACACAAGCTTATAATATTTATATACACACTAAAACGAAATACATACAGACTACTGACCAATAAACTAAATAATAAAAAAAAAACAGTAAAACAAAATACATACAGACTACTGACCAATAAACTAAATAATAAAAAAAAAACAGTAAAACAAAATACATACAGACTACTGACCAATAAACTAAATAATAAAAAAAAAACAGTAAAACAAAAGATAATATATAATGAAGTTGCACATGCATTAAGGCGTCGAAGTACTCCACCTCATCGCTGTCAAATGATAATGTTCCTAGAAGACTGGCAGCATTGCCACGTTAGCAATGCCAATGCTTATTCTTTAGCCAAAGAAAAGGCCAGCTCTCTGATCACGGGGAGTGTTGACCAACCGTCTCACTACATCTTTAAAAAGCAGACGTGCTCTCGGACCCCATGACCCAAGCGTTTCGACCCAAAACGGCTCAAAACAATAATGACCTATTAGGCTATTATATTTGCGCCGTTTGAGGGCCTCTGCTGCAGATGCAGCAGCGCCAGCACAGCCTGCCGTGCTTGGAAGATGGGATGACGCAAGGGTGTCGACACACGTTGCGTCCCACACCAAAGGCCTACCCATCTTCCATGGCAGTAATGACATACCGTCTGGTCTTTTGCCATCGTTACGTGCCAAGCCATTGGGTTCTAAAACAGCTGGCACGCCGGCAGTGGCAAGAGCACGACGTGTAATATCATTAATATTGGCATTCCGTGCTATGCGACCTGCACTTTTACTGCAAGATAGGCCATGGTGTCGGAGGCGGTCGACAGCTTCACCGCAGTGACATCGATGAGCAGCAACACAAGGAACACCTAAACGTAGGCTTGCAGCGAGCCGAAAAGTGTTGTCGTCCAACATAGTGCCTATCAATGATATTTTAGTTTTTTTTTTAAAAACATTGCCCCGCACTAGGATTTCTCCTGTGTCGTGGGTGCGTTTACAGACATGAATTCCACACACAATACACCCAGACCCGGAACAACTATCTGCAGATCGTACAAATACTAGTTCCGTGCGGGAATCGAACCCACGACCCGGAGCGCAGCAGTCGACTGCATCAACCACTGCACCAACCGTGCCGTCATATTTTATACGATGTTATATAATAAAAAGGAGTAGATATGTTACATTCGCGCCGAAAGTAAGAACCAAAACTCCCCCAATTGTAGCACCTCGCAATCGGTTCGCATAGATAGCTATCTCATTTACTCTTGTTGGTTTTGTATCTTCTTTCTCACAACATGGTTGTGTAGGCGAGACTGTATTTTGCACGCATTTTAATATGGACGTAACATGTCTATGGTATAATATAATTAGTGCCTATAAAATTATGTATCCGGATCACGTGACCGTTTGATAGCTAAACCGTCAATCATCATCATATCAGCCAAAGGACATCCAATACTGAACAAAGATCTTTGAATTTGTCAGTATTGACCACGCTTGACAGGCAGGTTGGTGAGCGCCCCCCGGGAAGAGGGTGGCGCGCACGTGATCACGTGCCGCCGTGTGCGCGGCACAGCGCAAAGCGAGGCTTGGGGGGATCCTTTACAATCCTCCCCGAGAAGTGCCTGGGGGGCGACCTTTTTACAGTCGCCTTCCCTCCACTAGAGGGGGTGTCCGCGTTACAGTCACCCCCTCCGTGATGTGCCTAAAGGCGTGGCGCCAATGGGCGGCTCTAGTGTGATCTTACGAGGACCTGGAGCCCCCCTTCGGTGCCGAAGATGACCGCTCCAGTGGTTTTAGCCGGTAGGAGTCCGGCATACCCCTTCGCCCTTCCCCGGGGTGAAGGAAGTTCCATGTAGAATTTCCACTGGACATCAATAAATAAATAAAAAAAGGTTGGTGAGCGCAGTATGGCTTCTTTTCTATAGAAGGGACGTTGCTGCCCACCCATCTAGTATAGAGCCCCTTAATCGCCTTTTACAAGTTGGAGTGATGCTATATTCTTTATCCGGACACCACATGGACAATTGGACCGTCGTTATCACCGTAGGTATTGCATAAAATAGCGTGTGGTACCTACCTCGGATCAGATGTGGATATTGACGCTTTTATTAAATAGGATTTAAGTGTGCATTTATTAACGCAATAAGTTCTTGGTTACAAGCATTTTAGAAGTTATAAATTTGATGTACGTATCATATTATAATAATGTATTTTTATTGTGGAGTAAAAAAAAGATTGATTGATATAACCTACGTTTTAAACGTAGTTTTACGCGATGAAAACTCAAATTGATCGTATTTGTTCGAACCTCAAACTAACGCGACATTACACCGGATATTTTATGGTCAAGATATTCCAACATTAATACTTGTACTTGCTGTTGTCGTTGTGTTTACTGTGCTTTAACAATAATGCTTCTAATAAGACAAGAACGAAAGGTTTCTGTGCAGATCAATTTATTAGCAAGAGCTTAACAAAAAAACTGGCTTCTAGAGAAATCCAGCCTTTCCACCGTCAACTTTTCTTCAACGTGGTTCATCCTACCTAACTACACGTTATAGCGTAGTGGCTAGTCACTTTCTGCGATACGTGTCACGGATTCGATTCCCGTACGGAACTAATATTTATATAGTCTACGGATATTTGTCCAGGTTCTGGGTGTTTGTGCACGTGATATTTGTCTGTAAGCTGTACTTGCCAACAATAACACAGGTGAATGCTAGGGCTTCGCTATAAATAAATAAAAAATAAACTCAATACTGACTTAGCTCAGATGAAAGATGGAAGGCGATATAAAATAATTGTCATTTCAGCAAGACCTAAGACCGGCAACAAAGTAAACCAGTGCACATAGGTAGTACCATTCCTTTTCCTCATAGATAGTAGTAAACTTTTCCAAACATTTGCAGCATAAAAAAGGTAAGAAAGAAATCCTAACAGGAGACACTAAAGTAAATTATCAATGGAGAGTACGAGAGTCATCAAAGCTGATAAAGATAAAAGTCTGGCTGGAACAATAACAACGGAACAAAGCGACACAAAAGATTTTAAAATAGATGTTTAGGATAAGGTCTGAGTATCAAAACTCGAGTAGAATATGAGTCGAGATTGCGTTAATCAAATATGAACCCCACATTTGCATTTAAATACAATTGATGCAATCTCGACTCAAGTTCTGCTTGAGTTTTGATTCTCGATCTGTAATATGGGCCTGAGTCTAGCAGTAGACAGTGCAGGTTGCAGATAAACGAGTGTTGGGAATGCGCAAGAATCCCACGCTTCCAGCGCAAGGTAGCTCGAAGGAACGCCATCGTGGATTCTGCTGGTAAGAATCGAATTTAGCCTTCTCCAGAGTGCAAGATGTAAAAGAGGCTGTTGATAAATGACAGAGTCATTATTATTTAATCAATGACCTTATGTGGATTTGTAGTGGACTTCATTTGGCCGAAATTATGAATGACCTTTTGAATAAAATCGGTACATTTTTGTTCACCGCGTCGGAAATCCTCGTGGATTTCCTCCGCCCCAGGGAAGGGCAGAAGGGTGCGCCGGATTATTACCGGCTAAAACCATACTGGGGCTGAGCGGTCATCTTCGGCACCGAAGCTTCAGGCTTCAGGTTCTCGAGAACGAATGTACCGTACTAAAGTTGGCAACCCTATCATCGAAGAATTAGACCATCTCACAAGGATTGCCGCGCACTGATTAACAGCAGTACACAAACGTCTTGTAAGTTTCGATTCAGTACCAACGTAATAAACTTTAAGTTTTTGACGTTTTTCTCCTTTATGCAACACTCACAAGTCACTTTCACATGTTCACGAGTCCAGCAGACTCGAAAATTGTGAAATGAAGGTCTGCGAAAGTAGACATATTACAAATTCGCAGTAGGCAGTATAGTTCTAATGAATAATAAGATATGTTATCTGAAATTCAGGCGAACCGCATACGATGACTGGAAACAAGATTCACGCAATATTACCGTAGTCCCTTGTAGTTGTTTGTTGTTGGGAGGCCTTTGTTCAGCAGTGGACGTACTTCGCCTGTATTATATGATGATTTATACAAATAACATACAACCCTTATATTTATCTTTTCTTGCCTTTTTTATTGATCCAGTGGAAATACATCATATACATCCTCCACCCCAGGAAAGGGCGGAGGGGTACGCTACCGGACACCTACGGGCTATAAGCCCCTCCAGGAACTCGAATAATCTCCATCTAGAGCCATCCATAGGTGCCACGCCTTTAAGCACATCTCGGAGGGGATGACTGTAGAGCAGTCACACCCTCTATCGAAGGGAAGGCGACTGTAAAGAGGCCACCTCCCTAGGTACCTCTTGGGGGGATTGTAAATTAATTGTTCTTGCCTAGTACACTTCTGTCCATTCTTAAGTACATACTCTCAAATATGTTAATAGATTTCACTAGTATTTTAGTAGGAATCGATTTAAGTCAATTGTGCAGTACGGGTTCGAACTCATGACCTCTCGCTGACCAGGCCGAAGCGGTTGTGTTACGGCAGCTTTCATGAATGAAATACGAATACAAATAGAGCTATATATCTAGCAGTATGAGTTATTATGACGCTTGAAGGACGCTGCTGCCCATCCTCCGGCTAATCCCGTAGTCACCTTTTCGACACCCATGGGATGAGATAGAGTGGTGGTATTAGATACATAATTCAAATAAATATCCTATAGGTACCTGCCAATACTATTCCAGGATATAATATACCTCTATGCGAAATCAAGATTTCATCAGAATCCGTACAGCTGTTTGATCGGATGGGCATTATGGAGCCTCAAACATTTAAACATACAAACTTCCACATTTAAAATAGTGCATAATATGATTATCTATCTTTAGGTCTGTGGTCGGAGAAAACAACAACGCCAAGGGTACGTCCAGAAGCGACTTCAGGAAGCTGAATTTATATTTTCCCCTATAAATAATATCAAAAGAATCTTCAACGAAGCTAGCAACCCAGCGACCCGGGTAACCAGAGCAAGGTCCATTCGGCCGAGGCGAATATCGATCATTATAAATTTGCAGGCTCACGGTAACGGCGCGAGCGCACGCGACCTACAACAAAGAGTATTTCCTTGTAACCGCAGATGAGATACTTTAATTTAATTTATTTTTAATAAAATTATTTATTATTCTTATTTTCCTGTTACGACACATTTAATCGAAAAGTGCAGTATTTTAATAAATAAGACAAAACAAACATCTAAACGTAAGACTTGTGTACGTTTTGTATCCTGGATAAATTTAGAGGGCACTATATATGGGAGTCAGCAGGTGAAGGATTAGTACCAGATTTTCACCATAGGCAACTGCCAATACAAGTAGTCAACTGACAACTGTATCAATATCTGGTCTATAATATTACATATGTTTCTCAGAGGATGGATCCAGGGGGTCAGGGGGCAATGGGGGGGGGGTTTGCTCGACGAGGCTTCATAGCTATTCGAGAGCATATGTTTCCTCAGACGCGTTAGCCAGCAGTACCATGTCATCTGCGTAGCTTAGGTTAAAATAGACTCCATCCACATAGCAGCTGATACGCATGAGCCGCTTGATCAGTACATAAACATGCAGACCGACGAGCAAGGGCGGGGACAGTCCCCCTTGTCTTACCCTGCACTCCGGTCTACATGGCTCTGAAAGCTCTCCTGCCCAACGCATCTTAGATTCCTGGTGGAAGTACCAGTGTTTGAAGAGTGATGTAAAGTCTGATGGCAGCGCTGTATCTTCCAGCTTTTGCCAAAGTACGTCGTGTGAGATAAGGTCAAAGGCCTTGCATAAGTCTAGGAAAACCGCGTATACGAGTGTTTTTCTATCCATGTAATACTTGACAGCGTGCTTCAAAGTAAGCCCAGGCTGAAATCCGAACTGGGCATCATGGAGCTTAACATGCGTATTAAAATAAGAGTTACACACGCTATCAAGCATCTTGGCTATGACGGTAGCGAGTGAGATTGGCACAGGCCAAATCACTCACCGGGGACGTGTCAGTCAGGTCAAACTACATAATTTGACCTATCTGACATGTCTCCGGTCTTACTCTTTACTACTGGCACCACCAGGGTCCGCATCAGGTCCGGGGGCAAGTATGAATGATACATACAGAAGTTAAATACCAGTGCGAGTACTCGGGGCAGGTGAGATTCTGAGCCCATCGTGCCCTGGAGATTTCCCTCTTTTCATATTTTGATTTTTTGTCCTGACTTCTCTTGCAAGTATAACAGTTGGTACCTTTGTATCTTTGAGCACAGCATCAAGTATATAGATATGTATTTTTCTTAACGTACTTTAAGGTATTTTATAAACTTGTCAAGAATTGGTTGAATACCTGAATTTTTCTTCATATTATAGAGTTCTATAACATGCTGTGTCTTGCTCAATCACCCTACCCACTTCAGATATGTTCTCCATTAAGATCACATTCTTCCTTGGGAGTTAAGATGTTTAAGCACCGAGAAGTCCGTTACTTTAACGTGGGAGTGAGTACGGAATCTAGTATCTTAAAAAAATTAAACCTATAAAATGAGTGAAATATCAAATTGTACTTAAGTAGCGTTCCATGTGGTTCCTGCAAAGAATAAACCACCCGTCTCCAGACATGGGTTTCGTAAAAGGTGACTAACACGAGGGGCAGCACCATCCTCCCGTGTGTCAATAACAACGTACTGAAATCACCAATCCGCTTACCAAAGGTGGTGATTATGACAATACGGCACATAGCATATGGCAAATTATTGTGACCATTAGAACAGGGCAGAACACATAAATTCGATGAGTTTCTATGAGCAACTCATTTTGCATGGTGAGGTAGGAGATTATCCCACTTCAAACTTGACGGCACGGTTGGTGCAGTGGCTGATACAGTCGGCTGTTGCGCTCCAGGTCGTGGGTTCGATTCCCACACGGAAAAAATATTTGTATGATCTGCAGGTAGTTATTCCGGGTCTGGATGTATTGTATGTGGAATTCATGTCTGTAAACGTACCCACGACACAGGAGCTATCCTAATGAGGGGCAACGTATTCAAAAATAAAAAAATTGGGTGGGACACTCAAATATGGCAGACATACGACATAAGATGAAATATGTACAATGAGCTTACAACATTTAAGGTAACAGAGGTATTAGGTATGAGAAATAATTATATATTTCAGGGTGAACAAGACTGGAAAAACGAATATGAAAACTTAATGTTTTTACAGTAACAATCAGTAAAGAAAAGAACATGGCAACGTAAGTTATGTAGCGAAACTTAAAACCTACATACCTACCTATATTTATAATGTTCATGCACTCACTTAACTATCGAATTGATAACGGATAATGTTATTAAATAATCCAACAAGAAACAACCGCGTTAAAATGTTCACAATGTCATTGCAAAACAACCAAATTTTATCAAAATTATTAACTATGATGTCAGGTCATACTTTAGTCTACTCGCTTCAAGTCACGGCACATCTCGGACTCGGTTCAAGTCACGTGACATCTCGGAATCGGTTCAAGTCATGTGACATCTCGGACTCGGTTCATTCGCAGACATTTGTCACATACCAGCGAGGTGATGCGACAATCTGTCGATTTGTATGAGTAACACAACTCTAGTTATCATTGAGGACCCAAGTTTAGCAGTGGATGTCTACGGGCTGATGTGTGTGTGTGTGTGTGCTTAAGAAGAAAGTGCGAAAATCAAGAGGCCACCTATATTAATTTTAAAATATTCAATAATTTAATACAAATACTAATAATTTGAAACGCAGACAAATTGACTGGTATACCACTAGCATATGTTTTCAATGTCTATGAAAAAACATGAATTATACTCATAACCGGTCGTTGTTATGCATTCGTCAATATGTTGATAAGAACGCCGTCACGGAAAAGGCATTACCTACAGCCTTATCGTTTGCGGCCATATCACGAGTGAGACTGATTTCTTCGACTTCAGGTATTCACGAGCGTCAAATAAAAGATTGGATATTCAATTGTTACTAGTCTGGGGAATAGTATTTGATCACTAACAGGCATGCATCGGGTTTTTCATAATGTAAACGCTTAAACGATCACCGGCTTCCATAAACATCCGCATCACCAGAGGAGCCACTGAAGTGCTCCCGACATTTAGGGCAGACATACATAGAAACTTTTCCTTGAAGGTCCCCATGTTGTTTGTCTGCCATATTTTTGGGCAACCCCCAAATTTTAATAGTTTCAAATATCCGTCACTCACAATTTCATCATTTGGGAGATGCTAGCCGCTACCCACCCGTTTCATCATTTCGGCCGAATGAAGTCCACTGCTGGACACAGGCCTCCCCCAAAGATGTCCACAACGACTGATATGGATGTGTTGTGGGCTCATTGGGGGGGTTTTGCCATAATCGCCACGCTTGGCAGACGGGTTGGCGATCGCAGTTGAGTTGTTAATGTACTCGAAGGACGCTGCTGCCCATCCTCCGGCTAATCCCTTAGTCGACTTTTACGACACCCACGGGAGGTGATGGGGTGGTGGCATTCTGAGCCGGCACCACACGGCACCCGTTTCGCTGGTCGTAAATTAAAATTGAGTGTTGCCCTTTTTTATATTTAAAGCAAATGGCTCCGACATCATTGGAATCTAATACCTTCAACTCATCGTCATATCAGCCAATGAACTTCCACTACTGAACAAAGGCCTGCCCCGTGGATTTCCACAATTGTGTCGTCATTTTGGAGGGAATTTGCCAGTACTCACCACGCTTGGCTGGCGGGTTGGTGAGCGCAGTATGATAACTATTCCACAGAAGGGACGCTGCTGCCCATTCCTCTGGTTCAGAGTCTTTTAGTCGGCTCTTACGACATCCATTGCAGGAGACGCAGTGGTGCTTTATTCTTAAACTTTAACTACAAATTTGTAAGTACCTATACTACGAATATATACCAAAGCCAAGAAGAACCACAGGTTTGACAATTATGTTATCAGCCGTCTCGCAGTAACAGTCTGTGTCCTATCTCATCTATGTCTGGTTTACGCGGGCGCGCGGCGATAGCACTGCGCGCGCGCCGTCTATACATCACTGCGCTTGCTCTCTATATTTGCTCACGACCGATAGAAATTATCGCCAAGCAACAATACAAGCAAACACCAACAGTATGCGTGATTATTAAAGTTCAATTCCGTGTGAGAGTAGAGTTAGGAGATTTTTTAAAGATGTGGTCGTAGTTGACTACCATTTGCCGTATTTCAGCGCGGAAGGTACATAAATCGAGAGCACCGATTAACGTTATCTGGTCGGGGGGAAAGGCAGAGGAGTGGAGGGGTGAGGCTGACGGCGATTTATTCATTCATTAACTAAACGACCCCTAACCGATGGATTAATTAGGCCGACTTGCAATACCGCTTCTGTTTAAAACCGTTTTATGTGAAAGTTTGCGAACATTTTAAGGAGAATAATGTGTTGTAAATAATTATATGACATAATTAAGAATTGAAATTTAAGTTGTTGGTGTAGTGGCTGATACAGCAACTACGCTCCGAGTCGCGGGTTCGATTCCCGCACAGAACATATATTTGTATGATCTGCAGGTAGTTGTTCCGGTCTGGGTGTCTTGTGTGTGGAATTTATGTCTGTAAACGCACCCACGACACAGAAGAAATCTTAATATGGGGCAAAGATTGAAAAAAACTGCTCAAAGAGCCTGACCTTTTAATATATTATTATTTACGTGGTCCAGCACGCAGACGCGCCTGCCTTTTATTCTAAAATGAGATCGGGAACTGATTGATTTTATCCTATATATTAATAAGTGAAGAGGAAACTTTGTACCGCTTTTTAAACACATTGCGCGCACGGAGCCGTGTGAGATTTGGCATAGTTAAAGGTCATATGAAGGAGGAGTACAGAAACTTGAAATTTATTTGTAATATGTGTTGTAACACAATAAACCAAATTTTAAAAAAATATGAATTACTGTCGAATTTCGACCTTTGGGCGACCACTAGTTATTATTATTACACATCTGCGAAAGGCGTTACCTTGATGACAGGGTTGAAAATATCTCATAATTATTATTGCTATCCATACTTATAAGGGGAGGCCTTTGTTTAGCAGTGGACATCCTCTGGCTGATATGATGATGTAATGATCATACTTATAATATTTCTATAGCATAGCTAGATATCTTTTCCCGCAACCGTTTACTTTAAAAAGACAAATAACTGAAACATTCAATTATTATTAGCCAAATTGCATAATTATATATTCCACGTCTGTAATGACTGAGAAAAGACAAATGAGCATTAATAGAGCTAGCGAGATGATTGCACTGATTAGTTCAGCAGCATTGCGCGCGCGTCGGTGGCAGCACCGTCGCTCAGGTAGCAGCGCAGGGCATAATGGTTGTCGCTCAGGGAAAGTCAAAACAGCAATGAAAATTCTAAAACTATTTCTTTATTTTAACTTGGGTAGGACAGATATTAAATAATTCCAGATATCAGGATGTTTTCTTTGTATTAATTTACCGACGAATTATTAATTATTTTTTTACGAGATCGAATCAGACATGAGGAGATCCGTAGAAGAACTAAAGTTGTCGTAGCTGAAAGGATTAGTAAACTGAAGTGGCAATGGCCGGGGCACATTGCTCGTAGAACTGATGGCCGTTGAGAAAAAAGGTTCTCGAATGGAGACCGCGCACCGGAAAACGCAGCGTGTGACGACCTCAAACGAGATGGACAGACGACCTGGTAAAGGTCGCAGGGAGTCGTTGGATGAGAGCGGCATGTAACCGCTCGTTGTAGAAATCTAAGGGGCGGGTGAGGTCCTGGGCGTGGGCGTCAGTGGGCGTCCTCTGGCTGATATGATGATGATGAATTTACCAACGTGAAGCACGCCAACATTGCTTCAGTGATAAATTGGTTGTGGTAGGATAGGCCAGGAGATATTTAAAATCACATGTAATTGACCTATTTGAAAAATTAATAAAGATAAGTTAGATAATACTCTTTACTGCTACTAAAACTGCAACAACTGAAACTTTAATAATGATATCTATTTTATGAGCACCTTTAAGTTCTTTTTTTATTTAAGGTAACTATATCCTATCATATTGACGGACAACCCTAGATTTGACACGCGCGGCGTGTTACACTTCGAGCGCTAGTTAAAGAGACGACGACGCCTGCGTTACTAATAGAAAACATAGGTTGCATAAGATAATAGAAATATTGACCCTGGTACAATCAAATCGCATACATATTTTTTATTTACATTTAAATAGGGCGAAACGATCCACTTTTATCTCATTGCTAAGATTTCCTAACTTTCTTATAAAGATGTAACATAAATGGCAAATAGTTCAGGGTTGATACCGTTGTTTCTGTTTGTAGTAATTAAAAAACTCTGACGGTCATACACTCTACGCCATGGAGATGAACAATAAATAACCAAAGTTCAATAAAAGTAGCTTCGCGGAAATTTTAACTTACAAATAATAATAAAAAGTCATACATCTCAATAAATACTACCAAAAATGGTAAATAAAACAATCGCTTAAAAAACTTCTCCTTTTTAAAATGGTAAAATAACACTACACAGACCCACATCATAATCAGAGCCTGCAAAAATCCGCAGCTCGCAATGCCTTAAACAAACTAATTCAGAGCAGTTTCCAACACAGATGTGGCGATAGCATATCTGAGATCAGCACCATTGTTGGCGAGATTTAAGGCGCACACCGCCGAAGCCACTAATTGTGGCGAGCCGTACCTACGCGTGCCCTTTGTCTGCTGTAATTACTTTTATAAATCTACTAAGCGATTTACATGATAATGATAGCATCGGTTAAAGGTTAGTTTTGTTCTCGTCACGGCTGAAGACCACGTGTAGTTTATGTAGGATGATGTTTTAGCAGGATTTGAACTGTGTTCTGTTAAAATGTAATATGTTAGCCTGTACAATGGTCGCGCTGGTTCGCGGCAAAGAGATGAACAAACATCTTGTAAAACCCGTTGGCACCGATGAGCAGCTCCATTGTGAGTCCCTGAAGCCCCACTTCGGTGCCGAACATGACCGTTCCGGTGGTTTTAACCGTGAGAATTCCTTATAGCATAGTTTCTGTATTACTGTGGATTCGAATTTATTAAGACCTCATTTTTAGGATTGGGATCTTTTTGTAGAGACGCATACATTGGCACCTAAATCTATATTTCTCGTATTGACGCTACGCTACGTGGGTTTTCTTTGATGAATTTATATTATTTTTAGCATTTTCATATATGTATTAAGTACGACAGACATTCATGCTAAAAGGTGGGTATTGGACTGACAAGTTCATAATGCGCAGATGGACCTCTTAGCTATTGGTCTATATTCACTTGGTGAATAATATAAATTATGTAACCTACTTAATACACTATTGGCTGAATACTCAAACGCCATTTAACGTTAAGGCCCCGCTTTAACTATTCGAGAAACCAGTTTTTGGTACAAAACCGGGCAGCTCAAATTGTTTAAGCGGGGACTTAATGTTAAATGGCGTTTGAGTATTCGGCCGTAAGCCATTAGTGGCCAACAGCATTGGAACAAGAGAGGCAGTTCTGCCACCTCAATCTCACAGCACATTAATTACAAGAATTAGCTACGTCAATTGGAATGTGTTAGAGCTGACAGAGCGTCACAACGCAATACAACAGGTAAGTGCTAAAAGAAAGCCGAGGTCGCACGGCTGTCGTTCTTTTTGTAGAGTCCTACTTGAAATGTCTTGGACAAATGTGATGATATATAAGATGATCCTATATGATAAGATGGGAATACAGAATGAGACACAGTGTGACTGAGGCTGTCTCACTTGCTGTCCTGTCCATTGCGCACCAAAAAACTGTATTTTTATAGACCTATTGAGTTGACAATTTTGTTGACGTGGTCAAGTTCTAGTAATCAATACTTTGTAGTTATACGAATCATCAACACAAAGAAGAAGAATAAGAGGCTGCAGCAGTAAACAGTATTAATTAGGCTAGCAAAATACCAAATGTATTAACAGAACCTTTCTCACCTTTCATCTTGCTCTGGCACCGCAGCTGGTCGATGATGTTGGTTAGTCGATTCTCCCGTTGACTGCCGCGACTCATTACCTCATCACTGTCATCCTCAATCTTCACCGACACTTCACTCTTCACTTCCACTTCATCACTACACTGCACTTTTGGCGACCGATGATTCGATTGAACTGCTTCCATTTTAACAGTTGACGAAAGTATTTTGATTGTTTAGTTTTAGTTTATTGATTCTACTCCAAGTTAACTGCAAACAAACAAAGAAGGCAGTTAATTAAGCTTATAACCTATTTATCTATTTATTAGCGCATCTTTATTTAAAGCAATAATTAAATTTAGTATCTGACCGAAAGTCTCTATGATTGAGAGGATAAAATATTGCAATGGTTGAGCACATTAGGAAGTCGCTTGGCACGTGACTGCCTCGAAGAAAAGATGAGACAGAAAATGTACAGCTACGATTATAAGCTAAATAAATATTTGATCTTAATCAAAAACATAAAAATAAATATCCTCATTACAGAAAATACTGGTAACACTCCAAATATGTTCATCATTTCGCTGAAATTGCCATTGTTTATGAGAAAACGTAAACTATTTTTTTAAATTATTAAACACTAACTAAAACACTAACAACATAAAAAATTCCATCAATAAATAGAGCCATCCAAATTGACAACACCCAAATAGATAAAGAGTTTTAAATACTGAAGCTAAATAACAGACGAATCCTGATGTTCACCTGACATAATAGCAAGAATTGTAATGGCTACATTTACAAGCCTTTAACTAAGAAAAAAAATGTTTATAGCCATAATAAAAACAAACAAGAAAATGGCTACTTAAAATGTCTCTCTGGATCATTTCATTACAGCTGCGACACGTGGACGTTAAAGCAAAAAGACAGAAAAACGTGGGCAGCGTTTGAAATGTGGTGGAAGAGGATGGAGAAGAATGATGATGAAGGAAGATGTTACTTACGATTAACATTAACGAGGAAAGACAGAAGTAAAGATGATTAACCACTTGATACGATATGACAACTTCTTAAAACAATTTTACAGGCCAAAATTGCAGGAAAATGAGGAAGAAGAACACTCAGACGAACTTAATTAAAAAATCCGGACTTAGGCTCACTAGTTTCGGAGATAATAGGGGGGGTCAATATACGTCTATTTTCTTAAATAACTTTAAAACTCTATACTTTAAAATGATAAAATAAATATATTTGATACCCTCACAACATTCCATTGTGCCGTGTGGTGCCGGCTCAGAATGCCACCACCCCATTTCATCCCGTGGGTGTCGTAAAAGTCGACTAAGGGATTAACCGGAGGATGGGAAGCAGCGTCCTTCGAGTTCATTAACAACTCAACTGCGATCGCCAACCCGTCTGCCAAGCGTGGCGATTATGGCAAGACCCCCCAATGAGCACACAACACACCTATATCGGTCGTTGTGGTGATCTTTGGGGGAGGCCTGTGTCCAGCAGTGGACGTCATTCGGCCGAAATAATAATAATAATACAACATTCCATTTCGGTCACCGTACAGTTTGCGAAACTTTATTCTTTCATTTTCTATATTACCCCCAGAAGTGACCCCCATATTAACATGGAGAGACAGACACACGAGTGATGATGAGTGAAGGAGAACGTGTGAGTCTATCGTATCGGGAGGTCAAAAAGAAAGCAGAGGGTTGAGAAGCGAATGCTCCACCCACAAGGCCAAACTCTTAAATTGATGAACAAATTGCTGTCTGAAAGAGATCGCAGAATTGCGATAAGATCGATAATTACAGTTAATTTTGTATTTTGGGTGGTAATACTTGTATTTTCTTTGTGGTGTGCAATAAAGTAGGTTTATTATTATTAACAATACAGCTGGAAATTCCCTCATTTATGCGTTCTCTATGTGTTAGCGATACGATGCAGGCTTGAACGCGGACTTGTCGCTGAGGGACGCTCAGTTCGTGGTTTGAGACGGATCCGGGTGGCAGTGTTAGATCCATACACGTCGTTAATCCGTGTGGTGTCCGGATTAAGAATGTGGCACCACACTGTCTCCTCCGGTGGATGTCGTTAAAGACGACTAAGGGACTCTAAACTGAAGGGATGGACAGCAGCATCCCTTCTGTGAGCCGGCAACAAGGCGCTCACCAACGCGTCTGTCAAGCGTGGTGAGTATTGGCACAGATGTTATAAAATTCCCCCCAAAATGATGACACAGTTGTGGAAATTTATACGTCCTTTGTTCAGGAGTGGACGTCCTTTTGCAGATATGATGAGAGAGAAGTTATACTTATCCACTTGATTGACTCAATTGTATTATGACATAAAATAATAAGTTATTGTGTAATTGGTTAAAGTTGTTGCTCTGTTGTTGTTGAGTTTTAATAAGCAATTTTTTATCTAATATTGTATTTTATGTTTATAATATAACTTCATAAACCTTACAGGGATTCTAATGTGGGTTCATAAGAGTACCTATACTTATTTAACAATACACATAATCATATTACTATAACACACTCGGTTCACTGGGAAACCTACGGTATGAGGTACTACAGACGGCCTAGCATGAATATTTTGACGTATAGTATCATAATTGTAACTTTAATGTGAGTGAATTTTGAATTGAAAATGATTGACTTGATTCGCACATATTTTTTATTTAAACCGAAGACTTTATTCATACCTTTATATGATACGAATTGTGTCGAATAAATTTAAATGAAAATGCTATACGATAGTTGTAATTTCACTCACATTAACGTTAAGATTACGATACTATACATCAAAATATTCGTGCTAGGCCGTCTGGACATAAACGTTAATTTATACGATAATGCATTACACACCGGAATGATAAGCGGTCATTATAAAGAATTTTACGCGCCAAGTTGCGATCAGTCACATTCTGATAGCTTAGATAAAAACAAGAATTTGCTTTTACGATTACATTTATTCGAGTTTTCGTTATAACTGCTAATTTCTCAAGTTCCGGAGTGCCTAGAAGTCCCAACTTCGAACAAAATTACTGGCACAGGGCTATATGCCTAAACATATCGGGCTGTCTGTATATGAGTTGAAAAATCAACCAATTTAGCTTGTAAAGTCACGTGCTTGGAGCATTCACATCACAGTAAATGCATTATTTTGTTTGTGCCTTATGGTTTCACATAGTAATGTGTTTAAGTCTCGTGCGTTATTGCTATGTCGATAATGCCTGGAGTACTGCTTACTTTATTATATTAAACAAACATTAATGCAAATAATCCCATATATCAGATAAATTTCTATAGCTACATACACATGTCGTTACCAATATTTTGGATATACCTTGATCTAATATTTTTTCGTTTTGATTGAAGTATTCGTTGTCTTATCTCTGACAATAGCTTAGAGGGCTTCTAACTTGGTTCTATACGTTTTATAGTGTAAATATAATAGTAACACGATAATATTTGAAAATTGAGAACGGTTAGGAACCGTTTTCGCACATTTACTTACAATTAATAGTGAAAATTCTTAACCTAACAAACAGAAGATATCGATAACTCTATATATTGCAGAGTATATTTCATATTAGTCAAGATTTTAAAAGAATGGTTTTTATTCTATGTTGAAGCTATCATCCCATCCGTCTACGCGGGACTTCCAATGCTAAAGCCATACTAAACTCAAACTACAATACAAAATATTTTTGTTCTAAAATATTGGGACTTCAGTGGCTGTTTTCAAGTTTCATTACTCAAAACAGAAGCCGCACAAGTTACATCTGCATAGATGTTAATTGATGATTGATAGTTAGTAAATAGTTTTAATCAACCTTTTAATTAAAGCACAGTCTTTTGAAGTAATCAAGATGGTTTGGTCACAAATTTATTAAAAAGCTTAAGGCAGTTCCATTATGGTGACAGCGGCCATGTTTATCAGTCGGCATTTCAGGGCTTACATAAATTAATGAGTGTACCCAGAGTGGCTTTGAGTTAATCATCGAATCATCATCATCATTTCAGCAGAAAAACGTCCACTGCTGAGCATAGGCCGCCAAAGATTGCCATAAAGACCAGTCTTGGTT
This sequence comes from Diloba caeruleocephala, assembly GCA_947459985.1. Classification (NCBI taxonomy): domain Eukaryota; kingdom Metazoa; phylum Arthropoda; class Insecta; order Lepidoptera; family Noctuidae; genus Diloba; species Diloba caeruleocephala. Next base: position 21,175,466 of record OX381616.1, read on the forward strand.
TCTGTTGTAGGATCATTGGGAGGTTTTGCCGTCGAATCAATTACAGACAAATTATACGTATTACCAAATGAAATTCATCACGCAAGTTGCACAGAAATCTACATATTAAGAGTTTATTCGACGCTGATAATTCAACAAACTAACTATTTACGTAGGCAGTACTTTCGAGGTAATATCGTCCAGTATGTAAATGTTACAAATAACTTTGAGTGATACCAACACATCCTTTTCCATTTGAAATATATAGAAATCGTACTTCAAAATAAACAGAGGCGTGGTAAAAAACGTATTGCAAATATTTTATGTGTAGCAACGACAGACAACTCATTTGGCTTTTTTATGTCTTAATCGTAATCAAATTTATCCATATAGGATGTCTAGCTGTATCTATACATACCTATATAATAAATGTTTATCGTTTCATACACTACTGAAATTCCACTCAATACAATCAACTTTAAACAAGTCAAACTTCAAGAGTTCACCACATCACCTTCACTTTTGAGCACAATACACGTTACATACGCAAACAAATGACTGCCGAAACCCTTTTTTTGATATTACGAATTCGGGATCTAAAAGGACTGTAAACGGAGGGAAATATACGCGATTTTCCACAAAATATTTCTAAAATCAACAGTTGAAAAGTACCAACAGGTAGACCGTGACGTTAGAGCGGTTATCGCAATGGAACTGATAACTTGTGTCAGGTCAAACGAACAAATGGGGCGTCACCAAGGTACGCCTGATAACACGTGATAACGGGCTCTTAACCTTCCGACTGTACTCCAGTTGAAACGGTGTCATCAAATATGGCATGGTTATGAACACTTAAGTGACTGAAGTCTACATTATGTTGCACATCTGCATGAGGACTTAAGAAGGGTAAGCAATATTAGCAAAGAGTGACGCTAGAGGTTTCTATTCGAAATGTTTCTGCCTGAATCAATATAGTCGATCCCCTATGGCCTTTAATAGTGTATGTAACATGCATAAACATAGTTAAATTACAATCCAGTTCGATAACTCGTGTTTAAACAGCCGGGATTCCTACTGAGATTAATTAATTTAAATTATCATCTTTCTGTGAACACTTTTTTACAATCATTGAGAGGATTATGCTGGTAATGTTCTAGTTACCCCTATATCTAATTTGTTTCACGTAATATATCTACTATGTTTTCTGTAATCAATAATTATTCTTACCTATTTACATATGTAAAGTTGTAAGTATGTTCATACAATAGGTTTAGTTTCACAGACGTTTTCAATGCACTGTAGACTCTTTAGTATATTTTATTTTATTTTTAATTTTATTTTCGTACGTTCTAAATTTGAAATTTCAATTATAATATTATATTCCCGTAGATATCGCATCATATCAGCAAAAGGACGTCCACTACTGAACAAAGGCCTCCCCCTTAGATTTCAACAACGAGCTGTTACATGCCGCTCTCATCCAACGACTCCCAGCGACCTTCATCTGGTCGTCAGCCCACCTCGTTGGAGGTCATCCCACGCTTCGTTTTCCCGTGCGCAGACTCCCTTAAACAACCTTTTTGCCCCAAAGGCCATCAGTTCTACGAGCAATTTGCCTCGCCCATCGCCACTTCAGTTTACTGATCCTTTTAGCTATGTCAGCAACCGTAGTTCTTCTATAGATCACCTCATTTCTGATTTGATCTCGTAGAGAAGTACCACCATAGCTCTCTCCATAGCTCGCTGTGTGACCTTGAGCTTTCATATGAGGCCCATTGTAAGTGACCACGTCTCTGTTCCATATGCCATCACTGGTAACACACACAGATTAAAGACTTTCGTCTTGAGGCATTGCGGTATTGTTCACGAAAAGACGTTGCGTAGTTTCCCAAACGCTGCCCAGCCGAGTCGCATTCGACGATTGACCTCATTCTCAAAGTTGGACCTACCTTACTGGACAGTTTGTCCCAGGTACCAGACATACTCGTCAACAAATTCGAGAACAGAGCTCCCAACGGATATTGGGATGGGCACGACATTGGCATTTGACATGAATTTCGTCTTGCCCATGTTCATTTTAAGGCCCAATAAAGTAGTCTCGGTTGAAAACATCGATTCTACCATGACTACGATGTCGTTGGCAAATTGAAGGTGAGTGATATACTCGCCACTGATATTAATGCCGAACCCTTTCCACTCCAGTAGCTTGAAGGCAAGGAATGGAGGATCATTGCAGCGGTGAACAGTTTCGGGGAAATGACGTGCTCCGTCTCACACCTCTCTGCAATGGAATTGCCCCCGTGCTCTATTCATGTACTTGGACCGAAATGGTGGCCATGTGGTGGTGGAATGGTGGTGTTTCTTTAGCACTTCAACACTTTTAAGATATCGGATAAAGGGATTATATTATGAGGTGAGCCAAATTCACGTGTAACACAATATAACTACAACATATTCTTGACATACTGTGTTCACGAACCCACCTCGCTAATGAATTAATTATGACAATTTCCTCTTTAAGATCTTTTTGGTATGACATGACTTTTCAGCATGGGTAACTTATTAGCAATTCGACTGCATCATTGGTTTTGTGATTACAAGCATGTCCCTATCATAAGACCCAAGATGAGAATTATAACTGGTTTTTTATTTCGCACAACTTTACTCTGAGTTTATCATTGTCCCCTATATCATCATTTCGGTCAATGAAGTCCACTGCTGGACACAGGCCTCCCCAAAGATCACCACAACGTCCGTTATGGGTGTGTTGTGGGCTCATTGGGGGGTTTTGCCATAATCGGCACGCTTGGTTGACGGGTTTGCGGTCGCAGTTGAGCTGTTAATGTGCTCATGCTGCTGCCCATACTCCGGCTAATCCCTAAGTCGACTTTTACGACACCCACGGGAGGAGATGGGGTAGTGGTATTCTGAGCCGGCATTACACGGCACATGGGACTCACTTACTTAACCTATGTTAAGTAAGTGAGTCCCCACATGTGGGTGTAGAACAACACCAGAGAAAATGTATCCATTCTTTCAGCAATAATTTTCCGACCCTAACTAAACATGCAACACGTATCTACCGCAAATAATCTGCAGTTATAAAACTGGCTGGCAAGCCACGACCGGTCATGTAGACAATAGATAAGGAAAGCGATATGACACTTAGATAGACGGACAAAGGAAACTACTATCAGTTCTGAGGAAAATCTGTTGATAATGTTATTTGTTCCACTCGAGGTGTGAGTATTAGCCCTGCAAGTACTGGCTTAGTTGTCACGCTGAAGTAATGTACGAGCCACATATAATTTTGTGATCAATACATAAAAAAACCGGACAAGTGCGAGTTGAACTCGCGTGTAGCCCTTCTAAATATCTATTTCTAAAATTTTGGCTCAGTAGTTTCGGAGATAATTTAACCATAATATGGATCGGGATATATGATGAAATAGGGCCTAGAATACAGAAATATTTCGTACTACAATAGACTGTGATCATTTTTACTATTCTTACTGAACTGTTTCGTACGTATCCCGATCCATATTATGGTTACCCAAAAAGTTAAGGACAACCTTTCACTCTCTTTAGTAAACGGGGACTTTAGCCTTACAAGTCAATGTTAATATAAAATAGTGTGGTCAGTGTGACATAGCGACCACGCATAACCATCGAACTGCGAGGTTAAGCTGCACTTGCCGTAGTCGTGCGTTCGATTGATGAATTTCTTTTCACATCAAGGCTCCACCGTACCCCAGGAAGCACGTTAAATTGTTGATCGTAAAATATATTAACATGAATTTGAGACGAATGAGAAAAGACTGGTTAGAGAAACTTCGCAAAGTAAGGACTTTAAAAACAAGATTAAACCCAAACTTAACGTAATAAAATCTTGTCCCCAGTATCAAGTCGTGCAAATGTGTAACAGCCTGCCCATAGATTAAATAATCTGGGTTAAAAGACTCAAAACTTTCCAATTGCAAAAAAGGTCTGTATTTAATTAATTCATTAAAAAAAATCAATTACCTATGACAAAATGAAACATTAAAATTAAATTTAAAAATATTTAATAAATTCATAATTATGTTACCTAATTATTTAAGTTAACTAATGTGATGATTGTTGGTTGTACGTGTGGTGTCCGGATTAAGAATATAGCACCACTCCATCTCCTCTCGTGGATGTCGTAAAAGGCGACTAAGGGACTCTAAAAACCATAGGGAAGGGCAATAGCGGCCCTTTTATAGAACAGTAGCTATGCTGCGCTCCACAACCCGCCTGCCAAGCATGGCTGCAAATTCACCCCAAAATGACGACTCATGGCATGTAACCGATCGTCTATGGGGGAGGCGTTTGGTCAGCAGTGGACGTCTTTTGGCTGATATGAGATGAGAATGTGATGATGGATATGTGATATATATATATATATATATATATATATATATATATAATATATATGTGATATAATACTTACTTAGTATTATAAGTAAAGTATCAGCCAAAAGACGTCATTCCGCCGTCTTATAGTATAAGACGGCGCGATTGGTGCAGTGGCTGATACAGTCGACTGCTGCGCTCCGGGTCGTGGGTTCGATTCCCGCACAGAACAAATATGTGTATGATCTGCAGGTAGTTGTTCCGGGTCTGGGGGTATTTGTATGTGGAATTCATGTCTGTAAATGCACCCACGACACAGGAGAAATCCTAGTGTGGGGATCCTAGAAGATATTTTTTTTATTAAAAGAAAAAAAAAGTTTTTTTATATCATCTTAATTGTATGATTTCAAACTTAAAATATAAGCCGGCTAAGAATACCACCACTCCATGTCATCCCGTGGGTGTCACAAAAGGCGACTATGAGATTAGCCGAAGGACGGGGGAGCAGCTTCCTTCGAGTACAATTATAACACAACTGCGATCGCGAACCCGTCTGCCAAGCGAGGCGATTATGGCAAAACCCCCCAATGAGCATACAACACAAACCCATACCGGTCGTTGTGGCAATCTTTGGGGGAGGCTTCTGTCCAGCAGTGGACGTTTTTCGGCTAAAATTATGAAACACAATGTAAATAGTTTATGAATAAATAAATGAAAAGTCCAGGTTGACATCCGAATACGTATGGCAGTCATTATGGGCAGTCAGGGCTAAGGGTAGGTATCGGTATAACCAAGTAATTTTATCGTGATAGTGGCATCGCAGTCGCTTCGTGTAAACTACTGGGGTGCAATTCCTTAAGGTCAAACATCCAAACATCCTTCAATACAGAATTAAAATGACGGGTAAAAACCAATTTAGTATACGCTAAGACATGATTATAGCTATTCAAGGATACGTTGCAGACGGTTAGCCATGAGGACCAGTCTTAGCGAATGCCAAACTGGGTTATCGCCGTTATTTTAATTCTGTATTCAAGGATGTATGGATGTTTGAGCTTACAGAATTGTACCCCTGATATTCAGTCGCATTTAGGGTTTGCATCTGTGCGGACAAGTCCGGAGTTTTCTGTACGGTCTTCGCCCGGCATTTTAAGCTGCCCGGGTTATTTACTAAGATGGAATAAATTGAACGATTTTTTATGTTCGCATTAAACTACTTATTTACATATGTGACTAAAATGTCTGGACTTAATATGAAATGTACGAATTTTTTCAGAAATGTCCAGTTTTTTGTCAAGTCTGGTCGCATCGCATATGATTACACTGGACATCCAAACATCACTGGAAAGAGGGTAGGCGATAAAAATACTGCGATATTTGTGACATAAATATTAACTATTCCTATTTCACACACCTACATCCCCCATCTATCCCCAAGTATATATAGAGTCGAATCTAAACAGATGTGGCATAATCAGTATGTAAACGGAGCTATATCTACATCGTGTATATTCGGAGTTGTCATCTACGTCGTGTGTGTACAGTAGTTGGCAGTTGGCAGGCACCTGGCTATGACGTCACGAGCTAATTCTGGCGAGACGAGGTCGTGACCCGACGCCCTGCGCGCACGCACACACGCAAACCGTGCACTGTTAGCCGAAAAGTACGCGTTGCGGCATGATATATGCGTGTCTTGGTATATTTAGGGAAGCATTTTTTATGTGTGATAGCATAATCATCAAATAATCAATTTTATGTGATCGTCGCCACTATTAATTTATAATACAAAATAATTGTCATAAATGATGAAGCATTCCGTGTGTATAGCCGTGTGGTGCCGGCTCAGAATGCCACCACCCCATCTCCTCCCATGGGTGTCGTAAAAGTCGACTAAGGGATTAGCCGGAGGATGGGCAGCAGCGTTCTTCGAGTACATTAACAACTCAACTGCGATCGCCAACCCGCCTGCCAAGCGTGGCGATTATGGCAAAACCCCCCAATGAGCCCACAACAGATCCATATCGGTGGTTGTGGTGATCTTTGGGGGAGGCCTGTGTCCAGCAGTGGACTTCATTCGGTCGAAATTATTATATTATTATATGAAGCATTCCTTAGATACCTTATAAAAGCGAATACAAAAATATTTTTATTCATCATTTCAGCCAGATAAAGTCCACTGCTAGACACAGGCCTCACTATGATCGGTCACCACAACAAACGGTCTGGGTATGTTGTGTGCTCTAAGGGAGTTTTGATATAGACCTTTCTCTGCCAGCAGTAGTGTTGGATATGTTGGCAGAGCATGAAAATTAAATTGGAGTGCAGTGGTCAGCTTCTGCGATAGCGTCATGCTCCAGAATGATTATTATATGGCCCCCTGGCACTATTATATGGCGGGGGGCCTTGGCGGTCGTGAGCACGCAGATTAGGGAATATACGTGCTAAAACCGATTGACCGATTGATGATCGCGTTCGCACGTAGACACGTCCCGCCTTGTGTGCAGCTTAGCGTACAGTGATGCTTCGGGTATCCTTTACAATCCCCCCGTTATATGCCTGCTAACTTTTACAGTCGCCTCCCCTCCGCTAGAAGAGGTGACCGGCAAAGGTGGATCTTTTAAAAAAAAGTGTTGTTAGTAGTAGTGGTTTTAGCCGGTAGTAGGATACCCCTTCGCCCTACCCCGGGGCGAATGAAGTTCATGTAGAATTACCACTGGACACCAATAGAAAAAAGGGGGTTAACGTAGACCTAGGAAACCTTTCGGTAACGAAGATGACCGCGCCGGTGGTTATAGCCGGTAGGAGGCGGATCCGCCTTACAAGATTGAAGGACGATAGCATAACTGTTAGAAAATGGTACTGACATTAACTAACTACTTGACAATAGTGTTTCTGGAAAATGATACTTCTATTAAGTGTTTTACGGAATAACAAAATTATGTAAATATATGTTAGGTCACCAATATCACTATATCAGCCAGTAAACTCCCAAGCTGATATCTTTGTAGTAAGTATTTAGTTTCAGATTCTTTTGCGAGATATTGCGAGATACACACAAACACCCGAGAGTTAGTCATTGTAAATATATTGCAGTTGGCACCAATGAATCCCCGTCGCGTTGGTAATGCATGTCCAGAGTAACAGGTGGGGATGCGTGTCGCCATTTTAAGCGCACGATTCTGTATGGCCGAGCTTGTTATGTTTGTGTTTATATCTGCAGTGATGGTCTACTTATTGATGTAGCAAGCACGCGGAACTTGAGGTGTTAGTTCTGGGCGATTTTGCATGGAGATTTACGCTTGTAACCCGTACCCACGATAAAGAAGAAATCCTAGGGAAACATATAGATACATTTTTTTTTCAGAAAATGTGAACATCCTCATCATATCAGCCAATGCTAAACAACGGCCACTGCTAAAGTAAGGCCATAGATTTGAAGGCTTTTGTATCATCATTTAGGGGGGAATTCGCCATTACTCCAGCGCTTGGCAGGTGGGCTGGTGAGCTCAGAATGGCTGCTGATCCACCGAAAGGACGCTGCTGCCCATCCCTCTGGTTTAGAGTCTATTAGTCATCTTTTACGACATCCACGGGAGGAGATGGAGGGGTGCTATATTCTTAAGCCGCAGACCACAAGAACAAAATATATAGTTATGAATTGTTTTTTTTTGACCTACGCATGTTATCCAACAGAAGTACACTGAGCTGAGAAGTACTTACGAGCTTATAATGGCAATTTTTATTAAGTGATTTTGGTAGACTTGCGGCCAAATACCGAAATTCCACTTAATATTAAGTCCCGCTTTAACTATTTGAGCCCCGGTTTATTACCGAAAATGGGTTTCTCGAATAATTAAAGTGGGACTTAATATAAAGTGGCTTTTCAGTATTGGGCTGCTACCCTCTCATAAAACACTTTTTTCATAACATCGTAAGCGAATGAACTTTTGGGGCAGCTAAGAGTAAGCAATCACCGCCGCCCGTGAACATCCTACACCACACGCTACGCTACACCAGAGGAGCAAGGGACTTTTAGGGATACTGAGAAAAGTGAACACTAAATTTCTTTAAGGTATCGTATGCGTTCGGGAAAACCGTTGACAGTGTTGATAGTTGAAAAGAGGAAGAAACGAACGAGTAAATCTTACAGTACTCGTACTAGACCGCCAGCCATCAAGGTGTCGAGGGTGGAATTTTGACTTGAGGCAGGTGGTGCGGTAGTGCTAGAGGGGGTGACCGTTTTACAGTCATCCCCTCCGTGATGTGTCTAACGGCGTGGCACCAATGGGCGGCTCTAGTGTGATCTCGTAACATAGATAAGAAGACCTGGAGCCCTCCTTTGGTGCCAAAAAAAACAAGGTGATGCGGTAGTGGAAATCAGCGACTAGGGAGCTTTCATAATAAATGTGGTAGAAGTTGCATAGAGACGCACGGTCTATACGACTCTGCGCCAAGAGAGTCGATCGGAAAGCACGATGTCACCGACGATTCGAACAGCTAGACGTTGAATGCGGTCGAGTAGAAGGAGTAGGTATTGGGGATCGCCAGTCCAGAGATAAAAACAGTAGGTATTCCGTGTGCGGCCAGACTTGCGCCGCCTTATAAATTTGTAGACGCTGGTCCGGCCTAAAATAATTTCTCGATCTATTGAGCACCCTAAGTTTTAGGAAACTTAGAACCGCCTAACTGATCTGTGACGTGTTGACGGTCAGTACTCCAATATTCGGTGTGGCTATTATGGGAATTATAGCCATCTAATTAAATTATGTATGAACTATGAGTGTTCGTCAATACACCTTTGCGTAATCCTTCGAGATCAGTCACAACAGAATATAGGTATTTAGTAATGTCTTAGAATATTGCGATTCTTACTCATTATAATAAAATACTTTTTAACGAGTTACATCGTGAATAATTCCTCATCATCTAATCAGGAACGCTGCAAAGTGTTTGAAACGCTCGATGGATTCCTATATTATAATGAAGGTAAGTATGTGTATACACCAACTAACAAACACGTCAAAATCTATAGCATGTAGATGTTTTGCAATATTTCCTTACTTGTCCGCTATACAATTAATACTCATCTTAAACACGACTTTATTGGATCGGTTTTAACCATCAAAGATACTAACTACAAATAAAGCTCTTTTATTTGTGACCTAAAATTGATCATTCACACAATTTTAAAATATGTATATATATGTAAGACATTTTAGGGCTTCAAAATCACATAAACAGAGGCGCTTGCCTAGCAAAAAAAACTTCATATCATCCCGAAAATCGCTCTTGGCATATGGCTACTTTTTGATCTTTTACACAGCGAATCATAACACATTCTTTATTAGTTATTGGTTCTAATCACCTCTCATAACCGAACGAGTTGGCATGCTTCCATGTCTGTTGGCGATATACGCCTCTTCCAGGAATAGACGGTGTAAGGTTGTGACCTGTCCACCTTCATTCTCATTGCCCTATCATGACGTAACTACAATATATAATGTATTCTCCTAATCTTCACGTAGGTTAAGTAATGTGAGAAAAATATTGGGTAATTGACAAATCCTACAAGTTGCAGTTTTTTTGTTTTCGCTTGATTTCCGATTGTGTCACATTGTGAACTGATACATGGAAACGTGACGCGTAGCGTGTAGTGCATTTGTGATTTACATAGGATGATGGGTAAGTTGCTTGTTATCTCGCGGAAGTTGTAAAAGCCAACTAAATATAATGATTGTGGTGATAGGAAGCAAACCTTATATTTTCGCAGCTACTGTCAGGTATTGCTTATTAAACTGAGACAGACATTTAAGAGTCATCCACCCTTAGACAACATTTTCTGTTAAGAGTCAAAGTGAAAAAGAGCCTAATTCCATTTATCGTGAATTGTTCAATTTATGTGGAATAAGATGTTAAAAATAGCTATAAAAAATAAGCTAGGCGAGGAGCTATAAGCGCTTTATTAGTCTCTCATCAGTTATACTCTCTGATTGTAAACGATCGGTGAGGTTAAGCAACACCTGACACGACCAGTCTATGGATGGGTGACCGCATAGTGGTATTTGAACTGAGCGTCACTCTGCTTCGAAGTGCACGTAAAATCATCGGTTCCAGTTGTTGTCATTATATGGCAGTGTTAAATCCAAGTCGGAGGCCTTTGGGCGGGTTGAACAACGCTTACAAAAAGTTGGCCACTAGCCAAATGAAAAAGAAAGAATAAACTATAAATTCAAAGTGTCTATGTAACAACAGATAGCTGTCACCCATTCGCGGCGGGTTGTGATCATACGAGGACTTGGAGGCCAATGTTGTTAGGTGCCGAAGATGACCGCCCGAGTGGTTTTAGCCGGTAGGAGTCCGGCATGCCCCTTCGTCCTTCCCCAGACGGAGGATGTTCATGAAGAATTGGCACTGGGCCGCATAAAATTTTTTTTAAACAATAAAGCAGTAAAACATCTTACTTCCCTGCTTACACGATAACCGAACAGCAAAACCAATCATCAAAATCCACACAGTACTTATGTCATAATCCAGCAAGGTAATAAATCCAAAAGTCAACAGTTAACGTTACTAAGAACAATGTAGTAATTAAAAAGAAAAAAATTATAGAACACCTGGTTTCATTGAAAGTTTTGATGTAATCAGGAGTTAGGTAGTTATTTGTACCATTATTGTGTGAAAACCCACCAAACAAGGACTTGAAAAATGAAAATCGTCATCGATATCAAGTTGGTATGGTTTTCTTATATGTTTTATTTCTATTGGATTTGTGTCGTGTAGTTCATCTTCTCTTTCCGCATATCTATTTTCTCATATCTTTCGGTATCGAAAACGGAACCTTTCAATGACCCGGCAGCACCCTTTCTCATAACAACAAACTGCGATCATAAATCCGTTTCCCATACGTGGTGATTATACCTTGTTTATCGTAAAAGACCAATCTTATATCCTGCACTGATTACTGTCCCATTTCTGTATCACCATACGTATCTAAAGTGGCCAAACGCCATACATATGGAATCAGCTTAGCTCGTTTCTCTGGAAAACTAACCCCTTTCAATTCGGCTTCTTTCCTGGAAATAGTACCATCACAGTCCTGATCAGTATTATGGATGACATCGGGTGACCCATGCAGGATGGAAATTTAACGCTATTCTCACTCCTGAATTAGAGTAACGCATTTAGTACGATAAATTTATAATTTTTCTTGTAACATTGTGCTCTCTTAACATATCTCCAACAGCGATTGATTAGTTTCGTTGTTACCTCTTTGGCCAATAACAGCGTGTTTGTATTTAAAAAACACTTCTTCCTGATGCAATACGTACATAAGCTGACTTATCAGGGCAGTATTTTGTCTCCATTAATCTTAGCCGTATTTATAAATACTATTTCTAAAAGATTTCTTTCATCCCACTACCTAAATGCAGGTGATCTTCAAATTTATTGCAGCATAGCCAGATACATTTTCAGAAACAGTGGACCTCCTTTATAGCGATCTGAAAAAAAATTGCCAATGCAGCAAGGCTAATGAACTTAAGGTAAATACTACTTAAACCCAGGTCTTAATTGTTGGCGGTTCTCAAATACTCTCAATAGTTGACTGGACCCAGCTACCCCCGGTTCTTTGAGAAGGTATTACAATTCCTGTAACTGGCAAAATTAAGTGGATATACTAGTGCATAGAAAAAGCCTTGTCCTAGTTCGAAACTTTTTTGCATCTGCAGATTCTTTACGGAGACTACGTAATTTCCTGCCAATTTCCGCCAAGCTTCCACTTGTGTAATCGTTACCTCTTTCGATTCTAGTTGTCAGTGTACACCGATACCAGCTAGCTTGATCTCACAATTTTGATAACCTTGACCTACTCCAAATTTTCTGTACAAATAAAGTAAATAAATTAAATTCTTTTAAGTCTACGCAAATATGATCATTTCACGAAGTATCATACTTCGTTATCCTGTATAATAAATCTACGCCCTGCTATATTAAAAAACTTAAGATCCACTAAATTCGTTGGAAAATTCTTCACAGTTCAGGCCGCTCACTTATGGAATAGTTATCCAGTAATAATTGTTACACTTCCTAAATCCTGAGCAATATTTAAAAGACTAGTCAAGGAATACTATCTATCGCTATGATTTCATTTTTGAATCTTGTTTATTTATATGTATCAATTATAATAATATTATGCATTATATGTATATATATATCATGTTGTCGTATATCCTGTTTAATTGCGTTAAATAATGAGTTCAAATTATTATTACATCGCGAACTACACCTTTCTTTTATTTACTTGCAAATCTGTCCATCCCTAAGTTGGGTTTTTCTATTAAATCAACCCATTCAGTCTATTTAAGCCCATGGGTGGACGTAGAACACTCCAAAATTTCTTTGTCTACCATTATCACTTCTTAATTATTAGTAAAATATTGTTTATCGTATGTAGTTACTAAAGCAAATGAAAAATTGGCGGATACTTTTTTACGTTTAATCTCTAGGCCCACCATACGAACGGAGCCGCTTAATTTTTGCACCACAAATAACCTTTCAACTAATTTGAAAAAGCAATCTTAAGGTATCACCTAGCAATATTTACGCTATTTACGGGGCTACTTACTTGGGTTGTATATGCTATGATTCACCTGTATGGGCCAATTGGGATATCGGCGAATCAACTACTCCAAAGCCATCACTTAGCGTTGATATTCTTGCGTAAGGCATATAGGACAGTTAGTACTGTTCTAGTGTGATCATACGAGGACCTGGAGCCCCCCTTAGATGCCGATGATGACCGCCCCAGTGGTTTTAGCCGGCATCCAGGGGCGTTGGACAAGCTGCGGCGGCTAGCTCGGCGGCGCGCACTTGTAAAGTGGCGTCATCGCCTGCGGATGCAGTTTGCAACCAAGCGCGTCGTCGAGGCCGTCCTTTGGAGCCTGGCTCAAAAGGAGTAGCGACCAGGACACCGCACAACACGCTCGAGGCGTGCCCTGCGTGGGCCGCCGAGCGGCGGATCCTGGTCGATCGGATCGGGCAAGATCTCTCTCTGCCAGCAGTAGTGCCGGCTATGTTGGCAGAGCACGAAAACTGGAATGCAGTGGTCTCCTTCTGTGAGAGCGTCATGCTCCAGAAGGAGACCGCAGAGCGGGATCGGGAGAGGGCCGATCCCGCTCGAAGAAGAAGGAGACGGCGCCGGGGTAACAACCGCCCTGGCGCCTAATTCCGATACGCCTGAAAACCCCTGCCGTTGCTATAAGGTGGGGGACCTCTGGGTTTGCGGGTGCGTAGATTGGGGAATCTGCGTGCCCACACCTTTTTTTATTTTTTTATTGGTGCCCAGTGGAAATTCTTCATGAACTTCCTTCGCACCGTGGCCTCACGCCCTATCCTGTGCAGGTACGCACCGAAACAACCGTGCCTGGTGAGCACCTGCGTCAGGCGGTAGGTGACGCGCTCGCTCCTTGAGCTTGAGCCAGGCTCCAAAGAGCGGCAGGACGGCCTCCACGACGCGCTTGGTCGCGAACTGCATTCGGAGGCGGCGGCGCCACTTTCCAAGTGCACGCCGTCGAGCTAGCCGCCTCAGCCTGTCCAACGCCCCTGGAGGCGCGCCTTCGCCGCTCTGGCGGAGGGAGCGTGTCTGATCGTAGACCCACGCATCCATCGCCGCCAGGATGTCGAAAGCCGGAAAACGCGCCAGGAGAGTTGCCGCCTCGTAGGACACCGTTCGGTATCCTCGTGCGATCCGGATAGCCACTCTGCGCTGCAGACCGTGAATTTTGGTTCTGCAGCACTGGGCACCTGACAGTCGAGCTGACCATACAGGCGCCCCGTAGAGGGCCACGGACCGCACAACCCCTCCGTAGAGACGGCGAACTTCCTCACATGGTCCCCCGAGATTGGGCAGCAGCCGGTGTAGTGCACCCACTACCCTCTCGACTCGGGGGACGAGGCGCTGGAAGTGCTCTTCGAAGCCCCGCGTGCCCACACCTGGCGACCCAAGAGAAGACGATAGCACGCATGTGGTCACGCGCTGCCGTGGGACGCTTTGGGGGATCCTTTACAATCCCCCTGGGGGGGTGACCGCTTTACAGTCACCCTCTCCGAGATGTGCCAATAGGCGTGGCACCAGTGGGTGGCTCTAGTGTGATCATACGAGGACCTGGAGCCTCCCTTAGGTGCCGAAGATGACCGCTCCAGTGGTTTTAGCCGGTCCGGCATACCCCTTCGTCCTTCCCCGGGGCGAAGGAAGTTCATGATGAATTTCCACAGGGCACCAATAAAAATAAAAATTAAAAAAAAGAAGCCCGGCATGCCCCTTCGTCCTTCCCCGCGGCGGAGGAAGTTCATGTAGAATTTCCACTGGGCCCAAAGCACAGTTAGTACTGAAGCTCTGTCTGCTAGCAGGTGTTTTGCCAGCCGATCTTGAGATACAGCGTGCTGACGTGCAGACGCTACAATGAACTACTCAACGAGAGAAAACAGGGACGTGGCATTTCTTCTACAACGCGATCGTATTAAGATCTGCAGATTGTTTAAACCACAGACTCTGATTTCCTGATTGCCAATGCAGTTGGGAGACGTCTATTAAATGGGCCGTTACCTATGCTAGTTCTTTCCATCCGTTCATGAGCGGCTGGCAAGTGCATGTTTGGAAGTGGATCATTGCGTGGTTCATTTTTTCACGCGACATGGTAACTTTAATAGTAAATTATTTAAATTCTGCAAATGTTTAACACCGGATTTTGAATATGGACAGTCTGCACATCATATCCTGTGGAAGTATATTCTTTGGCAAGATAAATGCAATATTAAGTTTGACAGCTTGCAAGCTTAATCCGGAGTTGTTACTATACAGACCTTCTTACAACTAGAAAAAAATTACGTGCGTTAAGGTGTGCCATATCTGCTATTATAATCAGTCACAATAGCTCACAAAATAGGACCCTTAAAAAATAAAACATAAATATAAACATTTTTGTACGCGTGGTGCTTGGCAACATGGCTTATCCCAGTTGTAAACTCCCATTTGTTGAGCCTACGGCCTATTTTATTTTCTCTTTCTCCTGCCTGCTTTATATGGAAGTGGATCGTATATTCTTACCTACTCCTCCTTTTTCATTTCTGATTAATTTCGTTTAATTCATTTCTCTGGGACACACGGAGCTTCATTGGGCGCCGTTGTAGATGTTACAGGAGTTGCAGTGGCTGAGAAAGAAGAGGGCTTGTCCTAAATTAAAAAACTACTGCTCTCTAACCCGCCTGCCAAGCGTGGCGAGAACTAGCAATTTCACCCCATAATTACGACACAATTGTGAAAATCTACGGGGGAGGCCTTTATTCGGCAGTAGATGTTCTTTGGCTGATATGATGATGATGATATTACAGATAAATAATTTAATTATTTCTACACAATTATAAATAATTGGATGTTGAACTGAAACTAGGAAATTTAAAGTTTCATAAGTGAAATTCACATTACAGGAACGCTAAAACTTACTTATTTAAACTCTTACAGATTCTGCTGTTCCAACTTGTGTACCAACTCCGAAATGTTGGCTCCAGTTATCACGATTCATATCCTGAACTGGACTACCAAACCGAAGAGATAAACGAATCTGCGTCGGAGCCGAGACACCATCGCCATCATCGTCAGCGAACAGGTCATCGCTACAAGAAAAACCATGACCATGATCATGACCATGGCCATGACTATGACCGTGACCATGACCATGACCAGGACCATGACCACGACCATGAGCATGATCGCGTCCACAAACACGATTATCATTACAGGGGCGGAACGGACAGCGAAGATTATGACGATTGCGAATGTGCCTGCAATAAATGCGGCAACGACCCTTCAGACTGTTGCAGGAACTTGTGCAGAAGCTGTCCAAATCAGTACCAACAGCAAGGGCCAGGTTTAAGTCAATCTAACGTTGTGTTTGTCCCGTACCCGTATCCCCTGATAGTTCCCCATGATAGTAACCCAGTAGAAAGCGGCCCCAACCAACACCTTACAACGCATTCACAGAGCGTTGCCACGACACAACAATCCCCTCCGAGTACGACTACAACTACTACAACGACGACGACGACTACAGAAAAACCTTGCACACCAACTATATATCTTAAGTCACAAAATGATAACAATCCCTTTCTTAAGGCGCAAAATGATAACAAACTCTACCTTAAGGCACAAAATGATAACAATTTGCTGGAATCGGTACTGAAAAGCGTCGTCGATGATTACTCCAACATTATAGTTAAAACGCCAGAAAAATTGAGGAACGGTAACAATAAGTACATGTTAACGTCACTGCGGCGGACCAAGCCGACGTGGATGCCGAAGTTCGGTATTGTACCCATCTCCGAAAATATAGCCGAGAAGCTCTTGACACAGCTAAGAAATAACAGAGTAGTACGCCGCAGGCAAGGTAATGTAATGTAAAAAAGGATGTAAAGTAAGATTTTTTACGTGATGTTCATGGTTGAGAACTTTTGTATATTTTTTTACTTTATATGGTTTAGCTTACTTGGAGAGAATTAAGTAGATGATGTTAGATTGAAAAATAGCTTTAACCCCATTTTTATGAGTGTAAACGAATTCTGCTGCACATAAAACATATCATAAAATTGTAAAGAAAACTCTACTGTTATTATTTATTGGAATTTCTTAAAATTTATGCTGAAGTTTTTATAACATTTTCCATGATAAGGAAAATATCAACAAGAACGTTGATGGCAAAACTGTGTTGAGTAATATATAGAAACAAAATAAACAAATCAAATGAACTTTTTTCTATTTAATTTTCATATTTGTTTTTACGATAAAGAAATAACTTTTAATTTCACTAAACAAAATTGCCTAATATGAATTTGGTAAGTACAACGTAAACCTCAAATCATCATATCATGGAGCAAAATGCTTTACGTATTTAAAGCACAAATAATATTTTTCAGACATACATTATTCTACTAATATGCAACCTACTGGAAGCTTCTATTTCTATGAGAACTTTTCATATTCCACATGAGTACTTACACGGCCTAGTAATGCCGCACTTAAATGACCAAAATTACCAAAGCTATAGCAGTGAAGGCATAGTGTTACGATCACACCGAAAAAAATACTTTAGGAATAGAGCAAGATCCAAGTTTTCCGACTCTAACCATCAATATAAATGGCAATGTAAATGTAGCTGTAGCAAGTGCCAGAAACCAAAGCAATGTTGCATAAAGTTCTGTGTGCAGCAGTGTGCAATACAATCTAATATTTTAGTGGTACCGTACCCAGTACCGTTTATGATTCAGCCTCTGAAGCATACGAAGCTGCCGCCGTCCACATTGCCTTCTACGGTACCGTCCACGTTGCCATCCACGTTGCCGTCTACGTTGCCTTCCACGATGCCATCCACGTTGCCAACCACCCCGACGTCCACGTCATCGACGACGCCGACAACGACAATGACCACAACAACTTCATACGCAACCAGATCTACAAATATACCGGAGCTAAGAAAAACAATCCCTGACACTCTCTCAACTGTAGCTTACTACGCCACCAGAGGCTACAAACGCTTTCGAATCATACGAGACGGTAATGTTCGAAGGAACCTTGGAGGTAATATGCGCCCAACCAAGTTCGAACGGCTACCTAAATACGGAATTATACCCATACCTGAAAACCTGGCCATGAATTTGATGAATCAAATTAGAAATGGTCAGAAGGTTGATCAATTCAGCAAAAGACTAAATCTCGACAAGAATCTTTTACAGTATGTAGACTGATATACCTTACTTTGTCAATGGGCAAGTATGAGTGTGTGACTCCAAATTTTTGTCGTTTTCTCAACAGCATCGATCTTTCATAACATAGCTACATTTCCTAACAAAATACTACTATAAATACTACAAAAAACTAAGAGATACTTTAGGTATCTCAGTTCTAGTTCTAGTAGTTCTAGCTATTTTTACACAAAAATGGAGTAAAGAAATCCGAGAGAATTTTGAATCATAAATAAAACGGACGCTCTTATACGTTCACGTTGTTTTCAGTTTTTGTATTTCTCAACGAAGAAAAATAACGTTAAACGGGGAGGCCTTTGTACAGCAGTGGACGTACTTCAGCTGATATGATGGTAAAGAGAAAAGGAAATTACCAAACTATTTTTTTTTTTATTAATAATTAATAATTACTAGTTGTTGACTAGGGACACTGAAATGGTTTTATTGGATTTATTCAATCGAGACAAAACAAATGAAGAAATAAAAGAAATTTTCCGATTCAGTATCCTTTACATATCCCAGCTAGTATTATGCGGAATAATACTAAAAACTTTAAACGGATATAACTCAAAGACGGATAGGTTTTTTAAATTAATTTTGTAATTGCATTTATCTATGTCGCATTTTCATGTACCCGATATAAGAACGTACATTTGTGATATGCCTGAAAAATGAATTGTTTGAAATACCTATCTTCCTTCCCATCTGTAATAAATATTTAAGTTTATAATACTACTTATAGATGTGGATATTTATATATTATTATGTACCTATCTACTTACTTTCAGTTTATTGAAGAAATATCAAAAGCGCCGTTATAACTGCTCACTTCAAATGCTCTTGCACTACAATTACTTCTCTCAAATCGGATGATCAGATTCTATAAAACTAACCAAATATACGCATATTTCAAAATTTTGTTACACAGTTAGCACGATCACTGAAAACTGAAAATCTTTCACATGACACCGCAACTCCTTGTAATTTTCACACCATTGCGATATGAATCTGTGATATATTTAATTAATAACCCATTTTACTATTGTTTAGACAATAGGGCGCGACACGTTCAGCGTGGCTTGACCTTTCAGAAGTCAGAGAGACTGCGCCAGAGTCGCGCGGGGTCACAAACGATTTATTTTTAGAGTTTAAAGTTCAAAATACGACTGTTTGAAGACGCGATGACCGCTCGCGCAAGCTTCCGTACATGATCGCGTTGCTTATTGGAAAAAGATTAAATGTATGAACGTTAATGTTCTCAAAGTAATTATTACGAAACGATGTGAATTATAGCTTCTTAAAAGTGCAAATATTAAGTAAGTTAGAAAATAATTAATTAAAAAGAGGCCTGATGTTGAACTGAAATCTTCAGTACATTTTTATACATTTTAATTTCGAAGGCTGTACACATACATACATGTGTAATATATTATTATTTTTGTCTACATGTCTCTCTTTTCACGGTCTTATATCCCCTATAAGGGGGAACCCCGTTTTTTGATAGGCTTACGCGGGGACATGGGTCCAACACGCAGGGGTCCTTTAGATAATTTTAATCTAAAATGTAATGAGACACTAACCGGGGACTCTCCATGGCTGCACTATAAAATGCAGTCACGGATTGTCCCCGGTAGTGTAAGGCTAGTGTATAAAATGAAAACTATAACGATAAGGTCTATTGCAGTGGGTGTTACATGGAATGAAAAGTTTAAGAAATACGGAAACAACGCCGTCTGCCTTCTAACCTTTAATGTGAAATTCTGTGGCAGGCGGTGACTCACCACTCACAAGATGGGCCCACTAAGTGGCCACTACTACAGGCGACAGGGAGCAACACCAGTGTAAGCGGCTCGAAGTGTCGAGAAGTGCGGCACCGGTATCACCATCGCGCGTCTCGAAGATCCGGACCGGGTTTCCCCGTTATTACGCTATTAGACACTTCCATCCCCGAGCATATAGCTCAAGCGACCCCCCTTTGATCGGCCAACTAAGGCAAGCCAGAGTTGAAAATCCTACGGGCACTCATGAGGTTCCACTCCAACTGACCAATAAAGACAAACTGGAGACGAGGCCTGGACCAACTCTCTGGAGCATTCGGGTACGCAGTGGCGCCATTCACATTCAGCTCGCCACAAGCTGCCCTACGTTGTGTAAGCTTCTTAATAGATCTTATTATTACTATTATATAATTTAACGTTGAATAGCTAACATATCATATACATAACATAACATTTAAGTAAATAAAATCACGATTCACGAAAAATTTGATCATATCGTAATAAAATCCTGCGAAAATTGTTGACGTCACACTAAAGGGAATTAGCTGACAGTGAGTATGCGCGTGCGCAAAGCCGGTAAACAGCGACAGGTCAACGGTGGGCTATTTTCGCAACAACCATCCGGGGCGCCATCGTTTTTAAAAGCGATTTTCTTGATCAAAACCGAACGAATTGGGTCACCATCATAAAACTCGCGGAAAGTAGGATACTGTAGTGTGATCTTAGATAAAAATGAAGAGTGGTCTATTGTTTGGATGGGGCATGAGAAATAAGGTTATGTATAGGTAGGTATACTTACTGCCTCATATAAGCCCCGTAGATATCGTCCGGGGACTCGAAACCAACCAGAAGGATAGGCAGCAGTGTCCTTTATGTGGAACAGCGGCCAGTCTGCGCTCACTAATCCGCTGCCAAGCAAGTGGTGAGAACTGGCAAATTTCCCCCAAAAAGTCCACACATAGCAAGGTCGTTTAAGGGGGAGGCTTTCATTCAGCAGGGGACTTCTTTTGGCTGATATACTACCTCTGTATGCAACAGTTTTCAATTAAAGTTTATTTCTAACCGACTTCAAAAAAGAGGAGTTTCTCAATTCGAAGCGCCTTTTTTTTAAGTTTGTACACCGATTACTCCGAGATTTGTGGACCGTTTTGAGCAATTATTTTTTCTATTAGTGCAGAATGATTTCGAATTGGTCCCATATTAATTTCATTATATTTGATTTAGTAGTTTTTAAACCAGCTTCAATAAACAGATTTAATTTGACTGCGCTTATCTAGATGATGTCTGTCTGTCCGATTTGAGTAATTCTTATTTTAGTGTTAAATACTCTCGAATGGGACTCATATCAATGTAATAAATTTTGGTGTGTTTCTTATGACATCAGCTCTGTCATCCGTGAGTTGTGACTGTCTAGGAAACCTAAATTGGAAAAAGTTCTTTGATTTATTTACACTAAAAAAAGAAACAAATCTTTTGACAAGAAAATACCGACTTCAAAAGCCATTCACGATAAAAAATATAGAAACCACTAAAAAGAAAAGAAAAACTTTCTTTATGAGGTCAGGTATGCCCCAATCATGGTGTATGCAGACCAATGAGAAATTATATTTCATACCTGACCCCGTTTCTGGTTGTTTCACGTTCTGGACCGATGATTGTGTGAATGCTGCTAGCGCTGTTGTTAGTTGCTGTTTTGAAGGTAATTAACGGGCTCGCGGGATGGCGTTACCCTTCAACAACCAGGTTTATTTTTGCCGAAGGGATGCTCACCTCGTCATCACAATCAGTCATCGCCGCCTCGCTTAAAAACTATAAACGGTAGGTACGGCACTACGTGCTGAACACTTCTCAGGTAAAAATTAGATGAGGCCGTGAGCGCTTTAGTATCATTCCCTCCGAGACATGCAGATTATTTGAGTTCCTGGAGCCTCCCTTCGGTGCCGAGATGACCACTCCGGTGGTTTTAGCCGCTAGGAGTACCCTCCGCCATTTCCTGGGGTGGAGGAAGTACACGATGCATTTCCACCGGATCAATAGAAAAAAGGTACTCATGAGTGCTCCCAAGAATTCTGATAAGTATGGCCGTCATAATAATAATTAGATATCTACAACCACACTGCTTTTAAGTTTCTAAACATAAACTATAATCGCATTTAATATCAGACTAAATAAGGCGATATCATTTAACTGTAAATGAAAACTGTAATAATAACACTTTTAAACGGATTCTATCGCGTATATTTTAGATTTTTGTTTTTCCTGACGTTTCGAACACTTTAAAGGGTTCGTGGTCGAATTGGTCATATCTTGAAGCGTGCTTCCATAAAAACCTACTTCAAGCCGCATAAGAAGATCAGCCAACTTCTCAAACCGGTGAAGTGCCACATTCCTTTACAAGATGCAGGGGTCTATAAGATTGACTGTGAGTGTGGGTTGTCATACATAGGGCAAACAAAGCGTAGTATAGCCACTAGGTTAAAAGCACACATAGCTGAGGTCAAGCATAGGCGCTCCACAAAGTCTGCAGTGTGCGAACATGCCTTAGACAAACCTAACCATTTTCTTCGTTTCGATCAACCTCAAGTCCTCGCGAAAGATAACCGATATGTACCAAGAATGTTTCGTGAGGCTATTGAAATTAAAAAACATCCTAATTTTAATAGAGAAGATGGCTGGCAGGTACCACCAGTTTGGAATCCTGTTATTAAAATAATAAAGTCCCAAACCAAATACCACACTAAAAAACACCAAGACACTGTGAGTGATTACTGCGTGCATCGAAATAATTTTTGATTAAAATTGTACGGTAGATAAAATAAAATAACTTTTTAAAATCTGTAACGACGCCTGTCACCTTAGTCATCCTGCGACCACGAACTCTGCAAAGTGTTCGAAACGTCAGGAAAAACAAAAATCTAAAATATACGCGATAGAATCCGTTTAAAAGTATTTTATTATAATGTGTAATACTCGCGAAAACCTAAGACATCATTATGAAAACTGTAAATTTTAATTTCTGTCCTAGGTACTTTTAATCGAATGTAGAATTATTTCCCAGTTTCTGTAGTTTACAAACACCAAAATGGCGTCCTCAATTAACAAAAGTCATTTATATCAGCTCATATACTTCCTTGGTTGAACATGGGAAACTTCTAATCGAGTTCTTCTAAGAAAAGCCGAAATGAATTTTCGGATTAACACCAAGTGCCTGTAAATAGATCATAGCAATAACTTCCGTAAGGTAGTCATTGCTCGTAATTGTTATGCGGACAGTTTAATAACGCATCGAATATTTGTGTCGAGATCTTGATGCTAGTCTGTATATACATATAATAATTTATAGGTAATACAGCATAATTTATAAGTCTATTTCACCGACATTTACTTCGTAAACCTTTGCGTAATCCTTATGTTATTGGGAATAAATAAGACCGACGGTCGTACAACCGATAGGTAATCTCTACATGTAGATATCCATACTCGCCTATCTATTCTGGTCCCAATCTGCTGTAGTCTGCTAGTACCTATCAGCCGAACGTGAATACCTAGCCTAGCTTACCTACGTTTACCAGTAAGAGGAAATGTATTACGTACTGCTAAAAAGATTGTAAGTCTGAACAAACCAATGATTTCTTGATTCTTCTGATTTCATACGCTAGCTTAACTCATAATTAATTTCTCTTACAGCACACTATTCAGCGATAGAGTTATGTATTTACATGGCTTGTTTAGTGTAGACCTTTTAAGAAGTTTACTTTTTGTCCTACTTTGTCCTCACATTATCTTTATTTTGAGAACAATGTGGTCAAAAATATTGTAACACTTATTATGATTTAAAAAGAGTAACCATAGAATTTCTTGCTCGTTCTTCTCCATAGGAAATCAACATTTTTGAATACGGCAACTAAAGTCTTGAGTATTCATAAGTGCCTGCATATGGTTTTACAGAATAAAAAATATTTTTATCTTATCTTATGTTTATCTACAAATAAAGAATATCTTATCTTATCAGCACACATCGAATAACAGGCTCTGGAATTGTGTGTCAAAAACTTACTATTGGCATTTTTTTTCGACACAGATGTCATACTCCTCGCAGGCCACCAGCGCCCACCGCCTCACATGGCGCGCTGAAAAGGTATAAATGCGTGGCTTTGCCAGCTCTGTAACTGTCATAGCTACCGAGAAATTACCTCTGCTCCAACTCTATCTTTGTCAACCCAGCACCAACAGTCTTCTAGGTCTTCTGTACAATTAAGTGGAGCTAAGGCAAATTAGTAGTTAATCAGAGAATTTAACAGATAAAAGTCTAAGATCTATCATTATTCCTAAATTACAAGCTATAAAATTTAGCTAAGTCAAACAAGTGCTTCAATCCTTTAAATCATTCTTTTTTGTTCTGCTCGTATGTGAGAAGTGAACTAGAGTATATCTTTACATCCCAAATATGGAACCCACGCTATTGAGCTCATAATGAACACACAAAACGATTTATCCAATAATTCTTATGCTTTTGTTTACGAATAGCACCTTAAATACAATATTAGCCTGTAACTGGCCCTACAGTGGACAAAGACCTCTTATAACCCACAAAAGGCACAATCGCTCATTGCGTGTTGCGACCATTAGATAGATTCAGGTTTCCTCATGATGTTTTCTTCTTTTTTAATAAAAGTACTTAGGTCTTCATCTAGACCGCCGTCTGATTTGACAAAATCACATAAATAAACTAAGATCAAAAATCCTCTCTTATGGGTATGCTTCGGGGTACTACCCAGAATCATACCCATGAGAGAGGATTTTTAAGCGAATACCTACTGGTATTCGCTGCTTCCCTAAATTAGTCAAACACATCTAAATAAATGTTTAAATGTGGCTCTGGATGACCGAGCTTGGACATAAGCCTCACTGCCCATTCGCATGGCAGGCCGCGGTGTCCGCAAAATTTCTAGTTTAAGTTTCCTGTCCTCGGATCACAGTACTGAGAAATTAACCAGGAAAATCTTATAATCCACACTGGTTGAATTTGAGGTGCCGTGGTTGAGTGATGCCGTGAACGCTTGGAAAATGACTTGCCCGAATACGGGTTTGCCCGTCAATCCTTCTTCCCAGAGACCATGGGACGCGCCGCTCTGCAGTTTAGTACAGAATTAATTAATTAGTACGTCAACTAATGCTGTAGAGCGGCCCGTCCACAGCAAGTGGGTGAATGGGAGTCAGAGCTCTAATTTCAGGCACTCCCGTCGTCCAGCATAGGCACTATGTTGAACAACAACACTTTACGGCTGGCTGCATGCCTCCGTTTAGGTGCTCCTTGTGTTGCTCCTCATCGATATCACTGTGGTGAAGCTGTCGACCGCCTCGGACACCATGGCTTGTCTTGCAGTAAAAGTGCAGGTCGCATAGCACGGAATGCCAATATTAATGATATTACACGTCGTGCTCTTACCACCACCGGCGTGCCATCTATTTTGGAACCCGCTTGCTTGGCACGTAACGATAGCAAAAGACCGGACGGTATGTCGTTACTGCCATGGAAGATCGGTAGGTTTCTGGTGTGAGAGGCAACTTGTATCGACACCCTTGCTCCATCCCATATTCCAAGCACGGCAGGCTGTGCTGGCGCTGCCGCTTCTGCAGCAGAAGCCCTCAAACGGCGCAAATACAATAACCTCATTGGTAATTATTGTTTTTAGCCGTTTGGGGTCGAAACGCTTGGGTCATAGGGTCCGAGTGCACGTCTGCTTTTCAAAGATGTAGTGAGACGGTTGGTCGACACTTCCCGTGATCAGAGAGCCATTGCCAACGTGGCAATGCTGCCAGTCTTCTAGGAACATTATCAGCTCACAGCGATGAGGAGGAGTACGCCTAAGTACATGTTCTACTTTTATATAAATATCTTTTTGTAATATACAGTTTAATCATAAATAGTGTATATATAATTAGTTTAAATGTGTACCTATATCAACATTATAATAAGTTATTACCGCTAAAACTACACTATAGAATTCGTTGAAATTTGGCAAAAATGTCCATTACTGTCCAAATATGGCTCTAGAATATCATCACGCTTTTGTACATGGGAGGAGAGTTGTATAATAATATGTCTACAAAGTGTTGTTTTACAGCGAGTATTATGAAACAATTACACAAGTAAACAAATTCGTTATCAGTACATAATAAGAATTATCAAAAAAGAACATTACCATCATGCTATATCTAAAGGGAGCTAAGCGACAGATTTTAGGAATCAGAAAGCTTATTTCGTAATTTTCTGCAAGGTTACGTACCCTGCTAAACTAGCACGCGGGTTGTCATTGTTTTATTCTCGGGATCAAACCTACCTCTTAAATCTTACTATTTGGATTTTGTTTTGCATTCATTTTATTCTCTTGAAAAGCAATTTCTATATTAAATATTCTGTCTGGTCTGTAGCTGATATTTTATTATATGTTATTGTGTATTATGAGACGGGTGCAAACAAGAAGTCACGGGTTCAAGGCAACAGATGTCGCTAGCAGTTCTTTCCTTTGGACTAAGTCATAAGTTTATATTTCGCATAAATTGCCATCATGAAATGGACTTAGTTTAATAAAGTATTTGTTTGTATATTTGTTAGAGAAAAACTATTGACTTTGGTGCCAAAAGTTCTTTTTCTGGGTTACTTAGTTTTATAATGATTAAATTTATAAAGTTGAAGGACTTATTTTTTCTTCCAACTAGATGGCGTTACTGTCGAATTACATCACGGTATGGCTTCGTAGGCAAATCGTGGAGTTAAGGGTCAGCTCCGATTAAAAGTAGTATTTTTCCTAATATGCGCCAAAGGGTACCGCTACCGATGTCGATTGTCGCGATATCCACGCAAAGCGTTACCTACATATGTTGACTTATATATATTCTTTTTTAAAACGATGGCCCACAGAGGGTTTCTCCTGTGTCGTGGGTGCGTTTACAGACACAAATTCACACACAATACACCCAGACCCGGAACAACTACCTGGAGATCATACAAATATTTGTTCCGTGCGGGAATCGAACCCGCAACCCGAAGCGCAGCAGCCAACTGTATCGGCTACTGCACCAACCGTGCCGTCAGTGCCCGTGACTTCCGTCCGTGACTTTGTTGTTAAACTTTTCCTACGATATTTTATTTATATCTGAAATATTTGAACAGTTGCCGATTCTTACGGACCAGTGTTGATTTTTTTTTTTTGATTTGGTTGTTATTGATATCGGATTCAAAAAGGAATTTTACATGCTTCCTAGAAAGAAGACGAATATCTTTCGAAGCTCCAGTGTGCTCTGTGTTCTGTGCACGTTTAGTAGCTAACTGAGCCTCACGATCAACTGCAGTTTTGAGAGATCGAGCTAGCCTTTGCATCTTAAAAGCCCATGAGCTTCGAAAGATATTCCTTCTTTATTTAACTGCAGAAAGCAGCACGAAGCGCCAGTCGCGCGTTTAGGAACCCAATGAGTTGTCATCGGTGCCTCTCGATCACAAGATAATAAGAGTAATGAAGGACATGAAGCACGTCTCGCTAGCGATCGGAAGCGCCATGCTGCATCACAAGCCTCAAAGACCCAGAGTGAATCGCAATCGAGCTCGCAGAGTATCTACACTGCGACGTCTCTATACATGATCGACATCCAACGGCCATGCAATTTTTTTCAATTCTGAAAATGTCATAGATCGCTTGGAAAATCCGCGTCATAATACGGTTTTAGTATTTTTTCAACGTGCGAAGAGGATCCTCTTCGTTCGCTACTCGCTAACGAATGGCAAGATGTCGTCATACTATACGTAGGTACATGAAGCAATGAGTCGTCAACGTGGGCAATTTTTTGCGCATTTTACTACACATGGTGCTCTTGATGCCGTTAAATTTCCCAAATATCACCCAAACTACAGAACGCTCCATCTACTTGACGGTGATAAACACTGGAACGATACTCTCGAGGAGGTCAGCGACAGTCCGTCCTCTGCGACGTTAATTCGCCATCATGTTGGTCTTCTAAGCACCGACAGTCGGGGTTCGTACTTATTGCTGTTCACTCAGCGCACATTATAGTGAGTGATCTTTAGCGCGTGTCTGTATAATGGACGGCAGTAATGGTGTCGGCAAGCAGATCGCTCGCAATCGGCACGCTGTATGCTCACTTGAAGAGCGCGATCTGCTCACTAGGTCTATACCCTGTATGTGGGATGGGAGCATGGCAGTTGCGAGCGCACTCACGAAAAGTATCTTGATATTATACAAGTATTGTACAACATACGACTTAAAGCCCTAATTTTAATGACAAAATGAGCGGTGTGGCTAAAATGAGTGATTGGACTGTTAATACTGGGCGGAAAAGGGCAAGCTACATTGTATGAAATATTGATGACGACACCCAGTGCCATGTGGGAAGGGTTTCCAAATAAAGACATAAGCGCCTGGTTTGGCACTCGGCTGGCTGGGCTGGATGCAATATGCGGCAGGCCTATGGGTCGTGTCATTCGGAAGTATATCATGATCCCTCTACACCTATTAAAAGTTCCTAATAAAAGCTCAGGTCATTATTGCATGTTTTCAATAGCATGATCATCATCATCATCATTTCGGCCGAATGTAGTTCACTGCTGGACACAGGCCTCCCGCAAAGATCACCACAACGACCGATATGGGTGTGTTGTGGGCTCATTGGGGGGTATTGCCATAATCGCCACGCTTGGCAGACGGGTTGGCGATCGCAGTTGAGTTGTTAATGTACTCGAAGGACGCTGCTGCCCATCCTCCGGCCAATCTCTTAGTCGACTTTTACGACACCGATGGGAGGAGATAGAGTGGTGGTATTCTGAGCCGGCACCACACGGCAAAATAGCATGATGTACATTTCTAAATTCCACACGTGCGAAGCCGCGGGCAAAAGCTAGTTTATAATAAATTAACAAATGAAATCAAAGAAATTCAAACCTACAGCTTATACAAAAGAACACTGACGCACCATGTCGTCAAAGATTGCACTTTGTTTTAACTTAAATATTTAATTACTTATTGAGACACTTGGAATAAAGAAAAAGTATTGTTATAAACGTAAATACGTTATCGAGAAATGAATTCGACAAGTGCGAAATGAATTCGACAAGTGCGAAATGAAACGACTATTTCACTAGACACATATAGATCTCCTACAATAATACAGAAACAAAAATGTACCAAGAATTGAGCCCTGTGGTACTCCCATTTCCACTATAACCCCAGAGACCTCCTTCCGTAAATGTCTACTTTCTGAATCGCCTACTACTTAAATATGAAACAAGAAGGTCCAGTGATATAAATATTTCATCCAATATATAGTCTATTTTGAATAATTAGTTTTGACTCTACTCGCTTTTAGTAACTGTTAGTGAGTTTGTTATGGCTGACGCTTAGGTCGATATTCCAGACTAGAATTCGGACATATTGATACCAATTATGAATGACTGTAGGATGTATTCTAGATCCCGAATCTAGGGTGAGAAGCGCGGAGCTGTTATCTACGCACAGCTGCGGTAAGCCAAGTGAACTTGATTCATTTCGGCCGAATAAAGTCCACTGCTGGACACAGGCCTCTCTCAAAGATCACCACAACGACCGATGTCGGTGTGTTGTGTGCCCATTTGGGGGTTTTGCCATAATCGCCACGCTTGGCAGGCGGGTTGGCGATCGCAGTTGAGTTGTTAATGTATTCGAAGGACGCTGCTGCCCATCCTCCGTCTTATCCCTTAGTTGCCTTTTACGACACCCA
Organism: Diloba caeruleocephala; assembly: GCA_947459985.1. Lineage (NCBI taxonomy): Eukaryota > Metazoa > Arthropoda > Insecta > Lepidoptera > Noctuidae > Diloba > Diloba caeruleocephala. Next base: position 21,205,159 of record OX381616.1, read on the forward strand.
CGAACTTGATTAGCTGGCGACAAATACAATGAGGTTTTAGAGTTAGATAAAGGCCTGCAAAACTATTATCTCAAAACATAAGTTTACCTTAGCCCTGAATGGAAATCACTAACCAAACGTGCACTGTAGCTAGTGAAATAACTGAACATAAGAAACTAAATAACTTCACGTCTCGAGGTGACGAGCAGTGTGATGTCACGCAGTAGTCCTGGGTAGTATTACAATTGTTATGGGCAGCTTACCACCAGGCGAGTGACTTGCTCGTCTCATCACCAAGTAGTATAAAGAAATATATAAATAGTGCAAACAGACAGAAATGATTTAAATTAAATCTTACACTATCCTGGAAATTAAATGTTGACTTCTATGTTCGCAAAATAATTTGATCGACTGATTTGTTTTGCAAATCTTTTTCAAGCTTAGCTTGTATAATAATTTCCAATCACTATAAATAAGTTCCTTCTCCATTTTTACACAAATAAATCCGTGTTTTTTATTATTTCAGATACTTGACAGGATTGGTGACCGAAAGGACTGCTAAAGGAAATAAATAAAATACGTGTTCAATTTACAAATATTCATTTTATTACCTATTCATAAGAAGTACACAGCCGTCTTTAATATATGAACTTTGCATATTTATATTATACACTTAAAATATGGCAACTAATTAAATAAATAACTACCAACAATATTCATAATTATTAAAATTACTATTCCACGTCATTGAAACGTTATAAATACATTTACTATCTAAGCTAATGGTGTACCGCTGAAGGTTTCATATGCTTTCAATACAGATAAGAACATAAATAAGATACTATAAACCATAATGGTACACCTCTAACCACAATTTTTTCTACCAAAATTAAAACAAGCACTCTGTTAACTTAACTTGGCGCTTCACACCGAGACGTCACTAATAAAATACATTACTACAGGACGAACGAGAGAGCAAAAAGGACAAGTCAGGTCAACAAAGTGAGACTTCACTTATTAGACAATTACCTAAAAAATTAAAACTGATTATTCACCTCATAGTTACCAACATTAACAACAGAACTAAGTCCCGCTTATACTCTTAAAAATATTTATACATTTTGTACTCAAAGTACCATCACAACAAACAACATACGCTACAACAGTATTATTAAATTAAATGCACAATCAAAATACGCCTTACATACTAATCTGTGCGATGAATAATAAGGCACACATTGGCAATCATATCACAATTAAACAAAAGATTCAGTTGACAATCTTCGGAAATCCGAACATTGCCGAATGCCGAAGAAACGTCGTTAAATGCTCGAACGCGGACAAAACTACCAATAGGAGAAGATTATTTAAATTCTTTCATTCGCATTGTTCAAATAGTTTTCACTAGATTTTCTCGATACAGTTTTTGCTTTGACATATTAGTTTAAGGCTTATTATTGCTTCATTTCGGCCGAATGAAGTCCACTGCTGGACACAGGCCTCCCCCAAAGATGTCCACAACGACTGATATGGATGTGTTGTGGGCTCATTGGGGGGTTTTGCCATAATCGCCACGCTTGGCAGACGGGTTGGCGATCGCAGTTGAGTTGTTAATGTACTCGAAGGACGCTGCTGCCCATCCTTCGGTTAATCCCTTAGTCGACTTTTACGACACCCACGGGAGGAGATGGGGTGGTGGCATTCTGAGCCGGCACCACACGGCGTACTTTTACGACACCCACGGGAGGAGATGGGGTGGTGGCATTCTGAGCCGGCACCACACGGCGTACTTTTACGACACCCACGGGAGGAGATGGGGTGGTGGCATTCTGAGCCGGCACCACACGGCGTTCTGAGCCGGCACCACACGGCTTATTACTATATAAATAGTATTTGTCTGACAACATTTTTAATATAAGAATGGCAATCTGGGCTCTATGTCAACGTACTCTGGCACGTTTTTCAGCGCACGAGTAATTTGTTCTATTTATATTAAAGATTCACTTCGTCTGCAGGGTGAGGGAAGTTATGAGCTCCTGGAAGTCGGTGACGTACCATGGAGCCCGCTTTTTGACCTCTTCACGAACGATATTACCTCCGAAACCTATAAATAGAAAAATAACATTTTTATATTTTACTATTACCTACAACTTGTGTTTCTTTTCAGTTGGTTTACTTGCAAGTAGATTACAATCACAGTTTGCCCGCCAAGCTTGTCAACAATCTCTTAGTAACATTATTCCTAAGAGGAAGATTATATGGGTTCTGATATAATGAAAAGCCAATAAATAGTCTAGTACAAGGAAGAGCGCGGAAGCCAGACTTAGTGTGATAAATAATAGAACCAACGAGGCGTAAGATAAGCCGATGGAAGGATCATCTAATGATACTGACCAATGAAACCTTCAGCGGGGGGGCTGGCCTCGGCATCTGTAGCTCCATCACCGATCATGAAGACTCTCTGGTAGCCGTGCTGCTCCTTCAGCCGTCTGATTACCAGAGCCTTGCCACCAGACCTGGATGTGGGCTCGTTCTCATCGAATCCGGCATAGTCACCTGAGAAAAGAAAAATAAATCGTTTAAGTTATGGTTGGTAACCGATGTTGCAAAATCTAACGTGGAAAAGACCCGTACGAAATTGACTTGAAATTGTACCCTATCAAACACCATTGCTAAGTTGAAGTTGACGCCACGGTTGGTGCAGCGGCTAATTGCTTGGGTTTCTGGGCTGCGTGTCGCGGAAAAAATATTTATATGACCTACATATGTTTCGGGTCTGAGTGTTTATGCGTGTGGAGCCGTAGCCATAACACAGGAAATCCTAGTGTTAGACGTCGTTATTAAAAGAGAAAAAACCTAGTCTATGTAAGTATTTACTAGTAAACTTAGTTTAAATACTTTCATCATAGCGGCCATACAATGTCCACTCCTGAACAAAGGCCTCCCCCATAGATTACCAGTACTCACCACGCTTGGCAGGCGAGTTGGTGGCCGCAGAATGGCTACTGTGCCACAGAAGGGACGCTGCTGCCCATTCCTCAGGTTTAGAGTCCCTTAGTCGCCTTTTACGACATTCACGGGAGGAGGTGGAGTGGTGCTATATTCTTAGTCCAGACACCACACGAACAGTTTAAATACTTTACTACAAAATAAAGCATGCCTTAAAAACAGGAAAATTTGGTTATTACCAAGATTAATTTATTATTATATTATTACGCCAAGCGATTTCAAGTTTTTTTATTTATTTATGTTGCTGTATATAGTATCTATCGTCGATAAAATCTTCAAACAATAATCTTCTACTACAACAATATTGTAAATTACATTAAATAAAATCATACCAGACTCTTTTCACAATAAACAATATTGTAAATTACATTAAATAAAATTACACCTTACTCTTTTCAAAAGAAACTATTTTTCTATTCAGTGCAGGTGTAAGGTCGAACAATATTTTTGTTATCGTTCTATTGTTATTGGCAAAAGATGTCTATGAACCTCTGGTGTGCAATAACATTGTGCCAGTATATCAAGGCTTACCTGTTTTTCAGTACAAAAATGTAAATATTGAGCTCTAGATAAACTGATAATAGATTTGGTATCGGTCATCTATTTAAGTGTGTACTTGAATCAAAATAGAAAACGATAAATAATGATCCTATTATTATTTATTTAAAGCGCAAATATAATAATTACGAAGCCTATGTTTGGCTGTGGACCGTGATTATAATAATCTAAGTTATTTATTTTTGTATAAATCACATTAGTTTATGCAAAGTGACAAGTTTTAATAAGAAAACAAGACAGTCGTCAGAAGTAACAAACACAGCACGCAAGATCGAGCGAGCACCCGTCATAAACGCACGCCACATGCGCGTGCGCAAGATATGAGTACAAAACAAGGAAAAAACAGAATGATCTCTACTATATAGTGAGAAACTATCACCAAGAGTTTGCACGCGCTTGAGAGATATTTGTATTTATTTATTCTTGATCTACAAAACATTTTTGTATCGTTAATCGTCTGTGTGCGTAATTTCTTATCGCATAACTCATTCGTGTGCTATTATGTTAGGTTTTTTTTTATATCGGGTCATCACTCATCAACAGATAGTAATAAAAATATTATGTTAAATGAAAGTTAAACATTCGGATTCTTATGTAAGATTTTTATTCCGTGTTGTTCCGGGCAAGGAATAAACCACCGCCCTGGTAAAATCCGACAGGGGCGGTACAGGATTTTAGTATATGGCGGGGGCAGATCTCTTATAAAGATTTTTAGACTTGGTTTAGGTCAACTTAATCCCACAGTTTTGGGGGAGGGCACGGCCCCTGAGCCCTCCCCTCCTGTATCCGACTAAGGGTTGATATCGAGAGGGTGGGTAGCAGCATCCTCCCTTGTGCAATCACTAATCCGCTTGCCAAGCGAAGTGATTATATATCCCCTATCCCCTATGACCGTTCATTGAGTTTAACGTACTGATATGTTATGTTATTGATTATTCAGTTTGATCTTAGTTTTTACTATAATTTATTTGACAAATAAGAAAAGGTACTATTTTTTTATTAATAAAGTGCATGCCAAACAGCCAAAGACTATTAGACGGTCACATTACAATAATTAATAATTAACAACATGCCATTAATCTTAATACATTCCATTAAAAGAAATTGCTTCAAAAACAAGACTGTCACTGGGCCCAGTTCGCGTGAACGAGCTAGCTATCATCAGTCTGCAATAAAAGCTGACAAACAAAAATAAACTGTATATAGACAAGGATAAAGTATATTTTTACAGCTAGATGTTAATAAAAAAGTGCTCAACATTATCTATGCGGCGGTGACACTGTTGACTCCCGGCTTTGGGCCGAGGCCGGGAAATATTACGTCAGAAAATATTATTGTTTATAATAATATCGGGCCACGAGAACGTCGCAAGGGGTCTGACGATGAAAAACATCAACACGATTAACTAAACTACTTGATAATAAAATTCTTTTGATGTGTGGTAAAAACAAAACTTTCGTTTTACAATAAAACGAAAGTTTTACCGCTACTAGGAATAATAAATATTTATAAATGTTTTAACATATTATATTTTTAAATCCTATTTCTATCGTAGAGACATCAGTGGTTGAGGGTATTAATATATGTTTATTGGAAACCCCTTTGTGTATGTCCTACAGTTTAAACAGGTCAATTATATCATTCGCTTATACAACGCATCAGAGGACGAGGAAATTGTACTGATAACTCAAATCATGAAGCTCTTGGCAACAAAATGATGGATTTTAATAGATTTATTACCCCCCAGATATCGGAAGAACCATATCGGCTAAGCCTTTGTTATTTGTTATTGTTGCTACGAAGGAAAATTTAGAATTGAAAGCCGATAAAACATGAATATATTTTACTTATCAGCATATATGCCTTCAGCGCAAACAAGACTATATGGAATACTTGCAAAAATTAGAAAAAATATTTACAATTACAGTCAAGATTGGAATTTAAGAATGAAAATAGAATTTACTTGGAGAGACAATTCACATCTTTAGCTATTAGGCAGCTACAAACGTCAATAAAAAGGCGTAGCAAGAATTACAATAACAACAAGTTATCAATGTAGAGCAATTGTTAGATAGCGAATATAGCATTCGCACCTGTTTTAAGAAACAACGCACTTTCCTTATCAACGTGAGATGTTTTCAGGATAAAAATACTTGACTATAGTACCTATCACCCACAGATCTAGATCTTATTTTGTTGTTTTACTAGATATTAAAACGTAGTTAAGCATTTTAAACGATCGAAAAATTTAAATAAGAGACGTTTAAAACTGCTCTGGCTGTCTGATGGTCACCCCACGACCCGAACAGGACAGACTAGCAAACCCTGTCTAACATGGCCTGAGCACTTACTTGCTATGCCATGTAAAATAATTCCAAACAAGTAACGCGATACTGACGTCATAACATTAAGATTTCCCAATTTGTCCAGTGATTTCCATTCTAAGAACTTGATGAATTTATTTACAGAAATTCTCCCGTGGCTGACGTAGGTCAACACTTAAGGAGAAGGTGTAATATACAAAATACCTTTCGTCATATATGTACGCTCTCACAATTAGCCCAGTGCTTTCCCAATTTGTCCAGTGATTTACATTCTAAGAACATGATAAATGTATTTACCGTACGCTAACAGTGATCGAAATTTGTGAGAAATCAATTCCTAAAGAGGTGACCTGCGCTATCGGTTTGCATAACATAAGGATGCATGAACGTGAGATAAAGCGTATGCGCATAATAATTGATGCGTATCTGTATATCTCTGATCCGAATAAGGCTACACAGTGTTATTTATGTATTTTTGGACAACGCAAAATATGCTGCTATGCCATTGAGGTAATAACAAAGAGGTTCCAAAACGAAATCTAAATTATAACGGCTACGTGTGCGTCATAAAGGCGATCATTTGTTGCGAATCACTGCACAGATGGTCAATTGAGTAATTCAGGCAATTCTCCATTCAATGGGCGATTGGTCAATATGAAGAGATGAATGTTCTAGATAGTGTAAGGATATATTTCGCAATAAAAGTAGATACAAAACAATTTTAAAATCCCAGACATTATTTACATCGTTCAAGGGGTTTGAATGACGTGACGCAAAGCCGAAGTTCGTTCAAGATATAAAGTAACAGCTGTCCGGGTGTTTACATATAAATGCGTTTGTTCTTGAAACAATTCTTCGAAACAATTGGCATACTGATATGATAGCGGAGAAGTGACCTAGTTCACTTCAGGGGCGTGCTTACTACGAACACGATGTGAAATTTCTGGAATCGTTTACGAGAAGAAAATAATAATATAATGTTATTACTCGGTCGTAGGAAATGACCTTAGAAAGATATGGAATTTTCATTTTAAAATATATAATTATATCATATGGTCTACCTAAGATTGTTCGCAGCGGTTTTTAAACGTTTTGTATCATTCAACTCTATTTCCTAAAGAATTATATATAACGACAATAGATTGTATTGATATCAGTCTTACTTAAGATAATGGCCATTGTGATAGGTAACTGGCCAGCAACAAGACACATGACTACTTTATACTTTGAACTATACACGATAGAACTGCGTGGGGGATATAACTGTACTGCTTGGTATGCAAGCTCGTGAAAATTACATTGAAAATGTCGCTAGTTTATTGATATTTACGCGAAAAATGCATATAAAACTATTAAACTTACAGGGGGCCTAAAAAGGCCGCTTTAGCAGAATCATAATATGAATCACATTAAATATCACCAAATGGTCCAGAAGGCCTAAAAAGACCGTATTAGGTTTTATTTATAAGGCATAATAATGATCTCAGTACGATTCCCATTAGAAATCACAAAATGGTCACTTAATCATAACTGACCATTTTGTGATTTCTAATGTAATTCATATTATGATTCACCTAAAGCGGCCTTTTTAGGCCCCCAGAACTTTTTCGCTTTATTAAGGTTTTCACAAACAGGGTAGATAATTATATCTGTATCTGACCGGATATTTTTCAATATTCTTCATCATATAAATCAATAGGGGTCGCTCTGTCGCTCGGCGCAAATAGTATTATATTTTGTCGTTAAGTATCTGTCGATACTGAGCGATGATTCTGACATATACAAAATATACGTGAACATAATACCTGCAGGTAAACACAGGTCGACACAATGTGAGCTCAAAGGCGTGCCAAGGGGGCGGCTTGCGGTGAGGGGGGTGTAAAGGCTTGCGCCCTTGTATAATTTTCCGTGTGTGATATGTAAATACTACAGGTTTTTATGCGCAGATACTGAAAGATAAAGTATTATGTTATCTGGCCATGTAGGTGCTACCTTTAATGATGTACCTACATACCTAATATGTTTTTTAAAAGCGTTCACACGCACATTCATGCATTATTATAAATAATTGTTAAAAACGGAAATTACTACTTGTTTTTTTTTTTTATAAACGCGAGCCGTCCCCTCGAAATAATATTTACTATTTTAGAACCCTAAATATATATATAAGACAATATTTCAAAAAATGTCGCTTATAACAAATAGGCTTTCACCCCTCAATATATATAACATTTTTGATAGTATGTGCATCCCTTTATCATATGGGTGGGCTATCAACACAAAGCAAAAGACGTTTTAATTAAACGTATATTCACGAATAGGCAGAATCTATAATTACA